>LR738563.1:11811393-12411393 GCA_902685375.1 Neostethus bicornis
AAGGAGACGCATCGTCACATCCACCTGGACTGTAAGAGGGCGAGACGGAGGAGAGAGAGAGCGAAAGAGAGATAGACAGAAGGGGGCTCGCTGCTGCTTTCGGAATACGGATTGATCAGAACAGTTGGAAGGAAGGACGCCACTGCAGTGGCATCGCAGCACAGGCGTCATAGAGAGAGGTAGGAATGAGTGTGTGCAATGGGTATCAAGCAGATGCAAATGCAAGACGTTGCAATTCTTGTTATGACTCAGCAAAAGTCGGAAATGTCACACCTTCCATTTTCTTTTACCATTGTCATCACGCAGTGTGTATTTGTCTCCGAATCTTTACAGATTTTTAGGCTCTTTGCTTGTGCTTTTTTGTATTTGCGAAAAAAAAAACCTTGCAGGTGCTTCCTCATCGGGCGGGCAGTCAGTGCTTTTTGGCTAATTGGAAAATGTAGGGATTAAAATCCGGAGGGCATCAGAGGTCCTGGGTTAGGGTTAGGTTGATTTTAATCATGGGGGGGTCGATGTGGATACTTAAAGATCTTCGCTTAATCTAATTAGATTGACTTTACGCCATGTGCCCATGGGAACTTCTTTACGGGGGTCCTTTAAACTCTACGGGATCGTTCTTCGCCGTTTTTTATCGTAACTTCACATTGTAGCTAAAACTTTTCTTCAGACGTCTCATCTGATAACTTGTATTTTGCATCCTGTTTGCTGATGAGTAGAAAACATGATACGACCCCAGCGTGGTTGGCAACCCCACCCCGGAGTTGATTTGCCTACCACATCAAAGCTAGCGGTGATAATTCATCAGCTCCTGCGTGGACACACGAGGTTGTACACGGCCGGCCAGATTGATTGCAGCCAGGGAATTTCCAAAGGGCAACGTGTCCATGAGAACCCGCGGCGGAGTCATACAGTAACAGAGTGCACCGAGGACGGACGAGGGAGGGAAGGGGGTCAAGTTACCGGCCCGACACTCACGGCTCAGTTTGGAAACACTCTTGGGGAAGAAGGGGCAATACACAACAGAGAAATGTCAAACTTAAGCCCCATGGAAGGGGATTACTTTTACCTAGGGACCTCTAGTAATTTGCCAGTAATTCCGGTTGTTCGGATGAGTTGAATTCCAAATTTCTTTTCACAAAAAAAAAAATACCAAAGTGATTAGCACAAGCTCAGACGAGGTCTGTGTCAGCTTTGACGATTTGACGGTATGTGGTGGTTAGTTTGATAAAGGAGCGTTGTTATTAATAAAGAGATTAGCAAAGCCTTCAGAGGCCATCATCAAATACTACGGTGGGCACTTGCTCAGTTTGAATGCTGACCGTGTCATGACAGACACTTATAGTAACATTGAAGTCAAGGGGTTCACGCAACATTGACTTTTTGAGGTTTTTTCCATGTTTGTTTGAAAGATTTTGAGTGGGTTTTCCATTTCCTTCATACATGGTCAAGTAATTTGCAAGCTCTCAAATCCAGTATTCAAATTCTGTTCCAATGCAAGGGCGATCTTGACCAATGATTTTGCCGTCCGACCACTTTCGAACGTAAGCAGGAATTGTTGTAACGTATATAGTCTGGTCATGCCAAGTCCTTACCTTCAACGTCGAGTGCCATCTTTAGCATCTAAATACACCAAAAGATGAATGTACTTTACGGGAATTCATGCTAGCTTGGCTAACTTGATGTGTTTTACGTTGTATTTGTGCCCTCAAGAAGATTTACGCTGGGATTTTTGTCTTCGAGCTCACCTGGGAGGATCCCAGCTGGGAGACATACTGTAGTCTCTCCAGCAGATCCGGTGCCTAACTCTTGGTCTCTTCCTGGTGGGAACATGCCCAAAACACCTCACCAACGAAGGTCCTGACCAGATGCTAGAACCACTCCATTTGAGTTCTCTCAATCTGGAGAAGCAATGGCCCTACTCCGAGTTCCCCCCAGATGGCAGAGCTCCATCCTCCAACTCTAAGTGAGAGCCTTGCCACCGTGGGGAGGAAACTCATTTCGGCCGCTTGTAACCGTGATCTCCTTCTTTCAATCACCACCCACAGTTGGTGAAGGTGAGAACGGGAGAAGCCGTTTCGAATCCCACTGAGCATCCTATTTGTTCCTTGAACCATCATCGAACCCGCTAGTTGCTACCACCATTGGCGCCATCATGGCCGCCTGCTGTGATGCAATGCAGTTCGGTACTTTCCCAAATGTAGGATTAACAAAGGAATTCTTCTTCAAACGCGACAAAAGAAGGAATATTATTCCAGTTAGGAAAAAAAAATGCCTCTTATGAATAACTTTTTGGGCTGAAAGAAGAAAAGTGTGTCCATACGCCCTCCTTAAGAAGGCGACAGGTTAATCTGATTAACCACGTATGATAGCGAGATAGAGCCTTCTGGGGCGGCAGGAATAATCTGCTGTAAAACAACAGATTGCTCAGCGTGTTTAGAAAGAGTATTTAAGTTCACGTGAGCTAAAGTTTTTGTTGTATAAAACTAAGTGGAAGACTGTTAGGGCCTTCGAGGCCAAAAGGAAAAACGTCCAAACTAAAAACTGATGTTGACTGTATTTAATTTGTCAGTAATTATGAAATAATTCCAAATAGTCTCTTTTTTCAAATTTAAAGGCTACTTCTGGACCTAGATTTTTACATTACGTCCATATCCAATCATATTTCAGCCATGCTTGGTGAGCACTGATAAGGTAGCAAAGTGTTTTAAATCAACAGAAAGTTCTTGAGATGTAAACGACTACTCGGTCTTTTCTGTTTGGATTTTAGAATTGATTGACATTTTGAGGGTAGTGGGACAAGGGTCATTAACAACACACGCATTAAGCCAATGGGCTTTTAACCAGCTGGACCTGGGATTAGACACCGTAGTCGGGGATTCTACTACTGTTTGACTTATCAATGAAAAGAGACAGGAAGGATGCTCCAGATCGGGTTTTTATTGCTTTGTCATCAAATTATGTTTAAATTAAAGTTTTTTTTAAAGTACTTGTTTTACGAGTCAAATTTTCAACAGTTGTTTACTTTTTTAATGGATTACCAGGTGTCCCGAAGCTTGTTTACTTGTAAATATTTGCCATAAATAGTTTTGAAATAACCTTGTAAAATGATAGACGGCAATATTTGTCGCCCTATAGTCGGCATGGATGTCTTTTCGCACTGGTATCGTGTTAGCATGTCGTGAAAAGCTCCAGACCAATTAGCTGCTAATATTCATTTACATTGAGGGGAGGGGCCTTTGATTAGACATGTGACAACAATGTAAACGCTTACTTGTGATTGAAGTTTTAAAAACCTTGTAAAATTAGTTGTTTTCGATGGCATCTCGTAACATTTCTACTTATTTAAAAAAGAGGGGAAGAGTTTATGGGACCGTAAATGTCATTCTTGTAACAAAGTTAGGACACCACGTCCTCGTTTCCAGATGGGGTGCCAAGAGAAAAAAGATGTCTACTTTTACAAATCAATAAAAAGAATGGCACTGAATGGAACAGGGTACAAACTATGGTCATTAAAATTCCTTTGGCGACTCCCCGTGAAATCTGTTCTAGCATTTAGCAAAAACAGAGAAGGTGACTCGTGTTTTATGGAAATATTTCAAGTAAAGTCGACACTTTCTCAAGATGAGAGGGTAGTTTGAACCTAAACAATATACATGTCATGATCCCCTCACCTGCCACCAGAGGGAGCCCTGGACCTTCCCTCATTACCCTGATTGAAACACCTGAGGTTGATTATTGTGATGCAACACACCTGTGAACCCTGCGGGCTATTTAAGGGCAATCACCCGGGGCTTCCAAGTCGGGTCATTACCACCCCTTCCAGCCAGGTCTCCCAGTTTGCCTGACCATGATGTCCACACCATAGTCACCAAAAGACACTGTTTTTATGTCGAAATACTCGAGAAGCATTAGGGTTCACTGATAGAACTGTGGGGACACAAGGGCCCTCTAGTCCAAAGTCTATGTCAACACCAGGAAATAGGCAGGAGGGGATGGTGCAGTGGTAGAACATTCGACCTTGAACCAGGAGAGGACGATTTGATCCCCATAGAGACCATACCTAAGTGCCCTTGGGGAAAAAACCTAACCCCCCGTTTCTCCCATCATCGGCGCTGTAATTTTCACAGTAATTTCCTCATTTGAACAAAAAATACAATACGTTACAAACAAGAAAATCTTTGATTTTTTGTTTCCTTTCCAATTTTGATGGGAGTATGAGTGTGAGCCAGTCTGTGTGTCGTAATAAATTGGGCACTTGTACAGGCATATGTCCCCTCTGATCTGGCCCAGCCAGAACAGGCCCTAGCATGATTCTCAGAACTTTTGGCCTCACAAACTTAGAAACGGACAAGTTCGATACCATCTGCTTGCTAGTTGGGAAAGACTTTGACCGCTTTCGTTGTCTATTGTTTCGACAACGTAAGAAGGAATCAAGATGCTGTTCTATGACTGTATTCTAAAAGGCTGATTTCCTGGTCAATCGGCTTTAGCTTTAATCAAAATGCTGAACAGGGTCTTCTTGCCAAAGCTGGATCTGGATGAGCAGAAAATCTGGCATTCAGTCAGAAGAAATGGGACTCGTTTCATCTCCGAGGATCCTGTTTCTCTCACAGAAACAAACCGCTCGGAGCTCTGGGAAAAGACCACTATATTTACCAAGAGAGAAACACCGATGTTGTCCAACATTAGGTCCTCTCTTGTTACTCACAGCTTGACCTGCAGCCTTCTGCTGTCAAGCTCAGTCAAAATAGGAAAGCTGAGATCAGTTTGTCCGGAGGGGATGGCACGGCGAGATCAGGTGGGGTTTGCTTTCGCAGAAGCTCGATGAAGACAGTCAAACTTAAAAAACCTCAAGGACAGAGGACGGATGGGTGAAGAAGCAATAAAGGGATGCTTCATCAATTTTTAATCTAGTTTAAATATCTATCAAAATGTTAGCATTTAGTGTTAGCATTAGATTTTGCTTTATGTTTAAATCTTCTGAAGTTCAGGAGCATCAATAATTCAGATTCATATCTACAGTGCATCGAACCATATGGTTAGAGTGGAATTCGCTGAAGTGGACATAGTTCTAGCTCTTCTCTGTGACAGGGGTGTATGCTACGACGGTACTGATGAACTGATATCTGTCCATACTGGTCAATGAATTTGAATTCTCATTTCAACCTGGTTGCTACTTCCTTTTTAAATTACATAGATTTTTAATAAAACAACTTTGTTTTTAACTCTAGTCCTAAAAAATCTCAAAGTCAAACATGTAATAGTATTTCCGATGTTTTTGTTATCACTGGGCTCCGTTGCCAGGATTTGTAAGTGCATCATCACCTCTGCTTTATTTAGTCCTTACTGTACCTCATGTTCTCCGTTAAATATACAATGAAGCCCTGCTGTATTCAGATTCAACTATGAGCTAGCTGGTCAGAAGGGCCATGCTTTTCCATGATGCAGCAGAAATTGTTCGGACCAAACACACGACATAGCTAAGCTACGAAAGAGTTGGGCACACGGGCTGTTTGTGCCTCTGTATCACTTTTCTGAACGCAATATCGCCCAAATCAATATCTTCCAAATCAATCATAGATGAATTGACCATGGGACTAAATCAAAATCACAGTTGTGTCGAGTTTACAAATTCTTGTGAATGGCATATCTCGCAAATTACTGAAGAGATTTCAATTAAAGTCTCCATGGTTGCTCGATACCAACTATAGATGAACTAATGGGGGGGTTCACCTCCAAGTTGTCCTATTCTTCTACTACTAATGGATTGTGAATGGGTTTTTTTTTTTTATGACTACACTAAAAATTTACACAAACTTAACCTGTTTTGGGAATTCGAACAAAAGCATGTCAAAATTTTGATAACGTGTTCAAAAATTCGGAATATCCACATGAGTACTTCAATTTTTCTACATAGTAATAATAATTCAGCGATCACTACCTTTTAGATTTCAGATCAAGGGGTAACGTCGCAAGTCAGCGCTGCTAGCTACCTACGCAGCACAGCTATATAGACAGTATTTTGCGATTTACATAGCGTTGCTTGTTTCGCAAAGACCTACCTTGATAAACATCTGTACTGAGCTCCCCATTGTTTCCGCGTCAAAGCAAAGCAGCTATTTCTGCTCCGTACTCCCACCGCGGCTCGAATTTGGTTGTGAAATTCTCAGCATATGTAACATTATTGGATAAAGTGACACAGGTGGTAGCGGGATGCTAAACATGCATCCTGCTCTAACGAAGCGATTTGCGATCGTTTCAGTTTGAGCCGAGGCCACCATTGTTGCCCTCCGTGTGTTGGGTGTTGCTATAGATATGAACCCAGCTTAAATAAGAGGGCTCAATGCGGCTCTGGGACTTGGTGGGGTTTTTGCATTCGCTGCATGGCAGGGTCAATTATCAGGCTATTTTCTGATGACCCACTAACATTTCCCTCGCTGGCGGGTATAAAAAGGAAGTGAGGTATGTTAAGAGCAAACAGGAGTGAAGGCAAAGAAGATAGAGGGAAATGAATGCACGGATCTTTCCACTATGGAACGTCGTTTAGTCATTTGGGATCAGGTTTCATCGGTGAAGGAATAGTCGGTATAAGATTGTTTTGATGAAAAGTTGACCATAGTTAAGTTAATAAAAAAAAAAAGGCCCTCAAACTAGTTTTGTTTCCGATAGAAAATAAGCTTTAAGATTGAATTATTCGCAAAATTTTGTTTTATTAATCAAGTCTGGTCTCGTGGTGGACAATTGTGGTTCACAATTCACCAGAGATTGTGCGTTCAATGTGCCGTTCTGACGAGATCTGCGGCCTCATCGAAGTCCCAGATCTAAACAGTCAGAAGTGAACCGGAAGTGAACAACCGGTCGCAGAACCTAAAAATAATAAACACTTGTACTTTTTAAAATGATAAATTTTTAGTTGAAAAAAGCGGAACAGATGCGAAAAAATGCTAATTCCAATAGAATTATTGAAATTACGCCAGGTCGCAGATCTCGATGTTTAAATTATCTGGAAGGGTTAGGGAGAGGGACGACGCGTTCTGGGATGGAAGGCGAGCTGGATGTCTCGTTCTAAGCATGCACAGGGGCACAAAGTCGCAGATCTCGTCAAGACACCATTAAAGCAATTTCTTTAAGAAGCGGCGCGGTTTGATGATGTCATATTTTATGATCTTCTTCTTCTTTCGGCATTTCCCTCCAGGGGTCGCCACAGCTAGTCAGTTTCTTCCATCTAACCCTATCTGCTGCATCTTCTTTGGTCACACCAACTATCTTCATGTCTTCCTTCACTGTATCCATGAACCTCCTCTTTGGTCTTCCTCTAGTCCTCTTTCCTGGTGGTTCCAAATCCAGCATCCTTCTTCTGATGTACTCTCGCTCTCTCCTTTGCACATGTCCAAACCATCTCAGTCTTGCCTCTCTGACTTTATCTCCAAAATCTCAAACATGGGCTGTTCTTCTGATCCTGTCCATCCTGGTCACTCCCAGAGAGATCCTCAGCATCTTCATCTCTACTACCTCCATCTCTGTTTCCTGTCTTTTCTTCAGTGCTACTGTTTCTAGACCAATCAGCATGGCCGGTCTCACCACGGTTTTGTAAACTTTCTATTTCATTTTAGCTGAAACTCTTCTATCACACATCACACCTGATACTTTCCTCCACCCGTTCTAGCCTGCCTGAACACGCTTCTTCACCTCTTTTCCACACTCTCCATATTTTAACATCTGTTTTGAAAAAAATGTTTCTTGAAGTCGTGGATTGTTGTGCTCGCACAATTCTGTCTATTTATGACTATTTATCTCTCTCTCTCTCTCTCTCTCTCTCTCTCTATATATATATATATATATATATATACCAATATACTTATATGTTCAATTTTTCTCTTTTATGTCAGGGTTAAAGTTCCGTTCCGTCATCTTCCGCTTGTTCCGGGGTCGGGTCGCAGGGGCACCAGCCTCAAAGTAGCCCAGGCCTCTCTCTCCCCGGCTGCATCCTCTAGCTCACCTGGAAGGATCCCAAGTCGTTCCCCGGCCAGCTGTGACACATAGTCTCTCCAGCGGGTCCGGGGTCTGCCCCTTGGTCTCCTCCCGCTGGGATGTGCCCGAAACACCTAGACCGCGAGGCGCTCGGGGGGCATCCTGACCAGATGCCCGAACCACCCCATCCGGCTCCTCTCGACCTGGAGGAGGAGCGGCTCCACACCGAGCTCCTCCCGGATGGCAGAGCTCCTCACCCGATCTCTGAGTGAGAGCCCAGCCACCCTGCGGAGGAAGCTCATTTCGGCCGCTTGTACCCGCGATCTCATTCTTTCGGTCACCAGCTGTGGGTTGTGACCATAGGTGAGGGTTGGAACGTAGATCGACTTGTAAATCGAGAGCTTTACTTTTCGGGTCATCTCTCTCTTTATCACGACGGACCGATGCAGCGTCCTAGTTATTGCTGATGCCGCACCGATCCGCATGTCGATCTCCCGCTCCATCCTTCCCCCACTCGTGAACAAGACCCCGAGATACTTAAACTCCTCTACTTGGGGCAGAACCCTGTCCCTGACCCACAGGGGGCATTCCACCCGTTTCCGGGCGGGGACCATGGTCAAGGGTAAAAGTTAATTTGGCAATTAAAGTTTTTTTTTTTTTTTTACCGCTGATTCTCTTTGATGTTTTTCAACTTCTCATATTTTCTTCCAGCTAAACTCATGAGACTTGTTTAAAAAAAAAAGAAGTTACAATTCAGTCTGAGAATTACAATTTAAATGATTAAGTCAGAAAATGATGGTCAAATTTGACTTACTGTGCCTTCCAGTGCTGTAGTAACGTCATACCTCGGACAAATGACTTGCAAGTCCTTTAGGCGTGAGTCATAGAGGAGTTCATTTTAATGGTTGCTTGGCAACTGATGTGAAGGAGCTCCGAAGAGAGAAACTGAAAGGAAGGGGCAAAGTTTATGCTTTTAATTTCATCACATCAGTTAATAATGCGATTATTTCTCACTGGATGAAGGAATTTAAGGAACACTTTGTCCTTCAGTACAAACTGGAACGGTCTGTATCTGTCCAATAAAAAAAGGTCCAATGCCGCCTCCTCATGAGGGGACTAAGGTCCTTTTATGACATCATTGTTGCATCAGCAACTTTCTATGCAGTGGCCTACTGGTGTGGAGGAACGGATAGGGACAGGAGGAAACTCGACAAGCGGGCCAGGAGGGCTAGCTCTAACCTGGGCTGTTTTTTGGGGCTTAGACTCTGTGGGTCGGTGGAGAATGCTAATCGAGATGCACAAGATTCGGAATAACCCGTCACACCCTTAGTATGAGACAGTGAGAAAACTTGAGCACCTCTTTCAGCCAGAATTAATTTCCCTTTTATCTCATCCCCTCAATACGATTGCCAAATTTCCAACGCATAGACTTTGACACACCTCCGGCTCGATCATATCTTCATTGCCTTGATTCCATTGAAAAATGAGACAAATTAAGCTCAACTTTTTCCAATTGACAACCTATCAACCGGATCCAGATGTTGTGCTGTTCAGAGACAGGTTAACAGGAAATTAACATGACCGAATTCCAGATATGGATGTATCACAGCTGTGGTACAGCAGGTCTATGCCGTACACCCGGGACAATGTGTCCCATTCATCCACCAGTTGAAGTGAACTTGTCAGACTGTGGCAAAATGAATGCAATCAATCTGTGTGCTCATCCTTACGGACTTCCCTCACTCCGGTCACTTTTTCTGAAAGCATTTGCTGGTCAAACATTGCAGTGGCACGTGTGCCTAAAACGGCCTTATGACTCACAGTGGAGCTATTAGGGAGAGAAACAGGAAAGGCAGAGAGAAAGAGACAGAGAGAGTGAGAGTGGTGCTCAAGGGGATATAGGGAGGGTATGCGGTTTGTCAGCGGTCCTAAAAATGGGGGTCACGGTCTGAAAAGTTTGTGAAGCTCTGCTCTAGCGGGTCTACTCATGGGTCTCCGTATTGTGGGACATGCTGAACGCTAAATGAATCTTCCGGGTCAGATTCTTGCCCCAGCTCTTCGGTCTCCTATAGATGTGGAGGAGCAGCGGATCTACTTGGATCTTTTCTTGAATGACAGAGATCACCCCCGACCTCTAAAGCAGGGGTGTCAACTCAGGTCCTCGAGGGCCGGTGTCCTGAAGGTTTTCCATGTGTTCCTGGTTCAATACAGCTGATGCACATGAAGACAAATCAACAGCCAATAAAATTTGGCACATTGAATCAATAAGCTGGACCAAGTGTGTAGATGCAAGAACACATGGAAAACCCTCAGTATTCTGGCCCTCGAGGACCGGACTTTGACACCTGTGCTTTAAAGGAAAGCCTTGCCAGCCGGACGAATCAGCGACTCCGACATATTGCCGGCTGGACGGCGCAAACTGTCACATTGATTTAATACCTTTAACTATGAAGAAAATAGACATTCTTAATAATTGATTGGTCGATAATTGATCCAAATCCTTGTTATAATGACATATTTTATTGATGCCTCATGGGGAACTCTCCAGGCAGTGATGCGCCACATTGGGCAGCCACTACAGCGCGAGTAGCAGTAACAAATAGGAGTTAGGTATACACGGGCACTTCCGCAGGAGTCGAATTTGTCACTTTCTTGTCTAAAGACAGTCACTCTACCAATTACCTATCCCGCCCCATGCTTTAAAGTACTTCAAACCAACATATACAGCTTTCAGTAGACAGAACGCTGAGTTGTTCCGTTTTTGACACTCATTTAAATACGTTCTTGCTTTTTTTTCTGTAAACAGTAAGTTTCAGAATTTTTCGGATGCTCAAATTTAACCCGCTTTCACCACTTTTTTTTATTGTTGTGCCTATTTATTTCTAATTTCTAAACAGATTGAACAGTTTAGATGTATCGATGGTTGAGCGTACCGTCGTCTTCCACTTCATTAAGGGCTGAGTCGAAGAGGCAGTAGCCTCGCCCCAGCCACATCCTCCATCAGGTGTCCAAACCACCCTCTTCTCTCAACCTCGAGCAGCAAAGGCTCTACTCCGAGCTCCTCCCGGATGGCAGAGCTACTCACTCTTTCTCTGAGTGAGAACCTAGCCTCCTCTCGGACGACGCTCATCTCGGCCACTTGTATCTGTGATGAGCGTCCGTATCTCAAATCTGGAAAGCAACTTTAACACGTTGAAAATAAAACCTTGGCTTCCGAAAGGTAAATGTAGCTAGCTCTTAAATCAGCTCTTGCTTGTTACTTCCTTCCGTACTGCGGATTGGATGACTCCTAATTTTACCCCCAGCTCGTGGGCTGTTGGAAAGTTTGCATTACAGACAAAATTATTGAACAGAACATACTATCCGGGGGGTAAACTGGGAGGTCATGTTGAGACTCGGGAGTGCTGACAGAGTACGCTAACATCGGATGAGCGTACAGAAAAAGGGCTATCATTGGGTTTGTGAATATTTACCACTGATTAATAAAACAAAGTAGTTCCATCAATGAGTGGTAGTACGACTTTTCTCTGTACTGCGTGTGGATCAGCCGTAATCCTCTCTGGTCAATCCTTAGCCAATTACAGACGAGCCGACAGACTAAGAAGCATGCACGAAAGAATACAGGCTTTCGAATGCTTGCTCTAAGAAATTTCATACCCTCTCAAGCCGTTTAGCACACTCAGTGAACAAACCTTGGTTTGTTAAGTTCTAAGGCCAAAAAAAAAATATAGAAACATGCTATTGTTTAGCCGAAACGTCAGCATCTGAGAGTTTAATGTCAATAACCTTCAACTAACGGGCAGATTTGTCGATTAAATTAGCTGAAAATATTCTTCTAGTCTCTCTTTAAGATACTTAAAAACAAAAACATGTTTTAAACCCTTGGATTTCTTGTGTTCCTACAAAAATCAACCATGTGAACTGTGGTACAAAACTAAGAGCATGTTTAACACTAAATAATATGGCGCCCTCTGGTGGCACATGGTGGAGAATAAAAAAGCTTTGCAGTGATTCCTTTAACCATTGTGCAGTTTCTTTTTTTTTGAACACTTTTGTGGTGTAAATGGACAAAAAGCAGACTTTTATTGATTAAAACAACTGTGAAATTAGGATTGTTATTGTTACATATTTGTCACATATTTTATCGTCTAATTAACACGGCTAGAAAAGCAAAGTCAAAATATGGAGAGAATTTTTGCGTCAATATCAGATTTTAAAAAGTAACTAGAGGAATGTAAACATCAAAAATTAAGGTGTAAACATCTTAAAAACTATTTAGATTAAAATTGAGATTTCGGTTTAAATTCCTTTTGGTTCACATTAAAGGATTTTAAGAAACCGCATCATGGAAAAACACAACGTATTTTTGGGCCTCACTTTCTCACAAACACAAGTGTGTTATCGGAGCGTTGTGTACTCGTGTGCATTGCATATTTCGGAAAAGGCAGGGAAGCACATGTCGGGGCTTGTAAAGTACAGTAGGTAATCTATCTTCACCTCTGGTGGCCCTTGTGGTGACAGGACATTTCAAGTATTCACACCTCCTTACCATCGGATCTGTCTGAAGCTGCTTCGTCATGTTGGGCACACAGGACCCCTCTGGAGGGGGATGAACCAAGCAAAAGCAAAGGAAGATAGAAAGAAAAATCTGCTTTTCCAGTGCCGTCCTCAAACCCCTGCTGCTCATTGGTTCACTTATGAAATTTGAACTAAAGTTAATTGTTTATGTGTCTTTTCAAAATGATTCTGCGGATAAGATTTTTTGTTGATGCTTTTGCAGAACTGTTTTCATGTTATCAATTTTTTTTTTTTTTGGGATCTCATTTGATAAATTTTGAAAAATTTCCACACGTAGGATTTTCAATAGACAGGTGAATTCTTTAAGGCGTACCCAATTTTTTTGCCTGTAATTAGCTGTGATAACCTCCGACACCCTGCAACAGCGACCGGAATACGCGGTTCAGAAGGTGAATGAAGCTGTTAAGGGGCAGTGTATGGAGTTAGTAGTCTCTAGAAGCATCCTATTGTTTCTAGAGGCAATGAATTCTGAACCGGTAGCTCAGTTTTACAACTAGCTGTAGATTAAGTCTAAGCTTCATGCACTCATTGAGGCAAGAAAGTTGTGGCGGGTAGTACTTTAATGCCCAGCGGCTGCCCGGTTTGAAGCAGCCAGTAACTTCCCGATCGAGTCATCAGATTCCTTCTACTGTCGAGAGCAACCCTACCACGTGGCTTTACACCTAATGAACAAGGGCTTATAACTGGTATCTGTTGCTCCATGTGTTGCGTCTGCACTGAGACCTCCCCAGGTGCAGGCCTGGGCAAATGCTATGGAGATCCTGGAGTACCCAGTGCCTGGATCCCCCTCTCGGTATTTCTGACAGAGTCTGACAGAAAGGCAAGCCGATACAACCGGTGTCAGTGCCGTAGCATGAGGTGACAAAAAGCATAACAGAGTTCAGCAAACTGCCGATGGGTGTTCTGTCAAGGTTTTACTCCCATAGCCTTTGGCCAGTCTATCCGAAAACGAAAAGCCAGAAAAAACCCAAAGTGAGTCTCAACGCTTAAAGAGTTACCTCTGGTGTTCTTCTTTACTGACTTCCTGTTTGATCAATTGCTGCACAAACTCGCTTAAAGAGTGTAAACTGACTTTCTACTGGACCCACTGACCCCTCACTTTGAGGTTATTCTTGTTATGACCCCCTCTCCTGCCACCAGAGGGAGCCTTAGACAATCTTTCCTTCCCCAGATTCCCACCTAATTCAGTACACCTGTACCTCAAATACCTGATGCCTGTTTAAAGACAGTCTCCCTGACTGCCTGGCCAGGAAGACCTCCTAGCCAGGTCTTCCTGGCTGCCTGACCAAGTCAATGTCCTTGAACTCTGACTTATATATTTTTTTACTTTGATCCGAAGACATTCCGTTTTGTTAACCCTGTGCATTTGCGTTACAGCATAACTGGACTTTTGTTAATAAATTCTGTTTGTTGTCCTACATTTGGACCCTCCTCCTCCTTCCACATCCACATCATAACACTTCTGGCCAAAACCACACAGGGCTTCTCAGTCATAATCACCTGCTTTAGAACGGACAACATTAGAGTCTAATGACACCAAACATGGAGAACCTGCCAGAAAAAGCAAACCGATCTGGGATATTAAATACCTGCAGCGTATTTAGAGCTAGCTAAATATAGCAGCGCATAAAAAAAAAAAAGACCGGCTTGCTTTACGTGCATTATGCTACTGTATGTTAGAGTCCGACACTCGTTAGGATGCGACGGCATTAGAGTCGCGTCCAGTTGACCATCTGCTTCATGGTATAAAGAGAAATTTTGTTATTATAAATTTTGAAAGCTAATTTGAAGCAATCAATTCTAAGAACATAGTTTGCTCCAAAAAAAAAAAAAAAAAACTAATTCTAATGAAACCCCATTGTGATGGTTTTTGTACCCTATTTAGCCATTTTTTAAACCCTTGGTTTAAACATTTTAATGTCATAATATGATCTTTTCTTGAGTCAAAACGTAAATTATTCTCTTTAATTGCTTTCAGATGCTCTTTAAGGCTATTTTTTTGCCGTATTATTAAGTTATATCATCTTTGTTGATAATTCAAAGTCATAAGGCAACATAGTGCCTCTTAGTGGCCAAACCGGTCCCTGCATGGATTTTTATAAAAAAGCGTTTTAGATTAGAAGTAAAACTCGCTTATCACATCGTCTACAGTCATAAAGGAGTAAAAGTTTGTGTTGTCCACACTCATCTGTGCTCCATTTGCGAAAATGTAAAGAGTAACCAAGTCGTTACCGAACACATGGCCCGTTTGAAGCACTCCTACCAAAAATGTGTCAAGATCAAAGCGTAAAACAATTCGACAAGTTCCCAGATTTCCACATATTGCATCATCTGGTGGAGAGGAGAAGAAAAAAAAACACGGCGCTGTGTTCTTTTTCTCCTAAACTGGCATTTTAACAGCCTTGTGGCAGCTCGGTTCTGTCATATCCTGTATCCTTCGGCTTTAAATAACAGCACTCCTCCATATGCGCTGAAACATCTCTGTCTGAACACCCGTTTTGGAGGAGTTACGCTCAGAGGAATTCCCAAACTGCCTCTCTGGTTGCTTTACAGTCCAGCAGGAAACATCTCCGACGGCTTTATGGCATCTCGTTCAACCTCGAGGCCTAATTTGCTGATCTCTATCTGTTGCTGTGGTGACCGGTGTTGTGTTTGTAAAGCTTTCCCAGGTCTCCTTTTGCTTGGGGATGGAAAGCCCTCGGCAGTCATTTTTCTTTGAGTGTTATGAGCACCACTGATCCGTTTTACACTTTACAATAACACGGCAAGTATTTTTATACTATACAGTGGAAAGCGTATTCTTTAAAGAACCCACTGAGAACTGAACCACGGAGAATGGGTTATAACTGAGGCAACAAAGCCGGAATGGTTACCGTGACAACCATAATGATTAAGTAATAACAGCAAATGTTTCTATAGAAGTCCGTGGACGCACAAAGCTTGTTATTGTTGTGGTGCGGATGGAGTAGGACCCAAATGCAGGACAAAACAAGGATTTATTAAACCAAGGTATCAGCAAGGCTGTGGGTAAAGAAACAAGCGTCAAAAAGGATCAATAAAGTTTTCAAGGAAATAATCTCAGTTTTCAAAAGATTATCCGTTCGGTCGGGAGTCAGCCAAGGTAGGAAGGCATGAAGACCCGACAGGGAATGCTGGTGAGGCTAGCTTTAAATAGTCAGCAGAGGAATAAGGCACAGGTGGTCCAGATTAGGTAGAATTGGGGGAAAGGTGAGATGGTCCCTGGCTCCCTCTGGTGGTGGGTGAGGGAACCACAACAGCTGTGTCCAGTTCCTGTATTCATTCATTATCGCAGATACTATATATCAAGATTTATTTTTTAACACACAGTGTTCATCTATCAAATGGGGAAGTTACGTTCGGTGGTGGGAGAAATTGGAGGTTAGGTGTCTTCCCCAAGGACACTTAGGCACAGGCCCAATCGGAACCAAACTTGGCTTCTCCCGGTCAAAAGACTGATGCCTCCTCGCCTTTTGTTTTGAATACCAACTTACAGTTTTCCTAACGAATGTTCAAAAATATTTTGTTCTAAACAGATTTTTTTTTTCACATAATAACATTAACTTTGATTATGTTTAGAAATTTCTGGACATTTTTACAAAATACAAACTGGCACCAAGAGCTGAGGTCATGTAAAACAAAGCAGAACACCCCATAATGCATTAAATATGGAGCAAAATTCTTTTAAGTACAAAACAAAAATAAGAACGACATCTAATCTAATATGAATCAGATTAGCCTGCAGATTTTTTTTGATGTAGCCATTTGGTTCTGGTTGTGCCGTGATGAAAAGCATTTAAAACAAGATTTTATCACAAATTCCTCTTGAAGCAACTCATCTTTGACTCTGTCCAAAGAATTGAATGGAATCTCGGCCAGATTCTCAAAATGAATAACCAACGTGCTTCACATTACAATCAACAGAATGCAAACCAATCAGTAAACAATAACTAGGGGATTACTGAGAGGAATTAAAACTTTTAGGACCGAATTACGTTGGATAGTAAAATTGTGCTCTTAGCTTACCTTTGATTTTAGCTTTGCTTCAAACAGCTGCTTCAGTTACAAGCAGCTAAAATGAAGGAAACAGAATAGAAAGATCAGGAAAACACACACTAGACAGACTGTGCGCAAAAAAAGAGTAGTCTGATAGAATAGTGTATCATCCGCGTAGAGGTTGATCGACACATTGTGCCTCGTAATGACTGCTCCATCGAAAAGGGCAACATTTATGAAGAACAGAAAAGGGCCCAAAATGGAGCCCTGTGGCACACCTCGGTGTCAAACAGTTTAAATGCTCACTAAACCTTCAGAAAAAAGTTCTGTTTTGTTGTTTTCCGCTTATCTGGGGCCGGCCTTAGACGGAAAACCCAGGCTTCTCTCTCCCCGGCTGCATCCTCCAGCTCACCCGGAAGGGTCCCAAGTCGTTTCCCGCTGGAAATGTCTCCCGCTGGAATGTCTCTCCAGCTGCTCCGGGGTCTGCCTCTTGATCTCCTCCCGGTGGAACGTGCCCGAAACACCTCACTCATGAGGCGCTCGGGGGGCATCCTGACCAGATGCCCGAACCACCCCATCTGGCTCCTCTCAACCTGGAGGAGGAGGGAGCTCGACATTGAGCTCCTCCCGGATGGCAGAGCTCCTCATTCGATCTCTGAGTGAGAGCCCAGCCACCCTGCGGAGGAAGCTCATTTCGGCCGCTTGTATCCGCGATCTCATTCTTTCAGTCACCACCCACGGCTGGTGACCATAGGTGAGGGTTGGAACGTAGATTGACTTGTAAATCGAAAGCTTTTCTTTTCGGCTCAGCTCTCTCTTTACCACGACGGACCGATGCAGTGTCCTAGTTATTGCTGACGCCGCACCGATCCACCTGTCGATCTCCCGCTCCATCCTTCCCCCACTCGTGAACAAGACCCTGAGATACTTAAACTCCTCCACTTGGGGCAGGACCGTGTCCCTGACCCGCAGGGGGCATTCCACCCTTTTCCGGGCGAGGACTATGGTCTCGGATTTGGAGGCGCTAATTCCCATCCCGGCCGCTTCAAACTCGGCAGTAAATCGATCCAGTGAGAGCTGGAGATCACGGTCCGATGAAGCTAACAGGACCACATCATCCGCAAAAAGCATAGACCCGATCCTGAGGTCACCAAACTGGATCCCTCCAACGCCTCGGCTGCACCTAGATATCCTGTCCATAAAAGTGATGAACAGAATCGGTGACAAAGGGCAGCCTTGTTGGAGTCCAAATCTCACTGAAAATGGAATCGACATACTGCCGACTATACGAACAGCTTCAAAGTAAATTTCAAAATATACTTTGTATTTTTTTTAAGTATCGGAAACAAATTAAGCAAATCCGAAAGAATCTCGGGACACAACAAAAAGGCTAAATCCGGCAAATCAAAACCCTAAACTTGAAGGCATAAAATAAAACTATGTTTTTGGAAATAGTCTGTTTGAAATAAAACAGTGGGATTTGAAAAGGATAGGCTAACGTTCCCGGGCCTTCCTCTCTGCCACCTGAAAGCACTTTACACTCATCTGCGAATTCAAACACCAAAATTACCTCTTGGAATTATCCTAAGTGGTGATTTAGACCACGCTTTGTATACAAAGCTGGAGACTACCAGAAGATCCTCCAAAGATAAAACGGCTGCTTCTCTAGCTTTACCTCCCCTTTTTTCTGCGTTTTCCGCACCCTTTTGATCTGCGATTCTTTTCCCCTCAATCAAATTGACAGCCGGATGATGTCAGTCTGCAGGAATTTACTCTAATTTGCGTGTGCTTGCACAGCAGAGGGCGTGTGCTAGTGTGCACGTGTTCTATGCATTTGTGCCACACAGGGTGATGTTTGTGTTTTTAGGGAGAAAAAGTGAAGTTGTACTTTTGTTTTGTGGCACACCTGCTTATTGACCTTGCACCCTTTCGGCTTTAATGGCCGTCCGGCTTTGCTTCCAGTTTCTATAAAAACTGAGGTCATCCCTAAAAAAAACTATCTTATCTGTACTTAAAGAGACAGGCAACCCTTATGGTAGAAGACCCTTAAAATATTTGAATTGCATAGTTTTTTTTTCTTTACTTGCTAGCTTGGTGGTCTTTGGTAGACAATCCCAAACTCCCAAAAGAATAAAGTACTGTAAGACCCTCAAGGGAGGAAAAAAATACATTTACATTAATATTCATCAGTCGTGGTCATGCCAGAAACATGGCTGTGTGGGTGATCCGACACCCTAATTAAAAATGACCTAACGGTTCCCACACGTGAGAAGTGTAGGGTCTCCATTGGAGGTCCTTGGTTTTGTGGTTTAGGCAAAAGAGAAGAGCCTGGTTCTTCTTAATATATGTTTACATTAAAAAATGAGTAAACATTGGTGACGTAAGGGATGCTATAAGTTTTAAACCAACAAGAGTCTAGAGTAATTGCCGACTTGAGCCAAAAAATTAAATTGCATTTAAAATGGCGGTATGGTGGCGAAATGGCTAGCACAGGGGCTTCACAGCAAGGAGGTCAGGTCCTGGAGTCCTGGAGGGATGCGAGGCTTGAAATACTTGCCTTTCTGTGTGGAGTGTGCATGTTCCCCCTGTATATTTGCAGAATTCCTTCGGGTTTCCCCCCACCCTCCGAAAACATGCATATTAAGTTGATTGGCCGCTATGAAATTGTCCCAAGGAATGAGTGTGTGTGTGTGTGTGTGTGTGCTTGTAAGGGCGTGTAGCCCAGCGACAGACTAGCGACCTGTTCGAGGTGTACCATACCTCTTGGCTTGAATCAGCCAGGCACCAGCACCCTCCGCTACACTGTCAGCGGTTCAGAAGTATTTTTGTCACTATATGTTGGTCAAGGCAAGGCCAATTTGGAAAATTTAAGGGCCGGACGGTGTTAAGTCGAAGTTAGGGCGAAACTACTTTGACGGAAATAAATAAGTTTTTCTCATCAATTGGCATTCTTAAGAAATGTTTTCCATAAACATAAAAACGTGTCAGGACGGATCAGACTTGCGTTTAAGAGATTCCTCTCTCCGCATTGTGTCTTCATTGCCAAAACTGTTCAGCCAAGTTTATTACATAAAATCTGAGCACCTGTTCATCATAACGTCACTTCTTGGCACCGATCAACTCGCGTAAAAAAACTCGTGTGATTTATTTGAACCGCTTCTTACACTGGTGGGATGGGATTAGTGGGAAGACAAAGCCTGGTTAAGTCATCCTTGGGCAGTTTCGCACATGTCACACATACCGTTATCGTAAGCGCTGAAACAGATGGAAATCGTGATTTGCAGTCATTACGTGTGAGTCGCAGGTACAAACACGACAACTGGCAGTTAAAAGCTGAGAAATGACGTGACCTCATCAGAAATATGTTTCTACAGCTTCAATAAAAAAGTTTGTTTCATTATTTTGAACGTAGATATTAATTAAAAAACGAACAAAGAAGAAAATGTTTAAAGTTTTTTGGCGGTAGACGTTGGAATTTGGGTCATTTAGGTTAACGTTTTCTACAAGTAGTACACCACTACTTAAATTAATTTGCCAAATTTTCTAGAATATTTGCCCTTGGTTATTAGACTTAGTGTCGTTATTTACTTTTTTGTTAAGTTAGCCCATATTAGCATTGATGGCGCTAGCATCACTTAACCATCAAAAATCAGATTGAGTTATGATAACAACTCAAACCAAAACCAACCGTGGCTAACACAGCTAACACACTTTTTGTCCGTATCCAACCGTAATTGGACTAGTAAGTACCTTGTTTACAAATGAGAGGGTCTCGCTAATCTCCAAAGTGGTCAAATTAACTCCTATTGGCCGCATCAAAACTGAAAAACGACTCGACGCTCCCAACTGTTCAGTGAAGACTTAAAGGGACTTGAAACTAGCCTAGCCTATGCAGCCGAGAGTTTGACCGCCAAGGTCCAAACTGCCGACGGCCGCCCACCTCCTTCTTCGCCCCTTCTGCAGGTGGTGAGTCAATTAGAAGGGCTGCCCATGCCCCTGTTCAGGCTAAGCCTGACCAGGCCCCACGGGTAAAAACTGTTGCTCCTCTGAGTTGAGAGAAGCCAAATGGAGGGTTTGGGGATAGGATTCCTCCCGAATGAATTACCGGTGAGGTGTTTCGGGTATGCCCCGCCAGGAAGAGACCCCAGAGGAAGACTCCGCACTCGCTGGAGAGACGTAGTTCTCTGTCCACAGCTGGACAAGGAATCCCTTGGGATCCTCTCGTGTGAGCTGGAGGACACAACCAAAGTGAGGGAAGCCTGGGTTTTCTTTCTGAGGCTGTTGTCCGTAGGACCCAGCCCCAGATAAGGAGAACACAACGGAATAGAACTTACAAAAACGCCTGAAACGCCACGTATCAGATTCGCAATGTCACGAATAATTGAATCTTTCTGTTTAAAACCAAATTTCTACAAATAAAGCTTTTGAAGTGAAGACGTAATGAGAATATTTGAGTGTCTCAAAAGGAACAAAAGGCTGGAAAAAATTCACATAATGCATTTCAAAGTGTGCGAATTATGTCAAAATTGCAAACAGGTGATGAAATTTTGCAGAACAAACGTATTCAATGTTTTTTTTTTCTGGGTTCATCATGTCAACAATGAAATCAGCTCATACTCGTTAAATGTTAAAAACTTTTTTGGATCTGTCCAATCGGTATTAGCTCGATATAACAGGACCATTACGTTAATCTAATACTTTTAAAATATTCAATATGATTTGGGTTTTTAGTTGATTCACGTGTTCAAAGAAAATCGGAATTTGGATGCCGACAAAAAAGTGCATTTTAACGGTTTAACTTCAGTTCAACAAATTTTAGATCCGTCCAAGAATACATTTCATCCCAACTGGCCGGTGTTTCCACTTCTGTTTGATTACAATCTAAGCTTCTAAAAACCAATAACACAAATCACAAAAATAAGCTCAGCAAATATACAAAAACAAGCAAAAAAAAAAAGCCTCGTTTATTCCGCTCCCACCGCATACGAGAGCCGGATTTGGATCCGTTTCCCGTCCTTTCGGTGAACTTTCTTATGAACTATGTGATATATTTCTGATCCATCTTGGAGATTTTGCAGATATGTGATACATGCACATGTAGGAATCCGGGTGAGGCCTGCATTACATGTCTATGACCCCGGGATTTGTTGCACAATCTAAGCTAAAAATCTGCATTCCCTAACTTATTGTGGATAAAGTGCAATATGCTCAAGAGTTGGTTTGAATTTGATACAGATATGCCGGTATTAATCGCAGAAAAGATCTCTCTTATTGGAAAGGTTACCGTCCCGATAAACCGGGGTATGTTTTTCACTGTTTGTACAAAAAGAGCATGCTAATTACCCAACCTGCGCATATTTATGTAGACTTTTCATGAAGTTTTGTCCATCGCCTCTAGCCCTGATCTCTGAGTAAAGCTGAAGTGGAGTCTGTATTCCACTGCAGGGAATTACCTCAGCGCTGAATCATGTGGCGCCTTGCCTGGAGTGAGCACAATGCAATCAACCAGCCATCACTCTTACTCATAAACTATCAGAAGGCCTCACACAGAGGCTGGACGCAAGTCGGTAGGAGTCACCAATGACCAAAAGAAAAAAGTAGTCACCAATGGATCAAGTCGGAGTGCCAACAAGACCACCCAGAACCACAATCGTACCAAATTCTTTGGGTTTCTTAACGCGAAGAACTTGTTTAAAAACTCTTTTCATACTAAAAACTCGGGTACATCATGATGTAATGTCTTCGCTTGAGTCATTACGTTCTGAAAGTGAGTCTCAACATGCTTTTGTTTCAGTTTGTCTTTTCGATGTATTTACTTTAGCTGAGCATAAACCCCGAAGAGGCCATAAATTACTCGGCAAATAAGCTCGCGCTTGTTCGGCTCGTGAGTACGCGGCTTACGGCGTTCATGTGTGCATCACACCTCTAATTTATCATCGTCGGCCCGTCATCCAACGGCTCATTTATAAACCAGATGTGACAAATGTGCAGTGAACAGGCCCAAGGTAAACACATCCCAGCAGGTATTACTCAATGCTCACCAAACATCCACCTGAATGAAAGATTTAGGTGTAAAAATAGACTTAGATTTGTCTTTATTGGTATTTTCAAGACATTGTGAGACTTAAAGGTCGGATGTCTAAATCAGATCGAGAAAGACTTTATCGTATTAGTCTTGTCCTCGTTTAACCTTTTCTAAACCTTGTCTTTCCAGAATTCTTTGTTTTGAATGAAGCCCAATTGCTGCAGATTACGTTATCGTAGATTTAGATAGATGAAAAAGTCCTGGGAAAAGTCTGGGATGGATTTTCCCATTTGGTCTGGTTTCTACGGCCTATGAAGTCAAATTAAGTCAAATCACCCACTTCCTGTTTGTAGCGCTTCTCCATTCCGTTCATTCCGTCATCTTCCGCTTGTTCCGGGGTCGGGTCACGGGGGCAACAGCCTCAAACGGGCAGCCCAGGCCTCTCTCACCCCAACTGCATCCTCCAGCTCACCTGGAAGGATCCCAAGTCGTCCCAAGACATAGTCTCTCCAGCGGGTCCGGGGTCTGCCCCTTGGTCTCCTCCCGGTGGGACGTGCCCAAAACACCTTGCCTGCGAGGCGCTCGGTGGGCATCCTGACCAGATGCTCGTACCACCACATCTCGCTCCTCTCAACCTGGAGGAGGAGCGGCTCAACACCGAGCTCCTCCCGGATGACAGAGTTCCTCACCCGATCTCTGAGTGAGAGCCCAGCCACCCTGTGGAGGAAGCTCATTTCGGCCGCTTGTACCTGTGATCTCATTCTTTTAGTCACCACCCACAGCTGGTGACCATAGGTGAGGGTAGGAACGTAGATCCTGGTTACCATGGTGAGCGTTGGAATGTAGATCGACTTGTAAATCGAGAGCTTTGCTTTTCGGCTCAGCTCTCTCTTTACCACGACGGACCGATGCAGTGTCCTAGTTATTGCTGACGCCTCACCGATCCGCCTGTCGATCTCCCGCTCCATCCTTCCCCCACTCGTGAACAAGACCCCAAGATACTTAAACTCCTCTACTTGGGGCAGGACCCTGTCCCTGACTCGCAGGAGGCATTCCACCCTTTTCCGGGCGAGGACCATGGTCTCGGATTTGGAGGTGCTAATACCCTTTTCCATATTAACAATTTTATTTTAGATTTTGATTGGGTAATTGTTAATTACCAGTCGAGTTTTATGTAGGAAACGGATTGCAGGAAATCATTTGCATCCATTTGTGGCTCGGGCTGCACTTTTTGGGGCAGTGTCCGTTGTGGCCTCCTGGCAATAAGGTCGTGGTTCGAGTAGACTGTAGGCTCTGCCCCCCATAGTAACAGGACGGGCACTAAGACAGTAAAAGTGCATTTTTGTGTAGTTCATTTAAATAAATCTCTTTTCATTCTATTTTTCTTTTATGGAACAGGGGTGGAAGATGAGGTCCAGAAGCAACAGTCTTGAGGACGTAGCCAAGGCCAAGCTGGCCGAGAAGAACCAGATGGACACTCGCAAGCGATCAACGGAGCGGGAAGATCCTTCGGGAAGAGCGGAACGCCGTAGCCGACACAGAGAACTGCAGGATGAGACCGGAACCATTCGGCGGAACCACAAAACGCAGAAGAACAGCTCCAGTAGTGGAGGTAGCGGAGGTAGCAGTGGTAGCACCGGCAGTGCTACAAAGACTGGTCGAAGGGAGAAGGGTAGGGACCTTTCCCGGGATGACCTCGTCTTTCTACTCAGCTTGCTGGAAGGGGAACTCCAGGTAATTTAAACCGGAAAGTTGGTAGTGCCAGCTACAGCACACATGGCACTGACCCCATTTGGACATGACTCAAGATGATTTTGTGGTTAGAGCAAGCTTAGCAAACCAAAGTGATACTTCCTGTTGTTTCAAGATCAGATCCCGGAATTTCCAGACCCTGTTTCTGTTTGTAAAACAAGATGTAATGAGCTCATGAATTCGATGACAAAACTAAACCTCAAGCCCTAAACACATAGTAACCCCACTTCTTGATCAGAGGTTTTACTTAGACTCATTTTGAGGTTTTATTGAATTTTTTCTGTATTACAAGCTGAATTGAACCAAACGCACTCTGTTTTCTTTCTTTCAGGCCAGAGATGAAGTGATAACAGTCCTGAAGGCCGAAAAAATTGACTTGGCTTTGCTGGAAGCCAAGTACGGTTTCGTGACACCACAAAAAGTCCTGCAGGCACTGCAAAGAGACGCCATACAGGGCAAAACCGATGTCTTCCAGGAGGACATCTACGAGAAACCAATGGCAGAGGTGATGCCGAAATTTGCTCGTAGTGTAATCCCATCATAAATGAAGGTCTATGTTTGAGGGATTGTTTTTTTGTTTTGGTTAATCTAGCTGGATAAGTTGGTGGAGAAGCAGAGGGAGACTCATCGACGGATGCTGGAGCAGCTTCTGATGGTGGAGCAAGCCCACAAGCAGGCTCTGTTCAAGCTGGAGGACGAGAAAAGGAACCATGGGGAGTTTATGAAAAAGAGCGACGAGTTCACCAACCTGTTGGAGCAAGAGCGAGAAAGGTCGGTTTGAGAATGGGCCCATTGTTGGACTGCGGAATTTCGGTCATATAAGGGAATCTAATTTATCGTCCCCATTCTATTGCCCCTCAAATGTATTGGAAACGGACAATTTTATGTATCGTTCACATGGTGACTAACAAGTAGACTACTTTAAGAAAGAGGCACATGAGGTCCAGTGGTCTGTTTTGAGATTAGAAGTTTGGGAAAGAAGACTCAAACTCTGTCCACACAAAGCTATGGTTGGATTCCAGTTTCAACGCAAAGTCAATGGACTTCTGTCATTGGTGTCTGCATATCTACAGGAGTTGGGCAATTTTGCGTCTAACCACAGGAGTGGGCAAACTTTTTGGTTCGCGGGCCACATTGAGTTCTCACATTTGACCAGGGGGCCGGAACAGGAGCCGATGGATGACATGCTTTGGTAACCACTAGATTAGATTGATAGAATGACGGGCTAGATTTTAAACAAGCGCTAAATGTTACATCAAGAGCGTTAAATTTCAAATCTAGCGGCGCTAGGTCTGAAATCTAGCACAATAGCGCTTAAAAACGTCCATGTAATGGTGCTAGGTTTGAAATCTAAGTGCTTGATATAACATTTTGCTTGTTTTAACATCTAACACGCTTGTTTACGTGTGCGTATTGGCCCTGATGGCTTTCCATATTTGTGCACACCGTTTATTTTGACAGCGTGCACATCACGGAGACACACATTTTAATGGAAGCAGTGTTGTTGTTTTCTCAACAAAGCCATTATATACAGATTTCGCCACCTAGTGACAAAACATCAGAATTGCAGAGGAAACAAAACTATCAAAGTTTATTTATTTAACTTTTTCAAGTTTGGCGGGCCGCATTAAAACGTTTAATGGGCCGCATGTGGCCCGCGGGCCACAGTTTGCCCATGCTTCATCTAGCACGAACTCTGGATTTCAGGCGATCTATGCATGCTAACTACCAATCACAAACTGCTCAACCCCCCCAGAATTCCTAATTGTACCCAAAGGGTTGTGGTTGTTACCTCATATGGCAGTCTGAATGTTCGATTTTTCTTTTTTTTTTTTTACTGTACTGTCCGGTGTTAAGACAAGTAGAATAACGATCTAGCAAGAGGCTAACCGAACACGTGGACGCAAAAACACGTGTTAAAGATTTCAGCTTATGTTTGAAACACTAGCACAAGCATTCGAATTCTCTCAGCGTCACATCTTTAATTTTAGGTGCGGACAATTTTAGACAAATTTAACACTACTGACCAAAAAACTTAAGCTAGGGCTAGAAAACTGTGCTAGCTGCAAGGGGGCTAAGGCGGCTAAGGGGGCTGGGGACAGTTCCGTTGTAATCTGAGATGAACCTGTGATGAATTATTGCGAATAACTGTTTAATGTTCACTGTAAGCTGAAGCCCGTCTGACTTATTTCTCCAGTAAATGTCACCGTAACCAAGCCGAGCTGTTTACTGCTTTCCTGGTGATATCACATATCATCACACACACACATACACAAGCGAACAAAGTGTGTTCCAACCCAACGACACACAGTAATTACTTTAACAACGCTAACGGAGCCGAACAACAACCCGTGACCTATTTGAAACAATCCTTTCATTGCGTTAAAGCCGGGACATGGTGTTTGAGTTGGCCTGCAGAGCGGTGGGATGATGGTCTGTGCTGTGTCACCGAGCATGTCGGGCTAGACAGGCCGCCATGATAAATAGTGTCATATTCAGGGTTCAGCTAATGTGTGAGAAAAACTGAAAGATTTATTAGACCGTGAAAAGAACCAAAGACCTGACCTAATGGTTCTGAAAGGAATCAGTCACACAACAGGCTTTTTAATGTGCCAGATTAGTTTGAAAATACAAGATAAGCCTGTTTTTCACAAAGTCGTAAACCTATTGATAGATGTAGTGTTTGGGACGGACGCCAGTAAAAAGGACTGGGAGTTTGTTATCTTGGTTTTTGTGGCGAAACGTACGATATGTGCAAAATATGTAGCTTTTTTCCCAATTTAATACCACGTACAAAAAGTTTTATTCTGGAAAGGTTTCGGACATAGTTTATTAAACCATGAATGTTGTTTGTAAACTCACAGAGACCGAGACGGAGCTTAGATGAAGTCTTAAGATGGATGGACAGAATGGGAGCTAAAAAAATCTACTATTTTTGGACATTATTTTCATAGAAAACCCACATTCTTATACAAGCAAAAAGTGTTTCAGTGCACGTGCTCTGCTCAAGCTCAATCCCTCCACACAACAGGGCCTACCATTTTAATGTAAATACACCAAAACAAGAACATGAAATTTGCTTTGCTAACTGGACGCAATTTGCACTGTAAATGTGGCCTCAAACGAGATTTACACTGTGTCATGCACACAACATGGGGGTGGAATAAGCATGGAGATAAAAGAGTAGGGGAAGTGTAAACGAAAAGCTCTTTTTTGGCAAATAATAGCAAAATAATAAACATTATGTCTATCTAAAAGTGTTATGTGTTCTATTTCATTCCGTCGTCTTCCGCTTAGCCAGGACCGGGTCGCGGGGGTAAAAGGCCCCAGACGGGAAGCCTCCAGCTCACCTGGAAGGATCCCAAGTCGTTCCCCGGCCAGCTGTGAGACATAGTCTCTCCAGTGGGTCAGGGGTCTGCCTCTCGGTCTCCTCCCGGTGGGACGTGCCTGAAAAACCTCACCAGCAAGGTGCTCAGGAGGGATCCTGACCAGATGCCCAAACCACCCCATCTGGCTTCTCTCGACCTGGAGGAGGAGCGGCTCGACGAGCTCCTTCCGGACGCCAGACCCCAAACTTAGTGAGAGCTGAGCCACCCTGTAGAAGAAGCTCATTTCGGCCGCTTGTATCCGCTATCTAATTCTTTCGGTCACCACCCACAGCTGGTGACCATATTTGAGGGTAGGAACGTAGATCGACTTGTAAATCGAGAGCTTTGCTTTTCGGCTCAGCTCTCTCTTTACCACGGCGGACCGATGCAGCATCCTAGTTATTGCTGATGCCGCACTGATCCGCCTGTCGATCTCCTGCTCCATCCTTCCTCCACTCGTGAACAAGACCCTGAGATACTTAAACTCTTCCACTTGGGGCACGACCCTGTCCCTGACCTGCAGGAGGCATTCCACCCTTTCCGGGTGAGGACCATGGTCTTGGATTTTAGTCACAAAAACTTGATTGCAAATTTTGCTTTTAGAGTCCAATTTAAAGAAAAAGAAAGAAGGAAGGGAAAAGGTAACAAAAAATAAGCCCTTTAGGACTTTATTTAGGTTTAGACTCCTTACTCTACGATTCTTACAAGCAGGATCAATCAAATGGGAAAAAAGTGGTACCTGATCCTTTCACGCTAATCTAGCCAATGTTTTAAATGGAACCATTTTCCACTTGTTTTAGTTTTTCTCAACAATCCCTTTTAAGTACTTGGAAAATTCCGGTGACCCCGTACAGATGTAAAAGTAGACTTGTCATTAAGACCCAAAGAGGCGGAAAAACCCAAATCCCTGAAGGACCTTAAATAAACCACCTGTAGTTTTTCACCCAGACATGGAAATCAGTGATCGTTCAGCAGCTTCTGTTCAACCCTGCACACGTTCGGAGACGTTACGGCAGTCAACTTAAAAAAAACTGGAGAAAAGAAGTTCGTACTTTGAAGGGAGACTCATTTTTCAACAAGTTCAAGGAGAGCCGAAGCCGTTTGGAAAGCAGCTGCCAAGGCCGAACATGTTCAGGATGAAAGACGACGCGTTCCCCGGGGCTTTAATTTCCCTCTTGTTAACACACTTTCAACAATGTATTTTCACTGAATCCTGGAACGAAGAAAAATCTACGTTCCATAAAACATCGAACCGGATAAACCTCTTTCCGACTCCTTATTTCGGTGACGGTGTATTTTCGAACCTAGTTCCCGATCTTTGTCTAGAAATCCCTGAAAAACCCTGTAAATCCTTGCAGGGGGTTGTGGGATGAACCTTGTTCTTTTTTTTTGATTGTCGTCTCACAAACGATGACCTCATTGCATGCTGGGATTCAAGCAGGAGCAGCAGGGGTGTCGGAGCGAGCAGCATCCTAACCATCAACAGATGTTCCTTTAAACATGACTTCAGCTCGTAGATATATACACACACGGAGCAGAAAGCGAGGCCTTTGTTCTTCGGAAAGAGAGGGCAGGGAGCGAATTTTACGAGCACGTGTAACCTCTGGTTTCATGCGTAGCTTTAAGAAGAAACAAAAATGGGTTACTGAGGGAAGTTGGTGAGCGAAAAAAAAGGGCAATCGTTCTCACAATGCCTCCAGATGACGGTGGCCGGCTCTAAGAAAAACATGGAAACCAGGGGAGTTGTGTGATGTAATGTCAGGGAAATTCACATGGAAACCTCATGGAGATCAAACCAGCAGGTCTGGGATCATTTTAAAGTAAAACGTTAAAGTTTGTGGTTCAAAGGTTTTAACGTTTTTCAGATTTAAGGTTGAAAGCAAACAACCAGTAATTCTTGTTTGAGATTCGAGGAATCCAAAATGGCTCTTATTTGGTGGGACCCCAAAACGACAAGTGGCCGGTTAGCGAATAGCAAGCAGCCGTCAATATTAGGGAGTTCACATTTAACACGCAATGTGGTCAATTTTTGCGGGAAGGTCTGTTTTACACAGGCTAGGATTCTCTTTGGATGGTTGGATGAAGGGGTCAAACTAAAGAATCGGGGGTTATTATTTGCTTAAGTTGCAGTCTTGGGAAATAATTGCGAACACGTCAAGCCCACTAGGTTTTTGCAAAATTGCGATTGCAACTATTTACCGTATTTTCCTATAAGGCGCACCGCATTATAAGGCGCTACAGTAAAGGCTGTTCAACTTTGTCCTCTAACTGTGGCCATCTCACTTTGTTACCGTGGAAACGCTATTTAGACTTGTTTACTTGGCGCAGCGCATCCTCTTGCTTCCTCCACTTCCTCACCATTGATTCATTGATGTTAAACTCTCTCGCTGCGGCTCTATTCCCCCGTTCTACTGCGTGACCGATCGCCTTGAGTTTAAACTCTGCGGTGTAACAGTGTCTCTTGGTAGGAGCCATTTCCGGGTCTTTACACAAACACACAAATGGAAATGAGACGCCCTTTCATATATCCCAGCATGCACCGTGCACTACTTCTTCTACTGGGGAAATGGAGTCAGCGGCTGCTTGCCGCAGTTGCAACACCTGTTGTAGCTCAATATTAATCCATATACAAGGCGCTCCGGGTTAAAAGGCGCATCGTGGACTTTAGAGAAAATTTAAGGTTTTTAGGTGCGCCTTAAAGAAAATACGGTACGCAAAATCAACTTATTTTACAAACTAGGGAGGAGGAGTTGGCTCAGGGGAAGAATGTCTGCCCCTGGACTGAGAAAGGCAGTTTGATTCCCACTGGGCCTTTGCCTGTGACCTTGGGGAAGACACCTAACACCCCGCTTCTCCCACCATTAGTGCCCTCGTGGCTGCCTAAGAGGTTCAATGCAGCACAGAAACATTCTCATTAAATAAATTATGCTAAAACACGCAACTTCTCAACAACTTTTTATTTTATTTGCTTAGTTTTCAGTTAGCATGGTTAGCGCCATCTTGTACCTATGCTAGTTTGTGTTAGCCACAATTCCCAGAAGTATTTAGAACCAAAACAAAAATAACTTTTTAAGAGTTTTATTTAATAAAAAGACACAACTATCCTGCCTTTGATAGGATTTGAGAAATTATGAATAGAAAATAATTACATTTTATGCGCCGCTTTTTGGACTACACTGACTGCTGGCACTCATTGCCTGGACCTCTTGTCGTGACCGTGAATTTGACTCTGAAATCCCTAATCAGTTGATCTATAGTTTCTAGAGGCTAATTGAGGGCCGTTTTATTTAAAGCCTTTTGCTGATTTGGGAAGCACGGACAACCGCCCCCCAAAAAGCCAGCGTGGTTCATTTCTCCTTCAAAAATATGTGGGCAGAGGCTGAAAAATGGCCACAACTCCTGAACTGACTGACAAACGGCAAAAGATGGTTGGATAGAATCTATTATTGGTCCCTCAAAAGCTGGCGAAATAATTTGTAAATTTTGACCGTCAAGATTTGATTCTTCTTTTAAGCAGCAGTATTGTTGGAATTTTTTTTTTTAGGCGACTAAGCCAACCTTTTTGTTTCTTATTCTGTTTTAGTTTTGCTTAAAAAAAGCCAAAAGTAAATCCTTTTAAGGTCAGAAAGCGACACACTTCATTTTGGACCTGTTTGCAGCTTAGCTAGTACCGTGCAAAAAGTTGTTCCAAAAATAACGTACCTTTGAGCAATTTGACCAAATCAAAGCTCTTTAAGGAACTTAATGAGACAATAAGAGATTATTTATCCCGTCTTAGGTCAACTCAAAAGCACAGTAGCCGCAAACCTTCCCCCCAACTCTGCCACTTTACAAGGCAGTATATACTCATGCCATCTGGTTGACTTAAGCGGCCACGATGACATCAACCATGTGGATCAAATTGAGAACATTCCTCAGTGATGCCCTCATCATCATCGCAGAGGCTCTTATTATCCAGACCTGCCCTGTTCTTTGAAATTAGTTTTTTTTTCCCCCTCTATTTTTACGAGGTGGGATTTTTGTATATTAATGATGGCTGTTTTTGCCTCTGCAAGTTTGGGGCCTTTGGTGTAAGAATAAAAGAATTGCAGTTCTTCTTTTTGTACAAATAAAGTCATGTTTTAGGGAGAAGTTGCGCAGCTGCAGAAGCCTAGATTATGCATACAAGATTTTATCAGTGGTTTTGTGTTTGATAGCGAGCAGATGTAAATCTCGTAGCGAAGCCCGGTCTATCTTTCAGGACTTTGAGGATCCGCACACCTGCGTTTCCTCCCACAAAATGTTTCTCTCATGCAGAAATCTCTCAGCACAGAACATTTTGAACATTCCTGTTCAAAGCGGGTATGACTTTTGATTTGATGGATCACAGTGTAAAGAACAAAAACGGTCAGATAGTCGTTCAGAAGCTCCCCGGTAAGACTTTAAATCCTGCAAAACATCCCCCATGGTAAATTCTGTCACGGCCCATGTCAAACATTCCCTTTTATGGGAAAGAAAGTCAGTGTGATATTACACAGATATTTGCAATCGTGGACTTTAAAGCCCTTTTTGCATAGCCCTCTTGTTGAGGGTTCTCCAATCGCGGGTATACGACAGATTCAACGACGCACTTAAACAAACGCACATGACCTGTACAGTCAAAACACACTCTGCCTTTTTTTTTAACGTGGCACAACACCGTTGCTCCTTGGCAATATTTTGATGGCATGCCTCCTTGTGGGTCTAAACCGACTGCCTTGAAATTTTGTCCATAAACGAATGAGTCATTTTCTTATCCATCCCTTTTGGGGTTGCGAAGGTGCCGAAGCCCAGCCAATTTAAGGCGAAGGGCATAGTACACCCCAAACAGGTCGCCAGTCTGTCACGGGGCCACACACATACAACCATCCACACTCATTCCTAGGTGCAATTTCGGCACCGGCCAATCAACCTAGCATGCTTGTCTTTGGAGGGTAGGAGGAAACCGGAGGAAACCCACGCAAACTCCAAACAGAAAAGACAGTGTTCCAAGCCCTGTCCCTACCTAGGACTCGAACCCACGACCTTCTTGCTGTGAGGCCACTGTGCTACCCACTGCGCCACCGTGCCGCTCCAAACGAATGAGTCTAAACTAAATTAATTTAACTGAATATTCTTGTAACTTTGTTGACTACTTCCTCTTTCAGCATTTCCCTTCAGGGGGCGCCACAGCAAATCAGTTTCTTCCATCTAACCCTATCTCCTGCGTCCTCTTCGATCACACCAACTATCTTCATGTCTTCCTTCACTGTATCCATGAACCTCCTCTTTGGTCTTCCTCTAGTCCTCTTTCCTGGTGGTTCCAAACCCAGCATCCTTCTTCTGATGTACTCTCTCTCTCTCCTCTGTACATGTCCAAACCATCTCAGTCTGGCCTCTCTGACTTTAAAACCTCTAACATGTGCTGTTCTTCTGATCCTGTCCATCCTGGTGACTCCCAGAGAGATCCTCAGCATCTTCATCTCTACTACCTCCATCTCTGTTTCCTGTCTTTTCCTCAGTGCCACTGTTTCTAGACCAAACAACATGGCCGCTCTCACCAAAGTAGCTCTAATGATTGTTGTAATTACCAATAGCTAAAAGGTTTAATTTGATTCTGATACATTTGTAACTAACGTTGATCCCTGCTACCGCAATGAGGGGGTTTTGCCCGGCCTATGATGTAAAAATCAAACCCTGCCAGTTCACTACAATACAATCCTTGTTGGGCGACTAATGATGTTTTATTTTCCGTCGCAACACGACCAGCGCGAGGTCCAAGATGACATCTGGACCTTGTCATCACTTTAGATTATGTTCCATGTTAATTAAAAAAGGAAGAGTTGATGATTAGCAAATTGATTCTGCCCTTTAAGAAACTGAATACCGGTTTAAATCTTTTGTTGTAAAATTATTTCCAAAGACCTTTAGCTTTTTCATCGCTAAATTTCACGCTTCAAGTGGGTGTTTTTCTCCGATTTCCTTCATAATTTTGGAAAAAACGTCGAAGCTTTGGTTTCTAAAAGTAAAAGTATCACTGCAGTTTGAGAGTTTCAGTATGTGTCTGTAGTTTACCACTTTCTTTGGGGTAGTGGTTAGCACAGTGGTCTCACAGCAAGAGGGTCAGGGTTTGAGTTCTGGAGTGGGGGCATGGCTTGAATCATTGGGTTTTCTCTGGTTTCCTCCCACCCTCCAAAAACAGTCATGTTAGGTTGATTGGCCGCTATAAAATTGCCTCTAGGAACGACCGTGTGTATGTGTGTGTGTGGATGGTTGTATGTGTGTATCCCCGCAATAGACTGGTGTCCTGTTCAGAGTTTATCCTGCCTTTAGGCGTCCAAACAGCCGGGATAGACTGAACATAAGTAGATCTATGAATAGATGGAAAGTTGTCATGATGTCTCCTTCCTCCATGTTTTTTCTCTGCCCTGATTTTGAGGCCATATTGGCTTTCCCTAATGTTTGCACCTGTGCCTTGTTTTCTCCTGGTTATTTAAACCCTGGTTGTGCCTCACTCCTTCATATTGCCAAGCTTGCACAAGACTCCGGACTGTACAGGACGCGTACTTGCTTTGTCCCCAAGCCTGTCTAGCCAAGCCTGTCTAGGTCCCAAGTCCCCAAATCTGGTAGCTCAAGGTTGGCTACCAAGTTAACCATACCGATCGCTTTCCCCTCAGTCCCTTTTCTTAATTAAACTGGTTGAACTTGACGACACGCCACACACCTCCTCCTGCTTTCTTCTCGCTCTTCACTGATATTTGCCTCACTCCCAGACTGACGGAAAATCTGCGCGGTAACTGACCTAATTTAAGCCGGTCAGAAAACACTCCCCACTTCTGCTCGAGCCAGATAACGGACGGATTTTTTAACAGACTCTTCGACCTTTGCCTCATCTGTCTGGATGTGCAGATGGCAAAAGAGAACCCATCAGGCATTTTGTTTTTTGGAACTCTTGCCTTTAAAAAGGAATACGTAAATAAATAAAATTAAAAATCATTAAAATTAAGCGATAGGCGATTAGGGCGATGATGGTCTTAATTGAGTTATTTATCGGAGGAATCTTATTTTGTGATATTTACGGGTGCTTTCGTCATTTGTATTGATTAAAAAAGAAATTACATATCCATGAGGTCAGTCGCAGTTAGCGTTCAACTGCAGATGATGTTCGTTATATAAAAAAAAAAAAATTATGTTTCGCAGATGTGCAATGATGTTGAAAAAAAAAAATCTGTTTGCGCCGCTCGTAAATTGTGTGAATGACTGTCAGAGTTTTACCTCATTACATCTGTGACCCGAGTGCTAATTAGATCCAGCGACTCGTCTCTGTGTGGAATAATGCGATTACATCTGATAAAATTGACATCTTCGGTACTCGGATTCGCCGTGTCATAGTTTTTAAGAACAATCGACCACAGACTGGTGACGGTTCAAAGTCGGCTAATTAGCTCATCGGCTAATTTGAACTACTTGAAATGAGTTTATTTGCTAGTGTTTTGAGAAGAAACGTGGTAATAAAATTGAAAAAACTAGATGAATGATCGCAGTGACTTGGAATCTGGATGAGTGATGCATGAGCTAATCTTCTATTTGTGAAGGGAAATGGCACCAAAGGGTGGAGGAATGAGGGGAGTCAAAGAGAAAAATCCTGCTAATGTAGACTTAGCGTGACATTTCTACGCTTGCTGTGAACCGTGCGTGGCCTCTGCCAACGCTTGAGACAAATGGAGGCCGAATAGAAAAAATCCAAAGGCCAACGTTATAGATAATTTCCCGGACTTAGCCTCCTCTCATTTGTTTTCTACTAGAAGTCGTTTTGAGTTATTGCTTAGCTAAACATGCCAAAGGAAAAGCTTCTTCTTTTTTTTTTTTTCCTCCTCTCGTCCTGTCCGGCTTTAAGGAAGCAACAGCGTGAAGCTTTATGTCCTTGTACCTGGCAGCTGCCTGAACAATAGGTCGGAATCTGTGTACTTACCGACTCCGGGCCAAGTCAGAGCAGAGATAGTGAGTGAAATATGGAGGAAGGAAAGAACCAAAAATGTTTGTTCGCTGAAACATCTCTCAGTGGACAATCTGGAAGTGGTCGCAATAAGTAAACCAATAATAGAGCTTCTTCGGGGCGTGATGTATTGACATTGGACTCAGGACTTTGGCTGAGTCCTGAGATTGGGCCTAGTACTGGTAATAAAAGATTGGATCATCTGCGTATCTGATAACATGGTTCGGGTTTAGGAAGTCCATTAGAGGTTCAGCTAAGGACCAAGCGTCTTAATTAAGGTTAAAACTATTAATGAGGGATCAGATGGTCTAAAGCAGGGGTGGGCAAACTTTTTGCTTCACGGGCCACATTTGGTTCTAAAATTTGACCAAAGGGCCGGAACAGAAGTAGATGGATGGCATGCTTTGGTAAAAAAAACGTGCTAGATATGGAAACTAATTGGGGACGCTATATGCATGTAATCTAGCACGCTAAGTTAAATCAAGCGCCCTAGCGCTTAAAAGAACGTGCATCTAGCGCTAGGTTTAAAATTTGGGTTTGAAATCTACTGACAATCTATTTTAACAGCGTGCAAATCACGGGAACACACACATTTTAATGGAGCAGTGATGTTGTTTTTGCAACAAAGCCAATATATTTAGAGTATGCCATCTAGTGAGGAAACACCAGAATTGCAGGAGGGAAAAAAACGCTCCTTTCCGTCATCTTCCGCTTGTTCTGGGGTCGGGTCGCAGCGGCAACAGCCTCAAACAGGTAGCCCAGGCCTCTCTCTCCCCGGCTGCGTCCTCTAGCTCACCCGGAGGGATACCAAGTCGTTCCCCGGTCAGCTGTAAGACATAGTCTCTCCAGCGCGTCCGGGGTCTGCCCCTTGGTCTCCTCCCGGTGGGACGTGCTTGAAACACCTCGCCCGCAAGGCGCTCGGGGGGCATCCTGACCAGATGCTAAAACCACCCCATCTGGCTCCTCTCGACCTGGAGGAGGAGCGGCTTGACACCGGCCGGGCTCAGCCCGAACAAGGGACATGGGCCGTCCTTCCAGTGGACTCACCACCTGCAGGAGGAGCCATAAGGGTCGGGTGAAGGAGGAGATGGGTGGCAGCCAACGGCGGGGGCGGCGGGTAAAAAACCCAACATGGTTTATTTGTTTAATTTTTTTCGGATTGGATTAAAACGTTTAATGGGCCATAGTTTGCCCGTGCCTGGTCTAAAGACATGCTTCAGATTTGCTGCAGAGGCTCTATAGCCAATGAAAGTCTAGCGTACGATTTGAAGGAAGTACAAGTGTAATCAGACTAATTCTGGTTGTCAATGTGGAACACACTGTGAGTGTATCAAGGTTTGTTTATTTTAAAAGACAGATTAAATTGCGTACAATCAATGTGCCAAAAAGTAAAATAGAAAATATCGCTTGCAGAAAATTGCCAAGCAATTTAAACAGATCGCCGGTCGACGTCATTATTTTATGCTTCAATTGTTTTTTGCATATTTAAAAACTCCATTATTCGGAATTTAGGAAGTTTACCACTAATGGGATGCATTTTCACCAAAGTTTACTTGTGATGCAACGTTTTGTTGGAAATGACTGTTTTTATTTGGTGGTTTCAGATGATATTTGCAGGATTTGTCGGTATTTTCCGACATTGTAAATTCCCCAGTAGCATAGAGACGTTTATATTTCAACTAATACCGGCATAAAAAAAAAACAAATCTCAAGGCTCACGGTCGAGTTCAGAAAAGGGCGTGTTGTGACTGAGGTGGGCGGTTGTCAAGCCGTGATATGGAAACCTAAAATTTAAAGCTTTAGGGATTGACTTTTTTGGCGAGGAACAATAGCGAGCTGTCAGAGGGACCACCCTAACCCACTTCATTTTGGGCTTTGACACGAAACCCCAGAAACCAAGAAATAAGAGTCGCCAGTGGGTTTTAAAATCCCTCCTCGCAGATTTGATGCAAGGTGCCTGTGATGATTGATGAGAGCTTTTTCCTGCAGTGTTATGAGACTAGGGGACTGCTGGCAGTCGGCTGCTTTAGGGTAGCAATACAAAAAAAATCTCGGTCTTTTCAAACACCACATTTCTCTTTTTATATAAGAAAGTTACCAAAACAATGATAAACTAAAAATACCCAAGTATTTTTTTAAATATTTACTTTAAGGGCTTTACCATACGGCACCAAGACCGTACTGACAAAAGACATCCACTAATATTTCAAATTTATGTTCGTAACTTTACGTGTCTTAGTAGAGAGGAGTTTTTCCTCCACAAAAAAAAAAGATGGCCGTCATAAAGCTACAAACTTCTTACGTAAACCGATGTCCAGTTGCTGTTAAAGAAGAAAAATGAAAATAGTAGAACTTAAACACCCCTAAGATAAAAATTTTTACTGACAATAACTGCTATAGGTGCTAATTAGCATCTGATGCTAACCCTGACGTCCCAGATTAGGTCGTTCCCGCTTTCAATCTGCGACCTGTCAGAGTCTACAGCTGTAAATACAGTAGCTAATGAACATTAAAAGTTAATTTCTCATTGGCTGTGGGTACGATTAAATATTTTTATACGCATCCCCCGAAAATGCAAACAGACTTGGCAGGGTGAACTCTTTGTTATCCACACGGAAACTCAACCGTAATGTGTTCACTGCTAGCATAGCCTTTGGTGTAATTGCACACATGCAGTGGCGGATTGTAACCACACGCAAATTGCGCAGAATCAATTGTGCACCAAACCCTAACAGCCCATATTAGAGAGTTTCGACAAGAAAATTTTTATATGTAAGGATATCTTGGGGATTCATTGAACTTTACCGTACCCAAACACAACCAATGACATTCCAAAGATACTTGGGCAGATATATACCCGAGTTTCTTTGACATATTTGCGAACATAATTCCATACACGTGTTTGATTCCGATATTGGAGCAACTCTCTCCACACTTGTCCTTTTCTGATACTTTTGTCTTTAGCGCCAGTTTGTTCCAAACGCCAACCCCACTATCTTTAATTTCGCAAATAATTTCTTTTGTTGACATTTTAACATGGTGAAGACCTTCAACTGGAAAAGGGTGGAATGCCCCCTGCGGGTCAGGAACAGGGTCCTGCCCCAAGTGGAGGAGTTTAAGTATCTCGGGGTCTTGTTCACGAGTGGAGGAAGCATGGAGAGGGACATCGACAGGCGGATCGGTGCGGCGTCAGCAATAACTAGGACGCTGCATCGGTCCGTCGTGGTAAAGAGAAAGCTGAGCCGAAAAGCAAAGCTCTCGATTTACAAGTCGATCTACGTTCCTACCCTCACCTATGGTCACCAGCTGTGGGTGGTGACTGAAAGAATGAGATCGCAGGTACAAGCGGCCAAAATGAGCTTCCTCCGCAGGGTGGCTGGGCTCTCACTCAGAGATCGGGTGAGGAGCTCTGCCATCCGGGAGGAGCTCGGTGTCGAGCCGCTCCTCCTCCAGGTCGAGAGGAGCCAGATGGGGTGGACAGGCATCTGGTCAGAATGCCCCCCGAGCGCCTCGCTGGCGAGGTGTTTTGGGCACGTCCCACCGGGAGGAGACCAAGGGGCAGACCCCGGACCCGCTGGAGAGACTATGTCTCACAGCTGGTCGGGGAACGACTTGGGATCCTTCCGGGTGAGCTGGAGGATTCAGCCGAGGAGAGAGAGGCCTGGGCTACCCGTTTGAGGCTGTTGCCCCCGCGACCCGACCCCGGAACAAGCGGAAGATGACGGAATGGAATGGAAAGACCTTCAACATCTATAAAGTCTATAAACATCCACTGTAAAGTACGTACTCATGTAACTCTAAAGAATAAAAACGTCCACTGATATTTTGTAAAGTTCGGAAGTGGAATTTAAGTTGTTTTTTTGGGTCCCTACCAGAAGAAATTAAAGCAATAAAATCCAACTTTGTCAATTTCCACAAGCGGATATGTCGAAACAAATGTTTCTGAGTTTGACACAAAGCAAATCCTACTGGCAAAGGAGGCGGGGGTGAGTGGGCGGACTGGGAGTATGACTAAAGAGTGGAAAAACGGTTTACAAGGTCTATCCAATTTCAGGAGCCTCTGATGGTTTATTGTAGTGGAAGAGGAAGTATCCATATCAGTATGAGGACAAAGAAGGCTGGGTTTTACGCCTGCGAAGAAAAGACTTTGACACAAAATGTTTTGGGCAGACTTACGCAACGAGTCAGAAACAGAAATATATTATTACTATTATCTGAAATAAAAATGATACAAAACACTAGAGCAGCTAAAACTAAACGACAACAGAGGTCTTTTAGGAGGGCAACATTTTTGGATTGAGTTTGCTTTGCTTTTGGAAAATGACTTTGCTCTTCCCATTAGATTGCACGGTGGTAGGAGTGTAATGATGTTATGCTGGTATCATGTGGATATAAAAATACACAATATTTTGGTTTAATCCTGTCTGTGAGTCCTTTGTTCAATGTTTTCACACTTGAATTGTGATCTTAAGCCATGCCCAACCACAAAATTCAAAACCTAATGGAAAGAATACCGGCCCACAAAGGAGCCGTGTTGCCGGACAGACTCACTGTTTCAGCTCTCGTGACTACACGAGAAAAAAAAAACTTATAATGTTGATGAAGTGCACCAGCGGGATGACAGCGTTATTAATGAACAGCCTGTATTCTGGATCTTAGCCGGTGATGTCAGCGTCTGGATAGACACGAGCAGTCTCACCTCAGTGACTGAACACAACAGATGGCTCACATCTGGAGGGAATCCAGAGAGAGTGTTAGCACCGAGGGCTAGGAAGTTTAGCTTTGTCCAATGAGTTCCAATGGTGATGAAGATCGATGGTGATTTTATGTGCTTCTAATGTAATTAGCTCTGGCAGTGGGCCTGAACTTGAAAAGTTTTACGAGACTTAAAATATTTGACATCTGTTGGGTCTCGGTTAATTTTTGACCAATACCACAACTCTGAGGTAACAAAAGTTACCCATGAAAACTGTTTACACCTTCTTTTATTCTGAAGTTAATGTCAGAATAAAGATAAAACTTAATCGGAATAGAACAAGATGAAAAAATCCAAAAACCAAACCAACAAAACTTGGAAACTTTTATTTTGGGCCGTATTTTCCGGGTCTGGTAACAACAAAACTTTGCTTTGTAAAACTTCTCTTTCTTCTTAGTTTTGATGTGGTTACAAAATAATGTTTGAAGATGGAAAACCATTTGATTAAAAAAACGCAATCATTTGAAGATGTCAAACGTTTTAATGTTCATAAATAAAATCTTTTACAAAATTGGAATTGTTCCTAAAGAATCCCTCCTTAAATTCCCTTGTTTTGTTTGTGCTGAATATATATTATTTTGTGGCTTATGCAATTTGCAGACGACACTGTTCTCTTTAGAGTAGGGCTGCAACTAACGATTATTTTGATGATCGATTAATCTGGCGATTATTGGCTCGATTAATCGATTAATCGGATAAAATTGGCAACTTAATAAATAATAGTTTTTTGGCATTTTATTGAATGTAGTTATGCAAAACACAACTCATAACCACTTAAACAACACGTTGGGCTCATTCTAATAAGTAAAAATGTTAATCTTTCTGTGAAATGTAATATATACTGTATATGTATGTATATAATGGAGTATATTACCAGTTCTACAGCAAATATAAAATAATTAATCTACTTACTGTATACAGTAAAGCTAAATCACGACCACCCATAAAATGTGTTTTATAGTACTGGCTAAAAAAACATAAAATGGAAACTGTTGACCATCCAGGATCACATTTAAAAACAAGAAATCGTTAACAGTTTTAGATTTGCAAATTTAACCTTGTTCAGAGGTATAGTACCAAACAAAAATGGCCGAGGTTAACATGAGTAAAAATACACAAAAAACAATCAAGTTGTGTAATATTAAGTGCAGTTGACAGCAAAACTTTCTAAACGATTAATCGATGACTAAATTAGTCGACAACTATTTCAATAATCGATTATAATCGATTAATTCGATTAGTTGTTTCAGCCCTACTTTAGAGGTGACGCATCACAAAGTTTTGTCGATAGTTTATTATCGGTTGCATTTGTAGAATCGCAAAACTTTAACAACACTGATAAAAACTGGAAGTTCTGAGCAGAAAATGACGGTCGAATCTCAGTAGAGCTTAATTTAATCTCTGAAAACAGCAAAACTTTGTTTTCAGGGGTTTGTTAAAATTTTCCCCCTAAAATTAAAGAAAAGGACGAGGGAATAAAAACCAAAATGGTGATATGTCAGAAACGGTCTGCTTCTCTTCACTTTCCATCTGAGACCATCTAAGGGCAAGCAGCCAAATAATGGAGATCATAAAACTTTGGACAGGAAACGAGCGAACGGCTCTCAGCCCACATTTCACCCCCCTGTGAATGACCTACAGTGGGAGTGATGTCATTGTAATAAACACTTCAACGCAATCAAAAATCCATCACGACATTGTCTTGCTGAAACAAATTCCAGCGTCACACCCTCTATCTTGGTCGGCTATCATTTGTGTTCGTGTTGGACACATGAAATAGTGAAAAACAAGTGGGAGGATTCCAAACGAGAGGTCTCAAGAGAGGGAAAAACTAAAACGATGGTGGGAGGACCAGATGAGGCACACAAAGACATGAAGATACATGCAATGAACCATTGAAATAAAGCAGAAAGTAGCAACAGATGCGCCGTTATATTGAAAGAGTCATTTATGACATGAGTGGAGTACAGTTAAGACCACCAACTCTAAGGAAGCAAAAACAAGGCTAACTGGACAAATGTAGCACAAATACAGACTAAAGTTAGTGCATTTTGTTTAGAGGGCCACTGGACATCGTTGAGTTTACTGACTCGTGTGGCATCGGAGAGCCCTTCTGGTTTGGCGTATGCTTGAAAAACTGCATGGTTGATTCAATTGATAACGGTCAATTCTGGTTCCCCTCGAGTGCACACATTGAACCTAACTTGGTTTCTCTCCCTTTCTTGGGAGAGAAAACAGCCCACAGACCCTTAAAGTAAACGTCTCACTGTCATCTTTAGATTTCTTGTTGGATTCTCTGTTACCAAACTAGTTTACTTGCACTTGATTTGGGGCCGTTGGCATCTTGCCGAGGGATGAACCAATGCAACACATTGACTCTTGACCGTTTATGGACAAAGTAGCTTCTGCTTTCCTTCATCGCTGGAGCAGAATGGCAATGTTCTTTTCACTTATTAACTCGTCTTTTTTTGTCATCAACAATCTGACCTGACCTGCATCTGATGTTGTAAAGCAAAAGCATTACAGCATTTCTTAGTTTGCAATTGTTTGTTCGCAACTAGGCAGGCGCCACCTACTGACTCCACTCAATTAGATTTTACTCAAGCTGATTGGCCGGTGTTAATTCATAAGACTCTTGAAAACAGTTGGGGAATAAGCGAATAGCGACCCACGAAGTTCAGATGGTTTCCCTCAGGCTAGTTCGGGGGTGGGCAAACTTTTGATTCGCGGGCCACATTGAGTTCTAACGTTTGACAAGCGGGCCGGAACAGGAGCAGATGGATGACATGCTTTGGTAACCGCTAGATTAGACTTATTAGATGGAGCGCTAGATTTTAAACAAGCGCTAAATGTTACATCAAGAGCGTTAAATTTCAAATCTCGCGGCGCTAGGTCTGAAATCTAGTGCGATAGCGCTTAAAAACGTGCATTTGGCGGCGCTAGGTTTAAAATTCAAGCGATTGATGTAACATTTTGCTTGTTTTAACGTCTAACAAGCTTGTTTACGTGCGTGTATTGGTCCCAATGGCTTTCCATATCTGTGCACACTGTTTATTATGAAGGTGTGCACATCACGGTAACACACATTTTAATGGGAGCAGTGTTGTTGTTTTCTCAACAAAGCCAATGTATCTAGAGTGTGACATCTAGTGAGGAAACATCAGAATTGCAGGGGACAGAACATTAACATGGTTTATTAATTCAAATTTTTTTTCAAGTTTGGCGGGCTGGATTAAAATGTTTAACGAGCTGCATATGGCCCACGGGCCGTAGTTTGCCCATTCCTGGGCTGGTTTGTTCGACTTGAAGTAAAAATGGAATTTGTCGACTCGACATATCCTGTATCTTTCAGGCTTTATTGTGGTGATGTTAATCAGCAGGTTTGATTGAACAGAGGTTGTAACCCAATTTTATTCCTCCTTTTCTTCTGAGAATACACACTTTAGATCACATTCCAAAAGCATGACCACGTTTTATCTAATACAACATCCGATCCAATCACAACACCAGATTTTCTAATCACTAATGTGCTCACATATCGGACGTTATTCTGTCACCAAGGGTTTTACTCCCACTTTATTAGGAAACACAGCAAAATTGTTATGAGGATGTTTAGTTAATGATGAATGAGGACAGCTGGAGAATTTCAGGGGTGTGTTGTCTTCGGTGTGTGTACAATGAAGTAGAGACAACAGAAACAATGACTACTTGTCCAGTTCCATACAGGATTTTTTTCCCGATGTGGGCCTTGTTTTCTACTAAAGTTCATTCTTTACGTTATTTTTTTTTTTTTTAAAGTTGTGCAACTCTGCGGCTTAGTGTTGAACACTACCGCGGAAAAAACATGGCTGCTGTTATTTGGAAGGCAAACATTAAAGGATTAGCTAATCCAGTGATTCTAGTTTTGGCAAAGTGGCACCTTTGCCCTACCTGTTAATACTTCGAAAAAAAAAAAAAGATGGTCGCCCCTGTGGAAGCTTTGATGGTACCAATAAACAGAGATGAAAGGGATTAGTTTTGGGTTCATTGTGTTAAATTGTGGTTGAAGAAGGGTTGTTTTATCTCTCTGTTATGAAGCTGTGATTCAAACTAATCCACAAGGAAGCTATAAAAAACACTTTGAAGGAGGTCTAACCCGGCTCACCTGACAGCTGGACGGATTAGCGCTAGTTTGAATCTACCGTAATTTCACGACCATTAGGGGCAGATGAGACGCACACAGTTTTCTTTCACGTCAGTAAAAAAGAACTCTTCCTCCCATTCACTGTGAAAATGATAAGTTTTCTTCCTTTTTTCTGCCATGTTTTTGTGGGTAGAAAACGCGCTCACAAGCTCATCTCAGCAAAGCTGGTTTGTCATGCGCATTAGACTGACCTCCGACCCATACTACGTCAGAGTTCGTCGATTTTTTTGTGATATACATTTTTTTTTTACGTTTTCATGTATTTGTTTTTAAATTTCCATCACTGTAAATGAAATTCAAACAGAATAGCAACACAATTAAATTAAATTTTGGACAGAGCTAATTTGTGATTAGTGCTATTTTTAGAACTGGCCTGCGGGCAATTGATGCGTGGGCACCGGGTTAGTGACCCCTGTTCCTGTTATTTTAACCCCAACTAGTGCGAGTTATTTTTCATCCATTAGACCATGTGCATGTTTGAGCAATTCGGACCCTTTTGAACGACCTTATTCTTGGCCGACAAGTTTGGTGACTATGATTCTTTATGTACAACCCGATCTTTAACCGACGGTCAACGTGGGGCCTCGGGACTTTGAAACCTACCGCGTCTGTCCAAACAACGAGCGAAACATCCTCTTTAAGTGTTTGCAATTTACATCAAAGCCCTAATGTTCGGGGGGTAATGATTATCAGCTGTACCAATTGAAGACAGAAGACACACACACGCCTTCCTCGCCGCCCGCGTTCGTACATAAACACTGATCTTTATTTTCTCTCTAAGACCATCCCCTGTTATGCAATAGCTGGTGTTAGTCTGGAAATTAAAGCCTTTCCAGGCCGTGCAGCTCTTCAATCTGAACCACCGTGACTGATTGCTACCTACAATCTTATATCACTCCAGAGGGATGACGTATAGTCCTCGGATATTTTTGGGAGACAGACTTGGGTCAAGATGGATGATAAAAAGGGAACAAAAGGTTCTTATATTAAAGAGGGTCTTGGCCTTGTCCGTGTCCCTGAAAGGCACTGCCAAAGACAATATTGAGGAGAAGAAATTGGAAAAGAACTAGCGTCCACTGTCCATTCAAGTTGATAGTTCCCTTTATTAACCCAAAATCCTCGGGAACAACGGTCATCTTGTTCTTGTTCTTCTTTTCCTATTCCAATTTGTTTTTTTAAAGAAAACCTCCCAAATTGTTCCAAAATGGATTCCAAAATCCTTTTTGAATATTTGTGTTTTCACAATTTGAAATATTACAAGAATGTATCATTTTTTTGTTATCAGAACAAATAGCTATGGGACGTAGATGTCGGAAAAAAACAGACCCGAACGAATCAATCCAAATTATTAAGACACAACATAATGTCATCAGCGTACATGGAGAGAAAGACGAGTTTGACACTCCGAGAAATAAAACAAAGATAAAGTCACGGGTGAATAAAAAAAAGAGGGCTGAATTCCAGAGACAAACTCCGAGAGGAAAAGCAGGGGTACATATGGATTTGATTAGGAACCAGTGATGTCATGCATATATGTCAGGTAATCAGGCCCTTGGCTGATTACCTGTACCACGCCAGCATGTGTGTGTCAGACAGAGCTGAATACACAGGGTGAGAACAGACTCTGACCATGGTGCGCGCAGCGTGATGTGGTTCAGATAAGACGCCAAACACAAGGACTAGAAATTAGAAACGTGTCCGTTAGGGTTTGTTTCAGCAAAATTATGACAACAAATTTAAAAACATACAAGGAGTGACATTTATGGCATAGTGAATTCCTCCTTCCTCTCGCTTCTGTTTAGTCCCAATCTCTGGGTGCGTGATGGAGGGAGAGCATTACCTGAGTGGAAGTACTTAAATACCTCCCGCTAATATTAGAATGTGGGCGTGGCTGAAAACAAAAGGCGTGGCCAAGGAGAACCATGCATTCGAACGATATAAAAAAATTAAAACACTTTCTATTTGAACAAAATGAAATTAACAACAAAATTTTGCAAAAAAGCGAGAAATATGGTATGTTTTGTTAGCATAGAAAAAAACAATTTGCCCAATAAAGCTGGGCTGATATTGTAAATTTCCCCCCTCCTCTTGCTACCTGCCTCATCCCGCTCAAGGATACGAGCACAACACAGCGTAAATCTCGTCATCGGCTGTAAATACATTGTAGTTAAGTTAGGTTAGTCAAGTTAGCAAAGCTTGCATATGTTGTTTCATATTCTTATTTTGGTGCATTTGCATAAAAATAATTGAGTGGAGGGTCTGAATGTGAACAGACCACTTGGACTAATGCGGTTCTTGCTCATGTCAGAACGCCGGGCATAGGCAAGAACAACTTAGCGCTGGAATAGCGTAATAGAAAACCACTTAAGGGCCATTTTTTATTATGCGAAAATATATTGAAAACCCAAAAAAAAGTCAATTTTTACGCGACATTGTCCTTTCAAAAAAGATATTTCTATCCAGGTGACATTTAAGTCACTAAACCTCTATTTTATTTTAATCAAACAATGGTTTTAGACAAATTGCATCGGTCGGTCAAAAACGGTACACAGAGCATTTTCGGTGCCCAACATGGGAAGTGGTTTCTTGGTTTTTGTAATCATCAAAAACTTGCAGAATTTTCTACTCAAACCACGTTTCTAGAATTTGCTGGTATCACTAATGATCATAAGTTTGTGTTCAACGAGTCCCTCAACAAACACACTCGTTAAAATACCAAACCTCCACATTCCTGTGAGTCATTGTCAGAGCTGAGGTCATTCCCCGGTGGTTACACAATGCGTCTTCATCTCTCCACCATTTGTCATTTGGCATTGGCTTGTCACAGCAAACATGTTCCCATGGCCTCCTCGTTTCTTTTGATCCCTTACATCTGTTTCACTACTCGGGGCCTCTGTTTGAGTTCGGAAATAGAAATCCCTGATGGATGGCCAAGTTGTTTTGCTCCAAAAAACAAGTTGTTTGTTGCATGGAAATGAAAAATGACAAGAAACTAGAATACATCATTGCCCAGTCAAAGCAATACCCAGATGTGTACTGCGATGCCCTGTTTTCTGTGGTCCTTTTTGGGCAATGGTTTTTCGCAAACATTGCCCTCAATGCTCTTTGTAATTTCATATAATATGACTGCAAAGGTATTCTGATGCTTCCAAGTTCTTCAGCCTGTACTTACGTGTGACGGTATGGCCCTGCTTTTCCCTGTTCTGTCATAAAGAAACACTTTAAGACTCCAAATGTAAGGTATTACGTTTAAACAGGCAGCTGAAAGTAAGTTCATACTGCCCTTGGCGTCTATGGTACATGCTTTCACCAGCGATTCAAACTTTTTCCGTACAACCCCATTCAATGTCCTCCAACAACTGCCTCCTCCGATTGCTCGAAGTACTCTGATTGATTCCAGTTTCTTCCATAAGCCAATGGAGCAGATCTCAGGGCGTCTTGTTGCGAGTACAGACAAATTTAGCTTCAGCCACCAATGAGATAGAATTCCGTCCGGATTGTGCGATCCCATTTGTTCAAATCGGCCTGTATTGCAATCCCACAAGACATCAGTCATCTGCATAAATATTACCGATCGGTATTTGAAAGTCGATTCGGATACCCCTCAGATTTAAAGAGTACCCTTGAACTCACGATCAAACACACATTGCTAGCAAATTGACAAATTGAAAGCAAAAAAAAGACCTTTTTTTATTTTGTTCATTGTCGTCTGTTTTATAAAAACAAATAAGTATGTTTGGTTTTTATGTAGCAGGATTTAAAAGTTACAATAATCAAAAAAGTCGGGAAAAGGATACTTTGCTTGGCTAATTAGCGCGACTACTAATTAGCGCATTTCCTGAGTGAGAAGTATGTCGTTTTGGCCTGCACAGCTTTTAGAGTGTAGTTAGCATCGAAATGTTTTTATTATGACATTTTGTACCCATTTTAAAATGTAAACAATGGAAAATTCTGAAAATAATCGGCGTTAAAAGACTAAACTGTTCCATTATGAACAAATTTTCTAGTTGAAGTTTGGGTAATTTTTAGTAATCTCGATTTTGCATGTTGATCTACGTTCAAACCCTCACCTATGGTCACCAACCGTGGGTGGTGACCGAAAGAATGAGATCCCGGATACAAACCGCCAAAACAAGCTTCCTCTGAGGGTATTTCTGAGCTTTCACTCAGAGACAGAATCACGAGCTCTGCCATCTGGGAGGAGCTCGGAGAAGAGAGTTGTTCTTCCTGGTCGAGAGAAGCCAAATAAGGTGGTTCTGCATCTGGTCTCTTGAGCGCCTCGCCGGTGAAGTGTTTCGGGCACATACCCAAAAAAACAAAATATGGTCAAAGTCGTACTTTGGGGCAGACACCCAGGGGAAGACCACGGACCCAATGGAGAGACTATGTCTCACAGCTGACCGGGGAATGCGTTGGTATCCTATGGGTAAGGTGGAGGATGTAGGCGGGTTGTGAGAGGCCTAGGCTTCCCGTCGGAAGACGACGGAATGGAACTTTAGCATTCCACAATTGACTTTTAAATTGCAAATTAAATTAAAACTACAAAATTATCATGAATGATATTAAAGCTAATAGCAGTTGTTAACAAGACGTCCCAACATATCAATATATGGATGTATTGTACGTGTACGCTCATGTCGTTACATAAGATTAACGATTCATCATGTTTTATTCTTTAATACCAAAGCTTGCCAGACAACTTTTACTTCTTGAAACAAATCTACAACAGCTTTGCTGTTTCAACAAACCTTTTCAACTAATCCAACCTATTTATTTTCCTCACTTAGCTTTACAAGGCTTTTAGATGACCTCAGCCATTGAGGAGTCATTTTTCATTCACCGGGCACCATTTGGAAACGTCGTTCTTGTCATTCTCCTTCCTATTGTTTGATAAAGAAAGAACACTTCTAATATAATAGAGACGCCGACAGCTGTGCAATGACCTCCCTGACGGATTGCCATGAAATTCGCTCATTGTACGACAATGCATGACGCATGGTGTTCATGCTATTTAAATATGGATTTAAGAGTTGGTTCTGCAGAGAAATTTATGAGTTAGATTCAAGGCAATCAGATAAAGAAGGTACTGAAAGGATCTTTGTAATGTGAACAATGTGCCTCTGATAAACAGTAACGTATGAAGGCTTAAGTCTGAAAGGAGAAATTTTGCTTTTGTTTAGCTATAGTCACAATTTTACCCAAAAATAACAGCCAAGGATGTGCTAATAAAACATGTTTGATAGTGACGTTATTTAACGAGGAGTCCTCCAAACTACGGGAGTGTTCCAATGGAATTAATTCGAATGCAACAAGCGTTATGAAGTTTAGACAATTTTAATTTAAAATGGACGCCATAGTTTGTTTTTTAAATACTGTATTCCTCCCTCAAACGTGAAAATTTTTGTGCTGCGTTGCACCACAGCAGATAGCCACGATGGTGCCAATGGCGGGAAAAACGGGGGGTTAAGGCTGGGATGTGGCCATACCAGCCTATCGATGCCTGATCCCATCAGACCTCAGAAGCTATGAATGAGCCCAGTGGGAATTAAACTAGCTTCTTCCAGTACAATTGTGGACATTCTACTCCTGAGCTAAAGCCTCCTCCTAACACTGACCTAATGCCTCCTGGTAGCTTATTTGCATATGCAATTTTAAATGGGTAAATTTAGCCATTTTACTGCCATTGTATCGTCCTTACTTCTACAGTAGTCATCAGTTCCGTCATCTTCAGCTTGTTCTGGGGTCGGGTCGCGGGGGCAACAGCCTCAAGCGGGCAGCCCAGGCCTCTCTCTCCCCGGCTGCATCCTCTAGCTCACCTGGAAGGATCCCAAGTCGTTTCCCAGCCAGCTGTGAGACATAGTCTCTCCAGCGGGTCTGGGGTCTGCCCCTTGGTCTTCTCCCGGTGGGACGTGCCCGAAACACCCCGCCCACTAGGTGCTCGGGGGGCATCCTGACCAGATGCCCGAACCACCCCATCTGGCTCCTCTCGACCTGGAGGAGGAGCGGCTCGACACCGAGCTCCTCCCGGATGGCAGAGCTCCTCACCCGATCTCTTAGTGAGAGCCCAGCCACCCTTCGGAGGAAGCTCATTTCGGCCGCTTGTACCCGCGATCTCATTCTTTCGGTCACCACCCACAGCTGGCGACCTTAGATGAGGGTAGGAACGTAGATCGACTTATAAATCGAGAGCTTTACTTTTCGGCTCAGCTCTCTCTTTACCACGACGGACTGATGCAGCGTCCTAGTTATTGCTGACGCCACACCAATCCGTTGTCTGTGAGATGACTCAGTAGTCATCTCAATTACAAAATTAATTTTAATTGCCATAAAGTAACTCTTAAAGCCCAGGTACAACCACAAATAAGTTTCACTACTAAATAGTCTGTTTCGCTACAAAAATGCAGAGTTACTTGTTTTCACGACAATGTTCCGAGTCACTCTTTAAAGCAGAGACACAATGTTCTTATTGGACACAAAATTTACATCAATATAGCATTGATAAACATGGAAATTAACTTGTATAATGCTTATAATTGGTAATATGATTGGTTTCTAATCAGATATAAATCACAGTATCATCTGCATATTGAGTGATCAAACACATTACTGCTGTAAATTAACTGGTTAAAGGGGAAGTATTTAAAGATTATACAGAATAATGCAAACATTTTGATAAATTCTGAGTTTGTTGTGTTTATATAATCCCACTTTTACACCTCTAACGTACAACATTTTGCTCATAACTTTGATAAACGAGAGCGTATTCTTTGGCAAGTTATTGGTGTACCAATCCAAGGAAATTCAAATACGGAAGTGTAAATCAGAATTATTCTACATTAAGATGGATTATAAGAGCTGGAAGTGAAAATGTAACACCAAGATGTAACAGTTGGGTTTGGTCCAGACAGAATTGTTGGTTAAAAACTCTCAATCAAATTACTTTTAATTTTTTCCCCTCAAATCTTTTATTTTTCATCCTCTTCTCGATTTAGTGGCAAACTCAGCAGGAATTTCAGATGGGAAGAAGTACCTCTCTCTTTTTTTCAACCTTAACCTCTATTTTAACAGTTTCTCACATGGATACGAAGCCGCACACGAGAGCAAACACACCCCCTTCATGCAGGCACTTGCAATGTGAAGCTCCTTAAAAGGGCATGCTGATGATGTAATGGCCCATAAAGCAGGGAGCACATCCCTTATTGTTTGGTCTGACTGCAGGAATGCCCACATTACAGCTACTCAGAGAGTGAGAGGAAGAGTTGAGGGTCGGGTGTTAAACGGCAAGATAACAAGCTGGGAGAATTCCAGGTAGGAAAACAAAACGGAAAACTTTGGGATCATGAAGAAAATTAAGACTTTACGAAAAGTTTTATCATCATGGGTTTAGATTAAAAATGCATTTCTGGGGACTTTATCTTATTTTTTTTGTGGATTTTGTTCTCTTTACCGTTTCTTTAGATACAATTGATTTGTTTTCGAGGTTCTTTATTGTCACCATTTTAGAATTATATGTACACTTTGGACGTGTACTTTTTTTTGTAAAAAATATTACATTTGAACTTATATAAATCTATTCTGAAGGATGTTCAGGCACAATTTGAAAGTCAATAATCAGAATTTAAACTTGTGAAGTTCGTGAAAAAAGTCTGATTTGATCAAACGTTAGCTTTTTCAAAATTTTGTCAAATAACAAAAGTACATTTTTTTTTCATTTTCTCTTGTTACAAAATGTATTTTGAGTCATAAACAAAAAATGGATTAACACAAAAATTTGATGCTTTTAGAGTTAATTAATCCGTTATTGAAGTTTTCAATTTAATCCAGAATTTACGTTTTCTTTTAATCAATATTCGGAATAGTTTAAACGTCACTTGAAAGAGAATCAAAAACACATGTATATAATATTTATTTTAATATCAGATGTTCAAGAAAACCCCCCAAAACTACACAAACCAAATAAAATACTCTGTTTTTCCACTTTTGGATCAAATATTGTATATTTGGATTTACTTGAAAAATCGTTGAAATTTTAAACGTTTCTAAATCAACACAGACTCATAAACGATTATTTTTTACTACCTTTAATTAAACAAGCAAATTTACAAGAACTTTATTGTATTTGGTGCCAGTGTTATTGAAACAGATACGACTTAAAGTCAAATATTTTTATGGGTATAAATAAACCATTTCAGACGTCTGAGGGTAACAACCCGCTCATTTATGCATTTTAGTACCTGGTAGTTAATAAATATAAAGAGGTCATATTTCTCACTTTTTGATTGGACTCGGGGGGCACATCTCTTAGCAGGCGTGGACTTTAAAAGCAGCAGAGCATCAATCAACGTCCTCCTATGAAGGGATAAAACCCTTATGCAAGAGGAAGGATAGTGACAGGACTAATCCTTCTGTACATATATGACCTAATCGCCGGCGAGGCGGGGGTGATATATGGAACATGTAGCGCGAAGTCAAACAAAGAGGGAACCATAGTCTCCAAATCTAAAGTCATTTAACCAGGGAAGCCATTAGAGGGGCAACTCCCAATCAAATTATTTTAAAGAGATATTGTGTAAAATCAACATTTTGAAAGTTTTAAAACTTTCTCGATGTGGTTTTTGATTTTGTTCGTGTTTTTTTGAGAAATTTGCGATTTTTCCGTCCAGTGTTCGGATAATACAAGAATGCCATGGATTTTGTTCTCTTTCATGCTCTCTAAAATTATTGTAAAAGAAACTGCACACAGTTACTCAGAACCAACTATGGATGAACTGATTTGGTTCATAGGGTTTGGCGGAGACAATTGTTCAACCAATAAGGGTCCATTTTTTCTTGAAATGCAAATAGACCAAAATCTGTTACACCATACTTGTGGCTCTAAATTGTGTCGTGCACGTGCCCCGGGGGTGTAGGACTATGTGAAGACTCTAAAGAGGAGGAGGAGGGAGTTGACTTTGTCAGAAATGGAAATGAAATTAATTTAATGTACATTGTTTATAAACTTTTTTTTTGTAAATATCGCATTTTGAGCCAACAAAAGGTGCCATGTTCATTTATATTTGTTGTGAGTCTTATTTTTGCCCCCAAAACCCACTGTAATCCGTTTTTGTTGCACTTCAGCTTTGATTTTAACACATCAAACACTGTCTGGTAATAGATCACATCGTCTGCATATATGGTAATACAGTTCAGGTTTATAGGACGCAGCTTATCGGCTTCATTCAGATAAGTGGAAGTTGGGGGTTTTTCAGTTCTACATAATTTTTTTAAAGCAAAAAACATTAAAAAACACTTGAGAAAACTTGAAGATGGACTTTCATAAAGTTTACATTTTTAATTTTTGTTTAAATCCCATTTTCAGCATTTTTGCATCTTTTTTTTTTTTTTACTTCTTTATTACGTCTTAATTAGTAGATAAAAAAGGTGTCAAAAGAGTTTTTGTGTCGAATAAAACTATAAAATTAAATAAAACCACAATTAAAAACGCAGCTGTAAATGTTGTTACGGAAACAATGCTAATTATTTTGTCGCCATGGGAACAATTTTAGAGAACTTTGAGCTTTTTTTGTGGTCTTTCGGGTTACATTCTAATGATTGTTACAATCCTATGTATGATTGGAACGATATTCAACTGTAATGTCCTGTTTGTAAACAAAGTTAATAAAATTGCAAGAAATTTTAGAAAGTAATTACTTTAAAAAAGAAACCAAACAGCTTGAATTGTCGTCACAGAAACGGGAAATTAAGAATTCTTGCGCCATTTTGACAAAAGATTTGGAGCTTTGATGTAATTTTCGGAACAAAGTTTGAAAGATTATTCCGCAAAAAACAGAACAATAGCTTAAGTTGTTGTTATGGAAAAACTGAGCTAGTAATGTAACAATATGGAAGTCGTTAGAATGTCTTAAGTGGTCTTAAAAGTTGTGTTTTAGTTATTGATGTCTACAATTTTGCCCAAAATGGTGACAATACAGCATCATGTATGGTCACTATCTTGTGATGTCATGTTCCGAACAAGGTTTGTAGAAATGCGAAAAACAAAAAATACTATGGCAAAACCCAAAAACACAACTTAGACTGTAAACAAAACCAATAAATGGTAGTTTATTGGTTTGAAACAAACGTTTGTAAAATTGCTAAAAATTTCACAAATTTATTTGCCAAGAAAACAAGCCTCTAAAAACACAAACTTACAAATTACTGAAGTCAAGGAATATATTTGGCCCGTTTAAATTATCTTTTTTAACGTTTTGTTGTTTCAACACAAAACTATTGTCCTTTTCAGGAAAACATGACGTCCGTAAAGTCTCCAGTTTGGCTTGTCGACAAAGTCCATTTTTCTTTCTATTTCGGCCGATGACATCAACAGAAAAACAGCAGAGCGAGATAAGAGGCTGAGTAAATAGTGATTCCAGACAGCAGGCCAGTTTATAGGAACAATCTCTATTAGTTTTGGAGGATTTTGATGGTTACTCAGTATCGCAAGAAAAATGACGTGAAGAATCCGGAAACTAAACAACTGAAAACAAACAATCCAAAAACCAATTAAACCTAGTTATTTAAAGAATAACATATTTTAAGTCAATATATTTCATGAAATAACCAAAAACTATCTCTTTATTCAATCGTTTTTACGAGTTTTCGTCTAATTTCAACATATGGTTCGAGTTAAAAGCATCCCCACCATAGAATGCTTACATCATGGCCCACAGGCCCGGTGTTCGTGTGGAATTAGTGATCTTAGAGCGCGTGTATGTGTGGGGGGATTTCTGTATAAACTCTGTGGGACTGTAATTGACTTTTGGGAGCAGCGGGAATTCCTTTAAATGTACAAGGGTGGAAAAAAAAAAGGGAGGGCAGGGTTGTGGTGTTATTCAGTAAAAGCTGGTAGTGGAGGAAGCCCTTAATTAAAGGATTGTTGGTTGCCAGTAGGACATGTGTGTGGAAATGCTTGGCAGCTGCTTTCCTCTTGGGATGCCGAGGCACTTTGGCCCGATGTGTGTAGACGCCCTGACCCAGACTACGCACTGGATTTAATATCAGGTGGCGGATTACGCTCTTTTTTATACATTACATTGTCTCGTTTAAGGTGATGTATTTACGGTCCTAATTTGGCGTTTTAAACCAATTGAGAATTGGTCGGAAACCAGCGAAAACATTGTAGGCGCAGGTATTTCAGGCCACGACCGTGAGGTGCTGCTCTTTTTATGATGTGTTAAATTTTCCTTGACGTAAAAAACCTTTCGGTCGTTCTTAAAAATTGTAAAGAAAATAACAGTGTTTATTATGTGCCAGTCCTTGAGAAGAGAGCCCAGTGGGTAATGATGGTTTAGGGTATCGGGGGTGGACTTTCTTTCATTTATAAACTAATAAAGACGTCAACTCGTGCCAGTATTAACAATATTAAGTGTAACTTAATAGATCAAATAAGTGGAAAAGAAGGTTAGCGGATTGCTCAAATATGGCGTACATAAAATGACTCGAGTGTTTCTGCGTCTACAAGGTCCATTTAATTTAAGTTTATTTTAATTATAAACACAACATTTTGATTTTTTTTTATCCTTCGGCGGCTGGTTCAGTGAGTTTTTGACTTAAGAAAAAAATAGCTGTGCTGTTAAACTCTAATAGTTTGTTAAGGTTTTTAAAAGCCCATCAGGACCAGATCTGTGCATCCCAAGTTCGGAAAGAGAGATAATTTGGTGTTTCACACCCTCACAGTCGGTGTCACAGTTTCCGTAGTGTAGTGGTCATCACGTTTGCTTAACACGCGAAAGGTCCTTGGTTCGAAACCGAGCGGAAACAGTGCTGTTTTCTTGAGGCTTTTCACTTTCATGGATGAAAACCTATGGCGGTAACAGTGTGGGACCGAAAAAAAAAGTTACTGATATTTCAATGGTGGACATACTTGACTCACAAAATTTGGAGATGATCTGAATGTAATATACAGTATGTCAGGATGGCCGAATGGTCGAAGTCTCTTGAAGGACGTGTGGGTTCAAATCACACTTCTCTGTTAAGTCGTGGTTCCTTTTGGCATGAGTTGAATTTTTTTTCTGTTGCTTTGTTTCCAATGCTCATGCTTTCCGTCCAACTTTTCAAGATGCACAGTTTCCGTAGTGTAGTGGTCATCACATTCGCCTAACACGCGAAAGGTCCTTGGTTCGAAACCGAGCGGAAACAGCACCTTTTTCTTGTAGGCTTATCAATGTCATAAATAAAAAGCCATGGCAGTAAAAGTTTAGCAACCCCCACTCCCCCAATTTTCTGTGACAAAAAAAAGTAACCAAAATTTCATTGGTTGACATACTTGACTCACAAAATTTGGAGATGATGTGAAGTAATATGTGTCAGGATGGCCGAGTGGTCGAAGTCTCTTGAAGGACGTGTGGGTTCAAATCTGTTAAGTCGTGGTTCCTTCTGGCATCAGTTGAATTTTTTTTTCTGTTGCTTTGTTTCCAACGCTCATGTTTTGTGTCCAACTTCTTGTTATGCACAGATACCGTAGTGTAGTGGTTGTCACGTTCGCCTAACACGCGCAAGGTCCTCGGTTCGAAACCGAGCGGAAACAGTGCCATATTTTTTTAGGCTTATCAATGACATAAATCAAAAGAAACGACGCTCAAAGTTTGGGGAAAAAAAAGTTACTTTCTGGGACCAAAAAAAGTGACTAAAATTTCAATGGTGGACATGCTTGACTCACAAAATTTGGAGATGAGGTGAAGTAATATGTCTCAGGATGGCCGAGCGGTCATAGGCGCTACGCTAAGGTTTTAGTCTCCTAATGGAGGCGTGGGTTCGAATCCCACTTCTGACACTTCTCTGTTAATCCATAGATTCTTTTGGCATCACTTGGATTTTTTTAATCTGTCGCTTTGTTTCTAACGCTCATGCTTTGTGTCCAACTTTTCAATACACACAGTTTCCGTAGTGTAGTGGTGATCATGTTCGCCTAACACGCGAAAGGTCCTCGGTTCGAAACCGAGCGGAAACACCGCTGTTTTTTTTTTTTTTATGCTTATCACTGTCATGGATGAAAAGAAACGTCGGTAAAAGTTTGGGGGACAAAATCTTACTTTCTGGGACCAAAAAGAAAGTAACCAAAATGTCATTGGTTGACATACTTGACTCACAAAATTCAGAGATGAGGTGAAGTAATATGTGTCAGGATGGCCGAGCGGTCAAAGGCGCTACGTTAAGGTTGTAGTCTCCTGATGGAGGCGTGGGTTCAAATCCCACTTCTGACATTCTGAAGGAAAAAAAAAAACGTTTGAGCAAAACATCCCGTATTTTGCAGTGCTTCACATATTTACTGCATAATTAGCATAGCATTCTATGTTTTGTTGCACCACTCTGTTTGAGTTATATTTTCTACTTGATGATCACATTTGTTGTTTCTGTTTCTGTTTTTCAGGCTAAAACTCTTAATTGATCAAGAGAAAAACTTCCAAGAGCGAAAAGATCAAGAAAACGACAAAAAGATATTGAGTCTGAAAGAGGAGCTGACGAAACTCAAGTCTTTCGCGTTGATGGTCGTGGATGAACAACAGCGTCTCGTTGAGCAACTGAACCAACAAACAGCGAAGGTCCAAGAACTAAGTGCCAATTCCTCACAAGCTCAGGAAGAACTGAGTTCGGCTAATGCTCGTCTGCAGGAGGAGGAACAGAAGGTTTTCCGCCTTGAAGCTGAGCTGCGAGACCAAGTTGGTAGATATCATCAGGAACAAGACGCCATGACGGCCAAGTTGACCAGCGAGGACGCCCAAAACCGGCAGCTCCGCCAGAAGCTTTCGGCTCTCAGCAGGCAGCTGGATGAGCTGGAGGAAACCAACAAAACCCTACGCAGAGCTGAGGAGGAGCTGCTGGAACTGAGAGACAAAATCAGCCGTGGAGAATGTGGAAACTCCAGCCTCATGTCAGAGCTTGAAGAATTACGAAAACGAGTACTTGAAATGGAGGGAAAAGACGAAGAGTTGATCCGGATGGAAGACCACTGCAGAGACCTCAACAAGAAGCTGGAGAAGGAGTCCAGGCAGAGCCGATGCTTGAAAGCGGAGGTCGACAAACTCAACCACAGAATCATTGAGTTGGAAAAGCTAGAAGACGCTTTTAGCAAGAGCAAACAGGAATGCAGCTCGCTAAAAAGCAACATGGAGAAAGAGAGGACTGTTTCCAAGCTTCTCAGCACCGAGTTGGAAGTGTTGAAAGTCAGAGTCAAAGAGTTGGAGACGTCTGAAAACCAACTGGCAAAAACCGAGATAACTCTGAAGGAAGATCTGACCAAGCTAAAGACTTTAACCGTCATGCTGGTGGACGAGAGAAAAGCAATGGCAGAGAAGCTGAAGCAGATGGAGAATAAGGTGCAGAACAGCACTGGAAAGCTTCAAGCAGAGCAAGACAAAGTCACATCCGTCACTGAGAAGCTCATCGATGAGAGCAAAAAAGCTCTCCGATCAAAGGCTGAGCTGGAGGAGAAAATGTGCACCGCTACAAAGGAAAGGGACGATCTGAAGGCCAAGCTGAGAGCCGAGCAAGAGAAGAGCAATGATTTGGAATCAAAGATCAATATGATGAAGAAAAGATTGCAATCACTTGAGACGATCGAGCGGGAACACCTGAGGAGTAAAGCTAAAGAGGAGCACGTGAAAACACCACTAGCTAACCGCTACCAGCAGGAGGACAACAAGGTCAAAGACCTGACGCAAGAAGTCGAACGTCTTCGGCGCAAACTAAAAGACATGAAGGTGGCGGAAGGAGATTTATTAAAAACAGAGGATTTCGAATCACTGGAAAAAAGATTCACTAACGAACAAGAAAAAGCAAAAGCCTTGATGGAAGAGCTTGAAATTTCCAGAAAAGAACTTTCAAAGTACCAACTGGCCGAGAAGAAAGAGTGCAACCAGGAGCACGTTCTTTACAAGCGCCTAAAAGAGGAGGAAGCAAAGTCCAGCCATCTAACCAGAGAGGTGGCAGCACTGAAAGAGAAAATCCACGAGTACATGGGGACGGAAGACTCGATTTGTCGAATGAAAACCGACCACTCTACCCTGCAGAGGAAGCTGACCCAGCAGGAGGTCAGGAACAAAGAACTGGCCAGAGAAATGGAAACACTCACTCGTGAACTTGAACGGTACAGACGGTTCAGTAAGAGCCTCCGTCCAGGCATGAATGGAAGACGCTTTTCAGACCTTCATGTGTCCTCCAAAGAAGTTCAGACTGAATCTTTGGACCTCACGCCGCCAAATTTTGAAACGATGGTACCTCTGGAGCGTGCTATCGTCAACGGGAAGCTGTACGATGAAAACGAGTCAGAAGATAACGCAAACTACACCAACGAGGTCCAAATAAGCAAATGTAGTCCTCTGATCAATAATGTAAATCATCTGAACAACAATATGAGACGAGCACGCGGACCCTTTCTGAAAAACAAGGACCATCAGGTCAACGGGAAAATGCAGCCTCGGACGAACGGCACACACATACAACCCGGAGACGTAGTATTGACCCACAGTCCAGGACAGCCTCTGCATATCAAAGTGACTCCCGATCATGGACACAACACAGCGACCTTAGAGATCACCAGTCCAACCACAGAGAGCCCCCAATCCTTCACCAGCACGGCTGTCATACCCACAAGTGGAGGCGCACCAAAGCAGAGAATCACAATCATCCAAAACGCTTCCACATCCCCCACGGCCAAATCCATCTCCCCTACATCTAAAGCTCGGTGTTCCTCCATGTCAGAGGAACCATGTTCCCCAGATAGAGCCTTGTCTCCGTTTATGGCTACCTACTCCAGAGCGATGACCCCAGACTCCTTTGGGTCTGTAACACCGGATCGAGCCATGTCGCCGATACAAATCGTCTCCGTGACAACAGGTACTCCCGAACGCTCCCTTTCCACAGAGCCACTGGAGGTCGTAGGAGGGCACGCCATCTTCCGAGTGAGCCCAGAGAGACAGAGTGCCTGGCAGGTCCAGCGGTCTAACAGCTCGGGGCCAAACGTAATCACCACGGAGGATAACAAGATCCACATCCACTTAGGGAGCCCGTTCATTCAGAGTATCAGCACTCCGTCCCAAAATCTGAGTCCATGCAGCACACCAGGACTCCAAGAACAAAAGACTCAAGCGCTGACAAACTGCAGCGCCCCCGCTGGTAAAGGCAACAGCAAAATTACAAGTAGCATCATGATTAAGCCCACCTCCACCCCAATCCAAAGGCCATCACAGATTACAGTAAGTAGCGCCTACGACTGACCCAATGACCCTTCCCGAATTCCATCCCATCCTTTTTGTTCTAAATCCCGCCCATAAAATCCGACATTTCCTGAAATCCACAACCCCATATTTGTCTGTTTTACTTCACTTGTGTGTTTAAACAAATGAATGTTTTATTTTTTTTGGTTTTGGTTGGTTTGCTTGGTGCTGTATAACCAGATTTCGGGAATCTGTCTGCATGAGAAGCACTAGAAATTTTTTTTAGCCTACCTGAGGTTACACGAGGTTCTAACTTAAGTGCACTTACTGTATTTGTATTCAATGGCACGTTTGCCGTGTAGTCATCTATTCAAACTGTTCTTCGTACCCCTCACTCTGCATTACGGTTAAAGTTGTTTGCTTTTGTTCTTCTTGAGAATTAAAGTGTGAATAAAAAGTTTGATTTTAGTTTGTCATCAATGCTTGCTAATTTTATTTACGCATTAATCCAGCATGTTTGGGAACTTTTACTTTGAGTTTACCTTTTTGACTAGATCAGGCATGACAAACTACGGCCCGCGGGCCACATGCGGCCCATTAAACGGTTTAATCCGGCGCCCTGAACTTTAAGAAATTAAATAAATAAACCTTGTTAATGGTTTATTTCCCTGCAATTCCAATGTTTCCTCGCTAGATGTCGCCAAAGATACAAAAACACTGCTCCCATTAAAATGTGTGTCTCCGTGATGCGCACGCTGTCAAAATAAACAGTGACCACAGATATGGAAAGCCATCGAGGCCAATACACGCACGTAAACAAACGCGTTAGATGTTAAAAACATGCAAAATATTACAACAAGCGCTTAGATTTCAAACCTAGCGCCACTAAATGTGCATTTTTAAGCGCTACCGCACTAGATTTCAGACCTAGCGCCGCTAGATTTGACATTTAACGCTCTTCATGTAACATTTAGCGCTTGTTTAAAATCTAGCGCGCAATTCTATCGGTCTAATCTAGCGGTTACTAAAGTATGCAATCTATCTGACCCTGTTCCGGCCTCATGGTGAAATGTTAGAACTCAATGTGGCCCGCAAAACAAAAAGTTTGCCCACCCCTGGACTATATAGAAGAGGCTAAAATAAAAGTTTCTGTTATAATTTAAATATAAAAAACGTGAAAAAACGTTTAAATAATAGTATGTTTTTTGAAAAGTTAGAGCTCATTTCCTGAGAACCATCAGGAACATTCTTATCCAGGCCTAGTAAATATTGAGATTACAATATTTCATCCAAATCTTTCAAACAAAACCTCCAGTTCTAACAAATCTGTCCGTATTTTCATCAAAGTCAGGAGGCCAGGAACTTCTTATTACATTCATAGAAACATACTGTAAACATGGAAAAGCCCACTCAGAAAATCTGACCCAATGTTTGCTTCTCAGACCCTGTAATGAATCTGATTCCAGTCAAACCTCAATGTTCTTCAAGCATGAATCTGAGTTTTCGTTGTAACCCGAACTGTCTGTTTAATCTAACTCTCCTATGAATCACATCCTGTGAAATGACTCATCTGCTCAGCTTACTTTAAACCGTACCGTGTATGTAAAAATCCGGAGAACCATTGCCATGTTTGTGCAATTTGTTTAAAATAATTGCGCAAAATCCAAAGATAGAAACGGACGATGAAGACTTGAGGACAAGATGGAAGTTTGAAGGATAAGAAGAGGCACAGCTGTGGAAACCTAAACCGTCTGGCGGCCATAAAACCACACAGAAGCTAATCTACGAGCTAAACGAATCAATTTCCCTCCAGAGATTAAAAATGACAATCTAATCTAAACTATTTTTTCGCTAGCACACCTCTGAAATGATCCGGCTGTTTGGACCTTGGTGGTCACGGTTTTGACGGGGTTAGAGCTCATGATTAATTTAGAATCTTCCAAGAAGGCCAAAAAAACGAATACCTCATTGGTCGAGAGACTCGTTCTTTTGGGCTGATAATTAAAAAGTAAATATTTACATCAACTATAAGCAGTTTTTGGTTTGTCCGAATTTGCAGGTCGTCACTTAGCCAAAGAAGGTAAGGGTTAAAAAGTCCGAAAAATGGATGGAATATCGAAAATTTTACTGCGATGTTGGGCTTGGCAAGTTGGGTCTGGACCACAACGTCCATTTTGGTGGATAAGTGTGTTTCAAATTTTTAAAACGAGGTTTAAATGTTTAAGAGTAGAACTGGGGAAACCTCTACCCAACGGTCCTAAATTTTGACTCCAAAATTCCTTAAACTCCAAAAGGGGTTTTGACCTCTTTATGTCTTCACCTGTTATGCTACTCTTTTAAAAATAACCATCTAGGATTACCTTTCCGTTCCGTTCCGTCATCTTCCGCTTGTTCCGGGGTCGGGTCGCGGGAGCAACAACCTCAAACGGGTAGCCCAGGCCTGTTTCTCCCCGGCTGCATCCTCCAGCTCACCCGGAAGGATCCCAAGTCGCTCCCCGGCCAACTGTGAGACATAGTCTCTCCAGCGGGTCCGGGGTCTGCCCCCTTGGTCTCCTTCTGGTGGGACGTGCCCAAAACACCTCGCCCGCGAGGCGCTCGGGGGGGCATCCTGACCAGATGCCCGAACCACCCCATCTGGCTCCTCTCGACCTGGAGGAGGAGCGGCTCGACACCGAGCTCCTCCCGGATGGCAGAGGTCCTCACCTCTCTGAGTGAGAGCCCAGCCACCTGCAGAGGAAGCTCATTTCGGCCGCTTGTACTCGCGATCTCATTCTTTCGGTCACCAGCTGGGTGAGGGTAGGAACGTAGATCCTGGTTACCATGGTGAGGGTAGGAACGTAGATCCTGGTTACCATGGTGAGGGTAGGAATGTAGATCCTGGTTACCATGGTGAGGGTAGGAACGTAGATCCTGGTTACCATGGTGAGGATAGGAACGTAGATCCTGGTTACCATGGCAAGGGTAGGAATGTAGATCCTGGTTACCACGGTGAGGGTAGGAACGTAGATCCTGGTTACCACGGTGAGGGTAGGAACGTAGATCCTGGTTACCATGGTGAGGGTAGGAACGTAGATCCTGGTTACCATGGTGAGGGTAGGAACGTAGATCGACTTGTAAATCGAGAGCTTTACTTTTCGGCTCAGCTCTCTCTTTACCACGACGGACCGATGCAGCGTCCTAGTTATTGCTGATGCCGCATGTATTTCTCGGGTAATGTTCGGAATTAATCCCGACATTTTCTTCCAAGACATTTTCTCACATCGAGGTCTTAACAATTCTAAAAAATGATGAGATGTTTAGTGAAAACAAAAGAATTCACGGGGACGAAGTGAGAGTTTAACCTCTTCCCTCAACAAAACAAAGCTCGTGTTTGGTTACCAAGGCAACAGCAGAGCGAGGAGGAATCCTACAGCATGGAACGAAGCCACACTTCAAAGTAAAGATGACGGCCATGATGAAGATTTTGAGCCGATTAGGTCTGATGTTTAGAGCTAACGCGTCGGTATAGTTTCGGCCATTTTGTAAAAACACCAAAAAATGTTAACTTTTACAACCAAAATATCAAAAACCGAATTCAAATAGGTCCAAAAATTGAAGACGGCAAAAATGATCGCATAACCAGTCATTAGAACTCATCACTAATGTTTACAAAAACAAACGCAATGTTTGTCATGAGTAAGTAAGAATTAAACACAGCCTACGATCAGAGAATCTCTGACTCTCTGTAACGCAAACATTTTATCCCTTACTATAAACAGGAAATGATTGGGATTGTAAACGAAGCGAGGCGCGCTAGCGTCTCGCTTATGTAAGCAGGCTAATTAAATTGTGATTGGACGCTAAGTGGAGCAGGAAGTTGTTTAAAATAAGAGGACGAAAAAAAGTGATGTATGAGTTTTGTTCACAAGTGTAACCAAACAATCGTTGCTTGGCAACAGCAGGACGGGGACGATGATGTGAGAATGACCCGGGGCATAAAAAAAAAAGTCGGGACCAATAAAAATCCACTTCCAAATAAAATCTGTTGAAAATTATTTGTTAAAATAAACTATTTTTTTAGTGTTAATTTAGTTTTCTGTGAAAAAAAACGACAATTTGTTTTGAAAAAAACTAAATGCCACCCCCTAGTGGTCAATGCTAACATTGCATCAAATGTTTAAAAAAAAAATTTCCGTCGTGTTTATCGATCCTAGAGACAACCCCTTTGACCTATAGCAGCCATTTGTTTACTTTTACCGAATTCAATTGCTTTATTTTTTCATCAAATGCATTTAAATCAAAATAAACAGTAGTTTTTAAAAATAACTTAATCTATGCTGCCATCCGGTGGTGATTTCAGATATTGCAATGAATTGCAATAGCAATTAAATACGAAAATTTGTTTCGTCTTCTGAACCGCTTATTCCTAAAAGAGGCACATGGGTGCCAGAGCCTACCCTGGCTGCTTTCAGGCAAGAGGCAGGGTACACCCTGAACAGGTCACAAGTCGGCTGTGGGGTGACACACTCACAACCATCCACACATACACTCAAGGAGAACATGCAAACTTCACATAGAAAGGCTAGTTTTTCAGGCTTTACCCTCATCCCCGGGACTCAAATGTCGACCTTATTGTTTTGAGTCCACTGTGCCAACTACTGCACCACCGTGCCGCCCCATTACGAAGATGTTTAATCATATTTACTAACAAATATGCTAGCTCATCCGAACTCACTAATTTGCTCGTTAAGATGTCAAATTAAGCCCATAATTTAATTAAATTGATCAAAAAAAGCTAAAAAAAAAAATATCCTTTCAAAGAGTATAGCCTACTGGGCTGGCTGCTCTAATCCTTTCTTCCCCTACATACAAAGAAATTTCTAACCCCTCTAGCATAAAATATGAAATAGCGCCTTCTACAGGACAAAACTAAAATGACATGATAGTGTGCGTTCAATAGCTCATCTTGTTAAAATGAAATTCATTTTGTGCAAATAAGCAAATTTTTACAAATTCCTAACGTCTTGTCATAGCGTTTTATCGGTTGATTTTATTGGCCAATCAAATTAACAGTTGCGCCCACCATTTTTTATTTTTCAATTATCCTGGTAACCACAGCCAAGTCGTCAATAGGGGGATAAACAATCAAATTTAAAGTACAAAGAAACAACCAGCAAAAACAATAACTACGACGTTAGAGCTACGACAGTGGGACCCTTGGACACTCACGGAGACCCGGTTGAAGGAGAGATCTTCTCCATAAATGAATGGACAGCATGTAGCTATGACTAAAAATGATGAATTAGCCTGTCCAAATCAAACAGTCCGAGCTGGCAAATTATCTTTGAATGGACGCAAGGGTGAGCTAGTCTGTCGCAAATGAGACTTTGGACAGCGAGACCCTCGCATCCCACTGAGCTCATGTATGGGTGTCCTTGGGGAAGACACCAAACACCTCATTTCTCCGACTATTGGCGCCAATGTGGCGACCAGCTGCGGTGTAATGCAGCACAAAAATTTCCCCAATGAGGGATGAGTATAGTTCAGGGGTGGGCAAACTTTTTGGTTCGCGGGCCACATTGAGTTCTAACATTTGACAAGGGGGTCGGAACAGGAGCAGATAGATGGCATGCTTTGGTAACCGCTAGATTAGACCGATAGAATGGCGCGCTACATTTTAAACAAGCTAACGGTTACATCAAGAGTGTTACATTTCAAAACTAGCGGCGCTAGGTCTAAAATCTAGTGAAGGTCGCAGGTTTGCGGCCCACAGAGAGTACTCTGTGGGCCGCAAACCTGCGACCTTGTGGTCCGCGTGCGAATGCGCTAATCACTGTGCTGCCATCTCCCCTACAACAAATCCAAAACATCCAGAGTGTGCCATCTAGCGAGGAAACATTAGAATTGCAGGGAAAATAAAACTAAAAAAGTCTTTTTTTTTTTTTTTTTCAAGTTGGGCTGGCCCGATTAAAGCGTTTAACAGGCCGCATGTGGCCCGCGGGCCGTAGTTTGTACGTTTAGTTTGAGACAAGAACCGTCGACCATCTGTTTGTTGTTTTAGTTTCCATTTCGCAAACACTTGTCTTTGCTTTGTATCCGTTTTTCTAAATTTTCCTCCATGTCTCTCCTGCAGATACCCGTAGAAGCATTCCGACGTCCAGGACCGACAAGAATCCCCAAACCCAAAGGTTTCAGCTCCCAGAAAGGCACAAACAACATGGCGGTTAACTTGGGACTACAAAGCAAAAGCCAGATGCAGCACGCTCATATCGCGACTGGGAGGGACGCCTCCACACACGGTTCTGCGTTACACAACAACAACCCAAACTTGGTTAACCGAAGACTGTGACTCACGAACACACCAAACGATACGACCATTAAAGCATAATATTAGCCTACAATAGTGAAAAAAGTGACTTCCTGTGTTTGAATTTCAAAAGAAAACTCGTTCCACTTCCGTCAAATCTCGAAATCTCGTTTTGTGGTGCTGAAGACTTTGACGTCTCGCAAGTGTAGTTTACGTGTACGTCAACGGAACCTGTTAGAATGTAGCCTACGTAAGCCGTCGTTGTGCTAGCGTATCAATCAGGACGTCACTGTGATCGAAATCAATGAAAATCTTGTATTTTTTATTTGAACGTTCGTATATTTTTTTTTCGTATCCGCCATCGGATGCCGATAATCAAACAATCGTGTATCTATTTCTAGGGAAGGGGCACATGTTTTTTTTTTTAAGTGGCAATAATGTACATAAGTGTATAATTCGTGTTGTAATGCAGCTTCTTCGTGGTGATTCTCGGAAAAAATCGTGATTCTTGTGTTATTTTTCTTTATCGGTAAAGACTTTTTGTACTTTAAAAAAAAAATGTTTACAAGCAAATAAATAAAAATTTATGTTTTTTTTCTGATATGAGTTTGATATTGTGATTTGTAGCAAATTCCGAACCATAATATTCAACAAATATTACGTTCCCACCCTCACCATGGTAACCAGGATCTACGTTCCTACCCTCACCATGGTAACCAGGATCTACGTTCCTACCCTCACCATGGTAACCAGGATCTATGTTCCTACCCTCACCATGGTAACAAGGATCTACAATCCTACCCTCACCGTGGTAACCACAATCTACGTTCCTACCCTCACCATGGTAACCAGGATCTACGTTCCTACCCTCACCATGGTAACTAGGATCTACGTTCCTACCCTCACCATGATAACCAGGATCTACATTCCTACCCTCACTATGGTAACCAGGATCTACGTTCCTACCCTCACCATGGTAACCAGGATCTACGTTCCTACCCTCACCATGGTAACCAGGATCTACGTTCCTACCCTCACCATGGTAACCAGGATCTACTTTCCTACCCTCCCCATGGTAACCAGGATCTACGTTCTTACCATCACCAGGGTAACCAGGATCTACGTTCCTACCCTCACCATGGTAACCAGGATCTATGTTCCTACCCTCACCATGGCAACCAGGATCTACGTTCCTACCCTCACCATGATAACCAGGATCTACGTTCCTATCATCACCATAGTAACCAGGATCTACGTTCCTACCCTCACCATGATAACTGGCTGTGGGTGGTGACTGAAAGAACGAGGTTGCGGATACAAGTGGCTGAAATGCGTTTCCTCTTCAGGGTTCCACCCAGAAGGAGCTAAGAATAGAGTCGTGGCTCTTGCGGGTCAAGAGAAGCAAGATTGGGTGGTTTGGGGATGAGACCTAGAGGCAGGAACCCTCCGCAGATCTCGATGGTCGCAGATCTCGATGGAACACTGGCACAGCCGGTGGCAGTGGTACACCTCGGGATCCTCCTGGGTGAGCTGGAGGATGGTTTAGAGAAGCCTAGGCTTGCCATCTGAAGCTGTTGCCCCACAACCCTGCCCCAGATTAGCGGAAAAAGACGGTATGGAAACAAAATAGTCGCCATTTGCTTTGTGTTTAGTATTATGGGATCAAATCTCAAAGACAGGAAGTGATGTCATAACAGGTTTGCCAGATAAAATGGAGACAAACAAGCTTTAGACACAAGCAAACTTTATTAATAATGAATGGTTTGTGACCTCGATCGTTGTGACCTTGACGTTAGGATACATGATCTTGAAAACCTAATTAGTTAATCTATAGTTGGTACTTGGTAGCTACATGGGCATCATGGGCTGTATGGGCATTAAAAGCGCGTCACCCATTTGGAAGATTGTGTGTTCTAAAATGTCCGGGGCGCTAGTAGGTGATCAATTGTGGTCCTACAAGAGACTGGTGACCTGTTCAGGGTTGTAATCAGTCGGATTCGGTTCTGGTTCAAAATATGAATGAATTGTGACATAAATTCCTTTACTAATTGATTAATCAAGGATTTATAAATCAGGAACTGATTGTTTTATAAATTGGAAAATGTGTCAATTGATTAATTATGCGTTAATTAGTTACTAAATAGGCTCTCTTAATTTACTTAGCGTGAATTTTAGGAAACAAATTTGGGTTTTTTTTTTTTTTTGGAATGAACCAGTTCTCTTCTGTGTTTTTTCCAAAAGCTCTTCTTCTTTTTTTTGCCGCCCGGTCATCGAAGTCCAACCAAAGCAGAATCTATAGCTGAACGCAGCACAGACAGGAAGTACTCTCGCTCTTCCGCTTGTTCGGTAGAACAGACCCACCGACGATGAGGAGCCTCCAGAACGAAGCCGTAACTCACATCTGCAGGCAAGGTGAATGGGAATCAAAAATGGCTGACCGCTAACCGCGTAAGAGGACGTTTATAGTGCGAACTTACACCGAGAGTGGACGATCTCGTTGACGGTCAGGCTAGGTAGAGCCACGGAGGTCATGAATGTGTGTGAGGTCTTTTGGGACACCGTGAAGGGCGTGTTATGGACGCTCCTCTGCGTTAGCATTAGAGTATCGTTAAAAAGGAACAGGCCCACATCGGACACTTGCTCGTAGGCTCTAAAGACGCAGAAACACAAAACACTAAATTCTTGAAGGGATTTCTATATTTAGATAGATTTTTTTGGCCCTTGATCAAATACCGTAGGGACTCTGGGAGTTGTTCATCCGGGCACTGGAGCAACGCGACATCCTGACTCATTATGAAGTGTTTGTTTTCATTAATAAGACTCTGCAAAAAACGTCATCAAGAGTCAAATGAAATAGATAAAAAATAGTATGAAATGTATCTTTAATCTTACCGGACAGCCGTGGATCATTTTTTCCGTTTCCATAATTAATTCATCTTTTTCCGAGTTACGTTTCAGCTGAAAACCCAAGAAAACGTTCACGGTAAAAAACACCGACATAGTTCGTAGCTACGTGTACGTCTTACCTTTTGGACGTAGTTCATGAAGTGTTGCGTTGTTTCGAGTGCTGAGCAGATGTGTGTGAGGTCGGGGTGGGCGGGGTGAGTGTGTAAATGGAGAGCTTGGAGTAGAGTCACGTATTCCTGGATTCTCCACATCGGACACAACAAGAGCTCCTGTAGGCTTCAAAAACAACGAGATTTAATATACCGTAAGAAAATTTGGGGAACCAGTGCCTCTAGTGGTTCTACATTCACCTATCAGACGGTACGGTATTTATTTGTTTGTGTGTTACCAACCTGAGCATGTGGGTTGCAACGGTTCTGTCAGCCATCTTTAGGAACGCCCGGAAAGCTGGCTTAGCTTCTCTAACCTGACACAGAAAGTCAAATTAAAGTCATCAAATAGGGGGGAATTTAGAAATTACAACATGTTCTTCACACTTGGGCACATTGAAAAGCTCGATAAATTGTATGGTGGAACTAGAATAAGATTGTAAAATTACCTGGCTTCTAAATATTCTCGAGTAGGCCGGATTCTCTGGGCGGTTAGCAGAGGTTAGCCGTAGCTAACCGAGGAGCATTGTTCTAACATTCTGTGAATTCGATCGTTACAGAACTCTAAACTTCATGTGGCCTTCAGATTAGCTCGAGAACAACGCTTAGAGAAAGCCATTTCTGGATTCTGGAGAGACACTTCCTAAATCTTGCCGTAGCAATGGAATTTTCTGGGGCAGTGTGGTGGAGGTGATATCATGGTGTGGGTTTGTCTCAGGCGGCATGGCTCAGTGGGTATGATTCTTACTGATGTGTTTTTGAGCAAGACACTGAAGCCCTAATTGCAACTGATGGGTTAGTGCAGGGGTGGGCAAACATTTTGACTCGCGGGCCACATTGATTTCTAACATTTGACATGCGGGCCGGACCTTGTGAGGGGGAATGCTCCCAGACCCCTCTATACTGGTGAGCACCATAGGTGCGGGTTTTGTGCCTCCCTGCCCTCATTTAGAAAATCCTGGATTCGCCCCTGGGAACATTAGCAGATGGATGGCATGCTTTTGTAACCGCTAGATTAGACCGATGGAACGACGCGCTAGATTTTAAACAAGCGCTATATGTTACATCGAGAGCGTTAATGTTCTTATCTAGCGGCGCCAAGTCTGAAATCTAGTGCGATAGCGCTTAAAACGTGCATTTAGCGGCGCTAGGTTTGAAATCTAAGCTCTTGATGTGACATTTTGCTTGTTTTAACACCTAACACGCTTGTTTACGTGTGTGTATTGGGCCTGATGGCTTTCTATATCTGTGCACACTGTTTATTTTGAAAGTGCGCGCTTCACCTAGACACACACATTTTAATGGGAGCAGTGTTGTTGTATTTTTGACGCCATCTAGTGACGAACATCAAAAAAAATCAAACTAACATGGTTTATTTTTTTTGTTGTTTCTAGTTTGGCGGGCCGGATTAAAACGTTTAACGGGCCACATGTGGCCCGCGGGCCGTAGTTTGCCCATGCTTGGGTTAGTGGCTTGCATGGCAGCTTTCCGCCAATGAGTATAAATTTCTGTTTGGATGGGCATACATGAGGTACCACATAAGGCACTTTGGGGTACTCCTAGGTACCAGAAAAGCACTGAATAAATACATTCCATTTATTATTCCAAAAACTGGTCTTGGCTTTTAGTTCTAGTGAAAAAAAACTGAATGTTTCGGCATACCAAAGCATTTCGGACAATTCCTTCTTTCCAAATTTGTGGGACCCGTTTGGGAATTTCAAAGCTCACAACAATTGGCAGGAATTAGACTTGAGACTCACTCACGTACTTGAAAATTGAAATGGAAATACTTCATTCCCAGAAGAAAAAAGTCAAGAAGGCTCATGACATGAACACTCAAACAGCAAAACACAAGAATTATGGTCAAAGCGGAGATGTTGCTACATGACGGCGCTAAGCGGATAAGGCATTAGCTTGACAACACCAAGCCTTCTTAGAAGACTTGAAGTTTCTATTACATATGAAGGACCAGTTTCATATTTTTCAGAGAATGGCTCCATTTTTATACCGTTTGTTTTGTCAGAATAGGATAAAAAATGAAGACCAACAACCTTATCAATGGTACGAAGCGCTGTGGCATAGTTGTTAAAGTAATTGCTGTAAACTCGCAATTTTGCGCAAAACTTCACAAAGACATCTCCGACACATTGTTCGGGACCCCAATGCTGCAACCTGGGGTATAAATCTGCTTCAAACGTCCTGTAAGAAGCAGACATACGCATTTGTTACTTCTTATTTGACCAGTTATTACAACCTATCCAGTCTGAAGGCGCGTCTACCTGTTGAGGTCGAGTATGACTTTAACAGGACTGAAGACATTTTGGACGTCAGCAAAGCCAAGGATGGTTTTGTTGGAGTTTAGAGCTGCTGTAAGAGGGTCGTGATACACCTTCAATACAAAAAGTTTACATACAGTATGTAAAATATAATCTGATCAAAAACAAAAATTTGACATATTATTGTAAATTTTTGCTAAAATTAAAGTCATTAACATGAAAAGTCAAGCAAGTACTTTCCAAAAGAAAAGGAGTCTATGAAAGATCTATTTTTTGAAAGTCGTAAAGGTCTTTATTGCTACAAAGTCCGGTTTTAGGTCTTAATCATATTATCAAAGAATTCTGACTTCATTGTCGGTAAGACCCAGTTACTGTAGGTCTTGATACTAAGAACCAGTTAGAAATCTTGGGCATCATTAAATAGATAGTTGACATCGATCCCCAACGCGCAGTTTGTGTCTTTTTTTGTCATCACTTTAACTTTGGCCCATTTTTTTTTTTAGATTTCAATGACAAATCAGTGTGCGCCACTTACAGAGTTACCCTGGTGACCAACCCCCACTCCACTGCCATTCACTTATGGGCGAAGCTACCAAGACTGTGGCCTCTAAAGAGCACTGTTTTATGCTCCTCCCTTAGGAGACCAGCATCTACACCCCGTGCATGAGTAATGACAAGCGGTACTGGCTCATTTAAAGAATAATTTGAATGCGCTGGATTCTGGAGGATTCCAGATGATTTATTTTGGAGTTTCAACAGACTTGGAGGGTGGGATGATGTTCTAGTAGACTTATCTGAAATTTGTTGCGATTATGATTTAGTCAGTCAGTCACCTTCTTTACAGTCTATCCCTTACGAGGTTGCGGGGGACGCCGGAGCCCATCCTGGCTGATTCAAGGCGAGGGGCATGGTACACCCTAAACAGGTTGCCGGTCAGTCGCAGGACCACACACATACAACTATACACACAAACTCATTCTTAGGGGCAATGTTTTTGGAGGGTGGGAGGAAACCGGAGTACTTGAAGAAAACCCATGTAGAGACGGGGAGAACATGCAAACTCCACACATAAAGACCAGTGTTCAAAGTCTCGTCCCCACCCAGGACTTGAATCCACGACCTTCTTGCTGTGAGGTCACTGTGCTACCCGACTGTGATTTAGAAAACCTACAGTATAATGCATAAAAGAAGTTACGTTTTTTTTTTAATATTTATAAATTCCAACTTTGCGTGGCCTAAGTAACGTGCGTTGAACAAAAATGTTTGCTCAGATCAAGATTTACGCAAGTCTTTTTGAACAATACCCGTTTCTGGGGTTGTCAGATTTCCAGATGGCTTATTTGGGACCATGCCCGAAATGCACTTTGGTCCAAAACCATAGACAGACTTGTGAACAATAAGAGCTGTTTTAATGTAACAGAGCTAAATTATTTGGTCAAATATGGTCAATTCTGTCTCTTTTGTTCATATATTAAGATGGTTGTTCCTTGTCAGCTAAATAGTAAGTCCATAGGACCATGTAATCCCTTGCTAGGAGTCAGGTATAAACCACAGAATCATCTGCGTAATGAGTGATCGGGCACATTATTGCTGTGCATTTACAAACCGAAGTGGGACACATGGACATATAAAAGATCGTACAAAATAACTTGAACATTTTGATGAATTATGAGTTGAAAAAAAAATCAAGAGTCAAATATTACTCCTACCTTTAAGACAGCGTTGAGCTTTCCAAGATAAAGACACTCGCTGTGGTGAAGCTCTCTTGCAATGGCACCTCTCCAATCTAGCTCCATCTAAAGGCGAAAGTGGCCATTAATAACATATGTCAGTGATTGGATATGTTCTGAGACACACACCTGACGTAGTTTAGGTATTGGGCTTAAAGATTTATCCAAACTGTCTTCGTCACTTGGTTTCACTTCGTCCTTTTTGGTCCATTTTGTCAAGAAGACGGACAAAAACTCCAGATGTTTATCCTTAAAACACATGAGTACAAATAAGCAGATGTTTGAGTAAATATTATATTTTCTACTTAATTTCAGTTGAAAGAGTTCTTCCCACCTCCTCTTGGTTGCTGAGAGCAGTGAGTCCTTCGGTCAGAGCTTCGCTCAGCTCTTTAGACACACTAAGTTTGTTGCAGCAAATTGTTTCCCATAAAAAGAAACCTGTAAAATGTTAAATGCCAACATTCAGTGATTTAATTTCTCAGATTACACACATTACGAGATTTGATGAGATGGGGATAGCGCTTCATCTCTGTAGAAATACTCGAGACTCGTGTGGTAGGACTACTCGTCTAGGTAACGGATGCCAGAAAGATCGAGGGAATCAGACAGGTTTTAGCGAACAACCGTACTTGTACACCCACAAGCTTTTCTAGTATCTGCCTGTAATACCCATTCTCCAAAACAATTGATCTTTTCTCCGCCATTTTGGTCAATATTCTCCAGGGCTGCTCTTGTCTCCATTCCGTCCGTTCCGTCTATTCCGTTCCGTCCATTCCGTTCCACCCGTTCTGTTCCGTTCCACCGGTTCTGTTCTGTCCATTCTTTTCTGCCAATTCTGTTTCATTCCGTTCTGTCCGTTCCATTCTGTCCATTCCGTCCGTTCCGTTCTAGTCATTCCATCCGTTCTGTCTGTTCCGTCGTCTCCTAGTGTGTCACGCACTTAAAAACCCGTGGACACGCTAGTTTAAATTTTTTATTGTTATCATTGTGGGATGACGGATTCTGACCACACGAAAGATATCGCTCATCTAAACTTTGGGGGTAGTAACCCTCAAAATTTGTAATGCCAGAATTTGCTTAATTACTATGGCTACTACTGGAGCCTTCTCATTATGGCCTTCCCAAACCTTTGGTACTTCTAAAGCTTCTTATTTCCCTCTTTTCTTAAGTTACCGTCTTGCGATGAGCGATATGTGATTGACTATTTTGGAAAATGGACAAATGTGTTTAGTGTTTATTTATCATCATTTTTATCGTCATTTTACTAAATACCAGAAATTAAGAGGATTTTTTTTTTCAATCGATTTGCTTATTGTTCCTTATTAGTGACAAGAGTGAATCCATGAGTCCATAATCCCTTGTTGGTTGTCATATAAACCAGAATATCATCTGCATATTGTGTGATCTGACACATTAAGGTTATGATTATTGGAAAAACCATTTGAATATTTTGATGAGTTTGTTGTGATGGATAGCAAAAAAATCAAAGTTTAAACCTTAACTTCAACTCTATGGAGAGTATTGAGCCTTCCCAGATAAAGTAAGGCTTTCGGTTCTCCGTCGACATTCTGTTAGTCTGAATCTGGATAACCCACAGGATCTTGGCTTGGTTATTGACGACCACTTTTGGAAATGTATGTTTCCATTTGAAAGGTAAATGAAACACACCCAGAGCTCTACTTCTGGCCTGCAAGATGGTCTGCTGAAGTCGTGGTTGTAAAGACCTTCTCAGCTCCTCCAAAGCGTCTTCCATCCACTGAGCTTGTCTGCACCAGGCCTCCATTACACCGTCACACATATACTGAAGAGCCGGAGCTGCTGGCTGTTGGTCCCAGAGTCCAGTGTGTATGTCTCCATTAGACCACTCACTGAGGACTAGAATGGGATAAAAGGTTACCAAATTTTTGGCGGGAAATTCACCATTTGTCAAACAAGTTACTTACTGTTCTGGAAACTTCCAGTGGCGAGACCAACCGGCGTTCGGACCTCCAGACCAGTGAGAGTAGAAAGGTTACGGATTAGCATCAAACCTGAAGCTGTGTGGAAGGAACATAGTGGCTGTTAGCCCACAGGGCAATGTGTGCGCGACTGTCTTAGCGTTAGCTAACGTCTTACCCGATGCAGCCAGCGAGCAGAAGATATCTATCCCACCACCTTCATCTGCCGGAGCCACATAGCTGCAGAGTTTTTTCCAGAATCTGATATGCTCACGCGTTTGCAAACTCTTTTCTGAAAGACTGATTCCTAAAAGTTTCAAGATTTGATGTACAATTTGATCGGTAAATAAGAAAAAAAAATGTCAAGTATGTCAAGTCTTCAAACCAATCAAATTTTTTCGGTTCTTGAGTTTCAGTTAACATGAATGTAAAATAGACAACCGATCCAGGGTGTACCGTGCCTCTTGTCTGATTGGTTGTAGCGCCCAATGCAAGCCAAGTAGTACCTATGGTAACCACGCCCTTTCAGTACAATCATGTTAAAAACTATTTTAAGTAAGTCCTACCATGACAGTTTGTGTAGCAAAGTCTCACCATGAAGAAGATTAACTTCCTCTGTTCCTCCTGGAGCTAACAGACCAACCCTACGAACCGACTGCCCTGAAGTAGCCCGCTCCACCTGGGTCAGTAAAGCTGAAAGAGTCCCTCTGTGGTCATAGAGGATCGCTTTTACTTCGGCTTTCACGCCACTTAGAACTAGCTAAATGAAAGATAAACAAGAATAATTCACCACCAAAGCATTAAAAGGAATGCCTCCGCTAGCTCTGAATCACAAACGGTAATACCGTATTTTCACAACCATAAGGTGCTCATAAAAGTCTCAAATTTTCCTCAAAATGAGCGGCGCGCCCTATGTGATTTGTGATTTGTAATTTGCGGATGTATTAGAGAACCATGAGGCGGACGTAGTTGAGAACATGAGAACGTTCCGGCTAAAAACAGTAACACTGGCGGAGGAAATGAAAATCGAGCATTTCCAAGGAGGTCCATCTTGGTGCTTTCGCTTCTGAAACGGTGCAATTTTTCCATTCAGACCAAGACTGGCACTGTTGTCCGAGCTTTCGGAAAAACTGGCATCATTTCTGAGGAGCCGCACGGTACAGAAAGTGACTCACAGCGAGGAAAGTGAACCTGCTATGTTGGATTTAGCGCAGCTGTTAGATTCTAAAACAGAAGATGAGGACTTGGATGGACTTGATAAACGACTTTACGATGACTGTAACTAATATTTAAATAAAGACAACAAAACTCAGTTTTTCTCCCGATCTAATTTTAAATACGCACATTTGTCTGCTTGTGTGTGTCTTGTTGTAAGGCGGACGGTGTAAAACCCGCTCCCTACCATCAGGTGCGCCTTATGTGTGTGCTAAATACAGACCACACGAAATTTGGACTGCGCCTTTTAATACGGTGCGCCTTTTGGTCGTGAAAATACGGTCATAATAAGGAGCCTAGCGCTGTGGGTAAAGTTACGCTCACTAGGTCCACTCTTCCTAAGGACAATTGATAAAGCCTTCCTTTTGGACAACGCTAGTTTGAGCGAGTACCTCATTGGCACATCGGTTACCTCATAGGCACATCGGTTACCTCATAGGCAGGAATCCTGTTAGAAATTAGCATCAGGAGCGTAGTTGATTTGAGAAGAAGTGGTGACTCCAAAAGAGCAGGTCTATGGACGCAAGAGGATAAGACCCTTTGATTTTGAAGGAGCGATTTGATATGGATTTTATTCACTTTCTAAAGTCGAAATTACCTAAAAGGCCTTGAGGTTTGGACTTCATCCAGGCTCTGAGTTACTTTAACCGGTTGTCCTTTTCCCTGACCTAGGGACGAAGACTGGAGCATCCAGGAAAGAGAAGAAAATGAAGATATTTTTTCGCCGCTTGGTCTTTGGGGCTTTGCAGGGCTGCCCCAAGCTCTTCTGGTTTGGAAGGATTGCCCTGCAAGTATCAGATATTACTTCGGAAGCACTTAATTCTCAGAAGATTCGATCAACAAAGCAGCCTCGTTATGAGAATTCAACAAACTTATTGTTGTTGAAGACTGAACAACGAAGCCGAACTCACTTCTTTCCTCCTGAAGCTTTTCCCTGATTATCCGCCTCATCCTCAACTCTTCCTTCCTCTCTTCTTCCCGCGGTAGATTTGCCTTTTGGGACTTGACCGCCCCGTACAGCTTGGTCACCTTGCGTGGACTCAAAAAGTCCAATGTAAAGACACAGGATATGTAGTGCTTCTTCCATGCTCCGTGTTCCTTTTCTCCTGGCGTGTAATGAAGAAACCAACCCCTCTTGATGCATCGACCAGCCCAAAGGCAATCCTGAAGGTAAGGCATTTCCCGGACTGTTCAGAAAGTCGTAATTTGGGTTTTTAAAGAGTTGCAGATGACCTACCTGCTCTGCTAGAATCCTCCAGTACCAGCTGACTTGTGCGGCCCTACTTAAATCCAAAGGGGACAAATAGGACATGATGTAGAGGGACAGGAACCGAGGAAGAATGGAGGTAAAGTCCACTCGAGTCACAGGAACTGTTTCCATCAGCAAATCCCTGCAGTATCTGCTCGGATTGTAAGAGAGTTACCGTTCAAAGTGACTGATTGGATTCCGATTGATTTATTTAATAACATAAAGGAAAGTAAAGGTTAAAAAAGTCTTACTTAAGTTGGGAGTTGGAAGAACGATTGAGGAGAGAATGTAGGAGATACTTCCTCTGCTTATCGGTCCACAGATCAAACCAGTGCAGGAGAAGCTTCACACGTTCTTCAAACAACTTGGAGGAAAGTTATTATTACGGACTTGTTCGTTATTTTAAAAGAAGCTTTTGCGTCAAAAACATTACAAAAACATTAGTATATACAAAGTAAGTCACTGTTTTATGGAATGCTAGAAAAGGCAAAAGGGAAGTATCTTGATTTGAATTGTAGTCTCTAGTGGGCTCTTTACTGCCATTACAGATGAGTGGTTGGTCAGTGTAACTGCAATTAACATTCAGGTAAATTCAAGATGGCTGGAGAAATTTTCCCCATTGCCATATAACCAGTTAATCCTTCTACTCCAGAATAAAACCACTGCTGAAATATAAAAGTAAAGTTCGTTAGGAGTATTACACAGGGAGAAGAGATAAAGAAGGTGGAAGATTTTAACTACTTTGGATCAACAATCCAGAGCAATAGAGAGTGTGGAAAAGAGGTGAAGACGCGTGTGCAGGCAGGCTGCAACGAGAGGAGAAAAGTATCAGGCGTGATGTGTGACAGAAGAGTTTCAGCTAAAATGAAAAGAAAAGTGTCCAAAACCGTGGTGAGACCGGTCATGCTGATTGGTCTAGAGACAGTAGCACTGAGAAAAAGACAGGAAACAGAGATGGAGGTAGCAGAGATGAAGATGCTGAGGATCTCTCTGGGAGTGACCAGGATGGACAGGATCATAGGGACAGCACATGTTAGAGGTTTTAAAGTCAGAGAGGCCAGACTGAGATGGTTTGGACATGTACAGAGGAGAGAGAGAGAGTACATCGGAAGAAGGATGCTGGATTTGGAACCACCAGGAAAGAGGACTAGAGGAAGACCAAAGAGGAGGTTCATGGATACAGTGAAGGAAGACATGAAGATAGTTGGTGTGACTAAAGAGGATTCAGGAGATAGGGATAGATGGAAGAAACTGACATGATGTGGCGCCCCCTAAAGGGAACAGCAGAAAGAAGAAGAAGATTATAGACATACTAATACTTTAATAATTCCCAATGATGTGTGTCTGGTAACGCTTGTTGTTGTTTTCTCAACAAAGCCAACATATCTAGAGTGCACCATCTAGTGAGGAAACACCAGCTTTGAGGGGAAAATAAATCAAGGTTTATTTATTCACCCGGAAAAGGGTGTAATGCCCCCTGCGGGTCAGGGACAGGGTCCTGCCCCAAGTGGAGGAGTTTAAGTATCTCAGGGTCTTGTTCACGAGTGGGGGAAGGATGGAGCGGGAGATCGACAGGCGGATCGGTGCGGCATCAGCAATAACTAGGACGCTGCATCGGTCCGTCGTGGTAAAGAGAGAGCTGAGCCAAAAAGTAAAGCTCTCGATTTACAAGTCGATCTACGTTCCAACCCTCACCTATGGTCACCAGCTGTGGGTTGTGACCGAAAGAATGAGATCGCGGGTACAAGCGGCCGAAATGAGCTTCTTCTGCAGGGTGGCTTGGCTCTCATTAAGAGAACGGGTGAGGAGCTCTGCCATCTGGGAGGAGCTCGGTGTGGAGCCGCTCCTCCTCCAGGCCGAGAGAAGCCAGATGGGGTGGTTCGGGCACCTGGTCAGGATTTCCCCTGAGCGCTTCGCTGCTGATGTGTTTCGGGCACGTCCCACCGGGAGGAGACCAAGAGACAGACCCTAGCCTAGGCTTCCTGTCTGAGGCTGTTGCCCGCCACCCGGCCCCGGATGAGCGGAAGACGACGGAAGGTTTTTTTTTTTTAATTTTTCAAGTCCTGACGGGCCGGATTAAAACATCAAACGGGCCGCATGTGGTCCGCGGGCCGTAGTTTGCCCATGCCTGATCCAACCCTATCTGCTGCATCCTAAAAATAACATTTTACGATTTTTTTTGTTTTTTTGTTGGTCATTTCTATTTACGACGCTGCATACGTGACGTCACTAACCTGCATGTTCTGTTGTTTGTTGTTCAGTGGTGTCCAGCCACTAAACCCGGTTTTAGAGAGGACTTTAGGAACCTGCTGCGGTTCATATTCCGTCCCATTTAGCTGCCATCTTTTCACCAAGTGAGGAATGCTTTTAAAACCAGTTTCCATCCTGTTTGGAGTTTAAAATACTCGTTTTCTTCTGAGGAAATCCCTTCTTGTCTCCGTGGAAACGAATCAACACACCGCATTCCTTCACACAGCCCACGCCCGCGTCATCAATACTTAATCCGATTAATTTTAACGAGTCCAGTAACTTAAGAAGTTCCTCTAAATTTAAACAATTGAGAGTTAATTTAATTATATAAACATTTTAAAGATAAATATTGTTTAAAAAAGGATCAAATTTAATAACAAATTTTACATAACACCGATTTCATAGAAACAAGAAGCAACTTGAAGTACTAGAACAGGCATTGGGAAAACAACGGCCCGCGGGCCACAAACGGCCCTTTAAACGGTTTAATCGGGCCCGCCGTACTTTGAAAAAATTAGGTAAACCACATTTTTCCACCTGCAATTTGGATTTTTCGTCACTAGATGGCGCACTCTTGATTTATTGGCTTTGTTGAAAGAAGAACAACACTGCTCCTATTCAAATGTGTGTGTCTTCGTGATGCGCGCTGTCAAAATAAACAGTGCACGCAGGTATGGAAAGCCGTCGGGGACACAATATATGCGTAATCTAGCGCATTTAAAATTTAACACGCTTGATGTTTTTGTTTTTTTTTCTTTTAAAGCTAGTCGGAAAGAGAGTGACGTGGACTTCCTGAAGCATCAGAGACCTTCAAAATAAAATAGTTGTTCGTTTGATTTTCAGTGTTTAAAGATGAATTTTAAAATCAGAAATTTTGTTTTGTTTTAATTGTTGCGAAAAAGAGAGGTTGGTGTTGGTTACCACGGCAACTCTGATAGACACATAGATCTGTCGGTGAATTGAAAAAGAAACATACCCCAGAACAATTTTCCGCTTGTTCCGGGGTCGGGTCGCAGGGGCAATAGCCTCAAACGGGAAGCCCAGGCCTCTCTCTCCCCGGCTGCATCCTCCAGCTCACCCAGAAGGATCCCAAGTCGTTCCCCGGCCAGCTGTGAGACATAGTCTCTCCAGCGGGTCCGGGGTCTGCCCCTTGGTCTCCTCCCGGTGGGACGTGCCTGAAACAACTCGCCCGCGAGGCGCTCGGGGGGCATCCTGACCAGTTGCCCGAACCACCCCATCTGGTTCCTGTTGACCTGGAGGAGGAGTGGCTCGACACCGAGCTCCTCCCGGATGGCAGAGCTCCTCACCCATTGTCTGAGTGAGAGCCCAGCCACCCTGCGGAGGAAGCTCATTTCGGTCACTTGTACCCGCGATCTCATTCTTTTGGTCACCACCCACAGCTGGTGACCATGGTGAGGGTAGGAACGTAGATCGACTTGTAAATCGAGAGCTTTGTTTTTCGGCTCAGCTCTCTCTTTACCACGACGGACCGATGCAGCGTCCTAGTTATTGTTGACGCCGCACCGATCCGCCTGTCGATCTCCCGCTCCATCCTTCCCCCACTCGTGAACAAGATCCCAAGATACTAAAACTCCTCCACTTGGGGCAGGACCCTGTCCCTGACCTTTCAGGGGGCATTCCACCCTTTTCTGGGTGAGGACCATGGGATGGGGGCGTAAGGTCATAGACAAAACGCGCACCTGTGGTGCTCGCCAGTATATCGGGTCTGGGGTCATTCTCCTCCAGAATATTGAGAAAAATAAGAGTAATTTTCCCGAATTTTGGTGCATATTTTGCCAAATTTTTTACTAATTAATGTAGTGTGAACACTTTATTTTTTGTGAATCAAAAGGGGGTGCGTAGCGGCGTGTGCCCCCCACTGGATCCGCCCCTCTGAATCCCCATTTTAATGATACGGGAGTTTATGTTTTTCTTAAAGCTCTGAATAAAAAATATTTTTGAAAGCTTAAAAAAAAAAAAACGCATAAGAACGTCAAACACAATGTGCTAGCGTAAAAAAGCATAGGCAAATTTAGCTGAAATCGCTAAAACATCTAAATAAACACAATAAAAGGAAAAAAAAAAAAAATCGGACCAAACGCATAGTTTTTGTAAAACATTTATTAATTCATAAACAAAATCAGAAAAAAACTCACCAATTCATCCTAAAAACACGAACTCAAAACAAGATGTGACGAAATAAATCAATCCGCGACCAAAACCAGCAAAAAAGTATGTTTTTAGATTAAAAAATATAAAATTCCGATGTGTCGTGAAACGCTTTAGTACCTATAAGGCAAAAAATAACTTAGTAAAAATTAAGGCATGGTTATGAGGTCACCGATTGGATCGTTCACGTGCAAATTTATGCAACACAATCTGTTGAAAAAGTAAATAAACTAAAATACGATTTATATTTTATTATATATTAAGTTTTTAACATAAGCTACGCTTTTAATTAAAGCTACGTTTGTTTATTTTTCGTATTTTTCACATTAAAAGTAAAGCTCATATAATTATTTATTTTTTTTACAATTATTAATATAAATACTTTGGTTAACGATGTTTTCGGAATACATTTTTAAGTATTGGCAAACATGGAGTAATTTCAGTGTATCATCTGCATAGAGAGGAACAAAATGGGCGTCGGGCGATTGTTTATGATGCATAAACTCTCCGTCCAATCACAATAGAGTTTGAATTTTAAAATATTTATTGTTTCTGACGATTATTTTTGAACAGTAATAAAATAATCGCTGTTTTTTAAACAAAAACGTTTAATTTTAGTAACAAAACTTTTTTAAAATACTGACTTATAATTCGTACAGAATTTCAAATCCCAAAAAATCCTTTTCAAAACAATTTTTTTTTCGTAAGTTGTTTAAAACAAACAAAGGTCGTAAAAAAACAAAGATGGAGGTGAGAAAAAAAAGTCACGTGCTGGACGTCCGAGGAATTTCTTGAGCGTCGGCGAGATTCAGTTTTTGTCTAAAAAAAAGACGTTAAGAAAAATATAAACAAGAAAAACCTACCGTCAAGGTGAGGAACAATATGGCTTAGCCGTAATAACTTAAACCTAGTTAGTTCATCTACAGTTGGTACTGAGTAACTGTGGCACGATTCATTTAGTGGGCGGAGTCAATTTTAAGAATTGAAAAGGATACATTGACGAACTGAGTTCCTCAAGCTGTAAGAAAAAAAAGAAAATTTCCAATAGCTAACGAGCACAACCGAATGTTTACTTGTAAAATCGTAATGTTTACGTTTAGAAGCAGCTTGTCCATGTGGGTGTTGCACGCCATTTTCTTCTGATCTTCCGGCATTTCGTCCAGCTCGCCGCAAAGATCAAATTGCAAACGTGCGAGTTTTTCTTGCATCTCTCGGACGTGTTCCATCTGGTCGATGGAGCACTCGTTACCTGAAACGAAAAGTCGGGTTTAGATTCAACTTGGGGGAGGGCGTGGAGTGGGCATGGTGATGAAGAGGGCGGCGGTAAGGCGCCGGGCTAAGGCGGTAATCTGGAAAGGGATAGTGAAGCAGTGGAAAGTCGGAGGTCAAGCACAGGAAGAACGTTAGGAGTGAGGGTGGCGCCGGTTGGGGGAGGGAGTTGGGGACAAGACTGGTCATACAGGGTTAAGGGACACACTCAGGATTTTGGGGGACCATTTGGACGGGGGCTGGGATTACTGTGGTGAGGTAAACGGGGTACAACACGTTTTGTTACCTACATGTTGTACGTAGGTAACAAAACCTACGTGCTGATGATAGGGCCCCATAGGGCCTAGGTAGGGCCCCCCCATAGGCCCTAGGCCTAGGTAGAGCCCCCCCCATAGGCCCTAGGTATGGGTAGGGCTTAGGTAGGGCCCCACCTAGGCCCTACCTACCTAGGCCTAGGTAGGGCCTATGGGGGGGCCCTACCTAGCTAGGTAGGGTTCCCCATAAGCCCTAACTAGTTGGCCCTATGGGAGGGCCTATGGGGCAGAGGGGTGATTATGGTTAGGGGGGACTATACGGTGTTGGGCAGAGGGAAGCTTGCTTAAGGGAAGTGTTTTTGTATGGTCGTCGGGGTGGGGGTTCATGGGGTAACTGTGGAGGGTATGAATTTCGGTAATCAGAAGGTGGCAACCCTCACAGCAAGAAGGTCGGGGTTCGAGTTCTACGTGGGACGAGGCTTGAAACACTAGCCTTTCGGGAGCAGACAGCAGCTCAGTCGTTAGCGCATTCGTGACCCGACCGGAAGTTCGCAGGTTCGCGTCCCACAGAGAGCACTTCTAGCTCCTTGGAGAAGACACCTAACCCCCGTTTCTTCCACCATTGGCGCTGTTGAAGGGCAGCCTGCTGCGGTGTAAGGAGTGCAGCACGCAAATTTCCCGGGTGAGGGATGAATAGAGTAATTCATTTTTTTTTTCTGTGTGGAGTTTGCATGTTCACCCCACGTATGTGTGGGTTCTCTCCGGTTTCCTCCCACCCTCAAAAACAAACATGCTAGGTTGATTAACCGCTATAAAATCGTCCCTAGGAATGAGTGTGTGTATGGCCCCACATCAGACTGGCGACTTGTTCCGGGTGTACCCTGCCTCTCGCCTTGATTAGACCAGGATAAGCGGTTCAGATAAAACGAAACACTAGGTGGCAGTAATGCACCAATTGTCTTAACGTGTGCGATTTAACTTAAAAATAAATACCGAACGCTTGCAGTTTTCCTGAGTGGAAGTCGTTAAGGAGACCAAGGAGGCCATTTTCCATCTCCTGTACGTCAGAAACATCCGTAAGAAAGGAGTGTTGGACGATCGGAGGCGCTTTAGCGCCCTGCTGGGTCTTAGATCTCACCCCCCTATAAAATACACACACACAAAAAAAACACAATTTAAGGCTTAGATTTCTTCGTAGAAGTTAACTTGAACAAAATTACGATTTTTTTCCCCACCTTCTTTTGCTTTTCTGGCTCGAACGTGTGGAAGCATTAGCGTTAAAAGCAACAGTTTTCTCCCCAGAAGTAGCAACAGATTTCCGGACCGACCCGCTAGCAGACGCCGTTGTGCTACTGCTTTTCGGGCTTTTTCGCTTTACTTTTCGCTCCTCCATTACGTCATTTCACACATCTGTTTTGAAAATTAAAAAAAAAATATTTAAATGTAACAACTTATGTTTACAGAAAACACGCAAAAATCAAAGATTTAGCCTTCGGCTGTTAGCAAAACAACTAACTGAAATGCTAATCTTTAAATTTAACGCGTTAAAACTACGTAAAACAAGCTTGTAGCAAAGTTTACGAGCATTTGTTTACTAAATAAACCCAAACATTACCTGTTTAAGTCAAAATATTGTCTAAAATGTCTAAATATTTTGCATTCTTAAAGTAAACATAACGCTAGGTGACTAGCCGCGGACACTACCGGGTTTCTGATGACGTTACGATGACGTTAGAACAACATCCGTCCAGAAACCTTTCAAATTTAAATTTTTAAAAATAAATTAACGGCAGATTTTTGTATTTTTGTTATGAAATTATTACTTTTTGTCGAACAAAATGTTAAAATAAATTGAAAATAAATACTGTAGCAAAAGACGTCAATTTGACGGGACGTTATAATAAATAAAAATTACTGTAAATACTTCAATAATTTTTTTGTATCTTTTATTCTCAAAAAGTAAGATTTTGATACTTGAATAAATGAATAAAACAATTTTTTAAATGACTTTTTTAAATTAAACCCCCCTTGCACTGACAGACTCCTCCATCACCACTGTAGACTCTTTCCGCTTCCTCGGCACTACCATCACACAGGACCTAAAGTGGGAGCCATCCATCAGCTCCCTGATCAAAAAGGCCCAGCAGAGGATGTACTTTCTGCGGCAGTTGAAGAAAGCCAAGCTGCCCGCCCAGATGTTGGTGCAGTTTTACAGAGCCATCATCGAGTCTGTCCTCACCTCCTCCATCACCGTGTGGTACGCTGGAGCCACAGCCAGGAACAAACACAGACTGCAGCGCATTGTGCGCTCCGCAGAGAAGGTGATCGGCTGCAGCCTTCCATCTCTCGAAGACCTGTACGTCTCCAGGACTCGGGGGCGTGCAGGTCGGATAGTAGCTGACCCTTCCCACCCTGGACATGGACTTTTTGAGCGACTCCCCTCGGGCAGGAGGCTCCGGTCCATTCGGACCAGAACGTCCCGCCACAAAAACAGCTTCTTCCCTTCTGCCGTTGGACTTATGAACTCTTTATAACCTGGATCCCCACATCTCTTAGTCACCTCCCTCTTGTCACTTCACTATCTTTATTATTTTCTATTATTTTCTATGACATTGCACTACTTTTCTTTTTCTTCTGAGCACTCTTAGTTTTGTAAAAATTATTATTATTTTTATTTATTTTATTTTTATTATTTTTATTTTATATGTTTGCACACCAGTACCAGAACAAGTTCCTAGTCTCTGATGTTTTTCACTGACATGGCAATAAAAGCATTCTGATTCTGATTCTGATTCTGATTAAAATGGATTTTATTTTAGTGTAACACTGCCAGTGGCCGATAGAGGGAGACAAAATAACATAAAAACAATTGTTTATAATAAAACAAAATAAAACAAATTAATTCATACTCAGAATAATATTATAATTATGAAAAATTAAATATATTCTTAAGTAAAATAAAATGACGTTAATTTATTTGGAATTTTAAAATATCTCATTAAAAAAACCGAATGTTTGTGGTGCTTTTTTTTTTTTTAAAAAAAAGATCATTTACTTTAATTTGAATGAAATCAAAAATATAGTTTAGAAAAAAAGATTAAATATTTTTTTTTAATTAACCACTAAATTTAACGTAAAAGCTGGATTTTTTGTTCAAACGTCATCGATATAATTTTTTTATAAAAAAAAAATTCTAAAACTGTTTTGTTTTCTGTTTTTTTTTTAACTAAGTTTTAATCTTAAACTCAACGTTTCTTAAACTAATTAGTCTTTTATTTATTTTAGAAATATTTTTACAGATGAATATTTATTTAAAAATATGGAAAATTTAATTAAATGAACTCATTTGTTCATAAACAACATTTTTTTAAAAAACAGAGTTTTTTGTTGTTATGTTTGTATTTGAAACAAAATTTGTTTTTAAATACAAATGAATCAATAAAATAGTGTTTAAAAAACTTAAAGAGTGTTTTTAACTAATTAATGATACGATTAGACGTTTTTCAAGTGAAATTTGTTTCATTTTTTAAAAATGCCCAGACGATCCAATCTGGCTTCTCTTTATTTTCAGTTTCTAAAAAAAAATATATGAGAATTAAAAGTAAAAAAACAAAGTTTTATTATATCTCTTTTTTTTTTTCGGAGGCTCCGGGTCCGGCCTCTTGATCTTACCCGGGGTCTGATGTGTCTCGGGCAGTCCTAGGGGTGCCAATGTGGTCCGACTTCCTGGTCCTCCGCCTGGTGCTGTGATGTTTGCGATGCACCCGCGTCATTGGTTGGGGTAGTTGGATAGTTTGGTAGGGCCTACCTAGCTTTGTGTGATGGGACTCGGCTAGTCGAGGGGTTGTAGGGTTACGGATTGGGGCCCGGTCGGGTATGGTCAAGAAAGAATAGCTAGTATGAGGAGTGGGGAGGGTGTCTCTTTCTGAGTTGGGACGGGGTACCTTGGTAGGTGCGGTGGCACAGCATTCTTGGGTCTGCAAGGGTATGCGACTAATAGCACTTGGTTTCCAGGGCGTCCTGGCCCTCGTATGCAGCGGTGGGTACTGCCCAGGGTGGTTGTGTCCCGTCCATTTTTGGACTACCTTTGCTTATATGAGCTTTTTGCGTCATGCCAGCCAGCCGTCCTGGGTGTGGGATATATCGCCCTCTGGCTCTGTCCATCTGCCCACCCCTGCCCCTTCCCGCTCCCGACCCGGACACATCCTGCTCACTGCCACCTTGATGGGTGGGTGGGCTGTATCATGAGGTGGCAATGTAGGAACTAGTTAATCAGGGTTTAGGGAAAAAAGGCAGGGTTGTTGTCTACTGGGCAGGCTTGTTGCCTCCTGGGCAGGTTTGGCAAGACCAGACAGAGGAACCATGAAGGGTCAGGGACCAGACGTGGACCCCATAGTCATTTTATCTTTGATCATTTTTTTTGTTTTTTTTCCCAGCATGCCCGACGCTCATCAATTTTGGACTCAAAGCGATTTCATCAAATGAAAAGAAAATTTTACGCTAATTTATTCGCAATTTAACGAACAGTTGAATTTTCATGTTTTGTTTTTTTTCATTCTTTTTTTTTTAAAAGTCGTTTTCTTTCAGGACGTGACCCGCAGTGAGACAAAAAATCTCGACTAAAAACCCATTTTTAGTTCATTTATACATAGCTATATCCGAACAAAAAGGCCAACCAGCTAAAAACTACATTTAATAGACTAGTTTGTTCAAAAATGAGTTTTTACAGTTTTTACGTATCCAAACCTCCATTTAATTTTCTTGCCATATTTTTTCCGTCACGTCGGTCAAAAGAAGAAAATGGCCGTTTTATTTTTTTCTAAAAGTGACCTATTTCATATTTTTTTGAGACACAAATAACTTTCATTCATGTTTTTTTCTGTAAATTTCCTTCATTCATCTTTGTCCAGTTTATTTTTGTATGTAAAGTGTGTTACCTCTTTTTTTGTTATAGAATCAAAGTTGGGTCGAGGGGTGGCAAAGTCGTAATATGACGAAAAAAACCTTGAAAAGGGTGAAAAAACTGGGGAAAAAATGAAGCACAGTCAAAATAACAAAAATATTTGAAAAAGCTGAACACGTTTTTATAAAAATTATGATCAAAGTTGAAAAATAATGAAAGTTAAAAGTAGTAAAAAAATTGTTTTAAAAAATGAAGAAAGTTTTAAAAAAATGTAAAAAGAGGAGATAAAAAGTTAAAAAATAGAAAAAAACTTGTCATACCTTTATGACAAAAAGGCCAAAAAAGTTAAAAAAATTACAAAAATTGGAGAAAAAAGTTTAAAAATTGGAAAAACAAAAAAAATTAAAAAATCTAAAAAAAAAGAGATTTTTAAATAACTTTTCAAAATGTAGAAAGAAAATATTGTAAAAAAAAAAAAAAAAAAGAAAAAGTTGACTGTTTTAAAAAAATTAGAGAAAAATGTTAAAAAGAGTTTAAAAGGTTTTAAAAGAAACATAAATAAAATATAAAAAGACTAAACTTGTATAAAAAAACCTATTTTGAATGGAAGAAGGTTGAAAAAGACTAAAAGTAGCTTTAATAATTCTTTAAAAGCTTTTAATAACTTTTTAAAAAAACAATTCCTGAATAAATAAAAGTAAATAAATATTTTTTTTTAAATTATAAGAGAAATGGAGAAAACAAAACAGGTGAAAAAAATAATAAAAGAGTTAAAAAGCTAAAATAACTAAAAAAAATTGTGAAAAGAAAAAAGTTGGAAAGTTGAAAAAAGTTTAAAGAGTAAAAACGTCTAAAAATACAAAGTACACTAAAATCAAAAAGAATTGGACAAAGTCTGGATAAAAGCCCTTAAAAAAGTTTGTAAAAACATTAAAACAAAAAGCTGAAATAAGCTTAAAAAATGGAAGATGGTGTAAAAACCTAAGAGTTTGAAAAAAGCAACAAATAAATTAGAAAATCAAAAAAGTCCCAAAAAAGTTGACAAAATGTTGTGAAAAAATGAAAAAGTTTTTACAATTCTGAACAAAATGCTGAAAAATGCTTGAAATTCTAAAACGTATGTTAGCTTTTTCAACTTTGAACAAAGTTTACATAAATCAATTACGACTGAAGCTGAAAAGTGAAAAAAAAAAAAACTTAAAATGGAAAAAAGTTGAGAAAAGGGTAAAAAGTTGAACAAAGTATAAAACAAGCTGGAAAAAAATTAGAAAAGCATAAATAAACCAAAAAGTTTTCAAAAGTTGAAAATGCGTATATTTCTGGAAAAAGTATAAAAAACAAAGCTAAAAAGCTGAAAATTTTTGTCACAAGCCCGCCTCCTCAAACCCACTAAGCCCCTCCCCCAAATAAATGAAAACATTTTTCTGACTGAGGGATAAAAACATGTCTTATTCTGGGTCACAGCTGCCAATCTCAAAACATATTCATACACACACACATTTGCAACCTCCTTCTTTAACCCTAATTCCCAGAAGACCCCTAAACACACCCCTACACACACAGATTGTCTTCTTTCCACGTCCGCAGTGTGTAAATCCCACATTAGCATTGTTAAAAAAAAATGTCTGGATGAAAATTATTTGTTTTAAAGCAACCTGTCGGGATGCGGTCAGTCTTTAGGTGACCCCCTCACCCTCAAACACACACCCCGCCCCCACCGGACTCCTCTTCCTGTCCTCCACTTGTCACTCTGTAGAGGGTCCAAGTGACATTTGGCGGTCCTGTGCCTCGGGGGGGGTCCTGGAGATGCAGACGTTTTTGGCAGGGGTCTTGATGGGGAGTCGGGGGAGGCTGGCACTCCTGGACGAAGAAGAGAAAAAGACAAAACACACTATAAACTAGTAAGAAATACACACTTATTTCAATAAGAAGTGACTAAATTTTTTGACTGTTTTTAGCAAAAAAAAAAAAAAAAAAAACTATCGTTCAAATAAATTGCGCAAATTTTAGTTAAAACTTTTCAATTAAATCCAATCGTTCGCATTTGGACTATAGGCCGTCCAAGTGGCATTTATCCCCGTCCTGTTGGCCACGCAATACAACCCGAATTGTGTTACGATAGATTTACATATGCTAGCGCAGGGGTAGAACGTTAGCCCTTGGACCGGAAGTTCTCCGAAAGTTCGCAGGATCGAATCTCATTGAGCTTACGTCTAGGTGTCCTTGGGGAAGACACCTTACCCCCTAATTTCTCCCACCATTGGCGCTGTCGTGCTAGCCTTCTCCTCCAAAATTTAGTTCCATTTGACACCGGTTTTGCTAAATTGGGCTAGGCCGAATGAAATTTAATAAAATCAAAATTTTTCGGAAAAAACAAAGCGAAAAAACTCCAAATACATTCATTTAATTTGTAAACCAGACAATTGTTACGCCAAACCCCGAGGAATTTTGTGGACGCGACTTCTCCCAAAATTCTGAAGGGATTTTAATGAAACTGCTCATAGCTACTCACTATCGACTGTAGATGAACTGATTAGGTTTTCGGATCAAAACTCGACGTCACAAAGCTCAAGGTAACAAGTCCTTTTTTATTAACAAAACTCGTAATACGACAGAATGGATACTCGCTGTACGTGCAGCCGATTCCGGCAGATTTCAACCGAGAGGCTACATCCCGAACAGTGCGCCCAATTTGTCGCAGGTTCACATACACACAACCATCCACACACAGACTCATTCCTAGGGACAAGTTCGTAGCGGCCAATCAAACTGGAACGCATGTTTTCGGAGAGTGGGAGGAAACCCATGCATACACGGGGAGAACTTGCGAACTCCATACAGTAAGGCAAGTGTTTCAAACCTAGCCCTCATTTCGGAAGTCGTACCGCTGACCCTCTTGCTTACAGGCCACAGTACTAACCCCTCTAAAAACTAAAACAAACCGATGCAAAGTGAAATGCTAGCTTTAGCATTTAGCGACGGTAGATTCTCGAGCTCGGGAGAAACCAAACAGATGTACCGCTGAGAAACCGAAAAACATATTTCTGTGAAACCATTACAAAAAGACCCTCTAACTCCCCCAAAAATCCCACCAAAAGGTCAATTCACCCCTATTCAGACTATTTTTTATCTTTTTTTTGGAACGTGGAACCACTCGCCCGCCTTTTTTTTTCTCTCCCCACTTTGCTCCGTCTCTCTGGTCTCTTAAGAGAGATAACACTGGTCATCAGGGGAGCGGTGGAGCGAGGGAAGATGGAGATGCGGGGCTAATTGCGGGGTGTCGCAGCACGCCACTGTTCGGGCTCGGCTGTAATTACCTGCTAGCCGCAGATGTTTCGGACCATTGTCGGATGGACGGAAAGAGAGAGAGTCCAGCTGCAAACTTTGTGCTTTGGACCATTTTCTGTCCATTTATTCGTCTATTTTTTTTACCTATTCTTTTATTTGGTGTCGTTCAATCCATTATCAGCTTTTACATTTGCACCTTGTGTGTGTATGTGTGTGTGTGTGTGTGTGTGTGTGTGTGTGTGTGTGCGGCCTCCCCACTGAGGCGGAACAAAGTAGCGTAATAACTCAGACACCAAGCTGACCCTCTCTGCCGCTCTCAAGTACACTTAATGCATGCTTAGCTCGTGTATTCGGATACATGCGCACCGTGTGTTTGTGTACCCCTCCCTATCTATGTGTGTGTTTGTTCAAATTGCACCCCCCTCCTTCCTACTACCTCCCCCCATGGGGGTGAATTGTTATGGATGCTTGTTCGGTTTAAATTACTGTTATTTGTTTCCGTTAAAACAAGCTAATTACAGCGTAGCCGGGCCACGGTTGTGTGTGTGTCGACTCGCTCGCCTTCTTGTTTATTGTTTGTTTGTGTCGCATTGCAGACCCCTCTGTTTCTTTAGCGTGGACGCGTTTTACCCCCCCTTTGGCATCGGCGCTCGTCCGGTTGCAGCTGCAGCAATTTCACTTTATAGCCAATTTTTTTTAAAAAAAGAGAGAATGCATCAATGTTTTTGGGATTTTGTTTAAAAAACAAGCTTTTAAAGTGCGCAAAAACTGGTTCCACCGACTTTTGGAAACTGGCATGTTGGGAGTTCCTTTTTTGGCTCAGCGCAATAGCTTTGGATGCTTTGCCGATTCAAATCACAAGATAGTCGAACGCCTCCTTGACCATTCATTTTTTGTTTAACCTGTTTAATGTACTTGTTTGAACCCACTTGGTCTACCGAGAAATCCAAAGAAACCCCAAGAGGTTGGTTTGGATTAACAGCAAGAAGGTCAGGGGTTCGAGTCCCGAGTTGGACAATGCTTAAGTTGATTGTCCGTTATTTTCCTCACCCGGGAAATTTGTGTGTTGCACTCCTACACTACAGCAGGCTTCCACAATGGCGCCAATGGGCAAAGGAACATTGGGTTAGGTGTCTTCTCCAAGGACCCTAGACGTGAACTCAGTGGGATGCGAAACTGCGAACTTCCGGTTGACTTCCGGTTTACGGGCGATCGCTCTATCCACTGAGCCACCATCTACCCCCTAAATTGTTATAAAATTTTTCCTAGGAATGAGTGTGTGTGTGGTCCCAGAACAGAATGGCGACCAGTTCGAGGTGTACTCTGCCTCTCGCCTGAAATCCGCCAGGATAGGCTCCGGCACTCCCTGCGACCACGTTTGGGATAAGTCGTTCAGAAGACAAATCTTTCAGAGGTGTACATTATTTGAAAATTACAGACATCTTGTATGTCGATTCCATTTCCAGTGAGAGTTGGACTCCACCAAGGCTGCCCTTTGTCACCTTTATGGACAGAATATCGAGGCGCAGCCGAGGCGTTGGAGGGATCCGGTTTGATGACCTCAGGATAAGATCTCTGCTTTTGCGGATTATGTGGTCCTGTTGGCTTCATCAGACCGTGATCTCCAGCTCTCACTGGATTGATTTGCTGCCGAGTGTGAAGCGGCCAGGATGGGAATTAGCGCCTCCAAATCCAAGACCATGGTCCTCGCCCAGAAAAGGGTGGAATGGCCCCTGCGGGTCAGGGACAGGGTCCTGCCCCAAGTGGAGGAGTTTAAGTATCTCGGGGTCTTGTTCACAAGTGGGGGAAGGATGGAGCGGGAGATCGACAGGCGGATCGGTGTGGTGTCAGCAATAACTAGAACGCTGCATCGATCCGTCGTGGTAAAGAGAGAGCTGAGCCGAAAAGCAAAGCTCTCGATTTACAAGTCGATCGACGTTCCTACCCTCACCATGGTAACCAGCTGTGGGTGGTGACCGAAAGAATGAGATCGCGGGTACAAGCGGACGAAATGAGCTTCCTCTGCAGAGTGCCTGGGCTCTCACTCAGAGATCAGGTGAGGAGCTCTGCCACCCGGGAGGAGCTCGGTGTCGAGCCGCTCCTCCTCCAGGTCGAGAGGAGCCAGATGGGGTGGTTCGAGAATCTAGTCAGGATGCCCCCCGAGCATTTCGAGTGTTTCGGGCTTGTCCCACCGGGAGGAGACCAAGGGGCAGACCCCGGACCAGCTGGATAGACTATGTCTCACAGCTGACCGGGGAAAGACTTGGGATCCTTCCAGGTGAGCTGGAGGATGCAGCCGGGGAGAGAGAAGCCTGGGCTACCCGTTTGAGGCTGTTGCCCCCGCGACCCGACCCCGGAACCAGCGGAAGACGACGGAACGGAAGGGAACAGACTTCTTGCAGCCAATCAGGATTGAGCATTGGCCAAGACCTAGAATATCACTGGGCTTGATTTTCAACGGTCTACAAATGATAAAAAGAAAGCCCCCTACTAGATTGAGAGTGTCTAAAAATTCAGGGATTAGAGAACGGAACTCGGAAGGAACTCGTCCCTTACGCCCAGGAGATGCCCCTTGTGTGGCACAACTACCATCTTTGCAGATGTGGGATAAACCAATCAAAAAGCAGAGAAAGTGGAAAGTGTTTTCGAGTGGTTAAAGTGGGACATCTCTGACAAACAGTTATGGCTGTGCCAGGCAGGTGAGTCTTCACAGAAACACATACACACACCCCTGCCAGCTTCTCGTCTCCCCTTGGTGCCAGGTACGTCCCGTCTTTGTGTTGCACATCTAACGAGGAAGCAAACCCTCCCACGCGTTCTCACGGGGGAAGAAAAAGGACGAGGAGAAGAAGAGGTGGCCTTGCCTTCCCTCTCATCCCTCAATCCAACACCTCCTTTCGTTTGCTTCCATTCGTTTGTTAGTTCTTTCCGTTTTGTGCCGTTCCATGTGCCGCCGCGTCGTCGCCACCGCTCTTCTCCCGTCCTCTCTTTCTTTGCACTCCATCCTCTTTCTCCCCAGTCGCACCGCTCCCCTTCTTTTAGATCCATCTTCTCGTTTTTCCTCGCCTCACTCCGGTTTCCAAGTGCTTGGACGAGAGGCTCGGCTCTCCGGTCACTGCTCAGGGAGTACGACGAGCTGAAAGTAAGCTCGACACACACAAACACGCACACAGAAGAACACTTTCTCTTGCTCCAATTTCACTTGTGTCTTGTTTACTTCCTGTTTCTACCTTCTCCAGCTTATCTGTCCGCGCAGCCTAGAAAGCGTTAGGAGAACTGGTCGGACATCATACGCGTCCGAAACACCGAGCCTTCAGAGATAAGTCCACCATTTTCTATCTCCGTGCTGTGGGCCAGAAATACGAAATCTGCTCGGGTTCAAACCGGGCCTCTGAGACGAGAACGTACGAATACAATCTGAGCAGAAAAGTTCCTAAAGTGAAAAGAAAACTTGCGACATTTGTCATTTTTGATCGATTCCCAATCACGTAGGTACGAAAACAGAACCCGGTAGAACATCTTGTAACTGGAATCAACCTCAATATTCGTAAAAAAAAAAAAGGCCATTTGATGTCTGCCTTAAAAAAACGGGTTTTGTCAAATCTGAATAAACATATTTAGAAGAAAAAACTACTTAAAATCAAGTAAAATCTTTATTTTTACAACATTAATGATGATAAATTAAATTCCGAATTCAGATCCTGGCAAAACAAACACGAGCATTATCTTCCTCTTTACCCTCGTCATCGCGTATTGATTTTGTTTTGGGCTCTCCAGGCGCTTGCTGACATTTCACATAAGGTCTTCGTTCTTCAAGACTTCAAGAGCTCCAAACCATTGATGTCTAATCTTTGATATCCTCTGAAGATGCGCGAGTGGGGGGCGTATTTATATGTGGGTTGGTTGCTTAGGACCTCCCGTCGCTAAGGAACCAAAGGTCCTCGGGGTATTAAAGCAGGAGATCATGGAGTCACACACACACATTGGTGCACAGACGGTTGCGTGTATTGTGGAGTCTCAGCGACCTCTCGGTGAGTTCAGTGGCAAGGCGTGGCGGGAGTCGTCGTTTGAACCTACAGATCTTAAAGATCACGTACAAACACACACAAACAGATTAACGGTTAAGGAGAGGAACTCCAACGACAACATAAATAATATTTATTTTAAAATTTAGTCAAGTTAATCTGATTACTTTATATCTGAAACAAAAAGTGTTCCGATTATTAACGTGAGTCCCTTGACCAAATTTGAGCACAAAAAGTGCCATTGTTAATCCAGTTTGGTTGGCACCCTTCTGTCTCCAGGGACAATGGAGTCTGCACCTGGATACCTATCTGTGCAGCGTCGGCTATGGATGAATAAGACAATTCGGGAGCTGCAGCTCCTGCTACACTTGCTGCAAATGCGATATGCCATATGAGGGGAGCAGTAGCGGACTGACTTTTGCCGATTCCGGGACTTTGTGGCCTTGCGCGGGCCAATGGCTGGCTGGCCTCACCATTGCTAATCCATTGATTTTAAATTGGCCAACTTTTTAACTACATTGAGTGGCCCTAGAGGAAGACCAAAGAAGAAGTTGATAGAGCTCCCTCTAGAGGAGAAAATCCCAAAAAGACAATTGTGAAAATATTTATATTCTCAGGGAAAAATGGGTTGGCCTTTTGGAAACAGGAAGAAAGGAGCAAAAAAGGGGAGGAGTTAAAATACAAAGGAAAAGAAACAACTTTATTTTGAGTATTTAAAAAAAAAGAAGAAAAGAAAGGAGTCTTTAATGTGCGTGGGTCTTGTAAGGTCAGGAAGGGACTTGGGAGGGGGGGAAAGGTTACAGGAAAGGTTATCATGATTTATTTAATCACATCAGAAGCAGCAGCGCACACACACTCACACACAATCCCCAACCGATTAACCCACACGAGTCTGACAGCTCGATAATCTGTCAGATTTTTTAACTTCTTACTCAAACTGAGCGAAGATGAATTACATTCTACATCCCCCCCCCCCCCCCCCGCCTCTTTAAGAATTCAATGTTTTTGGTCATCCTAAATTTGTCCTAATTTTCTGCAATTTTGTGTTTTAAACAACTTTAACTGCCACAAAATTAGCCCCACTTTTGGAACAAGATTACGACAAAATAAATATTTACATTTTGTAGCACTGCTGTCTCTTTAACAAGTTCAACGTTAAACATTAGATATTTGATAACAAATGAAAGTATCTGAAATTTTTGTCACAACAACAAAGATTTAAAGCAGTAAATAATGCCCATGCCTCTTAGATCATGTCTAAACCAGGTATTTTTGAAAACGTACATCTGCTGTCCTCCATTTTAGAAAAACGGCTGCCCACTGTCTGCTTTTGTGAACAAGGATGCTCACGAATGACGTATATGCATTACTTGTCGTAGGTGGTGACACACAAAAACGCAAATCTCCGTTTTTGCACATCCACACGCAAACGCAAAAACTGAGTTTTCCAAAATCTCCACGTTGGCCGGAGTTTTCAAAAACGCCGGTTTTGAGTAAAGAAAACCTCTGTTGTCGTGTGGACAGCAGGCCAAAACAAATAAAATATATGCATTTTCAAAAATACCCGGCTACGTGTTGATAGGGTGTAAGACAGCGCTCTCAGCAAGCGGGTTTTTAGGGACCTAATAGCCCATTTGCCCTCGCTTGCGGGTGGTTTCAGACGGTACTTAATATAGCGACCACTTCCCGAACACATGCTACCTGAGGGAAAATAAGTAGGGAGACATTTTGGAAAAGGCCTTACGCATTTTGATTGGACGCTTCTTTGATGAGGTCTCTTGATAAGTAAGTAGTACTGATGATTGAAGTTTGGTTCATGTAAACCGACAATAACACAATTTATGTTAGCAGGTAAGAGATGGGATTCATCTGGAAGTGACGAGGAGATGGCATTCAAAGAACCCGTTGGAGAGGAGGTTAAAGATTCGGGGTACAACTTGCTGAGGAAAAGACAGTAGTCTCGAATTCGCTATGGCTTTTGGTGTTCACAACCAAGGGGCAGACCCCGGACCCGCTGGGGAGACTATGTCTCGCAGCTTGCCGGGGAACGACTAGGGATCTTTCCGGGTGAGCTGGAGGACGCAGCCGGGGAGAGAGAGGGCTGGGCTGCCCGTTTGAGGCTGCCCCACGACCCGACCCCGGAACAAGCGGAAGATGACGAAACGGAACGAACGGAACTAAACATTTCAAAGATGACTGGTAGAGTTCTTCAGGATGTGTTTCTATTGGTTAAATCCATAAAAATAGTTTTTAGTTATCGGTTAAAATGAATGGAAATAGTCTTTTCGAAGGTTCAGAACTTCTATTGAATTGCTTTAACTTGTTTGGACAAAAGTAACATTACCGTCATCACAACTGCATTTTGTCAGCTTTCCAAGCCACTTTTGGCTCCGGTCCCTGTTGGATTTCCAGCTCTACCTGAGAGTGACATGAGCGCAGGCGTTCCTGGAACGCGTAAAGAGACTCCGGAAGACTAAAGAGAATAGGAAAGTGGTGCATCGCCCGTACGTGCGAAAGAAAACTCATAAAATATGGAGGACTTTGGAATAGTCAATGTAATTAATGCTAGCGTTGAAACAAAACGTCCGACGCTGCTGTCACACCGCTCGTCTCACACACGCACACATCCTTACCGAAGACAGAGGGTTGGGTGGATGGATGGAGGGATAAAAGTGCCATTCTCATTTTTTCTCCCTTTTGTGGCAGAGTATACCCCGAGGCAAGATTTAACAGACATAGGAAATGAAGGTTAGGAAAAAGGGGTGCAAAAAAAAAAAAGGAGGTGTGTCAGGGACAGTGCCAACTCCCTTCCCCCGCTGCTCCTCTCCTTTTCGTTGCTCCGTTCTCAGATGCCTCGCTTGAGGCCTCGCTAGCCCTTCGCAGGGTGCGACCTTGGTGGCCATTGAGCTGTTGGGAACCTTCAAGAAACCGTCCATATGGAGGAGGCAGACCGAGTGAAGTACCGATTCAAGGGGGGGTAATGTCTAATCCTTAATTTGTCTCATTGACTCAAGCCCTCCTTCTTTCTCTCTCTCACACACCGTCTGGGCTACATATGTGCTCCTTCACCCATCTCTTGGCCAGGGCCAAGGCCAGTGCCCCTGCCACCTTACCCAGGGCAAGGGCTGCATATGTTAGGAAGGTGGAAGGTGGGGGAAATGGGCCGAACGGGCAGCAGATGGCTGAACCCTTAGGCCTCTGCTGGTGTGGCCGGTGTTTGGAGTGGAGAAAGGAGGTGTGTGTGTGTGTGCGTTGGAGGTGTGTGAGGGTAGGTGGGATGAGTGTCCGCCTGTGTGAGTGAACAGGTTTTCTGCTTGAAAGGATGGATGAGCAGCAGTGCAGAAGAACTTCTTCTGGTTCCAGAAAGCAAAGGCAGGAAGAATTCCGAATAAGAATTTTACAAGGACGTTTGAAACAACCGCTTAATCAGTATCAGAATTTTATTACCATGTCAATGAAGAATATCAGAGACTAGGAACTTGCTATGATACAGGTGTGCAAAAAAATCAAATAAAAAACATAAAAATAAAAATAATTTTAACAAAACTAAGAGTGCTCAGAAAGACAAAGAAAAGTAGTGCAATGTCATAGAAAATAATAGAAAATAATAAAGATAGTAAAGTGACAAGAGGGATGTGACTAGAGATGTAGGGATCCAGGTTATAAAGTGACTAGAGATGTGGGGATCCAGGTTTTAAAGTGACTAAGAGATGTGGGGATCCAGGTTATAAAGTGACTAAGAGATGTGGGGATCCAGGTTATAAAGTGACTAAGAGATCTGGGGATCCAGGTTTTAAAGTGATTAAGAGATGTGGGGATCCAGGTTATAAAGTGACTATGAGATGTGGGGATCCAGGTTATAAAGTGACTAAGAGATGTGGGGATCCAGGTTATAAAGTGACTAAGAGATGTGGGGATCCAGGTTATAAAGTGATTAAGAGATGTGGGGATCCAGGTTATAAAGTGATTAAGAGATGTGGGGATCCAGGTTATAAAGTGATTAAGAGATGTGGGGATCCAGGTTATATAGTGACTAAGAGATGTGGGGATCCAGGTTATAAAGTGACTAAGAGATGTGGGGATCCAGGTTATAAAGTGATTAAGAGATGTGGGGATCCAGGTTATAAAGTGACTAAGAGATGTGGGGATCCAGGTTTTAAAGTGACTAAGAGATGTGGGGATCCAGGTTATAAAGTGACTAAGAGATGTGGGGATCCAGGTTATAAAGTGATTAAGAGATGTGGGGATCCAGGTTATAAAGTGATTAAGAGATGTGGGGATCCAGGTTATAAAGTGACTAAGAGATGTGGGGATCCAGGTTATAAAGTGACTAAGAGATGTGGGGATCCAGGTTATAAAGTGACTAAGAGATGTGGGGATCCAGGTTATAAAGTGACTAAGAGATGTGGGGATCCAGGTTATAAAGTGACTAAGAGATGTGGGGATCCAGGTTATAAAGTGATTAAGAGATGTGGGGATCCAGGTTATAAAGTGACTAAGAGATGTGGGGATCCAGGTTATAAAGTGATTAAGAGATGTGGGGATCCAGGTTATAAAGTGATTAAGAGATGTGGGGATCCAGGTTATAAAGTGACTAAGAGATGTGGGGATCCAGGTTATATAGTGACTAAGAGATGTGGGGATCCAGGTTATAAAGTGACTAAGAGATGTGGGGATCCAGGTTATAAAGTGATTAAGAGATGTGGGGATCCAGGTTATAAAGTGACTAAGAGATGTGGGGATCCAGGTTATAAAGTGACTAAGAGATCTGGGGATCCAGGTTTTAAAGTGATTAAGAGATGTGGGGATCCAGGTTATAAAGTGACTATGAGATGTGGGGATCCAGGTTATAAAGTGACTAAGAGATGTGGGGATCCAGGTTATAAAGTGACTAAGAGATGTGGGGATCCAGGTTATAAAGTGATTAAGAGATGTGGGGATCCAGGTTATAAAGTGATTAAGAGATGTGGGGATCCAGGTTATAAAGTGATTAAGAGATGTGGGGATCCAGGTTATATAGTGACTAAGAGATGTGGGGATCCAGGTTTTAAAGTGACTAAGAGATGTGGGGATCCAGGTTATAAAGTGACTAAGAGATGTGGGGATCCAGGTTTTAAAGTGACTAAGAGATGTGGGGATCCAGGTTATAAAGTGACTAAGAGATGTGGGGATCCAGGTTATAAAGTGATTAAGAGATGTGGGGATCCAGGTTATAAAGTGATTAAGAGATGTGGGGATCCAGGTTATAAAGTGACTAAGAGATGTGGGGATCCAGGTTATAAAGTGACTAAGAGATGTGGGGATCCAGGTTATAAAGTGACTAAGAGATGTAGGGATCCAGGTTATAAAGTGACTAAGAGATGTGGGGATCCAGGTTATAAAGTGACTAAGAGATGTGGGGATCCAGGTTATAAAGTGACTAAGCGATGTGGGGATCCAGGTTATAAAGTGACTAAGAGATGTGGGGATCCAGGTTATAAAGTGACTAAGAGATGTGGGGATCCAGGTTATAAAGTGATTAAGAGATGTGGGGATCCAGGTTATAAAGAGACTAAGAGATGTGGGGATCCAGGTTATAAAGAGACTAAGAGATGTGGGGATCCAGGTTATAAAGAGACTAAGAGATGTGGGGATCCAGGTTATAAAGTGATTAAGAGATGTGGGGATCCAGGTTATAAAGTGACTAAGAGATGTGGGGATCCAGGTTATAAAGTGACTAAGAGATGTGGGGATCCAGGTTATAAAGTGACTAAGAGATGTGGGGATCCAGGTTATAAAGTGATTAAGAGATGTGGGGATCCAGGTTATAAAGCCTTCATTAGTCCAACGGCAGAAGGGAAGAAGCTGTTTTTGTGGCGGGACGTTCTGGTCCGAATGGACCGGAGCCTCCTGCCCGAGGGGAGTCGCTCAAAAAGTCCATGTCCAGGGTGGGAAGGGTCAGCTACTATCCGACCTGCACGCCCCCGAGTCCTGGAGACGTACAGGTCTTCGAGAGATGGAAGGCTGCAGCCGATCACCTTCTCTGCAGACCAAAAGATGCAACAAAGAACAAAACTGCATTTAAATAATTAACAAACACAAAATGCATGAAGGAAATAAAATTCAACACAATCCCATCTCATAGACCCAGGGTGGGCAAACTTTTTGGTTCGCGGGCCATATCGAGTTTTAACTTTTGACAAGGGGGCCGGAACAGTATCAGATGGATGGCATGCTTTGGTAACCACTAGATTAGACCGATAGAATGGTGCGCTAGATTTTAAACAAGTGCTAAATGTTACATCAAGAGCGTTAAATTTCAAATCTAGCGGCGCTATGTCTTAAATCTAGCGCGATAGCGTTTAAAACATGCATTTAGCGGTGCTAAGTTTGAAATCTAAGCGATTCATGTAACATTTAGCTTGTTTTAACATCTAACACGCTTGTTTACGTGCGGGTATTGGCCACGATGGCTTTCCATATCATACAGTGCACCATCTAGTGAGCATACGTCAGAATTGCAGGGGAAATAAAACATGTAATAAGGTTTAATTTTTAAATTTTTTTTCAAGTTTGGCGGGCCAGATTAAAATATTTAACGGCCGCATGTGGCCCCCGGGCCCTACTTTGCCCATGCCTGTATTAGATGCATGAACAACCCCGCCTTCATCTTGGCTGAGGTAGATTTACATACCGCAAAAAAGTGAGGCTATTGACAAAGTCTGAGCAGAGTGTGTGCCCCATTGCTAAGGACACTTCCTGCTTGCATCAGAATGTGGGTGTGGTGGAGAACAAAGTTTATAGCCATTAAAACTTAGCTGAATTGATCGGTTCAAATCAGTTTGATCCCCACCTACGGAGTTCATGGCAAGGTATCACCGAGCAAGACACTAACACTCTAACACGAGTAGAGTCCATTCACAAATTATATTAACAATCTTTTATTTGTGTTTATTGAAGCTAAATTGTCAAGAAGTTGTCTCAAAATGGCTAGACTCTCCGTTCCACTTACAAGAGAAACTTATAATTGGAATGTAATAAAACTTGAACAGCCCGTGTGTAGCCGTGTCCTTCCTGCCCTCTAAGGAGGTGACAGGATCTGTCCAAGTTGCCCTTTCTCGCAGAAAAAAAGAAAAGAGAGGGGATTGGGAGCGGGGGTGGGGGGGCTGTTTAGAAGAAGATATCAGTTTTCTCCTTCATCTGTACCACAATCACCCCCTCCCCTCCACTCCTGCTCTATTACGGACGAGTTTCCTGAAGACGCTTGCAGGTACGACACAGCTGTCACGCTCTGAATCACAAACCTTGCAGGTATGGGCCGGTTGCCATGCTCTAGATAATGGGGCTGCCGGGGGGGTGAAGCTTGTTAGCCAGCCACAGCTGACATCCAGACGTACAAGTGCCAAAAGCCAAGAAATGAAGAGAAAGCAAGAATACAGCAACGACTCGATCTCCCTTCCTCTCCCATCTTGCTTTTTTCTCGTAGACAGATGGGATGGCCTGCTGGTCTGGATGTTTCTATTAACAAGACATTAGCGGCCGTAAAAAACATGTTTATAGCCGTTTATCGTGCATCTGTTTGCAAGGTAGCCAAAATCTAAGTCAACGTATCCTAAATAAACTCCCGTTTAAAATGTCGTTCTTCTGAAATCTCGCTGTTCCATCGTGTTACCGTTACTCCTTTCACGGGTTATTTTGTGCATTTTTGGGGCTTTATTTTCTACAACGCATTGTCGCACTTTTACATTGACTTATTCCGGCGATGTACAGTCCGACTCTGTAAAGTTCCCAATTTTTTCCATCTAGACCTAATTTTCGTATTTTCGATTTGGAGTGCCGATCATTCTGTCGAGTTTCGCAAATCCAAACCTTGCGAGACTACACACGCACATACCCCACAGACTCCCAGAAGGTCAACCCCTTGTGAGAATGTCTGTTTGAAGTAAAGACCTCAGTCACAACCTGCTGGAGACTTGATTTGCTGTCAGGTGTTCGTTTTTGCGCCAACTTTGCGCATATTTTGGAAAATAAACACTGAAATCGTTAATTAAATTACGGACTCATTCAAAATTGAAACTATAGTATCCTATAACTTCTTTTTAGATGTTGATACGCTTGATTCAAACTTGTGTGTGAGTATAATATCACGTTGCCAAAGCCACGGTGGGCCCATACCCGCTGGTAATGGATACTGATGGCCGTGGGCAGGCCTCTGTAGGGCAGGGGTGCAGATTTGTCTGTTTGACCCCATCCTGCTGCCTTAACTCTGGGAGGGGAGAGCCTTAGGGGTGAGAAGCCCTGTGGGGGTCTGGGTCACCATCAGCATGCATAACACTCAACATAAACACACACTGCTAGCCGCGGAATGGCATCAAATGCACATCAATTGGAAGAAGGGAACAGCTTGAAATAAAAACTGGACCAGTCGAATTGGTTTTAAGGAGGTTTTTGGACACATCCGATATTTTATTGGTATTAGAGATAAATGACGGTTTACAAAGAACAAACATCGTAACCAAACAGGATTTCAGGTAATGAACCAATCCTCTAACATGAGAATCATCAGATTTGTTCGGCCCTTTACCCCCAGTCTCCAAGTAGGTGAATGTCAGAAAGTGGGGAGCGGGCTCTCAGGGGAGAGGTGACCTTTCCTGATCACAGTTAGGGGGACCAATAAGGGAAGGGAGAGGGAGGCACTGGGCGAAAACAAGGTTCAGCACAGAAAGAAGAGAAAAATCAAATAAAATTATGGAGAAAACTGGTGAAACTGAATGAGGATATTAGAAAAAGTAAATATGGCCGCCTCTCGAACATTTTTCACTCTGTACTCTACATTCTTTCCGATGATTTCCTAAATTTAAAACGAACTCAGATCAGTGAAGTTCAAATAATATAACAGAGTCCGGGAGGACCTGGCTGGGAAGGATGACCATGACCCGCCCTGGAAGTCCGAGGTGATGGCCCTTACATAGGCAGCAGGTAGAATTATCCACAGGTGATAGTCATATGACTAATCACCCTCAGGTGTCTATAATCAGGGTGATAAGGGAAGGTCCAGGGCTCCCTCTGACGGTGATAACCAGGACTCTAGATTTGTTGGGGCGTTATAGACCCAACTTATAAGACAAGGTATGAACGCAAAATGATAAATAACATTTAAAAGTTCAACAAACATCGCAACTTTCAACTTCAACACTCCCCATGTTGCTAGCATTCGAGCAAATGGCTACGATATGGTATGTGTCCTTTCTGAAAGGTAGGTTTTACACATTAGGGTGTGTTTTTATGATACTTTACGTACCGCTTTAACGGCTAACAAGTTTGAATGGACATCAGTGCATTTTGAACGTACCAAAGGGTGAATAGTTTTGAAGATAAAATTAAAAAAACACAAAAATTAAAATCTTTTAGAACTTTATGAGCCACATGTGCTAACAGCTAGCGTTCTCGCCGCTGTCAGACTTTGTTCAGTAAAACAAGACAATAAAAAATCTGTTTTGTTTGTTCGACTGAAACCGTTTTTTTCACTGCGTTTATTCGGATCGAAAACTGAGGATGCCTCCCGGGCGCCTCGCTTATGAGGGGTTTAGGGCAAGTTCCACCGGGAGGAGACTTGGGACAGACCCCAGCCCTGCTGGAAAGACTATGTCTTACAGCTGGACAGGGAACACCTCTGGATCCTACGGGAGCTGGAGGATGCACCTGGGGTAGGCGAAACATGGTTTTCCGTCTAAGACAGATGCCCCCGCGACTTGGCCCAGGATAAGCGGAAGACGACGGAACAGATATGTTCTAGTTTCCGTAATCTCGTAAAAAAGGTGGACACAAAGTTATTTTTCACTCCGATTAACAACGAGCGTTAAAAAAACAGAGTTAAAAATTAACATTAATATTCAATGTTTTCTGACAAAATAAACACATTTAACAAAAAACAACAAAACTTTGAAAAACGTAATAGAACTCAAATCTTTTAACATTCTTCGCACATTCTTCGTCACGCTTTTGTTCGCAAATGAAGAAATATTTAATGTCTAATTTTTAGAGCTCGCTCTCAACAAAAAAAAAAAAGCCAGAAAATCAACATAAACATTTTATTTTGCAAAAAGTCACAAAATATTTGACTAAGAGGTCACAAAATATTCACTCTGTATTATGTTCTTACAATAACATCAAATTAAAAGTAAGTTTTAGAGTTCCGAGCCGCATCTTTGACAGGAAAACTGCATTCTTCACGCTAATTAAAAAGCCGAAGGTCTGGCATTTCTTTTGAGCCGCGCAGCAGGAATGGCCCCGTGTCTTCTAGCGTGAGTAAGCTTACACTTGGATAGGTGTCTCCTCTCCGCGGTAACTGCCACTTCTCATAAGCGAGACTCTTCTTCACCTTTCTGGCCGACAAGGAAACAAAAAACCCGAACAAATTCAATCATCGAGGCATTGACTTCTTGCTATTTTCTTGCGTCTTTCGAACAAAATCTAAAAGTTTCTTTGTAGGTTTTTCCATTTTTATTTTGTTTCTTGAACTCGTTTTTTAAACGACTCAATCTTTTGGTTGTTTCCGTCTCCCATGGAGGCAGGACATCGGTAGCCCTAGGGAAGTGCTTCGCTGTGGGAAGGAGCCTTGGCTTTAAGTGGCTCTAAGTGGCTCTTGCTGTTTGTCTCTTTAGTTGTTTATTTTCTTCTTTGCTCACCCTGGGTAGGGAGGAGAAAGGGACACTTAGCGTCAAGGAAACCACAGCGTGGCCAGGCGGGGAGGTTTAATACCGCTTAGTAGCCTGCCGAGTTTTCATGTGAGGGAAGCGGGGAGAAACAAAGTTCAAGTTTATTATTCCGGTTTGCGTGCGTGCATGTCATTTCATCATTAGAAATGTTAGAAAGGGTCAAATGGCTCGCGTGGATTTTATTATTTCGCTGTAATTATAGTGTGTGCACACTCGCGGGTGATTGTATTGACAAAAGCCAAAAGGTCCAGGTATGACCTTCTAAGATGACATTATTTGCCATTGATTTGCTTCTGTTTCATATTTTGTCTCACTAGGACCGCCGTAGCAACAATTGGCCTCCATTGTTCTGTTTTTTAAAAACAAACAGCTTCACTTCCCTCATGAAAAAAAAAGTAAAACAATTGTGGTTTTTATTTAAAGCCTCAAATTTGAGTTGAAAATTCAAAACAGGGTAAAAAAAAAAAAAAAAGGACCTCTTTTTTAAATATATCTAAATGTAAAATTTATTTAGCAGAAAAAACTGCTTAAATTCGAATGGTTATTATTAAAAAGTGAGGTTTCGACGACATAAAAGTCACAAAAGCGTCTTTTAGTTCTTTTTTATAAGTCTGAAGTGAAACGTCTCAATATGTCTTAGCATTAGGCTAAATTGTCCAAAAAGCTTGGCAGGAAGAAAAACAAAAGTGACGTCAATAATTATAAGTAAAATCGTAATTACATTTTTTGTTTGAAAAATTTGTTGAAAATTAATGTCAAAGTGAAGCGATTTGGACCAACATATCAGATACGGAATTTGGTTCCGAAACCAAGGAGATACCCGAGGACTAAAATCTGACTTATTTTATTGGTTGGTTGATTCAGAGGTTGGGTAAACCTATGTGTGTGCAAGGGGAGATCAGAATCCAGCAGCCAACCCAGGAAGAATTGACTGCTGCAGCAAGAATATTTTTGCAGTTTTGCATTAGGTAAATGGATACTAAGTAATTAAGAGTAACTAAAAGTAACTAATCTATTACTTGTGATTTTATAGACGTAGATAAAATAGTTTACAATATAATTTAAAAAAATTGTTTTTGATCACTATTCCTCTCTAAATTAAATAATTCTACATGGAAAATATGTTCACCACTGCATATGGATTCAATCATAACATTTTGTTGTCAAATTTGAACTTTTGAGCAATCGCATTTGAATCTAAATTAAAAAATTTAAGACGATAAAAGACTCATGGTGTTCTCGATCTAATGTTGGATTTCAAATCCGGATCTAAGATAAGACTTCTTACTTGATAGTAAGTTTTGGTGACAGAGTCCACAAAGGCCTTCTATCTGTAAAATATGGCCTCATTTGTCTTTACCCAAAGAAAGTTAAATCAAACACATCAAGAAAGTGACTCACAAGTCAATAATCCCAATTTAAGGTCAAACGGAAACAAGGGTGTCATCTGCATAATGAGTGATTGGGCATGATATTAAAAGGTGAAAAGTTGTTTGGTACAAACAGCTCCGTTCCGTCGTCTTCCGCTTATCCAGGGCCGGGACGCGGGGGCAACAGCCTAAGACGGGAAGTCCAGGCTTTTTTCACCCCAGCTGCATCCTCCAGCTCACCTGGAAGGATCCAAGTCCTTCCCCGGCCAGCTGTGGGACATAGTCTCTCCAGCGGGTCCGGGGTCTGTCTCTTGGTCTCCTTCCAATGGGACGTGCCCGAAACACCACACCAGTGAGGCACTCGGGACGCATCCTGACCAGATACCTGAACCACCCCGTCAGGCTTCTCTCGACCTTGAGGAGGAGCGGCTCGACACCAAGCTCCTCCCGGATGGTAGAGCTCCTCACCCGATCTCTGAGTGAGAGCCAAGCCAGCCTGCGGAGGAAGCTCATTTCGGTCGCTTGTATCCGCGATCTCATTCTTTCAGTCACCACCCACAGCTGGTGACCATGGCGAGGGTGGAACGTAGATCGACTTGTAAATCGAGAGCTTTGTTTTTCGTCCCGGCTCTTTCTTTACCGAGAGCTTTTTGTACCAAATTTGTTCGGGTGATTGTTTTCTGTACCTCGCTATAGCAAATACACAGTTTGGGGGGTTTGGAGATACAGAAAGGCATATTTGTCCCAGTTTTTTTGGCTGTGCTCCCAAGAAACACACAATACAGTCGGAACTTTAGAGACAAAAAGGGGGTTGTAGCAGATAGACTACATCCATATAAGGACGTCAAAAGTAGAAGAATTTAAGACCACAGAAGTTTGGTCAGGAGAACAAATTAGATAACCTAACATCCAGACATCTAGAAATCCACTACGGACCAGACCCCAGGATTCAATCGTCACTTTCTTGGTCTTTGCCACTTTGATAAAAAGTTAGTATCCTAACTTTAGGAAGTGATGTGAAGTAGAAGATTTTGGCTTAGGTGGTGAATCCATGCAAAACGCAAGAGAGCATGTGTTTGCAAATGTGTCGGTTTTCAAGGACCGAAGCGAGTGCATCTCAGTGTGTAATGCGTGCGAGGCCGGGCAGATGTACGAAGAGAAAATAGTCCTCTCTTAAACACTCGGCTCACAAATGAACACTTCCACTTCATAATGAGGATTACCTGCATGGCCTCACATTGCACTTCCCATCCCTCACACACTCATTTGCTCATCTGTCCTCGCCCCATCCTCCCCCTATCAGTCGTTTTGTGTTTTAACCTTTGTTTTTTCTCTCTCTCTCACACACACTAACACACACCCCTCCAGTGTCCTCGCCGTCTCAACTTGAGCAGCAAATGAACACAATTAGCCACGGCTCCACAAACACACACTGGGGTATTGTTCTGCTTACACTCACTCAGACCTTAATCTGGTGCTCCGGAGGGACTGTGTGTGTGTTTGTGTGTGTGTAAAGGCGGTGGAGAGGAAGCGTTCCTGAGCCCAGCTGACAGAAGGGGCTTCCAGGCCTTTTTCCCTCCGAGGTTTCCACCATGATGATCAACTCCTCGCGACGTAGTCCTTACCGTGCTCGCCTCGGTGACCACACACACACACACACTCTTTGAGTAAAGGCCCATTCGGCTTGAATGGCTTTCAAACGAGCACACACTTAGAGCCTTCGGTCAGAACCAGATGTTCCAGGGTGAACAAAGGCATCAAGTCACAAGTTAGTGTTCGCAACAGCAGGTTGAGCCTCGGGTCATTATTATCTACACACACACACACTACGTGGTCCACTGCATTGCACATCCACCAACGTTTCTTCCCCTTGAGCAAACGTGTACAGGCTGGATAATTGGACAGCAGGTCTTTGCTTGACAAGATTTCTTGCAAGAACACCTACACAAGTGGCAGGGCAATAGCTTCCGGGTCTCTGAAGAGGAAGCAGGAACCGAGACGATGATTGTTCTACCTGCTGGATTCAGACCAGTTGCTAGTTAGTAGAAATTCACAGTTGAATAATCTACAAGAACTTGGAGGAGTTCCTTGCTAGTCGTAAGGAGGAGTTCCTAAAAGTCGTAAGAAGGAGTTTCTTACAAGTCGTAAGGAGAAAGTGTAGTACATTGGGGTTCTGTCCTCTAATTCTATCTACTATTCTCTGCCAGACTGCCTTGGCCCTTTCTCCCTTACCCCCTCCTCTAACCAGGGTCTGTACCCCTACCCTAACCAGGGTCTGTACTCCCTACTCTAACCAGGGTCTGTACCCCCTACTCTAACCAGGGTCTGTACCCCCTACTCTAACCAGGGTCTGTACCCCCTCCCCCTACTCTAACCCCTGGCTTTCTATCTCATTCATTGTTCTCAATTGCCTGTTTATTTAGAATTACACTGCTAGTTGGTACAATACAATTCACATGTTGTCCACCTCTCTCCCTCCTCTCTGGGAGAGACCCCCATTCAGGACTCTGCGTTCCTGTCCTGGGCATGGCCACACTGAGGAGACCTCCGCGCTTCATCATCCCCGCTTCATCAGGATGAAATCCATCTACTCATCCCCATCCTGGGCATCGCTGGGCTGAGGAGTCCCCCGTGTTACCATCAGGATGAAGAACATCGATTGACTTCTTTAGATATTTAGCTGTAGATTAGAATAAGCTAATATTTAAACAATAATCTTTGACACATTGGTTGCTTGTCCCGGGGGAGGGATCTCTCTTTCATGTGGATCCCCACGAGGTTTCTTTTTTTTTTTCCCAATGATGGGTTTTTTAGAACGTATTTTCCATCAATATGAGAAGCATTCATCAGAAGGGGTTACTTTCCGGGTGGGACACTGGACCTCGTAGAACTTTCTAGTCCTCGAACCAGTCTGGCCAGGATTTCATTCTTCCCCTTGATCCCTTCGGATAGGCCTTAGCGTTGAATCTTCTTCATCATTATCATCATCGGTACACTCCTGACGTTTATTCTCCAAACTTTGTGACCAGCAGAGACCTCTTTTTGTCTGTTTTGTCGCGTTGCTGAGAGGGAAAGTGACAAAGAGTCGGGGCACGTCCGCCAATTCCACACAATCGTGTTTACAATGACCTTCCCTTCGGTGAGAGGTACTGTTTGAGTGCCTCGGTCTCCATGACAACTGGACATTTTTTAGTGGCCATTCTAGCTTATTTCTGCATCTCATTAGGGATTTTAGTTATCACAGCCACTTCAGACAACGTGGAAGCAGATTTTGACGATACCAGACGATGCTTCGGCAATCGCACATGCAATTCTTATAAAATTAGGCTTAGTCATGCTAGGGTTCTGAATATTTAACGATGTATTCTGCACTTTATTAGTTAGTTGTCCTAAAATGTAGTTTTTATGAAAAATGAACATCAAAAACAATTGACCAGTGGCGGGCTGTCAGAGCTAGCAAGGCCTTCTCTGCTGGCCTAACTTAACCAGACATCATTATCATAATTATAATAAAAGTCAATTTCATTTTAAATGTATTTTTCCTAAATACATATATATAATTATTCTCCATATTCTGTTTTCTTCACGTCATATTGTATCTATTTGGTTATACAGCTTCCAGTGTTGTAACGTTAGGTTAAAGCTTTTGGTGTCGCCGGGCTGTATGAAATCTGCCCGAGGCCTTCAGAATCAGAAGTGCTGGCGCTGCGTATTGCTAGTGAACGGGCGTGTGTAGTTTCTGACAGCCAATCAGATCATGAGTTGGTGACGTTTAGGCCTTCGTGAAGGCTCACGTTGAACGTGACATGTACGCGTCTTGTGATTGGATACTCACTTAACGTAAGCGGAAGCAGGACCCAGGACCTTTAACAGAAAAATCTTAAATATCTACTCCTTTTTTTTCACCAACAATGGCAGAATCGATTTCAAGACCACGAAAAATGACTGTTTCTCTTCCTTCTCAACACTCAGCACTTTTAGACATACCAGAGAAAATTTCCGCAAACATCCTTTTCTAGCGTAACGCAAGGTCACGGCGCGCTGTTCCATCTGCTCCGTTATGCAGAAAAGGTTGGGGACCCCTGTTGTACACAATTACGGTGATGCTACGCCCAGAAGTGCCAATAGTGCTTCTGTATATGATTTCTCCAGCCGTGGTGTCATTAATGATGGTATTTGAGGGGTATTTATTCAAGTCGGACAAAGTAGCACATCACCGAAGGCCTAGGTGTGAAATGCCCGGACCGCCACTGGCATTGACCATCAAACTCAGTTCTCAAAGAGGCCAAAGTCTTGAGGGTCTCCATGTTTCCAGTACCTTTTTTTTTATGGTGAAGCCATTTAAAATTTTGCTCTGAACGACTGTAAGAGAAGCTGAACCCTATGAAGCACCACGGTGGCATTTGGAGTGGACACAGTAATCCCTGTGTACACAAACGCACACTCATTACCATGTCCGCATTGAGCCAGGGCTCCATCTCGAAGTGCACCAGATGTGTTCACTCGTGCAATTATTCCAGCAAAGACATTGGCTCAGATGGATATCTATTTGTGTGTGTGCACGCATGCGATCTTGTTGAAGCTGTAAATGTCTTCTATTTAAGCTGCTGGCTGACCTTCTAGCTCCTCGTTTTTCATGTTTAGCCTTTCGCAGTGTTCGCACCTTCACTGCCAAGTCAACTAAAGTCCGTTTAGACCTCTTTTGGCCACATCGTTTTTTTTCCTCAAAACTTAATCAGAAATATTAATGAATTCTTTTATATTTATTTTACACCAAGACGGAACTGGATTTTTGGAGTGTATCCTAAAATGGCTACGTGATGTCGTTTGATTCAAAATAGATCATTTTTACCAAAAAAAAATTGGAGGAATTTGATTAAATTATTTTCTGGATTTTTTTTTCCTTCATGATTGTAAAAATTCCCAAACATATTTTTGGAAGATTTTTCTTGGGGTTTTTTGATAAGATTCTATTGATTACTTTAAACGCTTTATTTGAATTCTTTTATTTTTTTTTCCGTTCCGTCATCTTCCGCTTGTTCCGGGGTCGGGTCGCGGGGGCAAAAGCCTCAAACGGGCAGCCCAGGCTTCTCTCACCCCGGCTACATCCTCTAGCTCACCCGGCGGGATCTCAAGTTGTTCCCCAGCCAGCTGTGAGACATAGTCTCCCCAGTGGGTCCAGGGTCTGCCTCTCGGTCTCCTTCCGGTAGGACGTACCCGAAACACCTTACCCAGATGGCAGTGCTCCTCACCCAATCTCTGAGTGAGAGCCCAGCCACCTTGCAGAGGAAGCTCAATTTGGCCGCTTGTATCCGCGATCTCATTCTTTGCTTTTCGGCTCGCCTCTCTCTTTACCACGACGGACCGATGCACCGTCCTTTCACTTTTTTATCAAATTTAAATCAACAACAATTTGATGCAGTAAAAATGTTCCCCTAAAGCACAACTTGGATTTTTTTTCCGTTCCGTCATCTTCCGCTTGTTCCGGGGTCGGGTCGCGGGGCAACAGCCTCAAACGGAAAGCCCAGGCTTCTCTCACCCCGGCTGCATCCTCCAGCTCACCCGGAAGAATCCCGAGTTGTTCCTTGTCCAGCTGTGAGACATAGTCTCTCCAGCGGGTCCGGGGTGCGGAGTATGGTCCAGGGTGCGGGGTCGGGGGGGATTTTCAACTTGAAAAGTGAGTAACTTTGTGATTCAAACTTGGATTTAAATCTTACGCAGAAGAAACAGCGCCAAATCCGAGATTCTGATCCCGGACCACGGAAGAGAGTAGTGCCCTCTACTGGACACAGAGAGAGTTGCAAGTATATCAGTCTTTTAGACTGAAGGAAAGATGGCGCGGTATATCGCAAGGCGAACCGGTGCAACGTCCAGACCATGTATCATTTCTGTGCTTCTAATTTCCCTCCATCTTTCACCAAATATGGAGTTTTATGCCGTTCTACAAGAGGAGTACAAACCTGACAAATCTTTCGCGGTTTTGATGCTCTAAATTGTTTTGGTGGGTGGAGGGCGATGAGTTCTGTAAAATATTACATTTTAGACAAGTATTGGTGTGGGAAAGGTGCCTGACCTGGTGTTAGCAGCAGTGTTAGCCTCTTTGTTAAGTGGAGATCAAAGTGTTTTAGCCCACGTGTACTTTTTAGAAAAATAAAACAAATGTGATGATAGTGAGAGACTCAAAAAGAGGATAAAAGTTCCTTAAAATCTGTAACAACACTCCCTGGGATTCAAACTCAAATAGGATTTCTCCATTGATGCTGAAAATTGCTAGCGTCAGTATTATGTGATGGTACCGGGAACAAAGATGGCGGCACTCTCGCTAAATACAATAATTTAATACGTCTATTTGTCGGAAACTAATTAAACAAATTCAGCTAATTTCTTAGACTCCCCTACTTGATAAGGAGAAACTCCTAAAAACCCCTGCAATGAAAAAAAAAAAAAAAGAAACTTCATGGAGATCCAAATGAAGGAGGGATCCACCCTAGGATGGGCAAGCACTATGTCCACCACAAAGATGAAATATTCACTAATCCAAATCTACAACAACATATTTGAAGAGCTATAGATGATCTTTAACTTGACGGAATGGACCCCACCGCCACATACCCTGCTAGCATTCACGCTACATGTAAACAATGCCCAAGTCCAGCTGGACTGTACTCTGGCAAACCTTTTCCAAGCGGGACAGGAACGGCAAAAATAAATGTGCCCGAACACAGTTTAGAACAGTCACACTAGTCCAGACATGGGCAAACTACGACACACGGGCCACATGCGGCCAGTTAAACCTTTTAATCCGGCCCGAAAAAAATTTAATGAATAACCCATGTTAATGTTTTATTTCCACTGCAATTCGGATATTTCTTCACTAGATGGCGCGCTCTACAACAACACTGCTCCCATTTAAATGTGTGTGTTTCCGTGATTTCAAACCTGTGTTTTAAACCTAGCGTGCTAGATTCATGGTTTTTTTAAGTGCTAGCGCGCTTGATTGTAATCTTAGCGCGCTAACGATTGAAACTGCCGACTGTGAGTACCCCCTAAAACTCGCAGTAACTTCAAACCAGCAAAAATCAAAACAATCAACATGATCGATGTTAGGATGCATTTGTTAAAAACAAACACATTGAAATAAAAGCAAAAGGGGTCCTAAAAGAAAACGAAAGTGGACGGGCCGTTTCAATCCCTACCGCTAACGGACATTGCTGTGGGTTTAGGTCCCAAATTTTAAGGGAATCTGGTTCCGCAAGGGTTTTTCCAATTTCTACTCCCTCCACAAACAGTGGCGCTCATTGCGTTGATAGAAACGTAACGTATGCAAACCCTAGCCAGGCTGGCGCCACCTACTGTCTCAATTTTACTTCAGCAACTAGGTCAGGGATTCCAGGCTCATTTTACGTTTGCAGCAATTAAAAAATGTCGACCCAATCAACAAACAGAGATAATGACTTCACATGAATACAAGCAGCCGTCCGCCATGTTTGTAATTCTTTAGCTGAAAAATGGAGGCTAACCATAGCGCTACGGTTCATCTTGGCAACGATATTTCGGATTAAAATTTCAAAGATAGTGTTTTCAGAAAGTTTTTTTTCAGGGAAAAACATGGTTGGAAAAATTTGTTTTTGTTTATTTTGTTAATTTGTTTTCCAACATTTGGACCCCGCCCATTGTTAGACAAAGCAGTTTCCCAGGTGTGAAAAAAAGTCTTTGCCCATTCCTGCCATAGCAGGAACGATTCAACGATCGTCTTATCGTTGCCAAGACGATTTAATCCAGCCCAAAAAAACAAATAAAAATAAACCATGTTAATGTTTTATTTCTCCTGCAATTCAAATGTTTCCTCGCTAGATGGCGCCAAAGAAACAACAACACTGCTCCCATTAGAATGTGTGTGTTTCTGTGATGCTTACGTTGTCAAAACAGATTGTCAGGACATTTCAAACCTACTTTTTAAACCTAGCGCGCTAGACGCACGCTTTTTGAAGCACTAGGGGACTTGATTTTAACGTTAGCGCGCTAGATCAGATGCATGTCGCGGCCCCAATGACTTTCCAAATCTAGCGCGCTTGTTTACCAAAGTATACCATCCCTCTGCTCCTGATCCGGCCCCTTGGTCAAATTTTAGAACCCAATGTGGCCCACAAATCAAAAAGTTTGCCCAGAAATTACAAGGTTTGAGGTTTACCCTAACCCCAACCCCTAGAATCAGGTTTAACCCTAAACCAGGGTCACTAGGGTCGGCATGGCCGATGTTTTGATAAACTTCGCAAAGTTTAGTTCTTCATAACGATCTCCCATCATGCCTCACTCCTCTTCATTCATATTATCTTTTCTGTTTCTGTCTTTAAAGCTTCTCCTTTTCTGTGCCTCCAATTAAACGCGTAGGCGTTTTATCCTATGATTAGTATCTTAGTCTTTCAGCGAGGAGGCTCATTATCTATGCGCCCCGTTAGTAAAAGCCTTAACGATACCTAACGAGACGTCTAATCAGGCTGGGTTTTAGCCACAAAGGGCTAATTGCAGCTGTTTGCTTCCATCCTCCGCCGAGGCTGAAAGCGGCTACGAGAAAACCTGTTTGGATCGTCGGGTAATTTTGAAAATGCGAACACAAACACACCATGAAATCACAAATGTGGAATTATCGTCGGTTTGAATGCGATACGTGTTTCTCACAGAGGGAGTCTGTTTGGCTGCCCACAGAGAGAAAAAAAGACGGAACATACACCTAAACACACACACACACTGCGGAACACCTAAGTGGGCAGTCGTACAAGTAAGCACAATAGAGGACTGTGCGTGTGTGTGTGTGTGTATGTGTGTGTGTTCAGATCGGTGTTTTGATGTTCTCTCTGATTCGGTGCCAAATTCACACCCATCTGTCTCCATAACACACACACACACACACACACACACACACTCGAGCATAAAAAGAAGAGAATTTGTTAAAGCTAAAAAAAAAACCAAAACAGTTGTTTAGCAACAACTTAACGATTATTTCTATTTTAGCCCAAATTTAACATGGTTTTAACTCATTTTTGAGAAAATATAAATAACTTTCTACAAGTTATGATTTCCGAATTTTATCGGTATTAATTTTAACAGCTTGTTTACGGAACAAATTTCAGGTTGTGAGTGAGGTTGTGGACCGACGCGCGTCCCAAAAACCACTGGCGGCTTAGTGGTCAGAGCATTCGCCCGCGAACCGGAAGTCAAGTAGAAATTTGCGGGTTTGTATCCCACTGAGTGCACATCTAGGGTCCTTGGAGAAGACACCTAACCCCTCGTCGTCCACCTAACCTTGGCGCTATCATAGGTGGCAGCCTGCTGCGGTGAAATGCAGCACACAAATTTCCAGATGAGGGTAATAAAGTATATTAAAATAAAAACTTTTTGGGCATATTATATCCGGTCCTGACCAGCACAGAACAACTGGCTAAATAAAATGTCAGGTTAAGAGTGAGAGTGAGGTTGCCGACCTTTTTTTGCCATTTTGACAAAAAAACGATTTAGTTCTCGAAACAACTCAAAAAAGAATTTGAATCTCCGGAAAAAAACAAATGAACAACCTGAGTTCTAACAAAGAAATAAGACAACCTGGCAAAGAAAAAGGACAAGACACACATCAGATTACGTTTGACTTACTGTACATATACAATCAGGAGGCGGAGACAATGAGACACATTAGGAAGGAAACTGGAAATCACCAAAATGAAGGAAAACTTAATAAGGGGAATAAACCTGAAATATAACACAACTACCAACTTGGACATGAGACCCTGACGACAAAGAAATATTTAAATAATTGATCCAGGATTGAAGACGAAAAATAAATTGAAAAACAACCTGATATTTTAACCAAAAGAATTAACAATTCAAATTTTTAAATGCGTAAAAAACCTTGGTGATTATTTTTAAAACAGAACACCTTTTTGTTTTTGTAAATGAGGATTCTTAAAGATTGAGTGCGATTAGGAATAAAAATGACGAACTTTTTTGAATTTTCAAAATGTTTTATATGAAAAAAAAAAAAAAAAACAACACCTGTACTTTTGTTCTCTTCGAGTCCAAGGTTGGAACACTGTCCTTTCTGTGTGGAGTTTGCATGTTCTCCCCATATCCCCATATTTGCGTGGGTTTCCTGTGGGTACTCCGGTTTCTTCCCACCCTCCAAAAACATGAATGCTAGGTTGATTGGCCGGTGCCAAACTGCCCCTAGGAATGAGTGTGTGTGTGTGTGTGTGGCCCCGCGTCTGACTGGCGACCTGTTCGGGGTGTACCCTGCCCTTCGCCTTAAATTAGCCGGGATGGTCTCCGGCATCCACCGCAACCCTGAAAGGGACAGACGGATAAGAAGATGACTGACTGACTTTTTTTCTCCTTCAACACAAGTATTTCCTTTTAGCGTTAAGCTCGTACTTTATGTTCATCATATAAATCGTAATTTTTGACGATGAAGTAAAAATGCTTCCAGGAGGATTTTTTTTTTGGCCCAAAATACCATTTCTGTTTTTATTGGGATAAACTTCATAGCTTGGTATTTGTTAGAGTTCCCTGAGCGTGATGCAGAAGCAGATTTGTCCAGTAGGTGGAGACATATCTGGTCGGTGTTTCGACCTTTTCATTCCTGATTTTGGCAAAGTTTTAAGAAATATTTTAAGAGAACAAAGATTTTGTTGTTAATTGTTTTATATTAAAACCTTCTCTTCCTCTCAAAATTTGATTGCGGTGTTCTATTTATCGTGAGTCGTTCGATGGCGTCTCTGATTCTCAGCTAGCCTGTGTGTCCGCGTGTGTGTGTTTGCGGGTCTTCTTTTGTTCATTTCAGTAAGTCTGTCTGTGTGTGTGTTGACCTGATAATCTGTGCGCTTTATGGAGTGCTGTTCACACATTGGTCTCCACTCTGATCCCAAACCCAAACACAGCAAACCCCCACCCTCTTTTATCGCCCCCACATGCTGTCGCACAACCACGATATCCTTCCATCCTCTGATTAGCAAATCACACCTTTTTTTTTTCGTGTTTTTTTTGCTTTTTTTCTTTACATTCAGATCCAGTTTGGATTCATATGAATTTAAATTGATAGAAACGATTGAAATTAACGAAGAAAATCTATTTATTGGGATTTTTTGAGGTTTGCTGCCGAGTGTGAAGCAGCCAGGATGGGAATCGGCCCCTCCAAATCCGAGACCATGTTGTTCTTTCGGTGTAGAATCTGCATGTTCTGTTTATTGGTGGATTTATTTGATCAAAAATATCATTTTAAGAACAACAAAATGGGCCCTCAACGTAAGAATAACCAAACCAGACCTCAACTCATCTAACTAGCTGACACAAGAGGGGTACCTACACAAGGCTGATCAGATCGTTAACACACGAGGGAAGGGGCGACCGAAACTAACAGAAAAAGAAAATGGAACAATAAACATGAAATGAATGACTTATAAAATCTTAAACTTAAAAAGGAAATTAAAACTTTTAAGATTTAAGAAATGACAAATGAAATAATCAAAAACGTGTTTTTAATAAATCCAAATATGGCAAAATTTGAGAGTCCGATGGGCCCATTTTCTTCAGCGCCCTGACAATGACCCTTCGACCGACTGTGGACCTGTCCGTGATGTACCCCACATCTCAGCTGCTTATTAATAGAGAGTTGCCCTGACACCCATTTTGACAAAGCCATTTATAAAATGTATGATTTGCAGTTCCATCGATTTGAAAGAACCTGAGAAATTTAAAAATGTGCCAATCGCGATGGCAGCGAGTCCTTGTGGTGTTTTATATTTTTCCATTCATTTACACTTCATTTGTACAGCCCAATATCACAAAACAATTCCCTCAACTGGCTTCACAATATAGATTGAAAAAAAAAATGAAGTTTGGTCTCCGAGCAACTAAGGAATTGTTCTTTAGTCCTTTGATGATGTCATACTTGGTAGTACGGAATTCCGACTTCAGACATTTTGTCAGTTGCAGATTGGACCAGAAGTCTTGACCCATCCTACAGTGAGAATTTACGCAAAGAACAAGTATGACAACTCTACGGAAAGAGCCCCCAGGTTGTCGGCAGTAAGGCACTTGAGGCCGAATCAAAAGATTTGCCTTGACTGCGAACAAAACGATTTTTTGTCAGTCCAATCAGAGGACTGAATTGAATACAGCGAAGCTACATAATTATGGACACCAGAATTTCTCCTGCAGTGGATTAACAACGTTTTTTATCGATTCATCCGTCCATCCGTCCTTCCTTCATCCAGCTATCAGAACAAAAAGTCGAGTTTGAGAGGGTTCGAAACCAGATCCACCGTAGCTGGAGGAGTCGGTGCAGTCCTGAGAGAACTCAGAATGAGACGATCTGAAAGGAGGCAATTTGAGCCCAGTGTCCCTGCGGTTGACATGGGCAACATCCGGCCGCTCGCTGGTAAGATGGAGGAACTGGGGACGCTCGCCCGGACCCAGCAGGAATGGGTAGAGGCCATTTTGGTGTGCTTCATTGAAGCCCGACTCTGTGGACTCATTACGGATTGGTTTTTCGACTTTTTAGACGCCGGATTCACACCTTGTAAGCGGACAGGTGGTGTTAGCACTGCTGCATCAAATTTTTCTTCGGGGATTAATGAAGTATTTTCAATTCAGCTCATACATGGCTGGTATGTGTAAGTTTCTCCTTCTTCGCTACAACCAGCTTTACTAAAAAAATACGAGAGTTAATACCTATTTTTGTGCGTGAAAACAGGATTTATTAACAGAAGTCAGGTAAGTCTATAAGGAAAAGGGCACAGGATTAACTCTGAATCCAAAAGTTCACACGATATACCAGAGTTTAGAGATCAAACTTTTGGTCAGACAGCCGGGAAGATCTGGCTGGGAAGGATGACAATGACCCATCATGGAAGTCAGAAGAGACTGTCTTTAAATAGGCACCAGGATCCACAGTTGAGTATCATCCGACTGATCACCCTCAGGTGTCTGCATTCAGGGTAAAGAGGAGGGTCCAGGGCTCCCTCTAGCGGCAGGCGAAGGGATCACGACAGTTCTCAGTAATTATTAAAAGTTTGCCATTTGCTCATTAACGTACGGAACTGCAGTTTTTTTTCCTGCGTTTTTCATTTCGTCTTATGAACTGCTAACCCTAACGGGGTGCTGGTGGTGCTGGAGCCTATCCCGGCTAATTTCAGACAAGAGGCAGGACACCCCAAAAAGGTCACCAGTCTGTTGCGGGGCCACACATCACAAACCATCCCCAATTTTACACCCTCCAATCAACCCAACTTGCATGTTTTCGGAGGGTTCGGAGGAAACCAGAGAAAACCCAGATACACGGGGAGAACAAGCAAACTCCACACAGAAAGACCAATGTTTTATCAAAATTTGCTCTAAAATAGGCTCGTTAGCATTTAAAAGAATGTTTTTACACCCGTTTTCAATATAAAGTGCTGCAAAATGTCACTTTTCAAAAATGTCTCAATTTAGACAACAAAAAAACTCGTAAAAGAATGTTTTTACAACACGTAATAACTTTTATGTTCAAACGTTCAACTATAATGTAAACGCATAAAAAACAAAATTTGACTAAAGTAAAAACGTGATTTGGTCAAAAAGCTACTTTATTTCCACTGAATTTCTTCAAAATAAGATATTTTATCTAATCTTTTTTTTTTTTTTAGATAAAACACCAACAACAACAACTTATATTTAGAATAAAATATTCATCACAAGGTAAAACTTTACTTTTTTAGGTGAGAAAAATGGTCAGAAAATGCTTGATTCAAAAACTTCCTTGGTCTCATTCTCGCTGTGACCTAACAGTCGCGTTTTAAAGTAAATCAGATGGGTCGCACCGAGCTTTCCTTGTTGATGTCAATTACGTCTTTAATTAGTGCATGTGTAATGTAAATACAGTCTGTTTAGATTGCTGCTGCGCCTCCTGTCCCTCTGTAAAACAGATTTTCTCCCTCATTAGGCAGTCACTCCTTCAAGTGCCTCCGTCCCCAAGGGTCTGCCCTGGATGGGCCTCAGTGTGCGCAAAAAAAAAAAGAAAAAAAAAGGCACAAACACGTGGATCCATGTGGTAAAGTATCCAAAAAGAGAGAAAAAGCTGGTTAAAGTGGAAAAAGTTGAATATTTTCCCCCTGTTTTTTTTAATCGAAGCAGCTTTTATTTGGAGTTTACGTCAAACGCTGCGCAATCATTCTGACCTGCTCTCTTTAGTTGTGTTCATTGTTGAGGACGTGATTATTTACAGCTTCTCTTTTATTCTCGCCGTTTTGTGCGAAATAAAAGGGCTATTTGAATAAGATGAAAATATCTCCCCGGAACTCTCAAAAGGCCAGATTTAGCTGTTCATAAAGCGTCTTTATGTGAACATGAGTGGGCCGAGTGGTCCGCTGCAGCCTTGTTACAGGATGAGCCGTGCCGACCTCTCAGACATAGACTTTCTTTTTTTTTTTTGGTGAAAGTAAAGCGAACATAAGCAAAAGGAGCAGTTTTGTATCTTTTTTTGTGGGAGTTTTTTTGATGCGCCAAAAGGGATCAAGTGTAATAAGCAGGTCTGAAGACAGACTATAACCCCCTTGCCCCCCTCGGACCCCCAAACAAACATCATGGTTACAAGTAAGAAGCTAATTGTCTAACTTAGGAATGCCAAATTTCAAAGGAATCATTCCGAACTCCTCAAAAAGTCAGAGAGTCTGAGTCTTTCTTGAATTCATTAGGATGTCCTTCTCAACAAAGTCCGAATTCTTAAGAAAGTCCCTCTATATCGGATTTCGTCCACTCTCTTTGGAACAAAGACATTTCTTGAGTGTCCATCGAGCTCCTTCCCATCCATTTCCTTAGATTTTGGGACAACTCCTTAGCCATTCATCAAGAATGGTCTGAGTCTTTCTTGAATTGATTACGATATCCTTCTCAACGAAGTCCAAATTCGTAGGTATGTCCTTCTACGTCAGAGTTCGTCCACTCTCTTTGGAACAAAGACATTTCTTGAGTGTCCATCGAGCTCCTTCCCGTCCATTTCCTTACATTTTGGGACAACTCCTTGGCCATTCATCAAGAATGGTCTGTAACGGTTTGGGCTCTGGTCTGGATCTTTTGTAGCACCCAAAAAAACCTCCAAAAAAGACAACTTTAAGAGTCTAAAAGTTCGTCATTTTTCTTTCCAATCTAAGTTTAAAGCATGTAATAACGAGTATTTTTCAAGACATCTCAACATTAAGGGGAAAAGAGAGTTTGGAAAGACTGAGATGGAAAAAAAAAGAGCCATGTGTCGCGCACCTGATCCCTGAGAAAAAGGAGGGAGCGGAGGAGGTGGGAGAAGAGGGGTGGAATCAGTTCCACTACACGCTCATTACCACCTATTCATCTGGAAGACATCTCTGCACACATCCACTTCTGGCTAACTAAGTCCGTGGTGGCCTTCAGTGTCCCTGCCCGTGTGCCCATAAGCATGTATTTCTACGTGGCCTATCTTTGTTTTCCTTCACCCCGAATTCTAATGAGATAAACGGGGCCATAATGACCTATATTTACATCGCGACTGCCCGCTTTTTAAGCACTTAGACACACTCCACAGCTTCCCGCAGGCCGCTGAGCTCTTACTTTGATGCGGCGGTAAGAATCCCAGCGCTTCTCGGGATGTAATAGTCAGATAGAGATGGGCATGGATTGGTCGGCGTTACAAGGTCTCTCAATAATACATTTATAATCAAAAAGAATTTAGCATAAAGCAAATGAAATGCAGAGATGTGGACAAGGACTAGATTTGACATCCACATGGGGCTATGAGATCAATTTTTTTGATCCGGGACTCAGAGGAGCAGAGTCTTCATCCTCACATCCCACAAATTCAGCCCCGAAAAGCTCACCAGCCTGTTGTGGTCTTCCGCTTATCTGGGGCCGGGACGCGGGGGCAACAGCCTCAGACGGGAAGCCCAGGCTTCTCTCACCCCGGCTGAATCCTTCAGCTCACCCGGAAGGATCCCAAGTCGTTCCCCAGCCCGCTGTTAGATACAGTGTCTCCAGCGGGTCTGAGGTCTGTGTCTTGGTCTCCTCCCGGTGGGACGTGCCCAAAACACCTCACAAGCGAGGCGCTCGGTGAGCATTTGGCTTCTCTCGACCTGGAAGAGGAGCGGCTAAACACCGAGCTCCTCCCGGATGGCAGAGCTCCTCTCCGGATCTCTGAGTGAGAGTTCATTCCAGCCTGCAGAGGAAGCTCATTTCAGCCACTGGTATCCGCAATCTCATTCTTTCGGTCACCACCCACAGCTGGTGACCATGATGAGGGTAGGAACGTAGATCCTGGTTACCATGGTGAGGGTAGGAACGAAGATCCTGGTTACCATGGTGAGGGTAGGAACGTAGATCGACTTGTAAATCGAGAGCTTTGCTTTTCGGCTCAGCTCTCTCTTTACCACGACGGACCAATGCAGCGTCCTAGTTATTGCTGATGCCGCAATAACTAGTCGATCTCCCGCTCCATCCTTCCCCCACTCGTGAACAAGACCCCAAGATACTTAAACTCCTCCACTTGGGACAGGACCCTGTCCCTGACTTGTAGGTAGCATTCCACCCTTTTCCGGGCGAGGACTATGGTCTCGGATTTGGAGGCGCTTGTGCTGGTGTGCAATTTCACGGTCAATTTTCGTCTCCTTGATTTAGCATAATGCTGTGTAAAAGCGTTTCAATGCGTTAATAAGAATAGCTAACATCGGGATTGCGGTATTTTTCCGAGTCCTTTTCAGTGAGCTAGCATGTGAGAAGTGGGATACACCCTGTATAAGTCACAAGGTAGTCTCTAGGCCTCACAGAGACAAATGCACATGGTTTGTGATTTTTCGGTGGAACTAGCGTATCCGAAATAAAGTCCACCCTGCAAACTTCTTACGATAAGCCAGCGTCAATGAAACCTGAAACCTTGTAATAGTTGCGACATACCACCGTGCACAAAATCTCATTATTTACAAACAAACACCACAAAAAAGACAAATTAGGCATTTGTGCACCCGGCTGTGAGGAAGATAACAACCCTCGCTAACCTAGCAAGCAATTTTATCCGCGTCTCTGTGCAATTCCCAGAGTGTCCTGTTGGATTTGCTGTTTTTCAATCGAAAACACTCTTTAGCGACGGAAGAATAAGAAAAAGCAGAGAAGAAGACGAACAGCAGAGGAGACGTATACGTATACATTTCAGTCCCATTCTTCGTGTTGCGCTTTAGTAACGGCCGCCATTTTGAAGACTGTGAGTGTTCGTTTTTATCGATAAAAACCTTACAGTAATAAATTCTCTCTGTAATTTTATCTTTATGATCATTTTCATTCTGTTTTTGCGAGTGCGTCATCGGCCATATGTGTATCCATATTAGCGTGTGTGTGTGTGTGTGTGTGTGTGTGTGTGTGTGGTACAGCTGGCGGCCCTACAGACAGGTGGACCGGCAGCATTTCCAAATCCAATCTTCACAAATGTTCCTTTCCTTCCTTCCACATTCTAGCCATTTTCCTTTTTGTAAAGTGCCGAAGCGATCTGGCGCGACATAAGCCCCACCCCCTCCCTATCTCTCAGAAACGACCTCGCATAAACATCCCATATTAGCCGGACCAAATGGTCTTTTATGACGTCTTCTGTCACCCATTTTCTTTTAATTTCCTCGCTGATGTTCATCTGTTCAAAGAAATAAACAAGAAAAAAAAAGATACGTTTACAGATGTCGGAATTTTTTTATTAAAAAAATTAACGTAACATTAAGACGTGTGTTCGCAGGTTTGGGATTCCCCCTCAAAACAGGACCATTGTGTCGGAACGAAAGGCCAAACCTGCAGAGACGCACACAATGTCACCCTGCCAGCTTGAGCGTTTGTGTGCGTGAGTGTGAATGTGTATGTATGTGTGTGTGTGTGTGTGTGTGTGTGTGTGTGTGTGTGTGTGGACTAACATGCCAAAGCCCTCTGCCCCTCTTTCCATCTGCTGAAGCCCCCCAGGCTGGACCAAGGTCACTTCTATCCTCTCCGTTACTGTATAAACGACTTCCTGGAGTTATAGTGAACATCATGTATCTCTGTGTGTAACGTATGTTTATATGTGTGTAACGACGATAAAGAAAACAAATTAGACTGATTCTAAACACATGTTGGTTGACTTTGTCCTGTGACCCAAATGTCTTGTAGAAAATTTTGAGATTTTTATTAGAATTCACAACTGAAATTTTCTCATAATTTCTCAAAAACGTGTAAAAAAATACGATCCACTAGGTGGCGTAGTTTTTGCGATGAATAGACAGCAGCATGCAACAAAAAAAAAAGGAGAAAAAGACTGAATTGCTATGGTTACAGAAAAATCTTTGGGAGCTACCGGTAGATCCCGAATCACCGTATGACGTGAAAAAAGATCGTTTCCAACGGAACACTTGACGATCTCTCACGGGACGCTTGCGTGCCGCGGTTTACCGGTCGGAAAACACAGCCGTAGATTCGCATCGGGAGTGTTGATAGTAAGGCAGACAATAATTAGGAGCATCTGGAGCTTCTACGGTTGTCATGGTTCACTCATCCGTTACCTAAGGGAACCCGGGGCCTTCCCTCATATGCCTGATTTTAGACACCTGAGGGTCTTTACAGCAATACTGGACTTCTTCATTCAATTAATCATGTTTCTTGTCCTCCAATTGGGTCCTCCTCCTTCCACCATAAAACAGACTATCATAAAAAACACCGACAATAATTCCGACAATCTTAAGAAGCACTTGATAACGAGCGTTTAGTCTCCATTTGTCACAGATTAGACGTTTTTTTTCCAGTGAAGTTGGTTCCAAATTGAATAAATCATGAGACTTTATTCTCTCCGTCATGTTTTAGAACAAACACGGCCTTTCTCTCTCTCTCACACACACACACACACACACACACGCAGACTGAGCCGAAACCAAACATTGACAGAGCTCTGCTCCTTCTCACCATCTTAAGACGCGCCTAGAGAGGGAACAGACCGGGCACGCTGCCAAAGACTCGTCCACTTAGCAGCTAATAGCTCACATAATCACTGCACACACACGCACGTACGAGTACACACACACCAAACAGAGACATTGTAATTATTATATCAAACAAAAGCAGCTAATCAGGTAAATGCCGGCTAAGTACGTCGCGTTTTAGCGGCTCTACATGAATTTGTTTGGCGGTATCGGAGGGATTGAGGAAACGTCTAAAAGTCTTTCACAATGAGATGTTTTCGGGTTTAAATAAGTGTGTTACCCTATTGGTTAGTGTTGCTGTGTTGTATTTCTAACGTGTGTGTTCACGCGTCTCAAGGTGAGACGATCTCATCTCTTATCTGTTGTGTCTTCAAGGTGTACCGTTGATTAGCCAATAACCGCGCGCGCAATCCCACCTTCACATTTTCAACTCATTAAGGATCTTTTTTCCTCACGTTTAATCGCTTGTAAACATAAACTGCAGTTGAATTGAATTTAAAACAGTTAAGAGGCAGGGTACACTCTTGATAAGTCACCAGTATGTCATGTAACTCTGGTAATTCATCCATTTTTTGTTCCGTTTTGGCTAGTAATGCGCCAAAATGAAGGGTCACCATTGCCTCGATGAGCCTTGATCCATCGGTACTACTTTGTTGCAGAGTTCCAAATACCGTAATTTCACGTCCATAAGGCGCATATTAGATTTTCTTCAAAATGAGCGGTGCACCTTTTCTTGCGGTGCGCCTTGTGTGTGAGAAAAGGCGCACCTGAAAGAAAACGCTGTGCCCGCGAGGCGGACCTGAAAGAAAAGGCATGAGAACGTTAAAGAGTGAAGTGTGAGCGGCGTGGGAGCGATGGATGACCGAAGTAGACCACAGTTTCACGGAGGATGGAAGGCAGCGCCGGGCGAGTTACGCTACAGTTTGCCAATGGATTGTAGATGCTTGGACTAACGTGTCTGCTGGTACTGTTATCCGAGCTTTCTCAAAAGCTGCTATCCTTTCTTAGGAGCCGCACAGTACAGACAGTGACTTTGACAGCGAGGAGCGAAGTGAACCTGCTCTGTTGGATTTTGCGCAGCTGTTCGATTCGGAAACAGAGGATGAGGACTTTGACGGATTTGAATAAAGACTATTTCCGGTAATGTGCTTGTTTATACTACTTAAATAAAGTACAACCAAACTCAGTTTTGCTCCCGATCTATTTTTTAATACGCACATTTGCATGCTTGCGTGTGTGTTGTTGTAAGGCGGTGTGTGACTGAGACTGCGCCTTTTTGTACGGTGCGGCTAATGGTCGTGAAATTACGATACTTTGTTGCAGAGTTCCAAGTAATATTCCACTTGTCAATTTTCTAAACGGCTCGTCAAATTTTGATTTGGAGGAGACCCATGGTATTTCCAGGCTAACACAAAGCGAGAAGCAGGATACACCCTCAAGAGGTGGCCAGTTTGTCAAGGAGCACCAAAGAGCCCATCACCGCAAAACAGCCCGGAGTCATATGGAGAAGTTTCAAATTTGTAACCATACTCCACCACTGCCCTGGAAGCTAAAGATTTCGGTCGGAGGGTGGCCTTAACAGGGCCACCTGTATCTTACATGGTTTTAAGGATACGTTCTTTTTCTTCTGCGTCACTTTGTCCAACACATACTCGCAGAGCGTGTCCACCATATTAACCTGCAGAGGCTTGTGAAGTTGCTGGAATCAAGTCGGCACGTCCCGACCGAAGGAATAGGGTTCACCTTAAATAGATCACTAGTCTTTAGGGTGGCTCACTAATAACCTATCGAATTATCCAGTTTTAGATCAATTTTGTCAAACACAGGTCTATCAAGGGCGCTAAAGTCCATCCAGAGTCCCAAAACCAGATAAAAGAAGGGAGGGACAGCACTACCCGAAGAGCAGGAGCCGAGCATGAGCAGAATACATGGATTTCATGCAAATATTAAAATGTGGGTGTAATGGAGGATAAAATCAGTGGCTAAAAACAACTTGGCACTAGAATAGCACCTGCCTGCAAGAGGCGGGGTACACCCTGTAGAATTCACCAGCATTTTTTGTGTCATACATAAAATTTGACACTTTTTTAGCAATACATTTTCAAGTATTCAAAATTCAGGCTGAAATTGGCACGAAAACGAACTTGTTTTTGCCACAGTTACCGTGACAACGTGTTTTTATTTATTGTAACGTAAAGAATTAGGCTAAAAAAATTCTGGCAAAGTTCAGTCCATTTTTGTGGAACAACATTCGTAGATTATTTTGTTTTTTGGCAAAGTGTTTTTTTTTCCAACTTTAAAGCAACACACACACACACACACACACACACACACACACACACACACTCACATTATGCTAAACACATTAGCTTCACGGTGAACCGTGGGAAAAGACAAGTAAAAAAAAATCCCCGAAAAACTCAAACATAAAAACTTGTAGAGAAACAGCTGCCGGTCTTCTTCCCACAAATCACTCCAACCGACACACACACACACACACACACACACACACACACACACACACACACACACACACACACACACACACAGAAATGTCACCTTACTCTTGCAAGCTGTTAGCCAAGTACTTCCATGCCAAACCACTCTGCCCCACTGGAACGTGGAGCGAGGAGGAGTGTGTGTGTGTTTGTGCGAGTGTCTATGTGTGTATCATTTGGACAGCTCTTTAAAGTAGAGAGTTGCCCGAGGCAGAGTAGGTTGAGCGGACGAAGACAGGCAGATAATGGAGGGGCATCTGTGTGCCAAGGACTGCACCTCAAAGTCACACACACACACACACAGAAGTACAAACAAGCACATGCACCTGAATCCCACACACTGTGTACGTCTTCTGTCCTTGTGAGCTTCTGTTTATTATTTCTACGTTTTAACTGAAAGCTTAGCCAAGATGTCTCTTTATTCCTTTTCTTCCCATCTTCATTTCTACCGTCATCCTCGTCCGTTTTGTTCTACGTCTCCCTTCAATTCTACGAATCTTGAATTAGCAGCGGTTAGCCTTGGGTCGCCTCCGGTTGGGTCCGTTGTTACAGATGGGCAGATAGGACGGACAAAACACGTATTTTTCTTAAAAAAGAAAAGAAAAAAAGAAACACGATGAAGTTGTGCAGGAGTTTTTACTTTTTTTTTGCTTCAAATGGTATAACTGTTGTCAAATGTATGGCTCTGGGACCAAATTTGGGACACCAGAAAGTCAAATTTTGGCCACAAAGGAAAGTCTTTAAAAATATAAATTTGGGTGAAAAAATATATTTTAATTCATAAATATTTGCTAATTCATAAACATTAGTTTCAAATTTGTACTTTTTTGATAGAAAATAGACCAGAATTTTTTAAATTTTATTAGGAGGATAAACCCCTTGAGATGGGACATCTCATTTTCGAGGGGGTTCTCAACCAAATACACACATTTTTGGAGGGTGGGAGGAAACCCACTTATACACAGGGAGAACATGCAAACTCCACACAGAAAGACCAGTGTTTTCAAACCTCATCCCCCATCCGGGTTTGAACTCATTACCTTCTTGCTGTAAGGCCACTGTGCTAACCGTGCGCTACCGTTTACTGAGAGACCAAGCAAGGCAGAGAACGTGTACCAAGACACCTCATATATGCATTGGAATGTGGGCGTGGCAAAGTACAAAAGGCGTGGTCAAGAGCAAAATCTGTGGCCAAGAAAACTCGGCGCAAATACAGTATCTAGATTGGATACTGGATTTGAAAGCTTGCGATTGCTCTGTGGTAGAACGTCCACCCTTGTACTGAAAGAAGCCGGTTTGATTCCCAATGAGCCTAGGCCTAAGCGTCCTTGGGGAAAACCCCAATCTGCCTTGTTTTTCCCACCATTGGTGCCATCATGGCTACGTGCTGCGTTGCAATGCAGCCCAAAAATTTCTCCATTTGAAAAATGAATTTTTTGGTGCCACAAAACCACTTCTAAGGTACCTGAAGGGGCGTAACTAGCCTTCCTGGTCAACCGTATGTACACCCAATCAGCACCCAGAATCAAAATTTGGATGTGACGTCAAAAATGAAACTGAAAAATTTCACTAAAAATATGACGAAATAGCAAAGTCATGTTAAAGCAAGGGATAATTTTATCGGTCACATGAACCGATGAGGCGAGAGGTGTACAGCATCATTCCTTCTGATTACCAATGTCAGTCTTTCTCGGCTCATGTTTCATTTTCTCCCTCTGGTCTGTTTGCTTCCACTTCACCTTCGAAATCCTCACCGTCCTCCAATAAACATGGAGCGTATCACATCTGAGAAGGTCAATCAAAAAAAAAAGAAAACCAACGAATAATCCGTAATACTTATTATTCACGATGTGTTTTATTTACTATCGTTCCGAACCTTGAATCCTCCAAAGGGATGGATGTGAAACTTTAGCTTTGGCGCACGTTGCCGGTCACCGTTCCCCGGCATTTATCATTTAGTAATTGGCGGCCGTCAGAGCGCAGTGACAGGTGACCGCCTCAAGTCATATTAAAGAATAACCACAAAGAGCTGCTAAAAGAAATCTAATTTATAATGAAATGCATGTTCTGTTTGCTTCAGACTGTGAGGAATAAAAAAAAATAGGATGGTTTCTAAAGAATTGAAGTTTTCGACCAAAAATGATCAAAAACACAATTAAAAACACTTAGAAAAAAGAAAGAAATTAAAGACATTCTTAAGTCCAATATTTCGATATGACTTGAACGCCAAGGTTTTTGTTTTTTTTTGACGTATTTTATGTTGTGATGTGGAAGGAGGTGGCACAGGGCACAGGATTAACTCGGGACAAAAAGTTCGGATAATACAGCAGAGTTCCAGGATGTAACTCATCGTCAGAGAGGATGGTGAAGACGATGATGACCCGACTTGGAAGTCCGTTGGGATTACCCGTAAATAAGGAGCAGGGTCCCCAGGTGTGTGGCATCAAAAATCAATCTCAGGTGTCCCTAATAAAGGGGATGAGGAAGGTCCAGGGTTTCCTCTGGCGGCAGGCAAGGGGGTCACGACATTTTATTCTTTGTTTTTGCGGCAGCAGGGTATGAACTCTGTTAACGCTTGATCCCGAACAGGTAGTGCCATTTTTTATTTGAACGCATCAAAAAAAAAAAAAAAAGCAAAAATAAAGGGCAGGTTTTGTCAAAAAGATGCAATCTGCACTGTATTTGGAGCCTGAAACAAGAATTACACTGTGTTGTGCACACACCCGTGAGCGGGACATAGCAGAGAAAGGGATAATTTGGGCGCGGGGGTGGGATTCAGAGTAAAAAATCTAACCCGCCCCTATGGTTCTTTAAGTGAAGAGGAGTTAAGCTACATTTATTTTGGATCAAAAGCCAAACTGACTTCTGTAAACGTAACAGACAAGTCGTGAAGGTACCAAGAGTTCCGAATTCCGCAACTAGAATTAAAAGTCATCAAGAGCACTGCTTCGGTTTATCTGAATTTTTTTATGCTTTAGGTTTATTTTCTGTTTTATTTTATGACGCTGACTTCCCTCTCGTTTCAGATGTCTCGATTTCCCCTCCTCGAGTCTCCCTTCATTCTTGTGATTGCTAGTTCTCTTCCTAATGTGTCTTTCATCTGTCTCATTGTCTCCCCCTACTGACTGTATATATAATGCGTGTCATGTCTTCATTTCTTTGCCTGGTTCTCTGCTGATGTCTTCTCTTAGACTACAGGTGGTCGTCAGTATGTGGATTAGAAATATTTTGTGACCGACCTTTGTAACTTGTTCCCAGAGTTGTTTTGGAGATATTTTGAGTAAAAAATGTGTGTTTTTTTAAAATTGCGACTGCCCTGCAATTGTTTTCGCAACCTCACACATAAGCTGAGATCAGGAAATTTGGGGATTTCTAAAATTAGACTTTTTTTGTTAGTCAATTTAGCCAAAATTCGGACAGCTGTTCCACATTATTATGCAGATCAATAGCAGGAAATCGGTGGACGAAAACATCCAATTTCTCACAGTTTGAAGATATTTGTGTCTGATTCAGAGCCCGCACTGTGCCGTACAGATGAATACATGATGAGGAACCAGGAGCTAGCTTCACTTGTCACGGATTTAAATGGCCTCCGCTACCCATGCTCAGTCCAAAGTACTTACAACCAATCAGCTCACAGAACACAATGCAGCAAATCGGACTCAAAAATAATTCGCAAAACGGCAATTTTGTGAAAGGTGAATTGTGTTTTTGAAAGTGACCACGGTCAGGGGCGGATCCAGGGAGAGTCGTGGGCAGCGCACGCACCCCGCTTTTGGTCCACAAAAAAAAAAAAAAGAAGAAGAAAAAACATGGTGGTCGTGGTAAAGAGAGAGCTGAACCGAAAAGCAAAACTCTCGATTTACAAGTCGATCTATGTTTCAACCCTCACCTATGGTCACCAGCTGTGGGTGGTGACCGAAAGAATGAGATCGTGGGTACAAGCGGCCGAAATGAGCTTCCTGCGCAGGGTGGCTGGATTCTCACTCAGAGATCGGGTGAGGAGCTCTGCCATCCGGGAGGAGCTCGGTGTCGAGCCGCTCCTCCTCCAGGTCGAGAGGAGCCAGATGGGGTGGTTCAGGCATTTGGTCAGGATGCCCCCCGAGCGCCTCGCGGGCGAGGACTATCAGGCTTGTCCTACCGGGAGGAGATCAAGGGGCAGACCCCGGACCCGCTGGAGAGACTATGTCTCACAGCTGGCTGGGGAACGACTTGGGAACCTTCCAGGTGAGCTAGAGGATGTAGCCGGGGTGAGAGAGGCCTGGGCTGCCCGTTTGAGGCTGTTGCCCCCGCGACCCGACCCCGGAACAAGCGGAAGATGACGGAATGGAACGGAACGAAGAAAAAACAGGGACCTAGTGAACCGTTGCAGGGCCAGCGAATGGGCACCAAAATGCAGGAAGATGGCTCTCGTTTTTTAAAATGTTCTGGGGGGAGGGGCCCTATACTGGCTTTGTCAATGACCTCAAAGCCCCCCCCCCCCTCTTTAGAATATTGAGGACCTGTCCAGGATGTACCTTGCCTTTGAGTTGCTTTCTAATCAAGAATGACCCTAAAGAGTGACCCTAAAATAACTAAGAATAAATCTTCGCTCGAATCTACTTTCTGTTTGTCTCTTTTTCTGCGTTACGATAATTTATCTGCACAGGCCCCTCCTCCCCGATATGAACATCCACATTTACTTTTCTTTCTCCTGGAAGGATGGTGTGTTCACCTCTGGCCTCCGTCTCTTCTGCGTGGAACATGTGTGTGTGTGTGTACGTCTTTGTCTGGCTCAGAGGAATCGAGTGCGCACATTAATGACTGTTTTATGTTTCTTACGAGCCGAGTTTCTTTTATTCACGTCGGCCATGACGGCCTAATGTCTGCCTGTCAAACAACTAGCATTCAGTCCGCTAACGGACTGAAGACTGATACTTCATAAAAAAAAGAAAGAAAAACACCTACGTAGCTTCTCCTCGGTAGATTAGTGGGTGGTGAAGGAGCCACACTGGTCATTATGCACCTGCTCTTGCTCCAATCAATTACTATTCATGTATTCCGGAGCAGTGCCCTGATCTGAAGAGGTGTTCCGACTAATGTGTACGCGCCTTGCGGTTTGTCAGATCTTTTAACAAAACTTTGTTTTCCTCCTCCCACCTCCGTCACCTTCTTGGCAGCACACGCTTTTGTTCGAGTTCATCTTTTTTTTTCACTATTAGCAACTGTTCTTTATTAATTCTGTTCTCATTTGTTTCCCAAGCCCCGCCCCCTCCGCCCACTTCGGATCAGGATATCAACCCTTCAGCTATCAACTCGACTACTCATTAGTTGTCTGTCGTTACTTCTCTTTCTTTTTCAACCAAAATAGCTTCCCGCAAGACTTTTATGTGAAAAGGTTACGTTCAGTTCCGTCGTCTTCCGCGTATCCGGGTCCGGGACGCCGGGGCAATAGCCTCAGATTGGAATCCCAGGCTTCTCTCAAGCCGGCGGTAGATCCTGAACTGTTCCCTGGCCAGTTGTGAGACATAGTCACTCAAACAGGTCCGGGGTCTTACACTTGGTCTCTTCCCGGTGGGACGTGCCCAAAACATCTCACAAGCGAGGCGCTCGGGAGGCATCCTGACCAGATGCCCCATCTGGCTTTGCTCTACCTGTAGGAGGAGCGGCTCGACACCGAGCTCCTCCTGTATGGCAGAGCTCCTCGCCTTATCTCTGAGTGAGAGCCCAGCCACCCTGCGGATGAAGTTCATTTCGGGCGCTTGTATATGTGATCTAGGAACGTAGATCCTGGTTACCATGGTGAGGGTAGGAACGTAGATCCCGGTTACCATGGTGAGGGTAGGAACATAGATCCTGGTTACCATGGTGAGGGTAGGCACGTAGATCCTGGTTACCATGGTGAGGGTAGGAACGTAGATCCTGGTTACCATGGTGAGGGTAGGAACGTAGATCCTGGTTACGATGGTGAGGGTAGGAACGTAGATCCTGGTTACCATGGTGAGGGTAGGCACGTAGATCCTGGTTACCATGGTGAGGGTACGAACGTAGATCCTGGTTACCATGGTGAGGGTAGGAACGTAGATCCTGGTTACCACGGTGAGGGTAGGAACGTAGATCCTGGTTACCACGGTGAGGGTAGGAACGTAGATCCTGGTTACCACGGTGAGGGTAGGAACGTAGATCCTGGTTACCATGGTGAGGGTAGGCACGTAGATCCTGGTTACCATGGTGAGGGTAGGCACGTAGATCCTGGTTACCATGGTGAGGGTAGGAACGTAGATCCTGGTTACCATGGTGAGGGTAGGAACGTAGATCCTGGTTACCATGGTGAGGGTAGGCACGTAGATCCTGGTTACCATGGTGAGGGTACGAACGTAGATCCTGGTTACCATGGTGAGGGTAGGAACGTAGATCCTGGTTACCACGGTGAAGGTAGGAACGTAGATCCTGGTTACCATGGTGACGGTAGGAACGTAGATCCTGGTTACCACGGTGAGGGTAGGAACGTAGATCCTGGTTACCACGGTGAAGGTAGGCACGTAGATCCTGGTTACCACGGTGAGGGTACGAACGTAGATCCTGGTTACCATGGTGAGGGTAGGAACGTAGATCCTGGTTACCATGGTGAGGGTAGGAACGTAGAACCTGGTTACCATGGTGAGGGTAGGAACATAGATCCTGGTTACCATGGTGAGGGTAGGAACGTAGAACCTGGTTACCATGGTGAGTGTAGGAACGTAGATCCTGGTTACCATAATGAGGGTAGGAACGTAGATGAATGATCGCACTTGGAGTTACTCAGTGCTAACTATAGATGAACATAAGAAATTATCTTCAAAATATCATATATTTGTACCAATAATAGCAAATAAACCACAGTTCTTTGAACTTTTAAAAAAGAATTACAGTAACTTTTTTTGAAAATTCATACAATTCGGTTACAAAATAAATTTTGAAGAAGCAAAAATTAAAAAACCCGACACCGTATTAATCAAGTTTGCGATAAAGGGCAGGCGCAGACATAATCTTTGACGCCTTGGCGTTGACTTATGTTTGTTTCTTTTATACCTTTTATTTTAATGTCTTTAACATTTCATCACTGAATTTTAATTAATGCATTCATCTAACGATAGAATCCCTGAATCGAGGTGACATCGAGGTGACATCGAGGTGACATCGGTTACCGTGAAGTAAAATGTTTAGTAGTCAAGTATCAGCTTGAATTAATTCTATTTGAGAAATACGTTGATTTTAGTGTCGTTAAAGGATTCTATACCAAAAACGACAGTGAGATGTAAACAAATTATTCAGTCACTTTATTTTCTGCTTTAAAGATCGAGTTTGGTGGTTGTTTTTATTTTATTTTTCGATATTTTCCTACTTTGTACGAATTCAAAGGGTATTTTTTTGTAAAAGTCTGCATCGCCCTGTTTGTAAGTGGAGTCGTGCGATTTTTGATCAGTGTCCCCATCGCCTTGTCGCGGTCGGAAAGGGTCTTTTTAACATAAATGGATGCCGTTATGTTGCTGACATTTTGGGTCAAATTGGGGTCTTGGGATTTATTCTCATTAGGGTTACAAAGACTTATAATATAAACACCATATTATTCCTAATAGAAGCACACCCCTGTTCCGTTTTGTCATCTTCCGCTAATCTGGGGCTGGGTCATGGTGGCAACAACTCCAGACGGGAAACCCAGCCTTCTCTCACCCTTGCTGCTTTGTTCAGCTCACCCGGAAGGATCCCGAAGTGTTCCCTGACCAGCTGTGAGACATAGTCTCTCCAGTGGGTCCGGGGTCTGTCTCTTTGTCTCCTCCCGATGGGACGTGCCTGAAACTCCTCACCAGCGAGGCGCTCGGGAGGGATCTTGACCAGATGCCTGAACTACCACATCTGGTTTCTTTTGACCTGTAGGAGGAGCGGCTCGACGCCGAGCTCCTCCTGGATGGCAGAACTCCTCACCTGATCCCTGAGTGAGAGCCCAGCCACCCAGCGGAGGAAACTCAATTTGGGCGCTTGTATATGTGATCTAGGAACATAGATCCTGGTTACCATGGTGAGGGTAGGAATGTAGATCCCGGTTACCATGGTGAGGGTAGCAACGTAGATCCTGGTTACCATGGTGAGGGTAGGAATGTAGGTCCTAGTTACCATGGTGAAGGTAGGAATGTAGGTCCTAGTTACCATGGTGAGGGTAGGAAGGTAGATCCTGGTTACCATGGTGAGGGTAGGAATGTAGGTCCTAGTTACCATGGTGAAGGTAGAAATGTAGGTCCTAGTTACCATGGTGAAGGTAGAAATGTAGGTCCTAGTTACCATGGTGAGGGTTGGAACGTAGATCCTGGTTACCATGGTGAGGGTAGGAACGTAGATCCTGGTTACCATGGTGAGGGTAGGAACGTAGATCCTGGTTACCATGGTGAGGGTAGGAACGTAGATCCTGGTTATCATGGTGAGGGTAGGAACGTAAATCCTGGTTACCATGGTGAGGGTAGGAACGTAGATCGACTTGTAAATCGAGAGCTTTACTTTTCAGCTCAGCTCTCTCTTTACCACGACGGACTGATGCAGCGTCCTAGTTACTGCTGATGCCGCACCGATCCATCTGTCGATCTCCCGCTCCATTCTTCCCCCACTCTTGAACAAGACCCCGAGATACTTAAACTCCTTCACTTGGGGCAGGACCCTGTTCCTGACCTGCAGAGGGCATTCCACCCTTTTCCGGACGAAGACCATGGTCTCGGATTTGCAGGCCCTGATTCCCATTCTGGCCGCTTCACATTTGGCAGCAAATCGGCCCAGCGAGAGAAAACTATTTTTTTCGGAAACTTGAATACAGCAAAGCTTAAGCCCGAAAAAAAACTTCCATATGTAACGTTAGCTCAAGTCTGACATGTCCTTGTCCGTTTAAGTAGCGCTAAATAGCGCTACCGTGCATGTATCAGTACCGTATTGAACCGTCATTTTTTATTTGCAAATAGCCTATATATAGAGGTGTACCCCATCATTGTTCCCGCGCATGCACATGTTTTGGGATTTTTTTTTTTTTTTTTTTTTATTATTTATCTTGGACAAGGTAGCATGTTCTCAAATCAACATAAACATTTTTTTGTACAGCAACTCAATAGAGATAATAAGAAGGTATAACAAGTGCACAAATCAAAGTTTCTAGTGTCCAAGAAGGAGTGGGGGGAAGAAAACTTATTTAACCCCACCCCCAGTGCTCATATGATACATATTTACAATAAATAATTCATTTTATATTGTTTCAACCTTAAGACGATTACTGAAAATGGAGGGATACGGACCTGGTTACCCACACCACCACAATAAAAAAAAAAAAAAAAAAAAAAAATAATCCGGGAATAATCCGGTCTGTGATTTTACTCCACCTCATACTAAAAAATTTGAAATGGCAACAGGTTTTTCTATGAGCCTACTTTTTGGAATCTTCACCAGCCCTTCTTTGCGCCCCATTGTACCATGTAAAGTATGCACTACAGACATAATGACCCCCAATTTTTTGCCTTTCACATCCATTTCCAACTCTATACCATTATCTCCCCTCCCTCTTATTTTCAGCCTTGGCGAGAGAACAATACTTAGTGGCCCCATTGGTCAAAATGGACGACTTCATCTACGAGAGTGGGCACCCCAATTTAAAGTTGATTTCACAAAGACAATACGTATTAACACTCAAGCGCCATCTTGTCTCAGGATTTTTCCGTCAACCAATTCAAGCGCTCATATTTTTCTTTCCGAAGGCGATTAAAATGATAACGGTAACCAACAGATCATCTTTGAGTCCAAATTTTGACAAAAATAAGGTCTCTTAAAGGCTTATTAATCAGTTTCTTACAAAATTTATCCAAATTAATGAAGTTTAACAGATCGTCTTTACATTCGAAGAGCGGAAAAAATTGGCGAAAAGTTCGGTTTATTTAGCTATTTTGTGGTCAGATTATCTGAAAAGAAAAAAGTGTTTTTCTCGAGCTGTTTTTTGAGGTGTTTTTCTTTCTTTTTGTGCTTTTTACACTCGGCAGGACGTCGTTAATATTTGCTCATAATCATTACAAAGAGATTGAAGGCGGTTATTATACGGATCTTTAGAGTTCAGGCTTCGCATTTACCGGAAAACAACCCCAGAATAAGCAGGAATACAATACGAGCAGAGATTAGTTGCATGGAGTTTACAAAGGTGGACATATTTAGGACGGCATGACCCAGATTTCTGTCCTCTGAAGCAACCGATGAACCTCCGAGATTAGCTTTTAAAGAAAGAGTCTTTTTAAAGTAGGATTTTGAATTCATCGCATATAAAGGTTACTTTACGTTAACGTAGAAATGCATATTTTACTTCTTTGAAAAAATTAATACATATTTATTTGGTTTCACTTTCATTTCTGATACTCCGAATGCCCCCTCCTCTCGCTCCCCGTTTCGTTCCGCCTCTTCAGCACATTCATGACAGTCTAAACGTTGTTTTGAGGACAGAAATACAGTGTACCTGAAAGGAAGGACCAAGCATGAGCAGAGTACGAGTGATGCTTACATTAGAATTTGGGAGTGGTGGAGAAAAAAATTTGTGGCCAAGAACAAAGTCACATCGGAGTGGAGTTACTTAAGTCACTCAAACGTACACGAATAAAAATGGGAAACCGCTTTTGGTCATTTCTTAATGTGCGAAAATTGTTGAGCATTTTACATTTTTAATCATGCGAAAATGTAGAACGGCTACGTTTATTTTAGGTTGAAACTCAAATAGACGTTTTTGGCGAGAGGACGCAGTGGCCCATTGGGTAACGGATGTGCTTCACCGCCTCAAATTAGGACAATTTTATAACGTAATGAGACGTCGAAAGAAACTTTTTTCAGCCGACAGTCTAAAAAGGTTCAAGGCTAACGTTGATTCTACATATCTGTGGACAAATTTTTTTGTCTTTGAGTAGTTTTTGAACAACAATTTTTAATCTCCTAAATGCTTCCAGAAATACCTGGAGATGACAAGTCTTTGATGTTTTGGAGAAAAAAATGAATTCAGAACTTAATTTTTGAGAGAATTAAACAATATGAGTATTTTGTATTGGCTGCACCAGCTATAGATGAACTGATAAAGTTTGCGATATCCAGCGGGTGGAAGCACTTTGTTTGTCACCTTCTGTTCTGGGGGACCTCTGCAGCGGGAGCCTGTGGTCATCGGTGGCTGCAGGTCCTGGCTCCGGGGTAGGGGCTCTGGGGCCCTGGCTCTTGGCTCCGGGGTCCTGGTGGGGATCTGGCTCCGGCCTTGTCTTCTATCTGGGGCCTTGGATCATGGCCGGTGATCGCGGATGTGCCTCCACTCCTGCTGCGGGGGCTCCTCAGATATTGTTTTCTCAGGTGTTACATCTGCATCCAGCCTATTGCATTTTTAAGTGAGTGTGTATGGGCCTGTGTATATGTATGAGGGTGTGTGTTCGATCTGTATTTGTACTTGTAGGGATGTGTGTGTATGGTGAGGGTAAGTGGGTATTTTATCTGTGGGGTTGGGGGGACTTTTTTTAGGGTCGCTGTGGACTTAGACCAGGGAACATAGTGGACAGGAAACAGTGTGACACTTCTAAAAAGTCCAAATTTTAAGATGCGGTAAATCTAAAAAGATATCATTTGTTTTTAACGTCTCTGTTAAAAGTGTTCAAATATGACCCCTTTTTTTGGACACAATTCACTTTCAAAAAGACCCTTTTTGGTTAAATGTTGGCACGTTCTGACTTTGAAAACTCCGAGGGAATGATGGAACCAGAAATCCTGGTTTTTTGGGGGGCATCTAAATTGATTGGTGCTAAAACCCCTGAAGTGTTGGTACATCCTCTGTAACCCAGTTTTGGCCCAATCGAGTCCATTGTGGCAGCTTTTCTGGAGCTAAAAAAGCTTTTTCTTGGAATAAAATCAGGCTACTTTAGGTCCCGCAAAAAGGTGGCGGTAAAACACACGTCTGCTTTACACGAATTTTTTTCTGACCCATTTCTTTTTAATTTGCAACATCTTTCTTCAAGGTTTCATCTGCTCATTTCTCTCTGGTATTTGAATAAAACTCAATCTCGCTGAACTATTCAACCTCTTTTCGTTCCTCTTCTTTATGCCTCGATTGTCCTTCCCTCCATTTCTTCGAGGCCACGTAAGACAGCCCACCCTCTCCCGCTTGTTGTCCTCCTTTCCCCTTTCCCCACGCTGTCATTGTAAGAACGAACAAGTCTGTCAGACAGAAAGAGGTCAGACTTCTTATCCGAGCTTTCTAATGGTTTTTTTTGAAAAGCGGAGTACTGTGCATCGCAATAATTAGCAAACCACCAGACAATGGCCGCCGGATAATCAGTATGGAGATGTATGCGGTCCGACTGGCTCTCCAAACAAAACCCAACACTTACTGTATTTCTGCATCCTTGGAGTATGTATTCATATCTGAGGTGCTTTTCATTTTCTATCTTATGCTTTTCTGCGTTTTTTCGCCACTCACTACTCAACCTTGCTTCTCTTTTTCTTCTCCTTTGCCCTTCTCCTCGCTTAAAAACCTTTGCTAATGTCTTAATACTAAAAACCCCTCCGTTCGTCTCCTCTTCAAATGGCTAAGGTGAACAAACAAAAGCAACAAAAGCAGCGGCTACCTTCAATTCTCGACTGAATGAGCCGGGAGTTGTATTGGCTTAACGGTGGCGGAATACACGTATTCACAGGGTCGAGAGGCTCCGCGAGTGATTTTGTGACTTTCTGTTCAAGTTTGGAACGGTGCAGGGTCGAGGGCAGTAAGTCTCTACCTGTTGCCCCGTAGACAGTAGGACCCAAACACTTAAGCCTCTTGAAATCAAAATGGTTTTCTCAGGTTTCTCCTTCAAAAACTTGCTTTTATAATTATTCGACATATGAATGAACAATGAAACAGTAAAAAAAAATATGTTTCAAACTAATATTAGATGAATTATTCAAAACCAAAGAACCAATTTACCTTCATGTGCAATTATTGCGCATTCTAATTGGATGTACCCGAGTGGATGGAATCCAAGGGTAAAAGGGTTCCGGTAAGTTCAACAGTGTCTTTTAGTCTTTTTCTTTCAATTCAGAATGAACGTTTTTCTCTTACGATTAATTTTTAATGTTACTTTGGGTTTGGTTGAGAAATTCTTTTCAAAATTATTTCCAATGTCCTTAAAACGATCTCGAGCGGAAATCAAAGTAAGCTACCAGTAAAGTAAGCTACCAGTAAATGTGCATTAGATCACAAACTTTGACAGTTCTATAGATGGTATTGAGTAAATTTAGGCAAGTTTCTTCATTGATTGGCTCAAGTACTTCGTAAAAATACTTGAATGTTCAAAGTTCGTAAAACGGATACCTTCAGTTGAATCCGTTGGGTTCAAGAATTCCACGTCTTTTTTTTCCGAGTCAAAATTTACAAAGATGTCTTTAAAAAAACAAAAAGAATGAACAAAATCGTAATATTCAAAATAATTAGTCGATAATTAGTCAATCGTTAATTAAAAAAGATAGATAACTTGAAAAACTGATAGTTGAACTTGTTGAATTCCATGTGGTCGTCAATTACAAAATTATTAGAGTTAAAAGCGGCCAAAATAAGCTTCCTCTGCAGGGTGGCTCTCATTTAGACATCGGGGGGAGCTCTGCCATTCGGGAGGAACTCGTGTTGAGCCACTCCTCCTCCAGGTCGAGAGAAGCCAGATGGGGTGGTTCGGGCATCTGGTCAGGATGCCCCCACAGCGCCTTGCTGGTGAGGTGTTTCGGGTACATCCCACCGGGAGGAGACCAAGAGGCAGACCTTGGACCCGCTGGCGAGACTATGTCCCACAACTGGCCGGAGAACGACTCAGGATCCTTCCGGTTGAGCTGGGGGATAATGCTGAGGAGAAAGAAGCCTGGGCTTCCCGTCTGAGGCTTGTTGCCCCCGCAACCCGGCCCCTGATGAGCGGAAAACAATGGAACGGAATCTTTAATGGAAATAAAGACGGGCGACTCTGTCTTTTCTCCGGTTTCCTCCGACCCAAAAACCTGCATGTTAGGTTGATAGCCCGTAATTAAATTGTCCCTAGGAACGAGTGTGTTGATGGTCGTCTGTGTGGCCGGGCAACAGACTGGCAACTTGTTTGGGTAGTACCCTGCCTCTCGTTTGAAACAGCTGGGACGGGTTTCGGTACCTCCAGCGACACCATTAGAAATAAGCAGTTCAGAAAACGAATCGTATTTCTAAAGAAAATAGAACTTTTTTCCGTTGAAACTGGAGCAAAACTTCGTAAAAATGAAGTTTCATCTGTTTGTTTTGGAATTTTTTTCTCATTAATTAGGAGATCTAATAACAAAGATGTCCTAAATTTGTTTAGTTTGTTTTTTACTCATGTTTATTGTGTGTTTAATTAACTGTATTTTAAACCCTTTGAAATGACTCGGCTTAACAAACTCAAATTGAATCGAAGGAATGAATCTCTTTTAAAAGCAGCTGGTTTTGTTTCATTATCAACTTTGTGTGAAATTAGTGGTTCAATTAAAAAAAGATTTCACACCAAAATGGTGGCAAAGTGTTTGGTTTGAAGTCTATGTTGAAGGTCGAAAATGAGGAGATGACATGAAAGACTTTTGTACCCCGAAAAACAAAATCCAGTCATTATTAACTCCAAAGTCAATGCGATGTTTTAAAGTAACAAAAAAAAAACGACTGAAAGGAATGAAATAAAGTGCTTGAAATTTACGAAAAACAGACAATAGAATTTTAATTACGAACACAAACTTTTTTTTTCATTTTGAGTGCGAAGAAATTTGACGAGAGTGCCAGAAATGTTCGGTGAAACAAGAAGGTTAGAAAACTTCAGTTATCTTTTTTTTTTTAAAAAGAAATGTTTATTTTTATTAAAACAATTAGTGGGAAAAACAAATGTATGAAAATGTCAGTGTTTTCAAGCGAAAATATCGTTTTTGTTACTTTTCGCGCCAAAAAAAGACCTCAATGCCTGAAGGGCAATGGAGGAATTTGTTAAGAATTAAAACATCGGAAAAACACGATTAAAAGTTCAAGTATTTTGTTTGAATGAGTGTTAAAATGATAAAGAAAAGGTTAATCATCATTCCCTTTTAACGTTAGAGACGATTTTTTTAAAATGGCAGTCAATGGATTCGTCTATTTAGGACCAAATCAAGGTTAAACCTTTTTTTTTATCGTTATTATTAGTCTATGTTTGTATGTTTGAGGGCTTTTTAATATTTAGACATCAGAAAAGAACATGTTTGGTAAATGTTTCAATTGATAAAAGCAAATAATGAAAAATTCGGATTTCATCGATTCACATGCGGCGCCTTTTTGGTACATTGTGCGGTATGTGTTTAGCCGATTGTTTCTACCCCCCTCCCCAAATCCCTCCATTTCCCCTTTTTAAATTTGCATCTGGGGTCATTAATTTTCTCAAAGCCGAGGACTTAATGAGTGGATGGCTGAGAAGCTGAACAGGATGCAAATAATAACATTTGATAATGCGCCGCAACAAAGGAGGAGGAGAGGCTCCCCATTCACCGAGATGGGACTTGAGGTAAATATGCGTGGTAATTATATATCAGCGCACTTCAATTATTGGGCTGCACGGTGAGCGAGAAAAGAAAAAAAAAAAAGGAAGGGGAGGGGGGGAGAGAAACATTAAATTAGACATAACAGTGTATAAATTAAACATCTGAAATAAAGACACAACAAAGCAGACGGAGTCTAAAAGAGGAGTTAGGAAGGAATAAAAAAACGTGAAAACAAGAAAATGGATAGATTATTTCATGGCGTACACAAACTTATACTATGCACAAACACTGCCAACGCCGATAAAGGTTTGCGGAAGGAATTTTAAACCTTTAACGCAAAAATTAACGAGTTCTTTAAGAGAGTTTCAGAGACTTTAATCAAGAAAACAAAGCGTCAATGTCAAGGCATTAAAAAAAATCAGCTAAAAATCACTAAGTTCGAGACTTTAACCTATCTTAGCATGAGCCTAAAGACATTTTGCTTGTCTATAGTTAGTATCGATCAACTAACTGTAGTTAGTATCGATTAACTATAGGCAGGTTTATTGAATTCCCATCAGTAGTTTGGGTGATAACACGTTCAAAAAAGTGAAAACTTCTTCTTTTTCACTGTTTTATTCGTTTCTGAATTTGTGGGAGGGGCTAAAAAGGCAGGGTAAAACCTGAACAGGTCACCAGTCTGTTTTGGGTAAAAAGGACCAAATTTGTGGGGTTATGGTTTAAGGTTTTTACGGGTAGTTTTGCTGTTTAGGTTTACTTCTTGTTTTATTTTGAAATACTGCCCTACTCCCTTTCGTTCCAGGTGTCTCAACTTCCTCTCCTCATATTCTCCCTTCGTTCTAGTGATTGCCAGCACCCTTCCTAATGTGTCTCACATGTTTTTCTTATTGTCTTTCCCTTCCTTTTGTATCTGTGTCTTGTCTTTATTTCGTCACCAGTTTGTCGGATGTCGTCCGTTAGGCTACAGGTTGTCTTCGTTATACATTCTCGAGATGTTTAGTGACCCACCTTAGTACCTTATTTTTGAAGATGTTTTGAGTTGTTTCTAGAAATAAATCTATTTCCTGCGCATGCGTCCGCAACTTCACACCCAACCTGACACATGGCGCCTTTTGTTAGCTCAGAAATGCGATATTCACCAAAAAAAAGTTTATAACAACTTTTTTATCAATTTGTTTTCCAATTTTGACACTTGATATTTCCTCCTTTTCTCATATCCCGCTTAGTTTCAACCCTGGGCATATGCACACACAGTGTAAATCTCGCCTGAGGCCACAAATTCAGAAGAAAGTTAATCAAATTAGAAAAATAACCGGATATTCTTTTATGTTGTAATTTTGGAGGTTTTTACTAGGGGAGCACAGCTACTGAAATACCGATGAATGGTCGTCCGCCATGGTGGCGCAGTGGTTAGCACAGTGGCTTCACAGCAAGAAGGTCAGGGTTCTAGTCCGGGGTGGAGCTATGCTTGAAACACTGGCCTTTCTATGTGGAGTTTGGCTGCTATGAAATTGCTCCTGGGAATGAATGTGTTTGTTGTGGCCTCGTAACAGAGTGGCGACCATTTTGGGATATACCCTTCCTCTCCCTTGAGATCAGCTGGGACAGTCTTCGGCACCACGACCCCATCAGGGACAAAATGAATTCTAATTTTGGTGCATTTATGTACAATGAAATGTGAGTGGAGGGACTAAGCATGAGCAGAGCAAGTGCAGTGAAACACTTCTTGGTGATGCTAAACTATGGGTTTGACCAATATGTGTTTTTGATGCGCGAATAATGTTCAAACGTGGCAAAAACTGCCCAAAATTTGCTTTGGCACAAAACCCGCTTTTCAAAACCTAGATGTACATTTTCAAAAATCTGGACCATAAGAAATAAAAAGTTTTAGTTTCACGACGACACTCGAGGGATTAATTTATTGAAGAACGTGTTTGGACGGATAGACGGAGAAGTCAGGAGCCCCCTTTGGAATGTGAATGAGGGTGTCGGTTATGGAGTGGACAGATGTGCGCTAATGTGTTTTGGCCTGGTTTCTTTGTGGACAAAAGAACTCCACACACACACACACACACACACACACACACATCGTGTTATGTATCATTTATGAAACATCGTTGAGATTAAAATCATCTTTCTGTTGCTTTTTCTTTCTTTTAACCCCTTAAAGCCCGATTTAATAGTCTTATTTTTATGTGCGCGAACTCAACGCACATTTCTGTTAACATGACGCTAATGCGTTAGCATACACCGCTGTGCTTCTTCTGCTCCAGCCAATCACGCAATTAGAAAGCTGATGACCCATCTGTCCAGATGATTGGCTGATGCATGTGTGTGTGTAAGTGAAAGGGTCGGACGAGCCCCCCGAACACATTGAGCCACCAACAATTTTCTTTTGTTCGCTGCCAGAGAGCGAAAGAGAAAAAAAAAAAAGAGCTAATGCGAGTGTGTGAACAACTTAATAACACTTGAACCAGTTTGCCAACTTGGAGAAATGATTTCATTCAATTAAATAATTCCCCTCTCTCTCTTTTTCTCTCGCTCGCTCATTCACTCTCTTGTTCTCCGGAATGAGTCATTTGCGGTGTAATAGCCACATAATGGCGTGAAAGCCGGTTTGCCAGAAAAAAAAGACAAAATGCGGACGGAATATGAATATTATTAAAGAAGTATTTCTAATACATGCGTAGAACCCCTCCCCTTAGACCCATACCCCTCCCCCCACACACTAGAGCTTTCACTCTATTTGTTCTCCATTAACAGTCTGTGCCACAGGCCGATAGCACGGGCGATAGCATCTTCCATGATGGTATCTGTTATCGAAGTACACGCGTCCTTCAAGCGTCCATCGTGGTATCACTCCTCTCATCTCTCCTCTATCTACCATTCCATCCTTGGTTCTCTCCTCCTGTCTCACCTTGTCTAACTTCTTGCTCGTTATCGTTTTTCTTCTTAGCGTCCTAAAGCGCGTTCCCGACGTCAAGTCGATTCTATTTCTATTTGTCCAGGATCATGTCAAAGAGCTTTGAAAGAGACTCAGGCCTAGTTCAAGAGAACCATCTTACTTTCCGTCTGGTCTGCGCTAAGGTTTTCGGAGTTCTGGATTTCACTGATACCCAAAAGCGAGATGGGCCCAAAACTAACGGACAGTTTGTAAAATTTTGTCTTAACATGTTCATCCGTCATTGGCCTTCTCCGTCTTCACAACTGAGGCTTATGTGCTTACGTACTTTGTTGATGCCATATCCGTCTTTCGCTGATTGGTTCACTTTGCCATCTGTTTGCTCAGATTTGCCCCGCCCAGAAAAAAAAGTTGATTCCTTGACTTCTCTGGTATGATGAGGGTAATTTCCAGGCTACTCTAGACTTAAAGAAACAATAACAACACAGTGGCCTGAATGAAGCGGTTAGATATGTCCGTCGAATAAAAACGAGTTCCGTTCCGTCGTTTTTTGCTTATCAAGGGCCGGATCGTGGGATAAAAATAAAGATAATCCTAGATTTTATTGATTTGTTTTATTTACAGACCCGATTTCCTTCTTTTTCTGTTTTAATTCTTATTTTAAGGGCAATAATTCCAATTTCTACCTCTTGGTGGCATGTGTCTAGAAGAAGGGTGGGCAAACTTTTTGGTTCACGGGCCACATTGAGTTCTCACATTTGACCAAATGGCCGGAACAAGATCAGATGGATGGCATGCTTTGGTAACTGCTAGCTTAGACTGATAGAATGATGCTAGATTTTAAACAAATGCTAAATGTTACATCAAAAGCGTTAAATTTCAAATCTAGCAGCGTTAGGTTTGAAATCTAAGCGCTTGATGTAACATTTTGCTTGTTTTAACATCTAACACACTTGTTTACGTGTGTGTATTGGCCCCGATGGCTTTCCATATATGTCCACACTGTTTTTTTTGACGGCGTGGGCATCACGGAGACACACGCATTTTAATGGGAGCAGTGTTGTTGCCAATATATCTATAGTTCGCCATCGTGTGAGGAAACATTAGAATTTCAGGGAAAATAAAACATTGTAAAGATTTATTTATTTAGTTTTTTCAAGTTTGGCGGGCCGGATTAAAACATTTAACGGGCCGCATATGGCCCGCGGGCTGTAGTTTGCCTATGCCTGGTCAAGTAGATTACTTTTTGACATAGGCAAAAAAAAAAATCTTTTTAGATCTTTAATTGATCTAAAGATTTTTTAAAAAATAAAACAGTCGTACGTTTTTAACTACGGCAGCTCAGTGGTTAGAGCGTTCGCGCGCGGACCGGGAGTTCGCGGGTTCGCGTCCCACAGAGAGCACGGCTAGGGTCCTTGGAGAAGACACCTAACCCCCGCTTCTCCCACCATTGGCGCCATCGAAGGGCAGCCTGCTGCGGTGTAAGGAGGGCAGCACACTAATTTCCCCGGTAAGGGATGAATAGAGTAATTAATTTTTTTTTTTAAACAGAGCCAGATTAACGACATTTCCATTGAAAATTTAGGGAAACAAACTAGCATCACATTGAAGACGCATTTTGAAAAATGAGCAAAAATAAAGTTTTAAAAAGCTTATTTTTTTACTTGTTTAGTAAACTACACGTCAATGGCGGACATTTTGAGGGACAATACAGTCGACTCGCCAAAAGACTGATGGACACAAAAAATGTGCATCATTTTCAGTCACAAGAAAAACGAAAATACTTCAAAGTCTAGTTACAATCGGTATATATCGGTAAATGGTGACACGTATGGCAATGGTCAAAACAATCTCAAAGCTTAGAAAATTAATCAAATTGATCAAATTTTTGCTTTTATGAATACGTTTTTTTTCCATTTAAGCTTCTTTACTCAGAAAGCCAACTTTCAAAGTGTGGAAATGAATAGACGCTAACGGTTGCCTTGGAGGTTTGAATAATTTCCTTTTCTTCCTCCTTCCTGTAATTTTCTGGGAGTGTTTCAACAAAACCTTGAGCAACATCTGAGCTGTTTATATCTCGGCTGTAATTCCTCTCATTGCGACATTCATAATAACTCTGGAATTAAAAGAATTGATGCTTTGAGTAAAAAAAAACAAAAACGTTTTTCTCTGAACTTTGCCAAAGTCGTGACACTCGGCTAAAAAAAAAAACGGCCCTGGGTTAATTTCGCTTGAAATTTAAGCTAGCTTAAAAATACGACAACGTGACCGTTTCTTATCAATTTCTCCATTGTTTTCCGAGTGGTCTTCCCATTTGGTCCTAAATCCGTTGATCACTTCTATCGAGTATTCTGTTAAGTACTTCATTCCATTAAGAGGAAGAGGGGGTGGACGTGTTCCGCGACAACATGTGCACATCTACACGCACGACTCCTCCAGAAAGCAATCAAGCTCTTGTAGAGAGGTTGGAGTATTTCGTACGAACAGCACATTTCGAGTGGTTACTTGAGTCAGGAGGTTATGTCTTAGCGAGCAACACCTTCCTGCCCCTAATCATCCTTCATTATCTTATTTGCTTGTGTGCGCGAGTGCGCGGCGGAGCTTGTGAATTTTCTATTAGGTGTGTTTGTGTGTTTTCTTTCAAATTTTCTTTACAAACGTTTGCTCCCAGGTCTCCGTATGCATAAATTCGCTCATGAATAATGGGAATTTCTGGACAAGTGTAGGTGTGTGTGTTGGACGAGCGTCCTTAGAAAACTGCTGGGGGCCGTCGGGGTGAGGGAGGAAATGAGAGCAGGCAGAAAGAGGGAGATTAAGGAGGTGATGGGTGATAGGAAGAAAAGGAGGTGAGTGAACTGAGCTCTTAAGAGGAAGATGATGGTACTTACCGAAGTTCTTCTCTCTCTTTTGAGGATTTCTGAGAGATTTAACACGAGTTGTTACGGAATGAAAACTTTGAACAATTAACGGTCGCATTCGAGATTATTAGGAATATATGTTTTGCGATATGACTGTGATTTGGTGTCGCCATCTTGTGCTTAAAAATAGGTTTACCAAAAGTATAAGTACACTTTTTTATTGTACTGTATTCATCCCTCAAATGGGAAAATTTCCGTGGTACATCGCACCGCAGCAGGCAGCCACAATGGCACCATTGGTGGAAGTAATGGGGGTTAGTTGTTTGCTCCAAGAATGGGCTCAGTTGAGCTCGAACCGGGTTCTCTTAGTTCAAGGACGGACATCCTATCACTTAGTCAAAGCCTCCTTCCAAATTTGAGCCAAAATTTGTGTATGTAAAAAAACGGTCCGACACCGTGTCAAGGATCCCAATGACTTGGTTTTGGGGACGAATTTAGATCGTTAGGAGATGCAACCTCCAACTCCAAAAGTGAATCTTAATGCTCATTCAGTGTTTTATTTGGGTTGTCTGTGCTGGGACAGCTAGGAGACATCTAAAAAAATCTGATTGAAAACACAAGATTTTTAGTTAGTGTTTTTTTAATTACTTGTACATGAACCTAACTCGATCATATTTGATCTAACTTTATAAACTTTGTTGCTAGATTCTCTGCTAGAACCAATTTGTTACCATTTTGAGACGTAGATATGGTAAATGTGCGATTTTCACAACATGCAAACTGTCTCTTTTCGAACATTTTGAATATTTTTTTTCTTAATTTTGGAGCTGAACACTTTGCATAGCAAAGCATATTTATTTCCTCACAAGCAATGTGTCCTTTAAAAAAAAATAATTCAGAGAGAACGTTTTATTACTTTCAACCAAATTTCTAGGCACTGACGGTGATTTGCCAATGTTGAGTTTCGACTCTATGCAGATGATGTGATTCTGTTTACTACACTGGAAAATCAAACGGTTGCATTCAACCTTAATTGCATTCAATTAGTTTTGTATAAAATACTTATACAATAACATAATTAAAGCTAAATTAATTTAGTTTTGCATATTTTATTAACTGGCCGTTTTTTAAAAACCTAATTTGTTAGTCTTATCCATGATACATGCTACATTTTGATTAGCAAGATGTGTCCTTTGGAAAATTGAAATAGTTTTCTTTTCTCATTTTGAAGCTAAAAACTTTACAAAGTAAAGCATCCTCAAGTCTTGAACGCAGTGTGTTCGTCTGTTTAAGAAGAAAAGATACTCAGAGAACGTTTTATTACTTTTGACAAAAATTCTAGCTGACGACAGAAATTTTATTAAGGTTGGGTTTCGACTCTATGCAGATGATATGATTCTGTTTATGTCACCGCAAATTTTCTTGAATATGAGATGAGAATCTTCCAGTTTCAAAATAAAGCCAATATTTGTCAATGTATTTTAAAATTTTGCAACTAGCGCAACAAATTTTAGCGATAACCATGTACAAAACTTATCAATTCCTACATCAACGCAGAATCTCGTATCCTAGGTCAAGAGCAGAAATTTGCAGGATATGGAAAGTCTGAATTTGTGCATTCTATCGTACGATGGCAGCCAATCATGACGTGGTGACAAACTCCGAAATAAGTTGGACATTGCTTTAATTTGACCAAATGGAATAGCACATATTGCACACTTTTAATTTTAATGCATCTTTAATCTAAGACTTATACATCAAATTTCTTTAATATTAAAATCTTTGGGAACATATCATGTAGCTTTGAGAAAAGATTAATTTTAGGTTGAACTATTGAAATTTAATCCATCAAAAGCACTAATTTCTTCAAGCTTAATTGTTTCCACATTATTTTTTTTAATTAATTTATGTTTTATTAAAGATTCAAACAGCTTCTCAAGGTATAATTAATTTTGTATTATTTCGATCTTTTTAATTTTCCTCGAAGATTAGACGCTCACAAGTGAAGGTGAGTATGTGATGATGTATTGTCTAACCTATGACCTTGCCCTTGTCAAACGCCCGAATCAAACAACTGATGGATGGAGGTTAAAAAAGAAGAACGGAAAGAGTGATGGATGGAGTCAGTGTTCAGACCAGGAGATGGAGTGACTGATGGAAAAGGAGCCGGATCAGAAGGAAACAGCAGGAGATGAAGAGAAAAAAGCCAGTGATGCTGTGTGTAAGTGTGTTTAAGGGTGAAGGAGGCGTCCATTTTGATGATAAACTGCTCTTTGATATCCAGCAGGAGCAACAAAACCTCCCCTCATCCGTCTCTTTTCCCGCAATGCTCTCTGTCTCAATGTTTCTCCTTTACACGGTAGGAGGCTGTTCTTTGACAAAGGGCTAAAAAATGAAGTCAAGAGGTGGCACAGCCTCCTACAGGAAGAGCATCTTGCACAGTGGCGGGGGAGGCCAGCCTGATGGGAGACCAGATTTTTTTCTTTTTTTTTTACAACTAGAACTGAAACGAAGGATGAGGGAAAGCATGTGAGAGAAAAAGAAGTTTGTAAATTCAATGCTAAACACACTTTGTTCTTAATTGTAATTTCCAGTTACACATTGGAGTCCCAGCATGGGACTTGGACACACCCATAAACAAGAACAAAATTGTCCTTCCAAAATAAATAAATAAAAAAATAAATTATTGTTTTTATTGTTGCAAATTTATTTTAAAACACGTTTACCTCTGGAATTTGCATCAATATCAGTATTGATTGAAATTCCTCAAAAGTACTCGGTATCATATCAATACTAACAAATGGAGTGTAACCAGAGGTGAGATCGGGCCTAAAAAATCCAGCCCAACCCAACCTGGCCCGCGGGTCTTAAAACCCAACCCGAGTCCAACCAATTAACTTGATTTGCGGGCCCGAGCCCGAAACAAGCCCGAAATGTCATATTTTATTTGTGAACACTCGGGAGGACGAGGGTTATCTATAAATTGGAACATTTTCAGGAACATGCTTTTTAAATCAAAAAGAAAAAAAAAAAAATCACACTATCGGACCCCTAACGCGCTTGTCTGTGATGGTCTGCTTAGCGCGAAGAGGAGGGACGGTCTTTTAAACAAATGATAAAATAGATCTTTAACGATCATCACTTTTGCCAGTCCAGCTGTTTAAATGCCTGCTCAGCGTCGAGGTGCCAGTCTTTTTGGTGTCTTATGAAAGCAAAGCTCCACATTGACTACATCCAGCGAAGCCAACGCAAGTTTCTGTAGAATTTTGAACAATAAATTTGAAGCTTTTACACACCTCACTCTTACCGGTGCGTGTTTGTCTTTTCAGTTCTCCTGCCTTAATTTATCCTTAACTTCTTACTCCTTCATATCGGGGATACTAGTTCAAAATAAATAAAATAAAGACGTGCGCAGGGGAGGATTACCAAATCAAGAGGAGGCGTTCACGTGCGTATAGGATGAGCTGGCTCTGCGGATCCTGTTTTGTAGTTAAACATTACTTCTCTGTTTTATTATTAATTTTATGACGAGTATTTATTAGTTTAGTACACACACCTCGTTTTAGTTTACATTTTATAAACATATAATTATTTGAAAAAAAAAAAAAGTCAGCGAGAGAGAAGCCCGAACCCGACCCGACCCGGAAGTCCGGTCGGATTCGGGCTTAAGATCTTACCTCTGAGTTTAACCCATCCACTGATGAGTTAAACTCTAGTTTATTAGGAGGTGAGGTGCAGTCCACACCCTGTACAGGCCACCAATTTGGATTTAGAGTGAACGCTAGTAATACGGTATCTTTTATTTGCCCAACAACAAACCTAACACTGACGTAGGGTGTACTTCACCTTTACGTTTGCTACCAAGTCACGATAGGCATAGAACAACACAGTGTTTAACTGTGCAGTTCAGAAAACTGATGAACTGATTTAGCAAGTTAATTTAGAGACCATCTTGAGATTAGAAGGCTCATTCTTCAGTCCTTCATTGCCCGTCTCTTGGGACCATCTCCAAACAGTTATCCAACTGGGACATCTTCAAGACACTACATCCTAAGGGCTCTCTCGTCTCTTCTCCCGTCTTCCCATGTTCCCTTCGCTCTGGTTTATTCATTACTGTTGTCTAAACTCTCATTTGAAAGTTTACCATCGCTCTCACATCCTCAGAAACCTCCCTGGAGTTTGATGTTACCACATGATCATGTTTGCTCTACAGGGACATTCTCTGTAGCGTCAAGAGTGTCACCTTTTTAAGACGAACTGCAATCAAACCGTGTTTCCCTCCTCTTCTACACTCATCCCCCTCTTGTTTCTCCACTTTCGAAGAGGATTACCCCAGTTGTTTGTTCATTCCATCCTCTGGGACGCGTGCTTGTTCCCTCGCCTTTTATCTTCTCTTTCGTGTCCGCCCGCGGTGTCATTTTTACTTCATAGGATTGTTGGCACAACACTTATCAGGTCTTCTACAGTGTTTACTGGAGTGCTCATGCAAGGAAGCAGAAATAGCGAGCTTTTTGGGATGTCTTTGAAATACTCACCTAAAAGGGCACAGGAACTTAGCCACATACATGGAAGAAGAAGAACAGTTTACATCGGAGAGGACATTCTTTTAGGATTGCAAGTACTCCAAAAAATATGCTTACATACTCAAATTTTACTGAATATAAGTATTTTTTTTCTAGTATTTGGGATCCAAATGAAAAAGTGAGGTTACAGGGAGTAGAGATAAAGAAGGTGGAAGATTTTAAGTACTTAGGATCAACAGTCCCGAGCAATGGAGAGTGTGGAAAAGAGGTGAAGAAGCGTGCACAGGCAGGCTGGAATGGGTGGAGAAAAGTATCAGGTGTGATAGAAGAGTTTCAGATAAAATGAAAGGAAAAGTGTACAAAACCGTGTTGAGACCGGCCATGCTGTTTGGTTTAGAGACAGTGGCACTGAGGAAAAGACAGGAAACAGAGATGGAGGTAGCAGAGATGAAGATGCTGAGGATCTCTCTGAGAGTGACCAGGATGGACAGGATCAGAGGAACAGCACATGTTAGAGGTTTTAAAGTCAGAGAGACCAGACTGAGATGGTTTGGACATGTGCAGAGAAGAGAGAGAGAGAGTACATCAGAAGAAGGATGCTGGATTTGGAACCACCAGGAAAGAGGACTAGAGGAAGACCAAAGAGGAGGTTCATGGATACAGTGAAGGAAGACATGAAGATAGTTGGTGTGACCGAAGAGGATGCAGCAGATAGGGTTAGATGGAAGAAAATGACTTGCTGTGGCGACCCCTGAAGGGAAATGCCGAAAGAGAAGAAGATTCGGACCAGGGTTGAATATATTTAAACACAAAAGAATTAGAAAATTTTAGTGCCAGGAATCCCCCTTTAAATTTTAAGGTGCCGTCAGCGACTGGTAAGATTCCTGTTTTCCATTAAGTTGGACTTTAACCAAAGTTTTTCACTTTCCTGAGCTGCTAAGTACATAAAATTATCTTCTTGAAAATGAACAACTTTGAATCCGTTCGTGTAAATTTCATCTTTGGGACTCATAGGAGTGGCTTTCCAGTGATCGGGAAAAAAAAAGATTTGCGTTGTTATTTTTGGCTGATTTCTTTTAGACTTATGTAGCCCTACGTTGGTTGGAGCAACTTTTTAAAGCAAAAACTACTTACTTATTAGTTCTTTGATTATTTTCACGTTAATTTTTTAATTTACTATTTCAGTGGAATATTTTGAGTTTTGTGGAATTTTCTTGTTAAAACTTGATGCGGCCAAACTGGCTCGTTGGTCGATTGAGTTTGAGACCCTTCTCTAAAGAGGACTGTGTCACTTTAGGGTAACATGATAAATAACAGACATTTTACTGCTGTGGATTAACTGGTTTAGATGGGGAAAGAAAAGCTTGATTATCGGGAGTCCCAGAATAGTACCCTGAGGTACACCACATGTCTAAAAATTGGTAAAATGGGCCCAGATGTTAAATTTTAGTTGAAAAATATTACAAATAATGAAATTTCAAAGAACTTAAGGATCCTGCTGAATAGAAACTATGAGTTTGACATTATGAAAAATAAATACATTTTTTGTTGTACCTGTTTTGAGTAAATTTACAACATTCGGTAGGAAAGTAATTCATTTGAATGAGAACAAACTAACAAGATCAGAATTTCTTTTGGATCACTAATGAGCACATGTACATTAATCTTATTTTCCATTCATTTTTTTTATAAATAAATGAGAAAGAAAATGTTTATCTTTTCCATTTAACTTTCCAAGTGATTTGGAAGGTTTTATTCCCCTGATCTGAAATTCCACGGAGAATAATCCAATTCTCTGTATAAATGGGAATGAATGAAAACTAAGTTGGAAATACAAACTTGTCCCTTTTAAGCATTTCCACTTTTTAAAAGCGTCTTGGAGCCAGGGAATAAACTTCCACTAATGCCCGTCCATGTTTTCCTTCAAACAGCCGCCGAGTAGAAAGTCTTGGCTGCCATTGTGTCGTATAGGCAGACAGTATGGCACTAAAAAGGATAAGTCAGAAACCATATGCTCATTCCAACAATGGCCCCCGAGTGCTCGGTCCTATCCTCAAGACGACAGACGTACACAAAAAAAAATCTCTTTAGTCTTAATCATACTTTTAATTTGGCGTTTTTCTTTTGGATTTTCTGCCTGCTTTTCTGTCTTCTGTTATTATTGCCCTCTTGTTTTCTTAGGCGTTGCTAATATGTCGTGTGTGTGTGTGTCAGCATGATAAATGGACACAGATGTTAGTTGAACACTTCCTGTCGCCCCTCCGCTAACCTCACGTTAACCTGGAAGTGTTACTCAACACCCCGGCTGATGTCTTCCTGTTTGGAGTTCGTCCAGGTCTAAGCAGCCTGGCTGTCTCACACGGATGCATCTGCCATTGTTCGCAAACCCTTTGAGACATCGGGGGAAAAAAAGGAAAACATGTAAAAATGGTATCATGTGAAGTCAAATTTTGTTTCTGAACTTCAGAACAAAATGGCCGACAGTAACCCTGTTGAGACTACTTGTGAATAACGGCTCGACCAGTCATTGATTTTAGAAATCAATGCCAACAGAGCTTGTTTTAAGGAATTGTTTAATCTGACAATTTTTGTAAATTTTTTTACGTCGGAATCTATGTTTTTCAACATACAAGTCATGCAACGTAAGATAACCGTCTTTTTTCTTCCATGAACAAGTTTAAAAACTCTGCAAACGTTAAAAGGCGCTAACCCGGGCGGCTGCCTGCTACGGTGTGTCCTGTTTTTTTTGGCGTCTGGTCGTCTATTTTCGCATTTTTTCCACTCGGTTTCTGTTTGTCTTTTGCCTGTGTTTGGTCCCGTTCTGGAAATGTGACTTTGTGCGTTCTTTGGACGTCGTTTTGGAATGCACTGTTTTGCTTCCGATGTCTGTTTTAGGCTAGCCGGTTTTTTTTTGGTTTCAACTGCTAGCTCTCCGTTTTGTTGGTCATGGAGTCGTCCCGCTTTGTTAGCGTGGACTCAACGAGCAGCTAGCTCTTGGAACAAGATCCACTATGGCTGGAGGAGTCTATGTAGTCCCGAAAAAACTGAGAAGGAGACGATCAGAAAGGAGTTGCTTTGAGCCCAGTGTCCCTGCGGTTGTCATGGGTAACATCCTGACGCTCGCTGGCAAGATGGAGGAACTGAGGATGCTCGTTCTGACCCAGCAGGAATGTGGAAGGGCCACGTTGGTGTGCTTCATTGAAGCCTGACTTCGTGGACTCATTATGGACTGTTTTTTAAACTGTTCAGTTGTCAACCAGTGGCGGCTGGTAGTAAAAAAAACTGGGAGGCTGGTAAAAACTGGTACAGACTGACAAAAGAACAACCTATCATTGTGTTTTGGGGCGCGCCGAGCTGCGACCCGCAGGCGTGGTTATGGTTTGCAATACAAATGGATGGAATGAAATTCCGAGCTGACGTCACGTTTTTTTTTTCCGGAAATATCGGAAACCACATACACACTCATGTGTTTTCCTTGCGAGGTGCATCTGGATTGCGCCCTCGTTCCGGTTTTTACAGGAAGTGAGAAAATAAAATAAAACAGTGTAAAACGTTATTAAAATGCATTTAATCTTCACACAAGACAATTTTAGATACTTAAAAACATATAAATGTTTACATATTTTTATTGTTATTTTTGGTAATCACGACAGGACGGGGAGTTGCGCCCCTGCACCACACGTCACCAGCCGCCACTGTTGCCAACTATAACACCATGTAAGCGACTGTGAGGGGATCGAGGTGTTAGCACGGCAGCATAAAATTTCCCTTCGGGGATTAATAAAGTATTTTCGAGTCAATTCAAATCTTAATTTTTTGACGAATGCTTTCAGGAATCTATCGACAGCAATTGTCCTAAAATCGTCCGATTTGTGAGGGCCTGAAATCGCCCGATTCAATCGGCCAACTTATAAACTGGTCGGACCTTACAATGAAATGTAATTTGTTAAGACAAAGTAATTACACATAAAAAAAGAAAAAAAAAATTCTAAGTGGTATCTCGTTAAGTCTTTCTTTATACCTGAACTTCAAAACAAATTCTTAAACTGTTCCTTGTTTAAGACCGCTTAATTGTCTTTTTACGATTAAATATTTAAATCTTGGAGTTATGAAATGCTTTCTGCTTAAACAAATTGACCACTTCTCACCTTCTGTAGATGAATAAAAGAGCAACAATAAATGAATAATTGTGTGTATGAATAAAAACAAAAGTTGGTACGATGAATAACTGGCCTCTCCAGTGTGTCCCGCATGTTTATGTTAGAAGGCTTCGTGCATCTTTCTGTTAATATGTGTGAAAGTGTGTGTGTGTGTTCAGGGTGAGGAATTTCACTCGGGAGGCCTTGTTTGGCTGTGAGGCCTCGGGCTGGCCTGAAGGCACGGTCCGTCTGGAAGAGCCCTGAGCTGGGTAACAGCTAAATAAAAGATGGAAGGGAAGTGTCAGTCTAAAAGGCCAGGAGTACTGGGAAGGCTCGACACGTAGAGCAAACAAACGTGTGTGATCTGAGATGGTAAAGGTATAAAGGAAGAAAAAAAAAACCAAGAAAACCAATGTGCCCTTTTTTTCAAGAAATAAGGTTAACAGTTCATGTTCAAGATGGCTACCTATTGTTCTAAGAAGTCCATAATTAGCTCAATGATTTGAAATAGAAAATAGAGTATCATCTGCATATTGTGTGAACTCACACATTACCAGGAAAGAGGACTAGAAGAAGACCAAAGAGGAGGTTCATGGATACAGTGAAGGAGACATGGAAATAGTTGGCGTGACCAAAGAGGATGCAGCAGATAGGGTTAGATTAGGCATGGGCAAACTACAGCCCGCGGGCCATATGCGGCCCATTAAATGTTTTAATCCGGCCCGCCGAACGGAAAATGAACCTTGTTAGTTTTATTTCTCCTGCAATTCTAATGTTTCATCACTAGGTGGCGGACTCTAAATATACTGATTTTGTTGAGAATACAACAACACTGCTCCCATTAAAATGTTTGTGTGTCCATGATGCACGCTGTCAAAATAAACGGTGTGTACAGATATGGAAAGTCATCAGGCCCAATACACGTACGTAAACAAGCGTGTTAGATATTAAAACAAGCAAAATGTTACATCAAGCGCTTAGATTTCAAACCTAGTGCCGCTTGATTTGAAATTTAACGCTCTTGATGTAACATTTAGCGCTTGTTAGAAATCTAGTGCGCAATTCTATCGGTCTAATCTAGTGGTCACCAAACCATGCCATCCATCTGCTTCCTGTTCCGGCCCCTTTGTCAAATGTGAACTCGATGTGCCCTGCAAACCAAAACGTTTGCCCACCCGTGGGTTAGATGGAAGAAACTGACTTGCAGTCCGAAATGCCAAAAGAAAAAGAAGAATTGCCAGGCCAAGATGAAGCATATAAAAACGAAACGTAAGGAGTCCTAGAACGGTCCCTTGGGGTACTCCACAAATTTTGACTATTATTTATGAGACAAAACTTAAGCAGTCAAAAAGTCTGCAGATGTACGTTATCTCCTGGGAATACTTACAGTCCTCGGTTACCCTTGGGAGTTTCCACCCGCTTTGGTTCCCAGTCCCATATGGCCCAAAAAAACCAGCTGTTAATTCATAAACTGGTTTGTTTTAACTCTTTCATCTGAGCACAGTCAAGACTGCTTTGATTTAAATATATGAAACTATTAGATAAACACCAGACCGCCATTAGCACGTGTACTAACAAGAGCTGCAACTAACGATTATTTTGGTAATCGATTAATCGGTTGATTATTGAAGCGATTATTCGATTAATCGGATAAAAATGACAATTTAATAAATATTACTTTTTCGGCATGTTATAGAAAGTAACTAACAGCACTCATTTTTTGTGGGAAAAAATGTGCTTTGCAGTGTAGAGGAGGGGTCTTGTATCCTGGATTGAATTTAGCGATCTTTTTTTTAAACCCCTCGTCTTCCTACTGACAGTGGCCTGATATCGGACACGATCATTTCCAAAATAAGAGTCCCTGAGAGAAGCACTCTGATGGGGAGTGCAACCGTTTTCCACAGAAAAGAGTCCATGTTGGGTTGTTTTTGGGTTTTTTTGCAGACAATAAAAAGTGTATTTAGCGATCTGTAAAATTGTTTTTATTAGAAATAACATCGTGTGTCGCTGCAGTTTGCCGTCTCCCGTTTCGAGTCCGACATGTTTTTTTTCAGATATTTGTGCAGCGTCGTTATGCTTCTGTGCCAAAACGTGTCCGTTTCGCAAACTTTGCATATTAACGCGAGTCTTTTTCAAATTTAGCGGGAAATGATCCGAACTTTGGATGATTTTGTTTGTGTTTTTCTTTCCGCCATCTTGTTGAATCTGCTTGATCACGTGAGGCGGGGTGAAATGAAGGCCAATGATTGGCTGCTATCTTCTTCTCCTCCTATTTTGATAGCTCGTATCGTCAATTTGCTCTCTACTGCCCCACTTGGAGACCAATTTAAGTGCAGTTGACAGTAAAAACTTTTTAGGCGATTAATCGATGACCGAATTAGTTGACAACTATTTTGATAATCGATTATAATCGATTAAATCGATTAACTGTTTCAGCCCTAGTTCTAACCTTCGTGGCTTTGCTAGTTTTCTAATTTTTTTGGTCCCAATTTTACAGTTTTATTTTCAACCGGACTCAATTTTCTGCATCTCGATACCGTCTGGCTGTCCATACAGATACAAGAGGAGGTAAGAAATACAATTTGGAACAAAATATGGACGATTTGAGTATCTTTACAAAAGAAAAACAAAGTAAGACTGTGTTAAAATAAAAATAAAGTACAGAGTTCTCGGAAAAGACGTGAAAATGGAGAAAATGAAACAGGTGAGGGAGTCGAATGGAGGTGCACATCCTGTGTCACTTATCTCCGTCTCTCAGTGTTAGCTGATAGAATTGAAGTGTTTAGCAAATATGCTAATCATCCACACAGACACAGGATTATCGCTCGGCGCTGCCAAGAGTCGCCTTCCTCCATCCGTCCCACTCATGACGCCTTGTTTTCCACTTTACTACACCTTATTTTTTCTTTTTCATCTCTTTTTCAGTTCCATTTACTGCTTTTGTTCTATTAAATTCAAATACGTAATATTTTTATCCATTTGCGAACATCCTAAGATTGGGCTAAACAAGGCGAACCGATGGTTTGTTCATCCCTAGGGTTGAAAAAAAACACACAAGGGGGTTTAAAAGATGAATATATTAGAAAAAAAGAAGTGAGGGATTGAGATGGAGGCATGATGAGGAAGCTTAGTTGGTGTTTTCAGCGCAGAGGGGATCAAGTACAAACTGGGAGGTTATCTCACTCATCCACAGTGCCCACTGTGCAAATATTGTACTGAAGATTTCATGGTAGCGTAGGTTTTCACCCTGTGCTCGCTCAGACTATTGACCAGTACTATCACAAACGGGGTAGTACATGCTTCCTATATACTCCTGCCCTTTTTTTTTAAATTGCATTTTGGTTCAATATTTCTTTGCAAATTATTGGTCAATTAATCTGAAAACTCAAGATTTGTCTTTTTTCTTTCCTTCTGTTCTTCTCGGACAGAGGATACTGATTTTGATAACAACGGGTCATTTATAACGATCAAAAATCACTGACTTCGACGACGTAATGACGTTGACGATGACGTTGATGTCGCAAGATTTCGGATCTCTCTTGCAGGCATTTTTGTTGCGCAGATTAGGTCCTAGATTATTAATCCTTTTTGTGCAGCTTTATGGGCATAAATAGTTTTTTTTTAAATAAATATGGATAATTAAACTGATTAAAATGGAGTAGGGAATGTGGGGGACGGTGGGGCGCTGTGTACGAGAATAATCAGACATATTTGCAGACTACTCCTTATTGCTATTATTTCTTCGCCCTCAGGCCGTTTAACGAAGATCTCCTTGGACGCCGTCTCTAATGAGTGATTGCTTTTAATGCCTAAAATAAAAAAACAAACTTGACCTATAAGTGTCCGAATGAGTTTAACATTTGGATCTCTTGCTCGTAGCACGCGGAAACTTATAAGTAGATTTTATTTAAACGGAAGGGAACGGATGTCGTAAGTAATTTGCTCTAATTTGGTGACGATAAAGAAGAAAGAGTGATCGTTTAAATGTTAAGATGAAAATCTGTAATTTTGCTTGAAATCCATTGCAAAATGTTTAGATATTAAAAAAAACATTAAACAACACTAAACAACTTTAGTGTTGTTTATATTTAACTTCCATGAAAACGTAATAATTATACAAATTATTAAGATACCTCAAATAAAACAAATCCCGTTGGAATAAAGTTTAACAATAATAAAATAATTAGTACGTTCCTATCCTCATCATGCTAACCAGGATCTACGTTCCTACCCTCACCATGGTAACCAGGATCTACGTTCCTACCCTCACCATGGTAACCAGGATCTACGTTCCTACCCTCACCATGGTAACCAGGATCTACGTTCCTACCCTCACCATGGTAACCAGGATCTACGTTCCTACCCTCACCATGGTAACCAGGATCTACGTTCCTACCCTCACCATGGTAACCAGGATCTACGTTCCTACCCTCACCATGGTAACCAGGATCTACGTTCCTACCCTCACCATGGTAACCAGGATCTACGTTCCTACCCTCACCATGGTAACCAGGATCTGCGTTCCTACCCTCACCATGGTAACCAGGATCTACGTTCCTACCCTCACCATGGTAACCAGTGTGGGTGTGACCGAAAGAATGAGATCACGGATACAGCGACCAAAAAGAGCTTCCTCCGGAGGATGGCTGGACTCTCACTCAAAGATCGGGTGTGGAGTTATGCCATACGCGAGGAGCTCGGAGTAGAGCCACTCGTCCTACAGGTCGAGAGGTGTTTCGGTCACGTCCCACAAGGAGCTTACCGAGAGGCAGACTCTGGACAGCTGTGGGACATACTGTAGTCCCACAGCAGAAAACAACACAACGGAACGTAAAAAAACAATAACTACACGTAAAACATGTGACTTTTTTTAGCTCAGAAATGCGAAAACACAATATTCACAAAAAACAGTTTACAAATACATTTCTTTAATTTCACTTCCGTTTTTGACAACGTGAAGGCTCCCCTCCTATCGTTCTCCACTTTCTCCTGCCCTTTAGGCGTGCACACAACACAATTTGAGTCCTGTTTGGGGTGGCAAATATGAAGTTAGCAGAGCGTGAGTCCTACTGCTTTAAAAAGAAAAACGTTAATCTTCGACTGTGGGCGGGGTTGAGATCAAAACCCTAGGGAAAGAACAACCCTACATTTAAATAGTTTCCGAATATTGGACGGAAGCAGTCGCTAGTTACTCGCTCGTGTATGAATAGCACACACTTGCCGCAGAATTGGACAGGAAGTATCGCATAGCCATCGCTGGATGGACTTCAAAATCAAAAATTGGCCATTTTGTTGGATATGTTGTGATAACTCTCATTTTCAGAAGATAGTCGTAAATTCACGCTAAATTTCAGAAATCCTCAATGTTCCGACATGTATATTAAAGTGTTTTAATTTACTTTTGATGTCGTCTCTAGTGAATTCAACATCTTCTCCCTGCAGATTATTTGCTTGGGCCCTTGAATTTTTCTCTCTCTCAGTCAGTGTGTGTCTTTTGCCCTCCCTGTGGATGGTGGCAGACCCCAACGGGGCCCTGGTGTGAGGTCACGGGCAGCCTTCTTGCAGCATATGGATTCACTTCCTTCCAAGAAAACTCCAGCCAGATGAGCGCACACACACACAACCAAACAGAGAAATGCATACCACACATACACAAATCCCCGGTGAAGTTTCTGAGATTAAAGAAAAACTATCAGCCGCCAGATCCTGCTTCATTTCTTCTCTGTGACCCAGGGGATCACTTGGAGTAATCTTGGTTAAGAACTCACACATGCTCCACTCAATATGCCCGTAATCCACCCAAGAGCATCGGAGCGGAACACACATAAGTACGCATGCAAACATAGTGTCGTCTCATAATCTGGCGTAAAATCTCCGACTTCTTAAAGTGCTGTGACACACGCGAACGCAACCTTCTAATCTTAAGTACGAGTTTCCGGAGAGTGCTATCAGGCAATCTTTGGCAGGATGCAGCGTGAGGTCTTGGACACTGGCGCTCTTGAGCATATGCGGCACACACGCAGTTACAACACACACACACTCGAACACAAATGCTGGTAATCTTCCAACCAGCTGAAGTGTAATCAAGAAGGAGACGGCCATATGTCTCAGGGTACTGAGCCTTTCTCTTCCAGATTCTACTCGTTCTCAACTTCCCTTCTTCATACCCTGCCATTACTAGCCTTTAATCTTTTCTTTTATGTGTCTAATGTACGTTAAACGTGGACATCGTCCGATTTGCTTTGGAACAACTTGCCTAAATAGACGAGGCTTGTGCCATTGGTACTATCTTGTAAATCTCTTCTTAAAAATCCCTTTTATCGGATGGTCTTTTGCTGACCCGCTAGCTACTGTCTCTTTAACTGAAATAAAAATAAGCATCCGGCTTGATGATGCTGTGAGGATATAATAACTGGGGATGAATCCACACCAGGAGTCAGCCTGCCCATGACCGCAGTGGCCAAAACCACGAGGGTCCACCCAGCTTCAAGAGACACAGACACCCATGGAAACCATCTGGCTAAAGTGAGGCACCAGCAACACCCTGGCCAGTCAGACCTCCACAAAGAAGACTCCGCAGCCTGAGCAGGCAGAGCTCGTGGGATGGAGGATCCCCACGAAGGATCCCCATCAACACTGGAATAAGACACAGAATAAAAACTAAAACCAGTAAAACACGTTAAAATCATATAAGAAATTAATCAGAAAAAATAACACTGTGTAAAAACAGGAAAGTAAACAGATTTTATTAAAAACATAAAATCATCTTAAGCAAAATTAAAATCAAGTAAAAGGCAAGTTAAAAAGGTGGGTTTTAGCCTCTTCTTAAAAAAACATGAACAGACTCCACGGCCCTGAGTTCCTCTGGCAGGCTGTTCCACAGGGGAGGACCATAATACTGGAAGGAGGCCTCACCGTAGGTTTCTGTTCTAACATTTGGTATTAATAAAAGACTGGTACCAGAAGACCTCAGGTTCTTTGAGGGGGTCACACCTCACAAAGAGGTCCGATAAATAAGAAGGCCCAAGACCATTAAGACTTTTAAAAACCATCAAAAGAACCTTAGTGCCTTAGTATCTACAGCACTTAACGAAACATGTTGCTTTAATTCATGTGCTCTGCTCACGCTTGGTCCCTCCTGTTAACAGCGAGTATCCTTTTAAATATAAATGCATCACAATACAAATATGAGTATTTAATGACTTGGTTCATTTTATGCTGTATTTGTGGCCTTAAACGTGATTTACACTGTGTCGTGCACACATCTAGAGGGCGGGACTATGTGGGGAGCATGAGGAGTGAAACCCAGGGTCAAAAATATCTTTAAAAAGCCTTTTAATATTAAAATAAATATGAAAAAAATGAGAAAAATGAAAAAAATAAGACAACCATATTTCGGCAGATTTTGCATTTCTAAGCCAAGAAATTGCACCGGGTTCAAATATGCAATCAGATTGGATTCACCACCCGACAAAAGCGAAATGTCCCCCTCTTAAATTCCTGAAAGGCGAAACATCTCCTTCCAAACAATGAACTTCAACAGACTTCCGACATCAACTGGAAGGAATTAGGGACAAAAAGACAGAAGACAAAGATCAAAACAAATCCAGCAAACATAATGTGAGATTATAATGCACCACTTTATGAGCTCAGAAAAAAAAAAAAAGGGGCCGGATTATAAAAGAGCAGATTTAGAAGATTTAAGAGGAAGATGTGAGGAGAACGAGCGATGGAAAGAGAAAGAAGGGATAATAAAGAAAGACATCTGTAGCAGTTGTAAGGACATGGATTTGTTGTCTTAATACAGTTACGGGTTCCCCAAGAGGACCAGAGGGATTAGATATGGTCATTTCATCAGACAGGGGACTGGGTGGGGGGAGGATTAAGAAAAGGCTAAAAGACTAGTGGGAAAAAAATGATGATAAGAAAGTGAGATAGACGAGGGGATTGAAGGATCGAGCGTAGAAGGAGGTCGGAAATCACTTGGGCTCTTAGCTTTTATGAAATTGGACTAAGTCTTTACAATCAGGGAATATTTAGGAGGTGATTTATGTATGCAGAGCAATTTACTAACAGGGCGGGTCCTTAAATGGCACAGCTTCAGGAGATCGGGAGAATCCGAATGGCCTCAGAAAACACTGTCGCACACACATTAAAACCCACAACTCATTTATCTTTTTATGCCTCTGACCACAAAAGGGAGTCGGAGTCGGGCTGTCCATGCTGCCGTAACACTTTTGGGGAATTGAGAACGTTTGTGACATAAGTCAGGTCCAATGCCTTGTTATGCATTCTTCTCGAAAAAGAATCAGAAAGGTGCCAACAACAAAGACTACTGATAGGGGTGGCATACCCCGATGTTGCACCGTTTGGCACCGGTGCAACATCAAAAACCAGGTAGAAAACGTTCAGCCTTAACGGTATTATCAACGGTATCGTCAGAGAGGCCGGGCCAAGAAAGCAAGCACAGTGCGCACCACTTTTTTCCCGTTTGCCTCTAAAAGACGGTCTGTCCCCCCACTTTCTGCTTCCTCGCTGCACTGGCACTGCAGAGGGAAGGGTTGCCAGGGACGGACAGAGTGGCGAAGTCGTGTTAAAGATCCTAAGTGTGGCCACATTTCTTTAAAGTTGATTCAGACAAAATGCAAGATTTGGTTTTGTCCGTATAATTTGTCATCCTTTACTTGTTTTTACAGTAAAAAGGGAACGATAAGATACCAGATCGATAAGTGGTATCGATAAAAGTACTAGTATAAAAAAGATGGTATCGGTAACCGTCCCTAACCGAGTGAACACAAATGCCGGCCTTTCTTTAGACCATGGGATAAGAGGGTAGAAACAGGTACCAATTGAGGAGTTTATTATCCAAAATTAATGGATGGCCTACAGGCATTCCTATTGGACATTTGCTTCCGTAGAATTGGGCATTACGTCTTACGTAACTTACTTTCCAAGATAACGTAAAGTTTGTTTTTGGGTGATTGAAAATATGGGGCATATAACCCACCGCGACTTATCTAGGTTGATCTCTACCGAATCATGCACTTTTTGGCCTTGCGCGACTTGCACTCTGGAATCCGTAAAATAAGGTTCATGTCCAAAAATAGTGTAACCAATTGCTAAAGCTATCATTTGAAGCACATGTGGCACAGAGTATGGACTGGACACTCAAAGGTCAAAGTCGGAAACTCCCAAAGGGTGATAGAGAGTGACCACACCAAGATTCTTTGGGACTTCCGGATCCAGACTAACCGAATTTTAATGGCGAACCAATCTGACTTGTGGTTGTTGGACAAGAAGTAGAAGAAAGCAGTAGCGGTGGATGTAGTGATACCAAGTGATGGTAACATGACAAACTAGAGAAGTACCAAGGGCTCAGGGACGAGCTTCAGAAGGTCTAGAAAGTGTAGTTTCCTGTAAAACCTGTAGTGATCGGGGCACTCGGGGCAGTGACCCTCAAACTTGAGAAGTAGCTCCAACAGATCCCTTTAGAGACATCAGATATCTCAGTCCGGAAGAGTGCAGTCCTAGGAACAGCAAGCTTACTACGCAGATTCCTCAATCCCCCTGGCCTCTGGTAGAGGACATGCGCTTGGGAAGTGGGGAAGACCACCCGTGGGAGGGTGTGAAGAAAATTTGAAAAAATGGTCGGGAAACACCCTTTTCTTTCTGGTTTTCTGGAATTTTTGAAAGTCCTGATGACCCATTGCTGTTTGGGCAAAAATGTCCGGAATCTCTATGTGTAATATTTTACGTGTTCTAACGTGTTCTTCAAATATACCGAATTATTTCTCTTCATCGCTTTGCAGCTGAGGCACACTTCATACCCTCATCGTATCCCCACTGTTACACCAGCTATGTGCAGATGTTTATTTTCTTCTTCATTACACATTAACCACTCATTCCAGTGGACGCTGGGCCTAGTGAGTGTATGTGTGTGTGTGTGTGTGTGTGTGTGTGTGTGTGTGTGTGTGTGTGTGTGTGTGTGTGTGTGTTCCTTTTGGATCTCTTCCAGGTGTCTCAGTGCCACCCTGCTGATCAGACAAGCAGAAAAGAATCTCAGTGTTTTTCTGCTCCATCAGCGGGATTCACTGCTTCGCTTCAACGTGCTGGTGCCAAAGATGCAACATAAAACGAAACGCGTGACGGTTTATACGGGAAAAAAAAGGGTCCAGACCCCATTTTTTAAGATTTAAACGGGGTTAAAATATTACAAAAAATATTTTCTCAAACCTGCACCGCCCCCAAATGAAAAAAAAGAAATTTGTATTTTGCGATATTTGTAGCACAAGTTTAAACGAGACGGTAATACTACAAATATTTATCCAAAATTTTTAAAGCTGAATTAGGATAATATTTTTACTTAAATCTTAAAATTTCACTTTATCGTCCAAACAAAACTCAAGAAAACATTTTCAGAAATGACGTAAAAACATAACTTTTGACACAAAACGGTTTTAATCTAAAAAAAAATCCCCAAAAATGCCTGCTTTTTATAATTTTTTTTATAACTTTTTTTTTTTAGATGTAACATAAAAATGAACACTTATTGGTAAAAATATATTTTCCACAAGCTTCAATCCCAGAATTGATTTTTTAGCTAATTTTTTTTCACTGATTGTAATTTTGTGGGGTTTTTTTGCGTCTTTAAACTAAATTAATCAATATTAGCTTAATTATAAAACTTTTATTTTTATTAGCAAAACTAACATTTTTTATATTTTTAAATGTATTTTCAAACAAGTCCGATGTTTTGCGAAAACCGGATCTGAGTTAATCTTTATTTCAGCCAATATTGTTAATTGATTATATCAATAAAAATAGGTATAAAAACATATGTTTTATGTTAGCAAATAAATTAGAAAAATTTGTTTATTTATTTTGTTTTTAAACAAGGGTTGCCAGATGGAGAAAAATATATAAAAATTGAATAAAAAATAAACAAATTTAGCATTTAAACCTTGTTTCACTGTTTTTTTTCTTCGTTCACTTCAAGCTTTTTCTTCCAGGGGGCGCCACAGAAAATTAATCGTCTACTTTCAAAGCTTTTTTCTGTCTGCGTAGAAATGCCTTTTAAAAAAGTGAGCAGTTTTTCAAGGAAACCACCCACACTTACTCAGTATGAACTATAGATGAACTGATTAGGATACCATGGTCAAGGTCGTAGCATTCAAAATTTGCCACACGGGCCTCAACCATTCATTTTTAATTTGTTTTGGGATATGAACAATGTCGAGACATTTTTTTTCGCAACTTACCGAATTATTTTCATTTTTCCAAATCTTTTCGTCTGTTTTTATTTCTTAAAGACAAATTCCACCGAAAACACGAGTAATTTCCTCGTAAGAGGCGTAGATAATGCCCGATGACAGATTTACTCTTCCTGACGTTCCGCACATCACCGCACACACACACACAAGCGGAACGCCTGGCCTTGTTGTGTCAACGTAGGAAACACGAACGCAATCGATGCCGCGGCAACGCAACACACACAAACCTGCGGAACGCTTCCTGTTCAGGTCGGACGGGAGGTAAAACAACTTTTACTTCCTAGGTCAAAGGTGAGGGGCAGGTGTGGGATCAGTTAGCAGCTGCATCCGTGAGGATACGACAAAAAAAAAAAAAAAAACACATGTGGGTGTGTGTGTGTTTAGGAATACCTGCTGATTTCACAAGAATACACACTCACAGGTCTACAGTTCTACGCTAGCTTTTTATTTCGGTTACGCGTTTCATACTCGTCCCTGATTGAATTAATTGACTTTAATGGGCGCATATTGTCGTGTGACTCACGGGGGAGGTGTGGACGGACGGACACACACACACACACACACACACACACACACACACAGACAATTAACCATTGATTGAAGCAACTCAATACACTCAAGCAGTGTTGGCTTGAAGCGAGAGGACACCGCCTGTGGCAAGGTGACTGAACAACCATCCTTTGCGAGTGTGTGTGTGTGTGAGTTGTTCACAAAAAAGAACAACTGGTGACATCTGCGAATGATCGCCATTAAACGTGAACATGAAAGGACGCGCACATACCTTTCTCTCTTGTTTCTTTCTCACATATTTGTTTGGTCCATCTTTTCCTTTTCCGGGTGCTCTTTGGGCTTCAAAGACGCAAGGTGAGACGGGCGGAGATGAAACGATCAGAGGGACCAAAAGATGGCGGGGGTAGGGGGTGGAGGGGGACAAAGGGGTATAAGTGTGGGTGGGAAAGGATGAAAATAAAGAGGGGGATGAAGAAAGGGAAATGAATGTTGGTGTTGTTTATTGACGATTGAAATTAGTTCAAAGTTAAAATAAACTGTAAAAATTTGAACTACCGCATTATTTCTAATAGAAGCCCACCCAGTTTTAAGATTAAGATTACGTCTGACTAAAATAAGTCTTCCATATCCCAGCTAATAATTTAACGTTCCCAGAATGTTTTGGGAAGGTTTTTCAAAGTTTAGTCAAAGTTTTAGTTAAAGTTTTCTTAAAGGTTGTTTTTGGTTTTCTAAAGGTTCAAATGTAAAGTTTTATGACGGTTGGGAAACGTTATTTTTTGGTTTTCAGAACATTCCTCTATATTAATTTTAACCACAACATTTGGAATTTGTCATGATGTTGAGCTGAGGCCAAAATATACCCATGACACAACAGACAGGCTCAGATGAAAAAATCACAAGCAGATTTATTAGATTGATAAAAAGTCCAAATAAAGAAGACAAAACCTGATAAACTAGGCAGGTTCTGATGAAGGAGCTAGAGCCAAAAAACTGGGTAACAGGTCAAGCATGAAAAACAACGATCTGGCGATGAGTGTGTCAAAAACTGTTCCATTTATGCTCCAGCAGGTGAGTAGATGTGTTTCAGGTGTGACTAGTTGCACACACACAGATAAGAGGGACGGGGGAAACAGGACACAGAGGGGAACAGACTACTCTCCTGACAGAATTTGGTTCTCTCAACGTGTTGGGAAGGTTCAAACACAGGCATGGGCAAACTACGGCCCGCGGGCCAAATGCGGCCCGTTAAACATTTTAATCTGGCCCACTGATTGTTAAAAAAGGTACAACCGCGCATGGGCAGCTTATGCTGATACCAGTACCGTACTGAGACAAAATTTTTTGCCCTTCAGATACCCGCATTGCATCAGTAAGGCCGCGCATGCGTGAGTATTCAGAATAATACGGTTTGCGTTTCGCACTTATTGATAAACACAGCAGGTCTTGTTAGCGAAGAAATGCGATACTTGAACTCATTCATTCATCCTTTGAGCCGTCCATCCATATCGTGATTGCGAGCGTTGCCGGAGCCTAACCTGGCTGATTGAAGGTGAGAGGCAAGGTACACCTCTGACACTTCACCAGTTTGACGCAGGGCAACACATGCACAAACTTATTCATGGGGGCAAATTCATAGCGACCAATCAACCGAACATGCAAGTTTTTGGAGGGTGGAGGAAAACTGGGGTACGCGCAGATACCCCCACGTTGACAAAGGGAGAACATGCAAACTCCACACAGAAAGACCAATGTTCTAAGTCTCATCTCCCCCGGGGCTGGAACCCCTGACCCTCTTGCGGTGAGGCCCGTACTAAACAGAGCACCTGCGTGTCGCCGACAAAAAAAACAAACAAACAATACTTTTAAATATGTTTATTCAGTTTTACTTACGTTTTGGACATTGTGAATCCCCCTTCCTCTTGCTACCTGCTGAGCCCCGCCTACTAAGTTTGAGGCCACAAACACAGCGTAAAGCGCATCGAGTTAGCAAACCTAGCGCATATTGTTTTTTATACTTCTTTTGGGGGAGTTACACATAAACGACTTTCTTTATCAGACTAGGCATCAGCAGAGCATGGGCACGTAAGACATACTGTTCATGTTAGTTAGCCAATGTGGCAGAGAACAAAATCCATGTCCAAGAACAACCTGGTGATCAAAATGTGTCCAAATACTTGACGGGAAAGCTGATAATCAAGGAATGCTTTTGATGCAGAAATAACATTTAAACATTGTTGGAATATTTAAAAAGTTTATTTTTACTATAAACATCAAATTTACCAAAATAAAAGTGAGCACGTTGTTTGATTTGTTTGAATTTCGCAACATAATAAATGTGGTCGATGAATTGGAAAAAGTGCCCCTGGGGTTTTTCTTTTTTTTACCAAAGAACATCAAAAACAGGTGAATTTTAAATGTATCAACGTGTCCAAGAAGCCATTGTTCGCATCAGGGTAGCTTTTTTTTTGTACTAATCTGAGTTTTTCTAACTATCCCACACAGCCGTGGGATGTAGCAAAGCTCTGGGCAAAGGGAAGTGAAGGGCGCAACTAGCTCAAGGCAAAGCCCAGTAGGAAGCATACCACAGCCGGTCACATCAGGGAAGAAAACTTTCAGACTAATTGTACCTTTAATTTTTTTTTTCTTCGTCTATCATTTGATTTTTTTTTCACTTTAACAAAGTGGATTAGCTTGTGAGCTAAAAAAAAAATTTGAACCAGAAAATTTGACCATTTTGTGAGCTAAATTTTGAGTTTAAGAATACGAACAAAAGCTTGAAATGTTTGCTATAATTTTCCAAATATTTACTTTCACGTTTGTTCATTTGAGCAACAAAAAAGGCTGTAAAATTAGTTTTTCTGTCACTTCCGTTGTCAAACTTCTGTTCTTCTCTGTGTCCGATAAGGCAGATAATTATGCTAATGCTAACAGCGTTGCTAGTCTTTCCTGGTTCGTAGTGTCAGCGTCTCTCACGTGAACCGAGACACCGCTAAATGTCATCCTTTGCCTCGTGTCTGCGTGTGTGCTTGGAAACGTGTGTTCAAGAGAGATTGTCTGAGATAACGAGGAGTTTAGCCGTAAGTGCATTTGCATGCTTTAACACACACCACGTCGCAATATTAATTAAAGTTCATTGCTTCGGTAATTAGCGGAGCAAGATAATACCAATAAATGACTTATTGCCCCTCCCTCAGGTTCAGCTCTTTTTGAACTTTAATTGAATGAGCGACATTAAAAACTTCAGACGCCATTTGGCAAGGTTGACAAAACAGTCGTAAATGGGAAAGGAAACACTCTAAGCATGAAGGAGTTGTTCCTTCATGTTGTTGAAGTTGTTCAAGTTCAAGTTGTTGGAGGAGTTTAAGTATCTCTGGGTCTTGTTCACGAGTGGGGGAAGGATGGAGCGGGAGATCGACAGGAAGATAGGTGCAGCATCAGCAATAACTAGGATGCTGGATTGATCCGTTGTGGTAAAGAGAGAGCTGAGCCGAAAAGAAAAGCTCTCGATTTACAAGTTGATCTACGTTCCAACCCTCACCATGGTAACCAGGATCTACGTTCCTACCCTCACCATGGTAACCAGGATCTACGTTCCTACCCTCACCATGGTAACCAGGATCTACGTTCCTATCCTCACCATGGTAACCAGGATCTACGTTCCAACCCTCACCATGGTAACCAGGATCTACGTTCCTACCCTCACCATGGTAACCAGGATCTACGTTCCTACCCTCACCATGGTAACCAGGATCTACGTTCCTACGTTCACCATGGTAACCAGGATCTACGTTCCTACCCTCACCATGGTAACCAGGATCAACGTTCCTACCCTCACCATGGTAACCAGGATCAACGTTCCTACCCTCACCATGGCAACCAGTATCTACGTTCCTACCCTCACCATGGTAACCAGGATCTACGTTCCTACCCTCACCATGGTAACCAGTGTGGGTGGTGGCCGAAAGAATGAGATCCCGGAAACAAGGAGCCGAAATGAGATTCCTCCGCAGGTTGGCTGCCTCTCACTCAGAGATCGGGTGAGGAGCTCTGCCATCTCGGAGGAGCTCGGTGTCGAGCCGCTCCTCCTCCAGGTCGAGAGGAGCCAGATGGGGTGGTTCGGGCATCTGGTCAGGATGCCCCCCGAGCGCCTCGCAGGCGAGGTGTTTTGGGCACATTCCACCGGGAGGAGACCAAGGGGCAGACTCCGAACCCGCTGGAGAGACTATGTCTCACAGCTGGCCGGGGAACGACTTGGGATCCTTCCAGGGGAGCTGGAGGATGCAGCCGGGGAGAGAGAGGCCTGGGCTTTCCCGTTTGAGGCTGTTGCCCCCGCTACCCGACCCCGGAACTAGTGGAAGATGACGGAACGGAACGAAGTTGTTCCTCAAAGAAAATCAGAAGCAAGTTTTCTCCGAAGAAAGCAAGTTATACCCCAAACTTAGGGTAATCTTTTTCAGCAAGTCCCGACTTCCCTGAGCCATGATTTCTACAGTTTATTTTAAACTCAATCTTGTCCAGATGTTACACATCAATAACGAGCCTGATGATGCTCCAGAAAGTAATTTCTGGACTGGATCTACTTTGTCACTAAAGTCCACACAAGTCCAAAAACTTCTGACCTGTTTCTCAAAAATTCTCACAACGGGTGAGTTTCTTTCGGGAACTGGTGCCATCTGACTTTAAATACAAGACACATTATTTAAATTGCTAAATCTGTCTAAAAATCAATACCATGGCCCATGGAGTACCTCAGGATTCAATGTTTGGACTTCTTTTTTTGTCCGCTCACACCTTATGCAGATGATACTGTGGTTTCCGTTTGACTTCCAGCAGGTCATTACGGAACTAAAAAAATAGGACAAAATTTCTTCTACTCAAAACAAGACTGAAATAATCAGTATTCATTCCTCATAATGGGGAATTTCTGTGCTACATTGCACCGCAGCAGGCAGCTGCGACGGCGCTAATGATGGGAGAAAAGGAGCTTTAGGTGTGGAGCTATATTCGTCGCATTTTAGACACAGCTTCAAAAATAACTATAAAGAAGTCGTATTTGGTAAAGTGCGACCTTGCTGCTTAATGAGGATGACAGTGTTGACTTGCATTTTTAACGAGTGTTTTAAAAAACGAAGGAAATGAACACATTGAATAAAAACTTTGACTGTTGAACAAAGCCAGGAACGTATTTTTAAAGCTCAGCGGATTTTTATCGTATTCACCGAGGATTTTTAATAATTTACAGAGAGAAAAGAAATACTAGCTTTACTACGACAAATGTTAAGAATAAAGCAGACATTTGGGGATTCATGAAAATTAAAGGGAAAGGAGACATATTTGGAAAAAAAATATTATGATTCAAATGCAATCGTTTGTCTTTAATCTTCAATAAATCAATTTGCCGACAAACAAGATACTTTTTTGACGATCAGGCAAGAAACTGGATTTTTTGACAGCTTACAAGTTGCGATTATAACGTGACTCCAGTTTGATCGTTTATTACCCCCGGGCATTTCTTACAGTGAGTTAGAATGTGTCTGCAGCTCTCGCTGGATCAATTTGCTGCCGAGTGTGAAGCGACCAGGATGGGAATTAGTGCCTCCAAATCCGGGACTATGGTCCTTGCCCGGAAAAGGGGGGATTGCCCCCTGCAGGTCAGGGACAAGGTCCTTGCCCAAGTGGAGGAGTTTAGGAATCTCAGGGTTTTGTTCACGAGCGGGGGAAGGTTGCATTGGTAGATCGACAGGCGGATCGGTACGGCATCAGCAATAACTAGGACTCTGCATCGGTCTGTTGTGGTAAAAAAAAGAGCTGAGCCAAAAAACTCTTGATTTACAAGTCGATCTACGTTCCTACCCTCACCATGGTAACCAGGATCTACGTTCCTACCCTCACCATGGTAACCAGGATCTATGTTCCTACCCCCACCATGATAACCAGGATCTACGTTCCTACCCTCACCACGGTAACCAGGATCTACGTTCCTACCCTCACCATGGTAACCAGGATCTACGTTCCTACCCTCACCATGGTAACCAGGATCTACGTTCCTACCCTCACCTATGGTCACCAGCTGTGGGTGGTGACCGAAAGAATGAGATCACGGATACAAGCGGCCGAAATGAGCTTCCTCCGCAGCGTGGGTGGGCTCTCACTCAGAAATCGGGTGAGGAGCTCTGCCATCCAGGAGGAGCTCGGTGTCAAGCCGCTCCTACTCCAGGTTGAGAGGAGCCATATGGGCTAGCTCGGGCATCTGGTCGGAATGCCTCCCGAGCGCCTCGCTGGTGAGGTGTTTCGGGCACATCCCACCAGGAGAAGACTAAGAGGCAGACCCCGAATCTACCAGAAAGACTATGTCATACAGCTGACCGGGGAATGACTCGGGATCCTTCCGGGTGAGCTGGAGGATTCAGCTGGTGAGAGAAGCCTGGGCTTCCTGTCTGAGGCTGTTGCCCCCGCGACCCGGCCCCGGATTAGCGGAAGACGACGGAACAGAATTCCTACGTTCTTGCAACCTGGTTTCCTGGGTGCCTAGCACGGCGTAAATCTTGTTTGAGTCCGCTAATAAGTCTTAAGCGGATCAAGTTAGCAAAGCTAGCGCAAAATCCATTACGCTCTTATTTTGTGGTATCTACAGAAAAAATGGCAGTCCTTTTTGAGACGAGGGACCCTGAAAAACTCCAAAATCCTTTAAAATGTTCGCAACTCCAAAGTCCTCATTTTCGCTTTCACAGAACAGTACTCTTCCTCATCCGTACAAACACACTCCGTTCCACACACCCGACACACTTTCTCCGCTGTGTCTTTGTGCTCCTTTAACCTTGAGGTCCGTTTGTGCCCAACTGTGATAATCTCTCCGACTGCCTTCATTACAGAACACACATGTCCACACACACACTCATAGTAGAGACAACCATCAAGGAAAAGCACATGCATTTAAACTGCACACTTACACACACACAGGTGAGAGGGAAACACTTCAAATCTTTTTTCGCTATTGACCAGAATCAGCGTCGGGCTCATCAGATAGTCAGGACGGAGTGTGTGTCTCTGTGAGTGTGTGTTATTGGCTGTCCTCCGCCTAACTGGCTAGACGGACACAGCCTCCAGGAATGTCAAACCTCCAACCTGCATTTTGATGTGGGCACCCGCAGTCACTCGTACAAACGTCTGTGCACGTTACCCGATTGTCTAAGTGGCTGTCATGGCAACCAGGTGGGCACGTCGCTTTAAAAGTAAAGTTTTAATTGTCGGATGGGATTTTGTGCGTGACGACTTGGATACTTTTATTTAAAAAATTGGGGTGTTCGGTTAAAATAGAATTAAAAATTTGTCCCAAAATGCGGCACGTATTTGGAAGGTGTGTTTCTGTGTGTGCGTTTGCTCTCGAAGAGACAGACACACAGGCTTGGCAAGCGATCTACGCTGCCACTCAGTCACCCCGCCGCTCTACCTCTCTTTCATTCGCACTTTCCCTCGCCTTTCATCCCCTCGATCCCTCTGTGACACAACCTGTGGTTTTTTTGAGAAACTTCTAAATGATTGATTCTTTTATCTTTGAACCTGTCCGTGTGTGTGTTTGTGTGTGTGTTGGAAATAACTGTCTTTGCCACGGTTTGCTGCAATGATTTTTTATTTTTTAATCATAGTAGGCACAGACCCTCAAATTTCAAGAGTACCGAGAATTTCAGAAGATCAGTTCTAACAAACTTTGGGGTTAAAGAATGAGATTTTTTCACCTTTTAAGAAAAAGAATGAGGAGTTCCGAAACCAGCAAAAGTAACTCCAACCTCGAGGTCGTAGATTTAAAGCCGAACAAGGGCGTTGCTTAAGTTTTGCGTGGCTAGGTAGCCCAGGCTTTCGAGGTCCTACTTGCGGCAAATCTCAAACATCAGGTCAAATTGACCTCACTCGATCTCATTAGATGATATCAGCAATTCTACAAGTAAAGCCGATGTTCTGTCGAGATGAGCCACCGGTAGCTCCGCCCATTGGTGTGTGCTACCTTGTCGAAAAATGCTCCCAAGAACCTAGTGGGTAAAATTGATTCCACTTAGGAAATAACGACATCTGATTAGCAAAGATGTCAAGTTTTTGGCTTCACTAAGAGGGAGATTTTGAGGTGTGGCCAAAAGAGGGAGGGGCTATGATGTGTGGTCACATCCGCCAATGGGCAACACCCGCCATGACAGTTGGTGTAAAATAAAACAGTTTAAAACACAAGAAAGCAGCTGGAAAATTGTACGTCTTCCATGTGTTACCACCTAGCGTTATGTATCAGTACAAAGAGGAATTACCACCAGGAATACACCCCTGTCCTGATTGTTCACGTTTTGTTTTGCGGCTCATGAGCATAAGCTGTCACATAACCAAAGTTCCCGGATGTCCGACTTCTTCCATACGTTCATCAGAAACAATACTGGCAATATTGTTTCTGAAGGCCGCCAGTAGATTCCTGTCTAACCTCATCTGTCAGCCGGTCCATCACCATAGCAAACTGGTAAGGACTCAGAGTAGATCCCTGGTGAGTCCCACCCCCAAATTGAACTATATGTGTCTATTTAAACATATATTTTATATTCACTCATATACGCACTATATATGCGTTACATCTTTCAAATTGCTTGCAAACAGCTATCAGGCAGTCGTTTAAATCTAAGCCAGCTGACTATTCCCAGTTGAATAAAAAGAGTACACATCCCAGAAAATAGTTTTAGAAACATAAAAGACGAGGTAATAAAAAAAGACTTACCGCCGCTTAATACAGCGGGATGAAACAGAAAATAAAATGATGATCCGTGAGCCGGCTTTGATATAAAACTATGGATATTTTCTATTTATTTCCTTTAAGAAGCACATCTTTTTAATCGGTTAATGGAAAAACCTTCTGAGAAAACAGAAATTGCTATCTTATAAAAATCCAGATGATGTTTCTTTAATATTCAAAGCACATTAATAAACCCACCATAAACAAAAAAAAAAAAATCAAGGATGATTTCAATGTAAATGTGTTTGACACAAAACTCCATTTTTTTTTTCTCTGAATACCCAAACTGCATCCTTGGAAAGATTTAATTTTCCCTCAAGTGCCTCCCATCTCCTAGAAAAGTATGTTGTCGCTTTTCCACAAGGTTCCCCCACTCGGTGGATGTATTTCTCTTCAGCCCGAGTTCAAGTAGCTAATCTCCTATGTCTCAAGGTCAGTATTTGAACGCACTCTTAAGGGTCTTGATTCAAATAAATGAGACAAGAAAATTAATCGGAGGCAGAGCATGAAGTATTGAGAGGATGTGTGTGAAGCCCTAATGCTATGTGTGTGTTTGGAACGGGGAGAGGAGAAAGAGCTCAGCTGCTTCGGGCCGAGAGGCCGATGGGATTCACTCATGGATGAAAGCGAAAGATAAAAGACCGGGACAGAAAAGGTGAAAGAGGAAAAGGATCGCTGTGCAGGACGGAACATTGTTCTTTTGATCACAGTGCGAAGGTTGTGTACTTCCCTGACTCTGGCGCATCTTCTTCATAAGATGAAGAAGATGCGCCAATGAAGCCCAGATTTTAAATGCCTTTACCCACGGAATGTGGAGGAGGCCTTAAACATTCCGTCTCTCCCAAACCAATGACGGGATTTTAATGACACTGCCTATAGTTACTCAATACCAACTATAGATTAACTAGTCAGGCTTTCTGTTTCATGCACCCAAAGATCAACGTCACAAAATTTGACGGCGCAATAAAGTAAATAAAGTTTTTATTTTCAGGCCTTTGAAAGCTTATTCCTTTACGCTGAATTCTAGTTTCTTGATACCAGGGTTTGTTTACAAATTAGGTGACATGAGAAACCAAAAAAGCCCTGAGGGAGTCCATTCCTCCACTAAGGTCAAGAAACAACCACTGACAAACTTGGCCTATTGTCACGTGTCCATTGGTACCAGAGTTCCAAAGTGTGTCTTATTTGAGACTTTACCAGAATCTTTAAAACACTCCTGGGCCCAAACGGTGACTCGGATCACCCAAAAAAATGTAACTACATCTTTATCTCCCAACCGTGCATATGTCCTAAAATTTTATAAAAATCCACCCATAACTTTTTAAGTTATGTATTCTTGGTTGTCTCTGGGGCGTTGCCATTGGTTGCATAGCCACAGGCCTTTAAACAATTTTTGCCATGGAGATGCATTTTTTGCCTTAAATGATTTCATTTGTTGCTAAAAGGTATGGAATAACACAGTTTTGGGTGTTTCTTGCCATCCAGAGGACTTCCACACACAGACACACAAAATTTTGGTGTCAAAAACCCCATACAACTGGAAGGGTGACATTTAAGGAACAGCATACCGGAGACTGATAGGTAGCAAAGTTCCAAATCTGGCCAAAAACAAACTAAACAGAAAGAAAGGCTGGTTCTTGTTTCAATGTACAATATCTGGTCAAATTTTTTGTTTTGCCCACCTCTGATTGGGTTTTATGCATTTTCAGCCTCATTCAGACAACGTGTTGATGGGAGCGACCAATGTTCCCTTGCGCACTCTTCGCAAATTAATAGCGCACAAGAAAACCTCTGCAGCGCAAAAAATATAACTCAATTTAAACTTAAGATGGTAAAATGAGGCAGAGCTCCGGAACATATCTCTTTCTTTTTGAAACAAATTGCTTCAAACCGCTGCTTCAGAATTTGGCTCGTCACTGCTGCTGATGTCACAAAAGAGTAACCGTTTTAGCTCCGCCCCCTTCTGCTCAGGAAGCTTGTGTGTTTGCTCAGACACATAAAAATATTAGAGGGAACATTGGTACTAACTCAGTCCCAATGAATGTTTGGGACTATGAAAGTAAACTATGTTTTGTTTCTTTCCAAAGATTTTGTTTTGAGCGCTCTTTGGACGCCATTTTGGACTCGCCGGCTAGCTCCTAACGGCTAGCTAGTAATGGAGTCATTCTGCTGGAGTCAATATGTTGACATACATATTGACATGCGTGACCCGTTGCTCGCTCTCGGAGGCACATCTGTGTCTAGCTGGAGGAGTTTGTTTGGTCCTGGGGGAGCTGAGGAGAAGGGGTTCGGAGTAGGGGACTGTCTAGAAGAGGTGCTTCGGGCCCTGTGTTTTTGCGGTTTCCATGGAAACATCTAGTTCCTCGCTTGAGGAAATGAAGGCACTCACTTAGACCCAGTGAAATACAGAGAGGCTAGTTTGGTCTGGCTTTGTGACCCATTCTGGACTCCAGCTTTTGGGTCGCCAGGTTGGACACAGTACGACCGAACTGGGATGCCGGGGGGAAAGAGGCACCCAAATTAGGGCAAGCACTCAAATTTCCCTTTGGGCATTAATAAAGTATATTCTATTCAATTCAATGCATCTTTTCAATACGACCTCCTCTTTTTATCCTCTACTCTCTTACACCTACCATTCACTCCATTTGGCCGCACATCTTACATCTAAATATATCTCCCACCGTGCTGCCTCTCCATCCCACCATCTTATTCAGGTTTTATCGGCTGCTTGTCTACATAAAACCCGAATGCATCACAGTGTCTCTTTTCAATGACCTAAACTGTACTTACAAATGAAAAATAGCCGGGAACCATTTTAATTGGGATAATTTTAGCATAGACTTCACACAAAGTTTCAAACAAATTCTACTTTCGTGTAAAAAAAAAATGTCCTATTTTCGACCGAAATGCTGCTAAAAGCAAAAATGGTGCATGATTGTGGTCGTTTTTTCTAAAAACAAACAAAAGGAAAACAAAGGAGTTTTAAAGTAACTGGAACGTTAATTCAAATTCTGTTGATTTTAAACACAAGTTTTTTTTTCGGAACATACGAACACAGATGTGACAGAAAGCTACCGGGTGTTGAGCTTATTAAAATAATCAAGATTCTTACATAACAACGCAAATCAACGCAAACTGAACGCGGTATGACGTAAGGGCATGTGCAAATTCGAAATAGACACGTTCAATTAACAGCTGATCCTAAGAAAGCTTTGCTCAAATGATATTTTTGCGATTTTTTCAGGGATGATAGAAAATGAAAGAAATGGATTAGGTGTAATAAATGGCTTTTTTTTTCGGTAAATGGTCTTTTTTTGTTTACAACTTCAGTATGCAGTATTCCGTTAGGTGTCTGATATGCAGCTCAGCATGTATTTAAACACCAGTTACGTGCACCCTTTGTACGCATGTATTTTTATTCGTACATTTTTAACACTACCCCCATTTTTTTAAATTGACTGTAATATCGCAAAATCCATGACACTGTGATCAAAAAATACCAATGCCGATCTATAAAGAGACCAAATTCACAACATATTTCAATAAAATAACAGTGATTTTCTTATTTAATCAGCAGCAGGGATTTAAAAATAAACCGCGCTACAACTGGTTTCTATTGTAGATGTGTAAGCATGTCAAAGTGAGTTTTCCCAGAAGCGCCAACTCCAGATGGCCTCAAAGAGACAAAAGGCTAATGCCATCACCGCGCACACAATCAAATGTTACAGCGCACACAGATACAACACGAAGGCCCACCCTTGAGACCACCCCAACGAGCTTTCATGCAGAGATCAAAAAACAAAAGCAAGTGGAAAACGGCAAAGTATAAAAGACAAGGGCTAAACACAGAGAGCGGAATAAAGGAAGATATCCGTGGCAGCATGAAAGGAATCTCCACCCTGTTACCTATCACAGCTGTCTGAGAACATCTCTTTCCCAAACCAGCCCCCCGCCTCGCATTTTCCTGCCGTGTACCTACATTTATGTACTCGAATTGGCAGTCGTGAGTTCCTCTACGTTCCAACACATTATTACCAAAATGCACGCATGGCTACTTTACAAGCCCATTTTCTGAAAAGTTGGAATGTAAAATGGAAATTAAAAGGAGGCAATAATCACAAAAATCCCATAAACTGATGCTAAAGTCTCAATTAAACATAAACAACAGATTGTAACAGAATTTTTACAATTTTATGCCCAATGTTAGCTTTTTTTTTTAATTCAATGTAGTAAAATTTAGAAAAAGTAGTTCCAAGTTGATGTTTACAATTTTTTAATGACTTTAGCTGAAATTTCAGGAAGTTTTCATACTGACCAATGTGGGAGTTTTTTTGGTCAATTTCCAAGTGGGAGAATTAAAACATGTTGGGGTCTTATTTGCAAAGAAGAAAATGACGAAGAGGGAACTAATCAATCGTATAAGTGCAGCGTCTTTAATGAATAAATCGGTTTTTACTTCAACTATGGTCGCTAGCTGTGGGAGCTACTAAAAGAACAATATTAAGATTAGAAGTGACTGACTGATCTAAGGCAAGAGGCAGGGTTCACACCAAACAGATTGCCAGTCTGTCACAGTGGCCCAAACTCATCCCTAAGGGCAATTTTCATAGCGGCCAATTAACCTAACATGCATGTTTTTGAAGAGTGGGAGGAAACGGGGGTACCAGGAGGAAACCTACATGTACTCGTGGAGAACAAGCAAATTCCACACAGAAAGGCCTGTGTTCCAAGCATTGTCGTAACCTGGGACTCGAATCCAGACCTTCTTGGTGTGGGGCTAGCTCTTACCACTGCGCCACTGGGCTGCCCGTCTGGTGACTTTTATGGAATATAAATTTAGGTTGGAATTTTTGACCAGCTATAGACAAACCTAAGAAAAGTTTTTGTTTGGGAAACCAGAAAGACAAGACAAACCCGCAGGGGAGTGAGGAAAAGCAACCCCTTAAATACTGCCAGGAGAAAATAGGAACCAGGTGAAGATCATTAGGGAAGAAAGGTGATCAGACCAGGAAGACACACCCAAGAGGAACACAGCACCTGAAATAAAGTGAGTGATTTCAAAATAAAACAGGAAATAAACAAAAACACTCTGACTTTCTTACTAAACCTGACAGTTAGGGGTTCAACCCGACCAAAAGTTACAAATGTATATTAACAATAAATGTACAGTTGATGGAGAGTTCTACACCAAAAAACACCAAAGACAAGAACAGAAATACTAAAAAATGGACACGTGACTTGATGAAATAAAATGTCGCCTTCAGAGATACCTTTGTACAAGCTAGCATGTTCGGAACCAATGACAAGACTCAAGAAAAGTGGTGGTAGAGTCTCTTCTGGTTGTTTTTTGGAGGAAGAGACCAAAACAAGAGACTCAAACATGGTGGCGGGATGTGGATCAAGGATTTTCTCAAAATCAATGTCCACCAAGACCAAAAAGGGCCAAACTGCAATTTTCAAAAATCTAGGGAAGCTCAAAAAAGAAAGTTGCCATCCTGTGAACGCACATGTACCTCTGAGCTATGGCTCGCTATAGGTCGCTATGGGTCGCTATGGGTAGCTACGGGTCACTATGAGTCGCTATGGGCCGCTATGGGTCGCTACAGGTTGCTACGGGTCGCTACGGGTTGCTATGGGTCGCTATGGGTTGCTACGGGCCGCTACGGGTCGCTATGGGTCGCTATGGGTCACTATGGGTCACTATTGGTCTCTATTGGTCGCTATGGGTCTCTATGGGCCTCTATCGGTCGCTACGGGTCGCTATGGGTCGCTATGGGTCTCTATGGGTCGCTATGGGTCTCTATGGGTCGCTACGGGTCGCTATGGGTCGCTATGGGTCGCTATGGGTCACTATGGGTCTCTATGGGTTGCTATAGGTTGCTATGGCAAAGTGATAGAGTGGTTTTACTGAAAATGTTCAACCCCTGTCCGCAGAGTTCCTGCCGAGGTATGCTGTTTTTTTTTGTTAGTCATCGCTCCCAAAACACCTACAGTGTTTTAATTCAACTCCACAGTTACTCAAGTATCTTTTATTGATGAACTGATTACGTAGCTTCACGGTTGCAAACTGGGCGAGGCGTTGTCTCAGTGATAGAATGTCCATCCTTGGACCAGGAGAAGCGGGGTTGGTTCCCAATGGATCCATCCATAGGTGTCCTTGGAGCAGACACGTAACGCCTTAGTTGCTCCTATGGCAGCCATGATGGCAGCCATGATGGCAGCCATGATGGCAGCCATGATGGCAGCCATGATGGCAGCCATGATGGCAGCCATGATGGCAGCCATGATGGCAGCCATGATGGCAGCCATGATGGCAGCCATGATGGCAGCCATGATGGCAGCCATGATGGCAGCCATGATGGCAGCCATGATGGCAGCCATGATGGCAGCCATGATGGCAGCCATGATGGCAGCCATGATGGCAGCCATGATGGCAGCCATGATGGCAGCCATGATGGCAGCCATGATGGCAGCCATGATGGCAGCCATGATGGCAGGCATGATGGCACCATTGGCCAAAGTACAAAAAAAAAAAAACAAATCATTTGTTGTTTTGTACGTTTATCAAAGTTTTATTTTTTAATACTTTAGTTCAGACTTATTCTTGTTTTCTTAAATAATTTGTTGACGTTCAGAGGATAAAATCTTCCGGAGGTGCATTAGCGAGTGTACGCAAATATTTTCCAAACCTCTTATAGCTTCTAAGTAAAAAGAAGCAATTGCGCGTAAAATCCGTTGAACCTCAGAAAAACTCCGTCTCTGTTTTCTGACAAAAGATTTTTAAGAAATGCTCCTTAGTAGCTTGCGTAGGAAAATGACTCGTACTTTGTAGGAGCACAGTGACCTTTCTGAGCCGGCAAAGCAGAGCAAACATTAAATGACAGAGCTAATTGTTTCACCCCAGAGTCCATTCTGCCTCTCTCATTCCTCTTTACTTCCACCAGTACCTTCCATCATTTCTTCTAATTTCTCTCAATTATTGCCTCCTTATGCTCTCTCCCTTCCGTGTGTGTGTGCGAGCACGTGTGCGTGGGTGACCTTTCTGAACTGTACGGCCATTTATGGAGATTAGATAAAGTTGCCTTACTCATTGGCATGCATTAAGCAGAGTACAACAATAACACACACACATCTAAATACACGCACAAAATGAGGCGCACAAGAAGACTATCTTAAATCAAGGACATGGGACCAAATTAAAGGTAAAAGCGGTCTTGGTTTTCTTCTTTTGTGAGACATCATCTGTTTTATAAAAAAACATATTCAGCGTCCTTTTCCGTCTCGCTAATGGATTTTTGATTTTTACAGAGCATGCAACACAATTAGCTCGTCTTTCTTTTTATTAATGACACATTTACTAGTTTCTTTCCCTTCGCTGTTGTTTATTCTTGCGCTAAATTGGAGAGCAAAGAGGCCTTAAAGTGCATTTTCCGGTGTGTGTGTGTGTTTGTGTGTCTGCATTTAAATGGCCTTTTTTCATTCTTGCTTTAGAAAGCCTATAAATTCAATGTTTATGTTGCGTAAATGTGGATAAAATGGTAGAAGAGCAAAACAATGGTCCAAATTTGATGGACAAGTCGTTTTAGAATGTCGTAAAGACACATTTATTTTGCGAAATAAGTTTAAAAGACTAAAGTGCTTAGTGTGTGTTCATTTATCTTTGTACATGTATGAAACTGCATGTAGCGCTTATGCAATGTAAAGTGAAATGCAAAAAATTTATTGATGTCAAGAAAAAAAAATTCTCAGAGAGCAAAAATAAGAAGAAAAAGGGGCTGTTTGAATGAGTTTAAGTCATTTTTGGTCATTTGTGTACTTTCTTTAAAAATTTTAGTATTCCTAACCAATAATTACAGCAAAAAACTACTCTTATATGCAGATGACACTGAGTTAAAACTTACTAAAAAAAATTGGAATAAGAGCATGTTTCCTTTGCACTCCAGATTGATCAAGTGTGCTGCACTCCTTACACCGCAGCAGGCTGCCCTTCGACGGCGCCAATGGTGGGAGAAGCGGGGGTTAGGTGTCTTCTCCAAGGACCCTAGACGTGCTCTCTGTGGGAAGCGAACCCGCAAACTCGCGAACTTCCGGTCCGCGCACAAACGCTCTAACCACTGAGCTGCCGTCTCCATGGTGGAATACGATTAATGTTGATCCAATGACCAAAAAGCAGGACAACAAACTCAACTCAATCGACCTTGTTGCCTTCCTGCTGGAAAAAAATGATGTGTCTGGTAGCTCCAAGCGGCGGTAAGGTGGCGTAGTAGGTAATACAGTGCCCTCACAGCAAGAAGGAACCCTACTGATTAGGTTTTTATTACCTTTACACCTGACTGCTCCAACCTTGTTATTGTTGTACTTACTTTAGAAATCTATGCAATTAGCAAATGCTCGCAAGCAATTCCATCTTCGCTAACTCCTTACCTCTAACTGCTAAACCGTCACCATAACCCTGAACCCTAACTCCTAACCCTGACCTCTAACTCCTAATCCTAACCCAAACCCCTAACTCCTAGACCTAACCCCTAACCATAACCCTTTACCCCAAACTCCTAACCTCAACCCTACTCCTAACCCTTAACTCTAACCCCTAACCCTGACCTCTAACTCCTAAACCTAACCATAACCCGTAACCCTAACTCCAACCCTACACCTAACCCTGAACCCTAACCCTGACATCTAACTCCTAATCCTAACCCCTAACTCCTAGACCTAACCCCTAACCATAACCCCTAACACTAACTCCTGACCCCAACCCTCCTCCTAACCTTGAACCCTAATGCATAACCCTGACTTCTAATGCCCAATCCCCTAACCCCTAAATCCTAACCCCTAACTCCTAGACATAACCCCCAATCATAACCCCTTACCCTAACTCCTAACCTCAACCCTCCTCCTAACCCCTAACCCTAACCCATAACCCTGACCTCTAAATTCTAACCCTAACCATAACCCGTAACCCTAACTCCAACCCTAGTCCTAACCCTGAAACCTAACTCCTAACCCTGACCTCTAACTCCAAATCCTAACTCCTAACCCCTTAACTCCTAGACCTAACCCCTAACCATAACCCCTTACACTAACTCCTGACCCCAACCCTCCTCTTAAACTTTAGCCCTAACGCATAACCCTGACCTCTAACTCCCAACCCCTAACTCATAACCCCTAACTCCTAACTCCTAGACCTAACCCTTAATCATAACCCCTTACCCTAACCCTACTCCTAACCCTTAACCCTAACCTCAAACCCTGACCTCTAACTCCTAGACCTAACCCTTAATCATAACCCCTTACAGTTACCCTAACTCCTAACCCCAACCCTCCTCCTAACCCCTAACCCTAACCCATAACCCCGACCTCTAACTTCTAACCCTAATCCCTAACCCCTAACTCGTAACTCCTAGCCCTAAACCCTAACCCTACTCTTATCTCCTAACTCTGACCTTTAACTCCTAACCCTAAACCCCAGACCTAAACCATACTCCTAAATCTATCCACTGTACCCTTAACCCTAACTCTTGAACCCAACCATAATCCTAACCCCTAATCCTAACCCAGCCCTAACCATAATACTTCTCGCTTGTTGTTGAATCGTTACTGTGTTTTACCGCGTACTTCACGTCCTTAAACGAGTACATTATCACGTAGACAAGCCAAGGCATACAGTATTTTAATAAAACTTCATATATAAAACCTTCAGGTGCGTTTATAAGAAATCTAAAAATTAAAAAGTATTCATTGGCAAAGAAAAGCAAAGAAGAAGGAAGTGTTTTTTGTTTTTAATTCATACACGTATGTTATAATTCCTGTTAACTTTATAAAGTAGCTTTCATTACCATTTCTACTTCTTTTTGGTTGTTTTTAATCAACCAAGTAGAAAATTGTCTTCTTTTGTCCGACCCGTGTTTTCTCCAAAGCCATAATACACAGAGCGTACGGTAAACGCAGACGTTTACCTACACAAACAAACATTTCTGTCACAAGGTGAAATCTTTTCATTAAAGAAAGCAAACAAGCACGCACACTTAGAAATGCACTTTGAACACAATATAAACACCAAGTCTTTCATTAATATGCACAAAATTTAATTAACTACTATTGCGTTAGCGTCGTGTGTCTTAAGGACCTTTGTTTGTCGGTATGGATGTATACAAGTGTGTGTGTACCTTAAGGACAAGCTCGTTCTGTAATCCTTGTATAGTTATCTTCTTAATTTGAGAGCACACGTAAACATTTGTAGAGCATAAGTTATAAACAGAACGCTTGATGATTTCGATGAGAGTGTTTGACCGTTTTAATTAAGCGTTATCAATAATATGTCTAGAGTATGAAAAACACGAGGATATAAGAAGACATTGACGACTAATTAAAGAAAAAAGAAAGTAATTCATGCTAAGAATTTACGAAGGATTTCGTCTCTCTACGTCTACGAAGATTTATTAGTCCAAACAAGATTTTGTAACATAGCAACTGCTACTAATTAAAACCAACCAGAAGGAGGGGTTTGGGCCCATCTTGGAGGGAGGTACGAATGCCCGAATGCCTTGCTGGTGAAGTGTTTCGAGCATACCTGAAACCTAGAGGCAGACTCAGACCCGATGGAGACCCTGTCCACACGTTCCGTTCCATCATCTTCCGCTTGATTCCGGGGTCGGGTCGAGGGGGCAACAGCTCTGAACGGGCAGCCCAGGCCTCTCTCTCCCCGACTGCATCCTCTAGCTCACCTGGAAGGATCCCAAGTCAATCCCCGGCCAGCTGTGAGACATAGTTTCTCCAGCGGGTCCGGGGTCTGCCCCTTGGTCTCCTCCCGGTGGGACGTGCCCAAAACACCTCGCCTGCGAGGCGCTCGGGGGGCATCCTGACCAGATGCCCGAACTACCCCATCTGGCTCCTCTCGACCTTAAGGAGGAGCGGCTCGACACCGAGCTCCTCCAGGATGGCAGAGCTCCTCACCTGATCTCTGAGTGAGAGCCCAGCCACCCTGCGGAGGAAGCTCATTTCGGCCGCTTGTACCCGCAATCTCATTCTTTCGGTCACCACCCACGGCTGGTGACCATAGGTGAGGGTTGGAACGTAGATCGACTTGTAAATCGAGACCTTTGCTTTTTGGCTCAGCTCTCTCTTTAACACGACAGACCGATGCAGCGTCCTAGTTATTGCTGACGCCGCACCGATCCGCCTGTCGATCTCCCGCTCCATCCTTCCCCCACTCGTGAACAAGACCCCGAGATACTTAAACTCCTCCACTTGGGGCAGGACCCCGTCCCTGACCCGCAGGGGGCATTCCACCCTTTTCCGGGCGAGGACCATGGTCTCGGATTTGGAGGCACTAATTCACATCCCAGCCGCTTCACACTCGGCAACAAATCAATCCAGTGAGAGCTGGAGATCACGGTCCGATGAAGCAAACAGGACCACATCATCCGCAAAAAGCAGACAGCTGGGGTGCGGGTGGGAAAAAAATGCCATTTTTTGGTCATTCAAAAAAAAAGTAGCTTTTTGTTGCAACTTTCAATTTTCTAGACCAAGGAGGTCTGGAATCCTGGATAGATTGTATGAGCCGTTAGTGTATGATATGTACATATGAGCCGTTAGCCTGAGGCGAAAGTGGTTTATGAATCCTCATTGCCCTCAGATCAAGAACTGAGGGCTTTGAAACCCAAAGGGTATACTTATGAAGACTCATATGTATGAACAAATTTTGGCATCATGCTAATTAATGTGCTGCAAAAAACTAAATGAAACAATCATAGATGATAATGTCTTATGACAAATTGAACCAAAATGGCCGACAGACATGACATCAAGTATCATAAAGCAGTTTGTGTGAAATTGAAGAAAATGTTGATGTCTTCATCTTCTGTTTCTGCCAAAAGGACTTTCTCAGAAACAGTAATTACAAGCTAACGCCTTTCAGAAAAAAAATACAATTCTCCACCCTGGACGCGCACGCAGACACACACACGGATTTGCCTGCCAAAAAAGAACACCGGAGCCTCTTTTCCTTGATGCACCTGAGGAGAAAATAACGGTCTCCACGCACACGTTTGCCCATCTTTGCACCTGAGGACAGTCCTGTGCCAGCAAAAGGCCACAATACCGTCTGTTCACACACACGTAGCCCCTCCACTTTGTACTTGGGTTGTCCTCTTACTTTTCTTTTTGGAATTCCGCCTCATTGCTACACTGTTTATTGTTGTTCTTGGAAACTTTAAAGTTACAGTAGTCTAATAAAGATTTGTCTTTAGTAAATTCACGTTTCTGTTTTTTCTTGACGGAAGGGCATCGTGCAAGTACAACAAAGTGTGCTTTTGGTGCACTTTTTTTTTGTATAAAATCTGCTAAGTAAGCAAAATCTCATCAAATTGATTATTTGTTTCCAAAAATATTTCAATTAAAAAAAAAAAAAATTCTTCAACTGAAAAACCAATAAAATCAAATTTTTGTCCCCTAACCTTAACCCTTGTCCTAACCCCAGCCCTAACCAGGAGAATCCAGTTCAATTCCCATTGGGCCCATAACTAAGAACAGAAGACACCTAACCCTACTGCCATAGCTGCCTGCTGTTGTGAAATGCAACACAGAAATTTCCCAATTTGAGGGATGAATACAGGTTAGAAAAAAATCTATCCGTTCCGTCGTTTTCCGCTCATCCGAGGTCGGTTTCCTCATTCTCTGTTAGGCTTAGGATTCCTTGGCGCTCGATAAGTCCACGATCTCGGATTATTCCAGAATTCAATTAAAACTGTTCTAGAAAGAACCTAAAGATTTAGTGTGACAAAACGTCTTGCAGTCATCATAGGAACCGTCTTCGAACAGATATTTAGCAGGTTGCCACCTCGCCCAGGTGGTCCACATATGCTGTTACACAAACTAACACACACACAAACACACTTAGCACCTTGTAAAGAGGACTAGCGACCCAGAAGAAATCAGAGACAGATTGAAGATAGCAGGAGAGAACACGGAGGAGGAGGTGGCATGGGGTGGGAGGAGCACACACCTGTTATTAGCTTTTCTCCAGACGGACGATCAGATGGAAACAAGCATGGATACATTTAAGAAGGGAGGACGAGAAGTGTGAGTAGGAAGAAAGAAATTTTAGAGCATTAATAATGGATGACGGGTCTTTAGGGACGACATTCAGACATTAATAATTGAACGGACTCAGCTGGGAAGGGCAAGAGAACACCTTAGCAGAATTTACCTGAAGATTTTTTTTTAAAGTTACTTGGCTCACTAAGTCCGATATTTCATATGTATTTATACCATATTTTCCCACTTCTTTGAAAAATAATATCACCAAAAATTGTCAAAATACTATCAGATAGTTGGTTGAAAAATTAGAAAAATGGTGGCACTGCAAAAAGAACTAAATAAAATTGAGAATTTTCCCCTAAATCCAATCATTTATTTGACATTTTTTTTCATTATTTCATTTAAAAGTACAATTAAATACATATTCAAAAAAGAAATATTGTACTTTTTTTTGTATAAGGCCGAAAATTAAACTAAGATCCTCACCTGTGGAACAGCCTGCCAGTGGACCTCAGGGCCGCCAATTCCATTCATGTTTTTAAGAAGAAATTGAAAACCCATCTTTTTAACTTGGCATTTTTTATTTTTATTTTGTTTAATATGCTTTTATGTATTTATTGGTACATTTTTCTTTACTTTTCTATTTTTACACCATTTTATTTTTTAATTAAAAGATTAATTTCTTACACAGTTATTGACCAGTTTTAGTTTTTTTTCTAATGTTTTATTCTGTGTCTTAGTCCGGTGTTTCCTCATGGGGATTCTCCATCCTAGAAGCTTTGCCTACTCAGTCTGTGGGGTCTTCTCTTTAGGGGTATGACTGGCCTAGTTGGTGCGGGTACCTCACATTAGCCAGGCGGCTTTTGTGGGTGCTTGTGTCTCCTCGAGCTGGGTGGACCCCTGTGGTTTTGGCCTCTACAGTCATGGGCAGGCCGACCATTGGTGTGGATCGATCCCCAGTTATTATTTCCTCACAGCAGTATCAGGCCGGATGTTTGTTTTATTTACCTTTCAGTTAAGGTAAATGTGAGGGATCCCACTCCTCAGCCTCCCTGGGAAGGTGTATTCGGGAGTACTGGAGAGGAGGGTCCATCGGATTGTCGAGTCTCGGATTGAAGAGGAGCAGAGTGGTTTCCTTCCCGGACGTGGAACTACGGACCAGCTCTATACCCTCTTCAGGATCCTGCCCAACCAGTCTACATGTGTTTTGTGGATCTGGAGAAGGTATTTGATCGTGTCCCTAAGGGACTCCTGTGGTGGGCGCTCCGGGAGTACGGAGTCTCTGAGTCCGATCTTTGTACGACCGGAGCCAGAGCTTGGTCCTTATAGCCGGCAGTATGTCGATTCCATTTCCAGAGAGAGTTGGACTCCGCCAAGGCTGCCCTTTGTCACCGATTCTGTTCATCACCTTTATGGACAGAATATCGAGGCGCAGCCGAGGCGTTGGAGGGATCCAGTTTGGTGACCTCAGGATCGGATCTCTTCGTTTTGCGGATGATGTGGTCCTGTTGGCTTCATCGGACCGTGATCTCCAGCTCTCGCTGGATCGATTTGCTGCCGAGTGTTAAGCGGCCGGGATAGGAATTAGCGCCTCCAAATCCAAGACCATGGCCCTCGCCCGGAAAAGGGTGGAATGCCCCCTGCGGGTCAGGGACAGGGTCCTGCTCCAAGTGGAGGAGTTTAAGTATCTCGGGGTCTTGTTCACGAGTGGGGGAAGGATGGAGCGGGAGATCGACAGGCGGATCGGTGCGGCATCAGCAATAACTAGGACGCTGCATCGGCCGTCGTGGTAAAGAGAGAGCTGAGCCGAAAAGCAAAGCTCTCGATTCACAAGTCGATCTACGTTCCTACCCTCACCTATGGTCACCAGCTGTGGGTGGTGACCGAAAGAATGAGATTGCGGGTACAACCGGCCGAAATGAGCTTCCTCCGCAGGGTGGCTGGGCTCTCACTCAGAGATCGGGTGAGGAGCTCCGCCATCCTGGAGGAGCTCGGTGTCGAGCCGCTCCTCCTCCAGGTCAAGAGGAGCCAGATGGGGTGGTTCGGGCATCTGGTCAGGATGCCCCCGAGCGCCTCGCAGGCGAGGTGTTTCGGGCACTTCCCACCGGTAGGAGACCATGGGGCAGACCCCGGATGCGCTGGAGAGACTATGTCTCACAGCTGGCCGGCGAACGACTTGGGATCTTTCCGGGTGAGCAAGAGGATGCAGCCAGGGAGAGAGAGGCCTGGGCTGCACGTTTGAGGCTGTTGCCCCTGCGACCCGACCCCGGAACAAGCAGAAGATGACGGAACGGAATGAACCTTTCAGTTAAAAAGACAGTAGAGTGGTTCAAGGGAATGGGGGCGCTGAGTGGAGTGGTGGGGGTTTGGGTTTTGTGTGTGTACTTTTTAAATGCTTGTCCTCTTTTAATTTCTTGTTTTTTTATGATCTGGATTTTGATTCTGTTAAAGTTTTATTTTTGTCTCTTCAACACTTTTACATAATTTTGTTTGAAAAGTTCTTTATAAATAAAGTTTAATTTGATTTGAAGAAATTAGGAAAACGTTACTTTATTAACATGTATTTTGCTATTCGAGAATTTCCTCTTTTGGTCCCAAATTAATCTCATAATAGCCGCCTTTCGGCCCTCATGTCCGACAGCCATGTCAAACATCGTATCCCGTTTAAACTTAGCATTTTTAAAGGAAACATTTCATCAAATTTTTTTTGAAATGATAATCATCCTAAATCTCACTCTGTCTGATTGTAAATGAGTTTCTTTTCACAGACGAGTTTACGCTCTAGCGAGAAATTACACGCTATCCCCCACAAAAGGTCAAAGATGTAGTTAAAATGTTCCCAGTCAGAGTCGTTTAGAAACGGACTGAAAACGAGACAAAAAAAATATGATAGAAACTTCATCTCAAACACTCAGTAATTTTCACAATAATATAAACTCATTATCACAGCTGTCAACATCTGCTTACCGAGTCCAACACGAACACAAAACCTTCCAATTTTCTAAAAAAAAACCCTCATTTTGTGTTAAAATACGTAATTCTCTGTTTTATTTTGTTTTGTTTTATAACCTGCCGTATAAATGTGTGTCTCAGCTTTTGCAATTTTTACCTTCGGTCACATGAGCCTGAAAACCTGATCTGTTTTATCTCCAACAGGTGTTGAGTAACTGTGGGCAGTTTAAATAAAATCCCACGCAGTGGTTTGCGAGATATAGCGTCCACAAGAATTTGTGACCCTCAACCCTTGGATGAATGTGTCCGGAAAACCTAATTAGTCTATCTATAGCTGGTACTGAATGGTTTGGGAGATATTAAATATACGTTAAAAGGCGCTGCCCCCGGGCGGCTGCCTGCTGCGATGTATCCTGTTTTTTGGGCATCTGGTCGTCTATTTTCACATTTTTTCCTCTCGGTTTCTGTTTGTCTTTTGCCTGTATTTGGTTTCGTTCTGGAGATGTGACTTCATGCGTTCTTTGGACGTCGTTTTGGACTGCACTGTTTTACTTCAGACGGCTGTTTTTAGGCTAGTCGTTTTTGGTTTCGACGGCTAGCTCTCCGTTTTGTTGGTCATGGAGTCGTTACGCTTTGTTAGCGTGGACTCAACCAGCAGCTAGCTCTTGGAACAAGATCCACCGTGTCTGGAAGAGTCTATGCAGTCCCGACAAAACTGAGAAGGAGGCGATCAGAAAGGAGGCGCTTTGAGCCCAGAGTCCTTGTGGTTGTCATTGGTAACATCCGGACGCTCACTGGCAAGATGGAGGAACTTGGGACGCTCGTTCTGACCCAGCAGGAATGGGGAGGGGCCACTTGGTGTGCTTCATTGAAGCCTGACTTCGTGGACTCATTATGGACTGTTTTTTTAACTGTTCAATCGCCAGCTTTTACACAATGTAAGCGGAACGGGAAGGCATCGAGGTGTTTGCAAGGCAGCATCAAATTTCCCTTCGGGTATTAATAATGTTTATGTTGACAAAATAAAGAGAAATCAATTAGCTAACAAAAAAATTGTGCAGATCAGTTGTAGAGGCTCATAAAGTAACGACTAATGACAGGTCGACAAATCGACGCTATTCGTGTAACAGCAGAAATGTGTTCGACTTCTTGACCAGCAACATTGGTCCATTGGTCATTTCTATCAAACACGACATATTCCCTTTCCTCATTTTTTCTTTTCAGAGTCCGTGTCGTTGTCATGAGGCTTTTTGTAAATGATTCCAACTTTAGCGAAAGTTTGAAGAACAATGCGGGCAGACGTTAGCCCAAGCATTTACAATCTTCTTCTTTCAACATTCTCCTTAGGGGGCGCCACAGCAAGTCAGTTTCTTCCAACCAACCCTATCTACTGCATCTTCTTCACGCCAACTATCTTCATCTCCCCTGATCCCATTTTTTGTCTTTCTCTAGGCCTCTTTCGTGGTGGTTCCAAACCTGGCATGCTTCTGCCGATGCCCAGCATCTACAATACATTCACAAATTTTATCGTAACTTGCCCGACGCTCCCTCAGAGTTTTGGTAAAAGTGTGTTCACCATCTTCTTTTACTCCCATATTTCACCCTTTATTGTTTTCATTCTGTCCTCGGCTACGTCGCTTTCGTAGTCACATTAGGCACACCGCGTCATGGCGCGTTTCATACATTTTGGAAAAGAAAATTTCTTTGTTAGAATATTATGCCAATATAAAAGATATGAAAAAAATCAAAAGTTAGCCTATAATCTCCAAGGGGCCAAATTTTTAAGATCAACACTATGAAAATTTAGGTCTGACGCATAAATAAAGTTCCCACTGTGACTACAGGTGATACTCAGGCACAAAAACGTCTTTTACAATCCCGATGTTTAAAGTCCAATGAATAACTGGACTTTTGGGGGGTAAATACGACACTTAAAACAAGTTACACACATGTTAAACCTTGGACATCACAAATGCAAACATGGTAGGAATAAACTGTTGTGGCTGCATAATTACCGCCGGAAAATCCACGCCAAGGAGTAATTACAGAGGCTGCTCGCTGTAGTTGTTTTTTCCTCCAACAAATAAACTAGCTCACAAACAAAATGAAGAGGTAAACAACAGGTCAGGGTATGTTTGCAGTGACTCTAGAAAACACCAAAATTAATTGAATCTCGATGCTCATTTTCAATGAAGTATCAGAATGCTCAATATATCACAATACTATGGAATAATGTGAGATTTTTAACTTAAAATAGGATCAAAAATTTAATATAACTTAGAACAACAAACAAAATTTTAGTGGTTTAAACAATAAAATGTAAACAAGATTTTTTAACAATTAAATAAATCGTATGTCATGTGAAGATGTATAAAAACCAAGTCGTGCCAAAGACGCTAAAGATTAGCCAATGAATTCATTCATCTTCTGAGCCGTCCAATAAGGTCGCAAAGGGTCGGAGCCTATTCTGACTGATTCAAAACGAGAGGCAGTGTTCACCCCGGACAGGTCAACAGTCTGCCGCGGCCCTACACTTACAGTCAACCATCCACACACACTTGTCGCTAGGGGCCAGTTTTCCGAGCCTCGCCCCCACCCGGGATTTGAACCCCGACCTTTTTTTGCCGTGAGGCCACCATGCGAACCCATGTGTCACCGTTCAGCCCCTGAATTAAAACACGTACGAAATCAATTGTGTTCATTTTCTAACAATTCAAAGTGCACTATGTACTATCTCTGACTAGACGATAGTTTTGGGTTCCCATATTATGAGTCGCGTCCTTGTTTTATTGATTAGATTTGTCCACTAGATGGCGATATTTTTCCAACAACTCATAGACTTCAAATCATTTGACACAGTTTGGCTTCTAAGGTGTCAATGCTTCACAAAGCTCCATTTTCCCATCTTTATTTGGAAATTCTTCAACTTTTCTGTTGGGTAGCATCATCGAGAAGCGTTACTGAGAAATTGGGCTGAACGATGTATCAATATCAAATCGATATTGCCATCTTAACACCTACGAATGATTGCAAAAAAAATGAATTTTTCTTGAATATTTCCACACAGCATGTGTTGCACCAACAGCAGCTAATTGATTGGGCAGGCCATTGGCAGCTGGCTAATTAGCTTAGCTTGTTTTTAGCCTGGCTAGGTGACCCGACCAACAAGTATGTGGTCTCGCAATGCTAACAAACTTTGCAATGCACTTATAAACCACTCAGTAATGAATCGAAATCGCAATGTCAGACCAAAAAAAAACAGAATTTGATATGTATCTATTTGCGGCCGTTTGACGTCATGGCGTCATCTCTGTTCACTGATTAGCTAACCATTTTTTGAGGTTCTTACTTTCCGTTCCATAGTCTTCCGCTTGTTCAGGGCAAGATCGCAGGGGCAACAGGCTCAGACGGGATGCCTAAGCGCCTCTCACCTCGGCCACATCCTCCAGCTCACCCGGAAGGATCCCGATTGGGATCCGTAAGTTCTTACTAAGAATCACTAATACCCTTACCCGCAACGTAGCAGCTAGCGCAAAATTGAAAGGGAATCCCAATCATTTCATGTATTACGTATCAAATATGTCATAAGTAAGTACCAAAACACGAAGATATTTGTTTTGTTTGCAGTCCAATTTTGACATAATTTTGTTTATATGTAGTTGTTTCGTTGATATTTTGTTGAACTCAAGAGTTTATTGGACAACAACAAATATTAAGATTCGAGTTCCTGATTTGACTTTAGTGCCCAACGGCCGGTTTAAATTTGTTTTTCAAGTTCCAACAAAAAAAGTCCTATCTTCATAGTCTAAAAAGTTGTTTAGACGGCACACACGCAGACACACACTCAGACACACACATGCGTGGCCAGGCAGTCACCTGCACTAAAGGTAAATGGAGTGTGAGGTTTTACTGGTGCTGTGATTACAGGGTACGGCTCAGGAGGAAGTAAGTGCTTCGTTTGTTTGTGTGCTTATCAGACAGCAGGTGGCAGGAGTCAGCACAACACCTCTCAAACCGCTGTGGAGGGGAAGGTGGAGCAAGGTACGGGTGGAGGGACGCCAGATTGGAGAGCTATTTCTAAAACATCGACAGAATAAGTTTGTTCTTGTTTGTAAATCGAGGATACGACGAAGGTTGTGAGGCTTATCGGAGTCTGTCGGGAAAAACGAATGGGGGGAAAAAAAAGGTGTAAAGGGAGCTCGTATGCACGTAGACAAAAAAGTAGAGATGAAAACTGTCTGATAAACGAGTGTGGTGTGAGATGACTTTGTTCTACTGAAGGGCCGAAATCACTGACGGATAAAAAGCTAACGCTCTTACTGGGAATCACAGCTTGGCACTCGCTTCTCTTCATTCATCTGTCCCTTTTATTTTTTTCTTGTTACGTACAAAATTTTTTTCAGTGTTTGGTCACTTTACATGTCTGTTTTTTTTCCAGTCACAGTTTTACCGTCGTTTTGACGTCTTTATTTAAAATGTAAAAAGGAGAAGGTTTGGTTAAAATAGGCAATCACTGAAAAGGGAAAAAGACGAGATTCATAATATTTGAAGCCCAAAAAGTTTCCAAAATTTACTAGGAGGGATCGAAACGACAAGATAAAAGAGTTTGTGAACCAAGATTTTTGGGGCCTAATGCGTATCATCAATTTTTTTGTTTCAATTGTTTTTTGTTGTGTCATATTTTGTGTAAAATGAAACATGTTGAATGCCTTTTTTGTGATTAGTTCTCTATGAATTGGTCAACCAAAACAAATTATACATAATATTGCTGTAATGGAGTGAAGTGGAAAGGAGGGGAATCTGCGCCTCCAAATCAGCTACCATGGTCTTCGCTCTGAAAAGGCTGGAATGCCCCCAGCAGATCAGGAACAAGGTCCTACCCCAAGTGGAGGACTTTAAGTGTCTCGAGGTCTTGTTCAGAAGTGGGAAAAGGATGGAGCAGGAGATCAATAGACGGATTGGTGCGGCGTCTGCAATAATCAGGGCGCTGCATCGGTCCGTCGTGGTGAAGAAAGAGCTGAGCCAGAAAGCAAAGCTCTTGATTTACAAGTCGATCTACGTTCCTACCCTCACCATGGTAACCAGGATCTACGTTCCTACCCTCACCATGGTAACCAGGATCTACGTTCCTACCCTCACCGTGGTAACCAGGATCTACGTTCCTACCCTCACCATTGTAACCAGGATCTACGTTCCTACCCTCACCATGGTAACCAGGATCTAGGTTCCTACGCTCACCATGGTAACCAGAATCTACGTTCCTACCCTCACCATGGTAACCAGGATCTACGGTCCTACCTTCACCGTGGTAACCAGGATCTACGTTCCAACCTGTTCCTAACCAGCTGTGGGTGATGAATGAAAGAGATTGCGAATAAAATCAGCCGAAATGAGCTCCCTCCACAGGGTGGCTGGGCTCTTACTCAGATGTAGAGTGAGGAGCTGTGCCATCAAGGAGGAGTCAAGGGAAGACAGATGGAATGGTTTCGGGCACCTGGTCAGGAACTCAAGGGTGAGGTGTTTTGGGCGCGTGCCACACTAGAGAGACTTTGTCTCACATCTGGACAGGGAACACCTCAGGATCCTCTTGGGTGAGCTTGAGGATGCAGCCGAGTTGAGAGAAGCCTGGGCTTCAAATCTGGGAATATTGGCTGTGCGACCCGGCCCCGGATAAGCAGAAGACAATAGAACAAAATGAAAACACTTTAAAAACAAACAAACAAACAAAAGAACATTTCAACCAAATATTTATGCAAAATCTTTAGAAATAATATATTTTGAAACCTAAAAAACATGTTTATCAATTACACATTGAAGATTTGCATTAATCTTGACTTTTAGCCTCTTAAGCAACATCATTCAAGCTCGACTGAGCATTAGCATTTAATTAGCATGCTACATTAGCCTGTGTGCGTATTTTTAGGCACGTACATGCTCCTTAAAGTGGACTTCTCCGTGTGTGTGTATCTGGGTTGGACAACCAAACGGTCTTATTACTTGCGATGACTTACCCAAAACCGTTTCATTCAGCCTCGGGCGATCCGTTACATCCTCGGTTAGCGGTGCGCCACGCTAATCTTTCTAATGCAACTTTAGTTGAAGAAAGAAGAAGATGGAGATCAAATTTATTGTTGTGATGACAAAGCTCTGAGTGTGTGTTTATGTGCCCTTCTTGATTTTTGGTTGGTTTGTTTTGGAATCAAACAAACCATCTTTATTTGGCCTGTTTATCCACGAAAAGCAGAATCCGTATGTAAACAGATTTTAACTGTAAAAGAAGAGCTAAAATTTACAGATAACTGGTTAAAATATGGTGTTTTTGATGCTAAGAAATGCCTAATTTGACGATAAAAGCTTACCGATTCCTTCAGTTTAACTCCCACTTTTGCTACTGGAAATTCCCCATCCGCCCACTCACTGTTTAGCTCCACCCCTTGGGTGCATGAACAGCACAACAGAATTTTTTCTTGAGGCAGCAAATATAGTGTAGAGAGTATCAAGTTGTCAAATCTAGTGCATTCTGTTCTGTTGTTTTCCGCTTATCCCGGGCCAAGTCATGGGGTCAACAGCCCAGACTTTTCTCACCCTGGTCGCATCCTCCAGCTCACCTGTGAGGATTCTGAGGCACTCCCCTGCCAGCTACGAGATATAGTACCTCCAGCGGGTTCGGAGTCTGTCGCTGGGTTTCCTCCTCATGCGATGTGCCCGAAATACCTCACCAGCGAGGCGCATGGGAAGCATTCTAACCAGAAGCCCGCACCAACCAGAGGTGAGATTGGGCCTAAAAATCCATTCCGACCCGGCCCGCGGGTATTAAAACCCGACCCGGCCCGGGCCCGACCAATTAACTTGATCTGCGGGCCCGAAGCTAGCCTGAAATGTCATATTCTATTTGTGAGGACTTGGGAGGGGGAGGGTTATTTATACAGTAAATAGGAACATTGGAGGGACGGTCTTTGAAACAAATGATAAAATAGATCTTTTACGATCATTACTTTTGCCAGTCCAGCTGTTTAAATGCCAGCCCAGCGTTGAGGTGCCAGTCTTTTTGGTGTCTTATGAAAGCAAAGCGCCACATTGACTACATCCAGCAAAGCCAACGCAAGTTTCTGGAGCATTTTGAACAATAAATTTGAAGCTTTTCCACACCTCACTCTTCCCGGTGCGTGTTTGTCTTTTCAGTTCTCCTGCCTTTAGTTTATGTTTAACTTCTTACTCCTTCATATCAGGGATACCAGTTCAAAATAAATCAAATAAAGACATGCGCAGGGGAAGATTACCAAATTAAGAGGAGGCGTTCACGTGCGCAGAGCATGCGCTGGCTCTGCGGATCCTGTTTAGTAGTTAAACATACCTGGGAAATTACATACCCAAAATTCGGGTCGGTTTGGGCTTGGGCTTAAGATCTTACCTCTAGCACCAACCCATCTGGCTTCTCTCGACCCGAAGGACTACTCCAGGATCTTTGTATAACTTTCCCAGGCCTGCACCTGGGGAGGTCACCCCAACTCCAGACCCAACATGAGGAGCAACAGTTGCTAGTGATAAGCCCATGCCCAACTATGCCTCAACTGGCGTAGAGCTGGGCGCTAGGGGTTTCTCTCGATGGTAGGAGTAGTACTATTACGCCAATGGGAAGTTACCACCTGCCTCAACATGTGCAGCCCCTGGGCAATAAGGTACCTAGGTATCCAGGTGCGTTGTCTCTAGAGACAGATGGATGACGACAATGAGATGGAACCTCTAAATAAAAATGTCAATACAATCATTTTTTTGTTTATCCAACTAGCTAACGTGCCAAAAGCTAACAGGCTAATAATTTTTGTAAACACGGCGACATTATCAAACTGGGTATAGATAGATCCCCAATGTGATGGGCAGTTTAATGGGCTCTGTGATTTGCCCCCCGTCCCTGTTTACAAAACATCACGGGTCACTGCGTTCGTAAATAAAAAAAGAGACTTTTCTCAAAAGTTTGTATTTAGAGTTTTTTTTCTGGTCTTTTATCCTTTGTTTACATTATTTGTGTCCATCCCGTCCCCTCATTGTGCCTTTTTGGCTCGGCTACGATGTGTTAATGAAAACATTTCGAACAAACATGTTGGTTTTTGTTTCCATGGGGATCTGAGAAGCCCCGACAAAGTCAAAAAGGTTTCGGCCGAACAAACCACTGAGAAAAAAAACTGCATTTTTTCCTTTTTATCTGAATAATTTGACTAATCTTTCTCTTCTTTGTGCTAATTCTCCGTCAAAAATCCACATTTTCTTTTTTGTCCCAAATGGACTAAATATTTGTTCATTCTAATCCTTGTTTTTTTTAAAAAAACATCCGTTCACGTCTCTTTCTTTTTGTTTTCTGCTACTTTTCTCTTTCATTTTTTACCCTTTTGTTGGAATCTATGTGTGAAGAGTAGTGATAAATAAAGACAAACAGGCCAGTGTGCGTTTGGGGGTGTTCCTTCGAGAGATGGACGCTAGCTCTCTGATAGCATTGTTAGCCTCTCTACCTCTCCTCACTCCACTGCTCCAAGCTTTTCTTCCCTCTCTCTCTATTACTCCATCAACCCTGAATGTGAGCCAGGAAGGTGGCTTTGGGGCCAAATTGGGCCAGAATTGAAGCTTGGTTTGGGTCTAGGGGTTGACGACCAGAAACACTAGCCAAGTACAAGACCCTGAAATGGGTTGCCAGATTGCCTTACTTCAGGGCCTTCCTAACTGGGCACGACATCGGCGCGAAAGGGGATGCGGAGGTCTCGGTAGTACAAATGGGAACGGCTAGATTAAGACCTCTTAGAATCCGCACAATAGAGAAGGTCCGCGGCAAAACGATGTGCATAAATTTCAACAAGAACACCGCCGTATTTGACTTCATCCACGCTGCCCGTCAGAAGCAGAAACGCATGAATAAATACATGAGAAAAAGAAAAAGACGTGAATTACAGGATCTGAAAGAGAAAAAAAGAGATGAATAACTTTAATCGTTTAGTTCAAAAATCATCGGGAAAGAAGAAAGAAATCTTCATTTCCTTTTTGTGAGGAAATAGAAATAATTAAGAAAAGTTTGGAAGGAGTCAAATTGGAAAATTAATTGCAAGAAAAAGGTTTTTTTTTTTAGAGCTTTTGAAGAAGTTGTGTCAAGGTCTCGGTTAAAGAAACAAATCTGGTTTGATTTTAGTCACAAGTCAATGTTCAAAACCCTGAAATATGATTAAAAAGGAAGGAAATTGGATAAAAACGAATTCAAGCTCCTAAAAAATAATTGTTAACTCACTAATAAAACCACCTCCTGTTTAAACGACTTTATCTCCAAAATTTTTGAAAACAACAACCAATACAGTCAGTCTGATGAAATTCGTACTGAATTTCCCAACATGGGTCAGGTAAGAGGTAAGAAGTGGGTACAACCTTAACAAGTCACCAGTCTGTTGCAGAGTTTATAGCTGGTTTAGAGTTTACAGCAATTTCGCTAAAATCAGTTTACCGTATTTTCACGACTATAAGTCGCCTATAAAAGTCTTGGATGTTCTTCAAAAACAGCGGCGCGCAAATGAACGCTACGCTTGCTGTGATTCCGGCAGGTCTGATAAAGGAACATCGGCATGAACCGGCCGTTCAAAGTAAGGCTGCGAGCGGCATGGGAGCAATGGGTGACCAGAGTAGACCACACCTTCACAAAGGGTGGAAGGTAGCGCCGGGCGAGTTACGCAGTTTGCAGTGGCTTATAGATACTTGGGCTAACGTGTCTGCTGGCACTGTTGTCCGAGCTTTCACAAAAGCAGGCATCATTTCCGAGGAGCCGCACGGTACAGAAAGTGACTCCACAAGAAAAGTGAACCTGCTATGTTGGATTTAGCGCAGCTGTTAGATTCTGAAACAGAGGATGAGGACTTGGATGGATTTGATAAATGACTTTATGACGACTGTAACTAATATTTAAATAAAGACAAACAAACTCAGTTTTACTCCCGATCTATTTTTAAATACGCACACTTGTCTGCTTGTGTGTGTGTTTTTGTAAGGCGGATGTACGCAGCAGGGGATATGGATATAAAACCTGTGCCCTATCATCAGGTGCACCTTATGTGTGTGTTAAATACAAAGCGCACAAAACTGGGACTGTGCCTTTTAAAACGATGCGCCTTTTGGTCGTGAAAATACGGTAGTTTTTTGGAAGATATAGCGTTCATAAGAATTTGTCATCTCGACTTTTGGGACATTGACTTTTAGTTGCATGACAACGAAAACCTGAAAACTGAGTAACTGTTCGCAGACCCCTTCAGTAGATTGGACGATAACGCGTTTCTTGCTAGAAAATGTAAAAAAGCAACATTTTATACCGAATCATTCCATAAAAACGTGTTTTAACTCTATATTTTTGAAGGTTTAAACGTAAAATTTTGTGAATTTTTTCTTATTGCCATTTTTTTTAACCCAACTCCGGCGAGGGACAAAAAATGTGAAAGTTAAGACGAGTAAATATCTTTTCACCACTTTGTGTTGCATCAATTACCTGAGTTCATTTTTCTTTGTGTTCGCTAATGTCCATAATTTTGAGCCCAAAGAAGCCTCGATACCAACTAACATCTCCAAACCCTGTTTTTTTTTTACCTCTCTCTACCTCTTCACCTATATAACATGGTACTTCTGTAACGCGTGTGTGCATCAGAGCTCTCAGAGAGGACCCTAGGACCCTCCTCAACAGCGAGAGCTTTTAGCTCTTCCTCGCTAATGTCCTGAATAATGGCATCTTGATGGAGACCGAGCAGATAGGAGGGGAAAGAAAAAAGAGGGAGAAGGGGGACAGACAAAGAGCAAAAGACAAGATGAGAAACCTCCGTCCATGTGTCTTTACCTCCAGACCTCCATCAGTCCATCATTATTCCCTCTTTCAGCCTCTTCTATTTTCATTATTCCCCCTCACTCGGTGTTTTTTCATCAAGATGATGAGCCAGACATTTTTACTTGCTCTTGCAAAACCCCACAATCTCTGTGTTTCTGTGAACGGCAAAGAGTCCTTCCGTGAAACAGGAGCTTTTTAGCCACGTGAACTTTTGATAACACCAAAAGCATCATTCGGGGAGAAGAAAATATGATGTTTTGGCTAAATAATCCAAAGCTACTCGCTGGAACTCAGAGCGGAGCTTCTGTAATGGCTGCTTTCTACTTTTTTAGCTGAAGTACTTCTTTTAAAACTTATTATAAAAACAGATTTAAACAGTTTACGACAATTTTATTTGTCATTCAATACGCAGATGATGCGCTTACATACATATGAAAACACACAGCAGAGTTGTTTTTCTAATTTCTGAGTAAAAGTCACCCAAAAATCGAAAGCTTTACAGATTTGGATTTCTTGACTCAAGCAATATGCAGATGATACACGTATTTATATTTACAAATCAACAATTAAAAGTAAGAACAATTGCAGGTGAATAATTCTTACCGTCCTAAAGAAAAACACTGAAATAGCGAAGCATGATTGTTTTGTAAACAATTTGTGTCGCAATTTTTAATGTTTGTAGCCATATTTTATGAAAAAAACTCACACATCTAAACAATCCATCGTACGTTAAAATTGTAATCAAATTTTTATCTACGAAATGCAATTTTGTAAAAGAAAAAAGGACAACAAAAATTTCACCTTTGTTTTCAATGCTAAATTTTTTTTCTCGTCTTGGCCGCCTATTAGTCCCGCCCACCAGACCAGTAAGAGGAGGGAGAGCAATACCTGAAGGGAGGGACTGAGTATGAACAAAATGTGTTCACTATGGTTCTGCCTACTCATTTTAGAATGTGGGTGTGACCGAGAACAAATTCTAGGCCAAGAGCAACCTGGTGTTAGAAAAGTATCCGGACATTCGTAAATAACTCAATTGAATAAAATAGAATCTAATTTCCGAGTGTTTTTTGATGGGAAGACGTTCGAACATGGTACAAATTTATTAAAAGCTAATATCGCGGAATACGTCGTAAAAAAACGTCAATTTATGAACTTATCGTCGTAGAAAAAAGAATTTTCTCTTAGTTTGAAGTCTCATTGTATTAAAAAATAAAAATAAAAGTAGCTCTGAAACAAAAACTGAGAATTTTCTTCAGTTTATGGTTGAAACAGAAAAGTGGAACCTGGACAAAAAAAAATAAAAACGGCTCAAGACTCGCAAGAAAAACTAGTTCCTGTTTCACATCCAAAAGTAACCTGTTCTTTTTAAACCAGAACGAAGGGTCTCACACGAAACACGTCCAGTTTGACCTGAATTTGTTTGATTAAATCTTATCAAATGAGCAGTTAATTAAAGTCTTTGTTTTGATTGGAAAGTTTAAAGTAAAATAATACGAACGACAACATGAAAAATTAGTCCTTCGCAGATTTCACAATAGAACACATTGGATTTGCAGGTGGGTTTTTTCTGTCTCTTCTACACACACACACACACACACACACACACACACACACACACACACACACACACACACACACACACACTCACACACACACACACAGGACGCTAAAAGGGGTCAACGCCACATCGGATAAGCAAACACATCAACCTCAAAAAGTCCAGCGTTGTGTTTTTAATCCTTTTTAAACCAAAATATTTTAAATTTGAACAATTTTCTCCTCATTTCTCATAAATTTATCTTTTCTTTTAATGTTTCATTTGTTCTCTCAATTGAGCAGATGCATCCCATAATATATTTTAAAACATGACTCTTTTTTTTAAGTTTGAATGAAACAAATCCCTTCTTTTTTTCACACGTTTCCCAGACTGATTAAGCCCCGCCCTTTTTCTGACACTTCCAAATTTGATTAACGCCTTAAAAATTTGACTAATGATTATTTCTCTGCCAAATATCAATAAAAATGATAGAAATTTAAAAGTTTGACTCAAAATTATGATTCAGCGTCTGATTTTATGACTTTCTTAAAGAAAAAAAAAGCGTTAACATAAAAAAACACGGATTTTTATCCAACTGTTCTCATAAGAACAGGAAGTGATGTCAGATTAGATTAAGAAATTTAGAAAGTACGTGACTGTTTTGTGAAAAAAATGGTTATTTTTTACACACTTATGAGAAAAAAAGAGAAAACATTGAAATAAAAGGAGCATTTTTTAAAAGGTTCGACATTTACGTTTAAAAAAACCCCATTTTTTTCTGCCTTATTTGTAAAAATGAAAACAAATGTGAGTAAAATTAACAAAATAAGTAAATTATTTTGAAAATTTCTATTTAAAAGTATTTTTTTTGCACTAAAATGATATAAATTCCTTCATAAAAACAGTTTTTTATTGATTAAGCAAATTTACATTTAAATGTGTATTGATTTTTTTTATGTCATACGAATAAAAAAGCATCATTTTGAAGAAAAACATAAGATAAATTTTGGATTTTCTTAAAAAATGCTGTTATGTTAAAAAATTTGTGTCAGATTTTGATTTTAAAGATGATTTTATTTTTAGATTTTAAAGAACTGAAGTTAAAATGAATTCAAATCCATTCTGATTTTTTAAAAAAATCTCTTTTTTTTAATAATCTCGAATAAAAAAAGTGTTTTTAATTAATAAAAGTGTCAAAAAATCCAAACAAATGACGATGAATTAAAAAAAAGAAGCACAAGCAAATTAATTTAAAGTTTAATTCAAATTTAATTAAAACAAGCAAAAAGTTCATTTTTAGATCAAATTCAAAATTTACAATAAAATTATTACATTTTTTAATTAAATTAATCCAAATGATAAAAAATAACGAATCAAATAGTAAAAAAAAGTCGCTTTTAAAGTGATTTTCTTTCATTTTTACCATTTTTTTCTTCCTTCTTTTTCCGTCTGCGTTCCGTTCTTTTTGTAGCCTCGGCTTCGCTCGACGTAAACATTTATAATAATCATAAATATTAATAATAATAATAAAAAAAAATCTTCGCGCATCCTTATTGGCCGTGAGGAGCCGTGACGTCGACGTCTTCACACATTCTTCACGTGCGATCCTGCTCCTTGTTTCTTAGAACGTGGAGGTTTGAGCGGGATTAAAAAACACTTCCCACGCTGGGAGCAGAGCGGCGCACAAGAGCCAAACACACACACACATACACACACTCTCTCTCTCACTCTCACACTCTCTCTGGTGCTCAGAAAAAGAGCGGAGCTGTTTCTATCCAGGAGGAAACGCACGACGGGGAAGAAAAAAGTGAGTAAAATCTCTTTTTACCTTTTTTTCCCGCGCTTTTTTTTTTGCTTAATTTCTTTCCTTTTTTCTTCATCTTCATTTTTTTTCGAACTGAACCTATTTTTTTCGTCAAAACTATAAAAAACAAGCAGAAACTTTGATTGTTACACCTATCGGTGTTTTTATCGTGCGTTTCTGCACCTGTTCTTTAAAAACCGGGGGAAAATAGACATAATTATCGGGCAAGTACATCCAGTTTTGTTTAAATCGTGATATTTCTCAAAGTGAAGTTAAAATAAGTAAAAACATGCGTCAAAATCTTTAAATATGTTTAAAACAAAAAAGTTTATGCTTCTGAGTTTCTCACATTTTCTCGTAAAAGGCGTTATTTACCTTAAAAAAATGACGTAAAAGAGTTTTTTAACATTGATGAAGATGTTTTTTTAATTAAAAAAGTTATTTATTTGATCAAATAAAACAAATAAATGACTTGAAAAGATGATTTTAAAGAAGTTTTTGTTTGTTTTTTATGGTTTATGTTTAAAAAAAGTTCGCATTAATGTAAAAATATGGAATTTAATGTAAATATTTGTTACTTTTATGTACATTTATATATATTTACACTTTTAAACTAGATTGAAAAGTGCGAAAATTTGTTTAAAAAGATCCAAAATGTTTGTAAAAAACTGTAATAAAGCATAAAAAATAGGGTTTATTTTGCTTTTTAGTTTAAAAATACTCATTTTTAGAAATGTTAGAAAAACAACTAAAAAAGAACAAAAGTTTTTCCTTCCAGATGTTGTTTAGATATAATTGTTTTCATTTTTCATTTTTTATATGATTGAAAATCATACTTTTTTCAGTTCTCTGTTGTACGAAACTTCATTTATGGGCATCAAAACAGAAAAAGTTTCAGTTTTGATCCAAAAAAAAGCCACAAACACGATCTCACATCTTCTTTTACGGGACGTCTTATTCTAAAGAAAAAAAAATCACTTTTAAAAACCAAACAAAAAAACAAGCCTAAATACAGTATTTCATGTTTAAGGTTTGGATTTAAGTTTGGACTAAAATGTAATTAAGAAAAGTGTGTGTCGTTATTGTTTCGTGAGTGTGTATGAATGGTGTGATGGTGTGTATCTATACACACATAATAAGTTTACATGTGTAAAGTTTAATTATTTATGTGTGTGTATAATTATAAATCAATTGTGTATATGTTTGTCAATAAGTTTGAAAGTGAGATTTTATTTTATAGTACGTGTGTATGGGAAGTATTATGTGTATGTGTGTGTGATTAGTCCGTTCATTTTGTGTGTGTGTGTGTTCGTTTGGGTACGCCTAGTGTGTAAACAGGCTGTGACTGTTTTTATAACATACATGTGTTTGTGTGTGTTTGTATACAAGCGCTCATATGTTTTGTATTTGTGAATATGCGCAAAAAGTGACAATATTTTAGTGTGTGTGTGTTTTAATGGTCATACGTGTGTTTGTACTTATTAGTGTAGATAACAAGAATATTTTGTGTGTCGGAGTGTTCACATGTTTAGTCAGTGTGTGTTTGTGTGTGTTTGTTTGGTTAATTTGTTTAAGTGTGTATAAATGAGTTTTTGTGTGTTTATCAACGCTCAGTTTTTTTACGATGTTTTCAAAGTTAAACTCCGTGATTTTTTTTCTTTTTTTCAACGTGTGGCGACCGACGATTGGTTCAGTGTGTAATCGTGTTTTGATATTTTCTATGTTGAATCAATAAAAACGCTCCCGAACTTTTTGTAAAAGTCAGTTTGTTAATTTGTTAATCACTCAAAAAAAATGTCAAAATTTATATATATTTACATAAAAGCATAAAAATATGAGCAAAACTTGATTTTAATATTTAAAAAATTGTCTTTCTTTGACTATTTTGGTGTTTTTTTTTATATTTAACAAGAAATTATTTCCTTCTATGCTGATGACGTCAGTAAAAATCTTTCGTACGAACTCACTTTTAAGAAAGATTCTTTTGTTACAAAATCAAAATCCCAATTTTTACATTTGAAAGATGAGAATTCATTTTCAAAGTGACAAAGACGTGTAAAAAAACTGCTAAGTGATTTTTTTTTTGTCTTCGGAGTGAAATGAAAAGCTTCACGTGAAAAAAACAAAAAAAGTTCATTCTTCGCGACTCCTCACAAGATGCAGAAATCAAGGTTAGCTCTCAAGAGACACGAAACGAGGGAAATGAGAATTTCTGGTTTTTAGAAGCAGGTGTTACTTCTCTACGCGACCATCTCCTTGAACTATTTTAAAGCCTCACTGTTGTCCGTTTGGTTTTCGGTGAAAACAATACATTTAGTCTAAATAAAAAAAACCCAAGTTAAAGTTTCACTTTCGTTCACTTTTTTGTCTTTAAACAGGAAACTCTTCCATCGTGTGTATCCGGAAGGAACCCTGGTCATGCCTGTTTAGCTTCCCTGCGTGATGCCTGATCATGACAGCACCACCCTCCTAAGCAGACAGACCAAACGCCGACGTGTCGACATCGGGGTGAAAAGGACAGTGGGAAGCGCCATTTTTACCCGCAACAGGGAGACGCTGTTCGACAGAATGAACCAATCGCATTGCTCCGACCAGGCTGGAGAGTGTTCATTAGTCAACCACGGTCATGGTGGGACAAACGGGGATGGAGAGAAGTCAAATGTTTTGAGGAAGTTACTGAAGAGGGCCAATTCTTATGAAGATCCCATAATGCCTTTCCCCGGTGCGACAATCATCTCCCAGCTGTTGAAAAACAACATGGGGAAAAATGGAGGGAGTGACTCAGGCTTTCAGGTTAGAGCAAAAAATTTATTAATTCCCTCTAGAGTTCAATTAGGGTTGCATACATTTTTTGATCACAGTACAGTATGGCCGCCCTGTAGGCGATGGGTTGCATGTTCGGCCAATCACAGAGCTAATGCTAAAGTTTCCTGACCAAAACACCTAAATAAAGTTGTCGGGATACGTTTACTTGTTCGGAAAATTGAGCCCGAGCTCATAGTTTTATACTTGATCGGAATCGGACTCTGACTCCTGATTAGGACTCCGAAATCTACATCCTGTGCAAAATTTACGCAACAAAATAGACAATGACAAACGTGAGATTTTTCAATTCCACACGGATGCAGCGACACAATGACGTCACTGGGCTAAACAAGGGCGTAGCTTCGAGCTAATTGTACAAATTTGTCTGCGTTTGGAAGTGTTTGTTTGTAAGTTTGCTTACTTTGATCTGTAATGTATTATAAAAAGGAAATCAAGACTCGATATTGAACAATACTTAAAATCAAGAGTCAAAACAAGGCCAGGGTGAAAAAACGGATCAGTACATCTTAGACCGACCCCATAATTGCTCCTGATAAATCATGAAGCTGTTCGAAGTAGAAAAGTGATGTTTAAGTAGAGACTATTTGCTTTGTCTTTGATTTCAGGGAAGTGGAGCTTTGTCGAGCGGAGGATCTGAGATTCAAGCTGAGGACGCTTGTAGCAACTCCTCCCACGACAGAGACAGTCCATCCGACTGCCTTTCTCCTGGTCCTCCTCTTCCTGCTTCTACGTCCTCCTTTGGACGCCCGGTGCAGGCTTCAAATCACAACTCCCACGTCCCTCCTCTGTCGCTCTCCTCTTTCGATTTGGACCGACTGTCGGACGAGCATCTCCGTGCCAAGCGAGCCCGCGTAGAAAACATCATTCGAGGGATGAGTCACTCTCCGCTGGTCAGGCCCAACGCCAACGAACGCAACCAAGAAGGGAACCGCGACAACGACCACAGAGGGGATAACGGCGGGCGTAACGAGTGCGCTTCGTCTCTGCTGAGCTCTCCAGGTTCACGTGGCGGCGTGGTCAGTGAGGTTTACAGGGAGAATAAACGGAAGCAACGTCTGCCGCAGCAGCAACAGAGCTTCACCCAGCTGGTGTGTTCCAGGCAGCAGCAACGACAAGAAGAGAGAAGGCAACTCAAACTGCAACTTGAGGACATGCAGGTTGGTCAAATAATGATTTATTCAGTTTTACTTAAACTGTGAATGCCCCCTTCCTCTCGCTCTGTGCATAGATATCTTTTGAGCTCACAAATACAGTCTAAAGCACATCAAGTTAGCAGAGCTAGTGCGTAATCCTTTTTATTCTTACTTTGGTGTGGTTACATATACGTGGTACTCCCTGTTGATGGTAGGGACTGAGCATGAGCGGAGCTCTTGCATACATTAGAATGTGGGTGTGGTTTAAAAAAAACTGTGGCCAAAACAACCTGATGTTCAAGTGCTCGAATACAGAGCGGGCGAGCTTTAAAATGACTCAAAAATTCATGACGAAATAACAGATTTTATTTTTTTAAGTTATTTTTTTATATGTAGGAATTAAATTTAAAGTATAAAAAGTAATATTTTGGGTAACATAAATGTTTGTGGTCAGGTCAATTTTTTTTCTGGCCTGAAAAAACAATACATGGTGGATTTTTTTTTTTCCAAATAAAAATTTAAAGTTTGAGAGTGTTTAAACAAAAAAGCAAAGTGTCGTAATATTAATGAGAAAAATGTTGAAAGTGGGAAATGAGACGTTTTACAGTCTTAAAACATCTGTAATTGAAAGTTAGTAACTTTGACTTTTTTGCAAATTTTGCCTAATCTTAGCAAGTAACTGCTGTGATTCACGAAAAACCAAATATAGTTATAATTATTTGTCAAAATTTACAACCAGATGAACTCTTCAGGCGACAAAACAGAAAATCTGTTGATCAAACAAGAAACTTGGACCTAATTAATCGTATTCTCTCTCTTTTTAATATTTGGTATTTTCTGTTCAGAAACAACTGCGGCAACTTCAAGAGAAATTCTACCAGATTTACGACTCTGAAACCGAAGAAGAAGAGGAAAACCCCGAGAGTGGAGAAGCGGACCGAAGTGGGGAGAGAGAAGAGGACGGGAACTTGTCAGAGGACAGTATCCGTTCTGATGGACTAGAGGAAAGGCACAGAAACCGAGAACGGCACAGTCAGGACGACCTTTCAGAGTTGGACCCGGGTCTGTTCCTGGACCGGGCGAGGGCTCTTCTCCGTGAGCAGGCATTGATAGATGGCGAGATAGAGGAAGATGTGGACAGCAGAGAGGAAGAAGAGAGGAATGGAGAGCGGTTGATGAAAAGGAGAGCCCCAGGAGGCGGAAGGCAGTTGGCTGAGACTCTCAAACAGGAGCTGAACTGCGCCGTTTCACAAGTTGTAGATACCGTCGTCAAGGGATTCTCTTCACCGAAGCAGACCACCAATCATCATCATGGCTGCCAAAGCAGCACTCCAGCTGCCCCCTCCTCTTCATCCAATTCATCCGCTTCCTGTCCACCACCTTTCGGCCCCCTCGCTCCTCTAACTCCAGACTCACGTTTTGGTGGCGGGACGTTAGCTCTTAGTCTAAATGGTGACACGAGTCCCACCCCTACCTACCACTCCTCCAATCAGAGGCTGCATTGCTTCGGAGACGTAATCGTCCCAAGCCCGCTAGACTCGTTTGGTGGTTTGAGTAGAATGAGCGGAGTGCCGACGACAAACGATCAAACCGAAGCACTACCGCTGGTCGTTCGAAAAAGCGGAGGAAGCAACGGAGAGAACGGCAACCCCTCTCTTCCTCCACCACCTCCGCCTCACCATCCCTCTCTTCATCCGTCTCCCCTCACAGCTTCACTTGGGTTCAGCCCGCCATCGTTTCGCCACCCATTCCCCCTCCCGCTCATGGGTTATCCCTTTCAAAGCCCGCTGGGTCCCCACGGAGGAGCCAGCTACCCTCCAGGTCCAAAAGACCACCATCGGTCCTCCCCAGATTCTATGGACATAACCCGGGAAAGTGTCAGCATCCGAACCAAAATGGCATCCCTCGGAGGCGGCCACATGGGTCACCATCACCACCGGCAGAACTCTCCAAATCAACACGGACCGGAGGGTTTGTCGCTGTCCCTCATTAAGTCTGAGTGTGGAGATCTGCAAGACATGGCCGACATATCGCCTTACTCCAGCACCACTGTATCCTTAACCCTTTTTGTCTGAATTAAGCACGTCCAGAGTCTGTCATAAAAACACCATCTAGCTCATTCATATTAACGTAGTTTATGTTTGTCCAAATTAGCAAATGGGCTTTCTTGACGTGCTTCAAAATGGCCGGTTCAGTTGAGTCAAAAGCATTGGCACATGGACGGGCAACTTGAAATTATTAAAGTCTTTTGGCAAAAAAAGAAAACTTAAAATGCAAGTATGGTTGTTAGAAATGCTACAAATATGTGGTTGTGTTTCTAGAATTTGTGCGTGACGTTGATTAGGGTCATTAGTGCATCAAAGTTAATAATTTCCAGCGTAGGGAAGAGCCTGGGTGTGGCAAAGACAGAAATCTATGCAAAGAACGTGCTAGCATTTGAGAAGTTTCCGAATAGTGGACGGGAGAGCTCACTAATTCCTCAAATATGCAGAAATGGAGGGAAAAAGAACACATGGTATTTTTTGATGCTGTAATAATGTTAGCAAATGTTACGAAGTTGTGTTTGCGTAAAACGCCCTTTTATTCATAATCAAAAGTTCGCCAAAGTTTCCGAAGTAAAGAGAGAGACAAAATAGGAACTCGATCAAACTACATAAATAGCTAGTGTAACGCCAAATTTGGGGTCTTTATTGTTATCAAACCAAATATTTTCAGTTTCGTCAAGGGTTTCAAAATTGTTAATTGTAATCAAAAGTTCGTTGACGTTTCGTAAACTGGTCCGACAAATTTGAATAGAAAGTTACTGACGGCATCTATGGAAAATACTGTACGTACCTAGCAAGTATTCAAGCGTGTTGTTTTTGAGTTCGAAGTAGTTCTGTGTCAAAATTACGCGAACAATATTTTCAACTTAGCCTATATTTTTGTCAGTTGAGATAAAAATTAGTGCCAGTTACCCATTGAACGACTTGGGCATTGATGATGGTTTTCAGATAACTTGTACAATTATTGATAATTGTACTAATAATTAAGAGTAACACGTTACAGAGTATTAGTTAGCTTCAAGATGGAAGTAAATATTCCCAACAATAAAATCCACGAGGTGTCAGATTGATAGCGTCGGGAGGGAATGTGACACAAAGTCTTTATTATCAATTAATTTGCATTAATTAGTTCCTGCTCTGAGGCTCCTCGGTAAGTGGGGAAGATGAAAAGGGTGTGCCGGTTCTTGCAAGAGGAGGAAGATTAAACAGGTCGCACGCTGTTCTCTTGAGCTCTTTTAAGTCGGAGCAGCAGGTTGTGGCGTTCGCGAAAAGCTCGGGAGCTCCCTCTTCATACCGTCTCAGACACTCTTGTGCTGTTAGCGTCGCTTTCATCACGGAGACTTTGTACATAAACGCTCAAAGCAAATCATATTTCACTTTGTGTTGGTGTGTGTGAGGTGAGACCTTGTTCACAGGAGCTCAAAGCTAATCATATTTCAAAGCAAATGTTTCGCAGCTTTCTAAATGTGGATGTGTGTGTGTATGATTCGGGCTTACACAAAAGGAGTGTGTTACCTGTAACGTTCATAGTTTTAACTCGTTTTCAAACGCCGATACTTTCGCTCATTGGCCTTCGTGGTTGGTTTCTCGGTAGCTGGTTATTGTTTGGTTGTTTTGTGCGTCGTGCGCGCTTTTGTAGCGCGTTTCAACAAGTGTTTGCAGGTAGCTGTTTATCTTTTTGTCCTTTCATATGGAGAGGGGCTTCTCCCGGTCGCTACACTTTGACTCACATGTACAACACATGCACGTTTGAACAACAAAGTGAAAAAAGGGAAAATAAGACTTTGAACCCGACAAACACAGACTTCTTGCAACTGGGAAGAGTATTTGATCAGTGTCGTCTTCAAAGCCGTTTAGATTTAAAAAACAAGAAAAAATGGTCGACACTCTTGATCTTTGTTGGACTGTTTGATTCCAAAACGTTTTGCCGTTTATCTTTCTTTGTTTTTTTTCTTGTCTTTGAAACTAGACGTTAGATTTTGTTGTTTTTAAAATTAATATTATTGTTTGATGTTAGCATTATACATAAAATCTAAAAAGTACTTAAAATATGCAACTTTTACAGCTATTTTAAAGTTTTTCTACCTTTTCTGATAAAAAAAACAAAGTTTGCTTCACTCGTAAAAGGGTATTTTTTAAAACTCTACAATAGTAGAAAAATCTGACTTTTTCACAAACAAGTTTTTTGTTGCAAAAAAATGTTTCTTTCCGCCAAATTTTCACAATATTCCATGATTAAATCTAAAAGTGATTTTTGCACAAAAATGTTGCGAATTCTATTCCTTTAAGCATTCGTTGCCCAGAACTGAACCCTTAGCAGATTAGAAACCGTCCCAAGAAAAAGGACCAATGACCGATTTTCCTCCAGTTTTTTGCCGATTAATATATTTAGATAAAAAAACAACAAGTTAAGTAAAGATTCCGGAGAAATTGTCAAAATGTTTCAAGTTAGAATGACTATGTATCAAAATTAAGTCAAGTTCAAAGTCTGTCTGTTCATTTTAAAGTGGAGTTAAAGATGTACTGAAGCCAAAAGACGAGTTAGCTCGTAGGCGAGACATTCGCACACTTTGACCGGTTGCCGGTTTATTACCGAACAAGATATGATATTCTACGTACAGCATCCTGCTCAGGAACGTAAGCTAACTCGTTCATCAAGACAGTCTTTGTTTTGCATGTTTTGAAGTAAAAAGGAAACAATTAAAAACCCAAACTTCACGTCGATCTTTTGTCCATATTTATTTTAGTTATACTTTAGCATTAATCTTAATTTTGGGAAGTTATTCCAAAAACTTGAATTCAAATGTTATTTACATTTTTTAAACATTTTTTAAAAACATTTTATTAACATTTTGAAAAATTTCTATTGAAATTGATTTTGAATTCAATCTCAACATTTCAACAAATTGGTCATTACAATTTTTTTCTAAGAAATTTATGACAAATTTTAATTTCATTTACAAAATTAGATTTTTAGCCCAACCTTCACATTTTAGTTATTTTCCAAATGTATCTTAACATTTTGGCTTTTTTAAAAAAATTTCCCCCAACTTTGTTTCTGGTTTTTGAGCCAAAAACAACAATAAATTTCTCAAAATTTAGACCTTATTCCCGCAATATTCTTACACATTCTGACATTTTGATGTTCTCCGCAAAAAAACACCACGTTTTCACCAAAGTTGTCACTTTGATTTTTGTAAAAAGTTGTTTTGAAAATTCAAAACTCTTAAATTCAAACTGTGTTCTTGAAAATCTGACTTCATTGAATTTTTTACGTAACAATTTGAGCTTGTCCACTATTTTTTCTTGAACTAATTCCAACGTTTTGATCTCAAAAACCCAGAGATTATTGACAAAAACTTAACACGTATTTAGCCATGACATTTCAATTCTGTTCGCAAGATTCGATCCGGAAACTTTGAGTTCAATATATCCTTAAGAATGAACAAAGTGGCATTTTTATCCCCCCAAATATATCAGGATATGTCCAAAAAATCTACGTCTTCTCAACAAAACAATACTAATTATACAATTTGCTAAAATTTTTTAAGGAGGTTTTGCTTTGACGGTATTGTCAATGACTATTTTATTTAACGTTACCCTAATTTCTTATTTGCTTCCACAAACACGAACACATTCAGCTTTGCACATCTTTAATCTAAACAGATGACTTCTCATTTATGAATTTATCCCTCTCACACACCTGGTAACAAGGTCGTATTACAGTTGACACAGCGAGCTTTACACCACACACTCCGTTTAAGAAGAAACTGAACGACGCGCGAAAGGAAAAGGAAACAGAACAAAATGTCACTGTTTGGTGTTTTTATTCACGTTGTTTGCTTTTTATTCATAAAGACATTAACTCTCGCGTAGCTACTGTAACTCACAACCACATGGAGTGTGTATGTTTGTCGAAACAGACGCGGAACAGAACGTTGTATCCATCGTAGAAACTCCGTGACAGGTTGGTATGAATGTTAACGAAATGATTGTTATTGTTAGTGACCTGATGTATCCGACGCTACATAAATGATGAATTACACACGGCTTAAACGCGTTGTTTCCGAGCTAATTTGTACATTCGGTTTTACGCGTTTCTTTTAAGTGGTCAAAATAAATACTTAACGAATCTAAATAACTTAGAAAAACAAAAAGCTACCAATGCTTATTTTCCTCTCCAGGCTGCTCCTTTCTGGTTTCTTCACACTATTGCTGATGCTACTCTTTCTCTCTCTCCTTCCCAGGGGTTTGCTTGTGTGTGTGTGCGTTACTGTGTGTGCTAATTGACCTTGCAGGGGGGCTTCATTGATTGCCTCATCTTCCCTGATAGATTATAGGCCTGTTAATGTGGTGGGGAAATGGCAGCGTGGTGGGGCACAGCTGTTGACACACACACTGCTGGACACACACACTTTTTTTTTTTTTCTTTTTTGGCGCTTCGTCGTGCGAGGCCTTCACAATTACCATTTTGCTCGTGGGGACGGTGTGACGAGTCCTTACGAAGCCGCAGGAGAGTAGGGGGTTGTGGGATTTGATCAAAAGCCGGCAGGTGTTTCTGTTTGGTTTTGTTTTGGGTGAAAAGTGCAACATGTGCAGTGGTCCCTCGTTAAAGCGCGGGGCATGTAACACATGTAGCATATTGTTATGTGAAGAAGTTCAAAAGAAGATTTGGAGATTCATGGGTACCGAGGTACCTTCATATCCCAAATTATGGCTAAAAAGTTACAAGCAAGTTTGGGAGGTAACAATAGTCGCCAAAAAAATTTGGCATTCACATCACCTTAAGTAGACTCATAGATTTACTATGGGTTAGTGTAGGTTGACCCCTCCCCTCCATCTATTGTATGTACAGCTGGGCAACATGCGAAACACGGTATGTCAATCAGTAGGCGAAAAAAAAGAAAAAATATAACAAAATATTATTAAAAAATTAGGGAGCCCTCGAAAAGTGAAGCAGGTACATCATAGGTTTTTGATTCTGAGGCCATAACAGGAAAAATCCAAAAATGGGATGCTTAAAGTAGTAGTGCTGCTATACAAGATGGACCCTGCCTCTTACCTATGGGTTTACAGGGATGGACCCTGATGACTAAAAAAGCAGTTTTCGAAATAGGGGTTTCAAGATGTGTCTTTTCCTTTTGGTGTTACCCTAAAGTTTTCTGTAACCTCACGTCCTCTCAGTTCCTTAACTCATTGCCCAGATTCAGGAGGGCCTGTCTCCAAACCATCTGAAGAAAGCCAAGCTGATGTTCTTCTACACCCGCTATCCTTCATCCAACATGCTCAAAATGTACTTCTCGGATGTAAAGGTAAGACTCTTGGACTCGAGGATTTCCTATCAAACCAATTTCCTTTTTTGGCTTCTTTAAGCCTTTAATTTAACTGTAACGATTATCTAATACTTTTTCAGCAATATTTGGACAACATGATTCCACCTGTTTTATATTATGAACTTTATCAGTTCATCTATAGTTTAACCACAGCCCAAGTGCTCATCTGTATTTTGGAAGTATAACAAAAGCTACTTTTAATGATACTAGTGTGTGTTTCGAGGTTCATTAGAATCACTCGGAGTCCATAATCAGAAGTGGGTACGTTCAGATTTGCGTCGTAATTCTGACCAAATTCTCACAAAGTGAGAAACAAAGGAAGTAAAACAGAAACTAATGTTTACTATTTATGGTTTCCAGCAACTTAAAACCAATTTCCATTAAATCCAATTCCATAAAATTGGACCAACAGGAACATAAAGCAGCACACGACCAACAGGTATCCCAACATGTTACAGCTGGATTTTTATCACACGTCGTTATGGTCGATATTTTATCAGGTACGGCTTATCGGAAACTTTTACACATCTCATTGTTGGATGTGTGTGAGTTTCTGTGTGTGTTTGTGTGTGTGTGGTAAAACCCAACAGCGCAGATGGGTGTTCCAGTCTGTCACGTCTTTTTAGCATAATTAGAGTTTCTGGCCTTAATCGGCCCACGGTTTGAAAGGAGTGTGTGTGTGAGGGGGCGGCCAACGCCCACTTTCCCTCTCACATCACACACGATGTGACCTTCTCTCCAAAACACACCCAGTAACAAACCTTTATGTACTTACTCACAAATACACATCTACACACCGGGTTGCGTTCTTTTGATTTTTTTCAAATCAGATATTTGACGAATCAGCGAATGCCCGAAATGACCAAATTTCAACCTTAATGAGAAGCTTAAAATTAACAAAGATGGATATGTAAGTGTGTATATAAAACAAGAGAGGCTATGTGAGGAGGAGGGGTTAACACGGAACAACAGCGTTAAAACAAAGACACTGATTGTGTTGTGTTTACAGGCTGCTTGGGTTTTTTTTTTTTGTTTTTGTAAAACAGCATACGGCTCCTCGACAGATTCAGGACGCTGTATTCAAATGAGCAACCACACACACACACAAACACACGCAGACACCAGCTGCCCTTTGCCTCGTATCTGCAGCGACCACTTCCTCGTGCCACGGCCGTATCCTCATAGGCTGCTATGGCAACGAGGGTCGCCGGGACAGCGGGTTGCTAAGCAAACACATGGTTGCTAAGTCTACCTGCTGCCACATGGGGTAAATAGAAAAAAGGATGTCTCCTTGATTTAAGAGTCTATTAGTTAATTAAAATAATAAAAAAATAGGAAAAAAAAATAAATCAAATGTTACTATAACTGTTTTAATGATTACATTATAAAATAAAACAGGGTGTAGCTTTGATTAAATTGGCGAGGTGCTAAACTGGACAATGCCCCCCAAAAAATTGTGATTTGGAAAAAATAGCCGGCATTTATGGTAATGCACTTTAGTGGCTTATTCACGTGGTTAAATTAATGGGACTAATTTTTGCAATATTAGTAGCTTTATTTTGAAATTTACACGAGAGCTCTTGTGGTTAATCAAGTCTTAATAAAAACAACAAATATATCTAAAAATAATTGTTAAAGTTTATAAACAAAAGTTTGAGAATTCAAATTGTGGACAAAAAGTTCGCGATTAAACTTGTGAGAAGACCCCAGCCGAAATATGATTAATTGTTTTTGGTTGAATTCTTACAAAGATTTTAAAGACGCAACAAATTCGCTAATTGAAATTAAGGCTGAAAACAGAAAAAAAAAAAAAAAACACGCTAATCGGAACTGGTTATGACGCAAATCGTAAATCCTCATCTTCACAGTTTTATCAAATCAATAAATAAAGCTATTTAAATTATCTGCTTACATATTGAATTTTTTAAAGTAATTCGGTTCTTGTTTGTGTTGCTTTTAAAAAAAAAAGGATGATCCAGAAAAAATGAATGAATAGGCAAATTTTACCGATTTATGTTGTCGAGATTAATAAAAGCTTTAAAAATGCATCTAGTTACCAATCTGAAGGTTTCTCTTTAACAATATTTCAATTAATCTCTTAAATCTTGATAAACATGGATTTAGATTAGAACACGTTGGCAGTGATTTGGGTAGCTACTTAGCGTAGCAGATGGGCGGTGGGTATATCTCTGCCAGAACACGAACAAAAAAAGGTTAGACGGGATAAAACGGATCTTTCTATTGGAATTTTTCTGCCTGTATTTAGTGAATGGAGCAAAAGTAATTTTATATTGAAATAAAACAAATTATTTAGTTGAGTCATTTTAAATTATAATAAAATTTTGTTTTATTGTTCAAATTTTTGCTAAAAAGGACCAAACGTTTTGCAAAACTATTGTTATTTCAAGTATAAAGTTGGTAAAATTGCAAAAATTAAACATCAAATTGCTACTAAAACCACAAATAACGGGGGTTATTTTTAATTGATAGAGGTCGTAGGGTAATTCTGTTCTGGCTCGATTGGGGCTTTAGAAGTACATTACATATTTTCGATGGAGCAGTTTGTTGCACGTTGACAGATTTACGACCTCCTCCGATAAGAATAAAAGCATGTCTGGCTGACTCATTTGTTTTTTTTCTAAAGTATCTAGACAACAATAAAAACGATAGTTAGCAAGAGCACTTCATTAAGAAAATCCACGGCTTCGCCCTTTGAGAAATTAAAGCTTCTTTGTGATTCATTTTTTATGCAAATAATGGTTTATAGTAAATTTTGGTTTAATTGAGCTATAATCCCTGTTAATCCCGCATATTTACAAGTGGGCGGAACTCCACAGATATTACTTTGCTTAATATGAATCACGCATAATCCTATTTGTGATGAATGAGGCTGTTCTTTTCAAGGTTTCGCTACTGTGTGTGTGTGCGTCGAGGAGATGTAGAGCACCCTGTTGCTGTCTGTCTAAATGTGTGTCTTGTTTCATTGTCCCACTGCATTCATTACCCTCATCATTACCATATTTCCAAAATCCGGGTCAGTGTCTCTTTCTCCCACCCTCTCTATTACTCTTACTCCCCCGCCTCTCGTGCCCCTCCTAGTTAGGGAACAATAACTAGCATGTGTTAGCGAGATCAGGGAGATTCACTGTAAGGGAATTACGCCTTTGAATGGTTTCCCTTAATTGGTCTTCAATGGACTATGTCTATGGGAAACTGGTTCTTAAAGATGAGCCTCTTATGCGTAATGGCCGCCTGGCTCCGTGTGGGAAGTGGGTTGAGCCGCGGACGGTTTTAGCCACAGATAAGCGAGCGAGCGTGTACACATGTACAACACGACTCTTAATTGTGCTGTGAAACCTCTTGCCTTCTGACCAGACAGTCATGCGCGGGGCACGAGACGCCGGGGTCGCTCGAGTTTCGTCTTGAGAGAGTCAGCGAGAGTAATTAAGACCTCGTTAAGACTGGAGGAGGATTAATTAGATGCCTGCTGGCATGGAAGACTCTTTCACACACACACTCTCCCTTGCAAGTTTCTGCCGCTCTCATGCATGTACACCGAACAGAAAGCTACGAGGGATTCCGCACCGTAGAGGCTAAAGTGACATCTCTACATAGATATATCTCAGCAGGAATCAATTACCGCCCTACCACATGCTAACCCGTCTTCTCAATTAGTGACACGACGACTTACAAGCCCAATTTGTGCGAGGACAAAAACACGTCATAGCCTTTCACTATCGATTTAGAAATTCAATTCCTTTTGATTGTTCGGTATGCTTCCAAAGAAAGAGGCATGGAGTCTGCAAAGTTAGCTGAAAGTGATTTGAAACTCAAAATATTTGAGTTGAAGAGCTTAAATAGAAATTTGGAGTTGATTTGAAGATGGAGCTCTAAACTCTGTTTGTGTATTGGTGCTACCGTAACACTTTTGGGAACTCTATACCTCCAAAACCACAAAAGGGATTTTAATCAAATTTTCCGCTGTTATTCACTACCAATTGCCAATGAACTGATTGGATTTATAGAGTTATCCTCATGAGGGTTGTGCTAAAAGACTATGCATTATCAACAAAATTTGTGACAGATTTGTACTAGAACCGAAAATGCCCTTTGGGAATTGATGGGATTTTTTCAATTCACTTCCAATTTGATTTTTTTTTTTTTTTTGTGAATAAAAACTGCAAGATTTAAAAAAAATCTTGAATTTTCAAACCCCGAGGTATAATTTGAACATTTAAAGAGAGAAAACAAAGCATTATAATTCAAGAAGTCTCAACTATTGCCTTAATGCAGTCAGGATGGACTCCGGCACCCCCTACAACTCCATAAGGTATAGATGGTTAAGAAGGTGACTGACTGACCGACTAAAGTCCCAACTATTGAATGAGTATTGTGTTGCCAAAAGGTCTGTTGGGCTAAAAATATTCATTGTGCAGTAACTTTAGGTGTGTCTTGTTTTTTTTTGGGGACTAGCAAGCCATTTTATGAATAAGGCTTAATTAGCCTCGATTTACAAGTCGATCTACGTTCCAACCCTCACCTATGGTCACCAGCTGTGGGTGGTGACTGAAAGAATGAGATCGCGGGTACAAGCGGCCAAATGAGCTTCCTCTGCAGGGTGGCTGGGCTCTCACTCAGAAATCGGGTGAGGAGCTCTGCCATCCGGGAGGAGCTCGGTGTTGAGCCGCTCCTCCTCCAGGTCGAGAGGAGCCAGATGGGGTGGTTCGGACATCTGGTCAGGATGCCCCCCCGAGCCCCGAGACTATGTCTCTCCAGAGACTATGTCTCACAGCTGGCCGTGGAATGACTTGGGATCCTTCCAGGTGAGCTAGAGGATGCAGCCGGGGAGAGAGAGGCCTGGGCTGCCCGTTTGAGGCTGTTGCCCCCGCGACCCGACCCCGGAACAAGTGGAAGATGACGGAACGAACGGAACGGAACGGCTTAATTAGCATATTTGATATGTTGACCCTTAATGAACAATTATTTTGAGTCTTTATAAGTTACCTTAATTAAACAAACAAATACTGTGTAAAAGTTAAAGTGACTTGTCTTTCGGGAACTACAAAATTTCCACACTGTTTCAAGGATTTTGTCGATTAGGCGCTTTTAAGTCGTCCTTTAAAGAAAAAAATTGTCGAGGTGTGTTGATTTTAGTTAAAGTGGGCAGATTCTTAAAGGTTGTGAGCGTTTGCTCTTCTCTTGTGGCCTAAGGGGGCTGACAACAGCCACCATCTAGAGAAGGAGAGACAAATCAGGACACCCTGACACCCCCTGACACTCTTTTCCTCTTTTCATCGCAAACAGAAAATGGCATTCCTTGAACTCAGCATTTAGCCTCTTTTATCTGCACGTCTTTTGTCTCTTTTTGTTTTGGGAGCATTTTGATGAGCTGTTTGAGACCAGTAGTAGGTGGAACAGCAGGTTGTGGGTGGACAGATTCAGATAGAAGTTTGGTTTGTAATTAATGGATAACTACACAACAAAATAAAGACAACTTACTGATGCAATGTGGTTAACTTGACGAAACGGCTGCAAAGTCACTCAGTTCTTTTAGTTTGACTTTTATCTTGAATCAGACTGGCGACCTGTTCAGGGTGTTTCCCGCCGCTCGCCTTGAATCAGATGGGATGGGTTCTGGCACCGCCCGCAACCCTGAACAGGATAGACGATTAGGAAGTTGACTGACTGAGTCTATCTTGAATTTCAGCACCTCAAACAGTTTTCTCTTTGTTTTGACAAAATCTTTATTTAAATTTGCTAGATAGTCCTAAAAATTGATGAAAGAAAAAGTTTGAGGGTCTTTTTGAGGTTTTTATTTTGTTTTGGTGAACACAACACAAGAATCTAACTAATCTATGAGTAAAAGCACACTAAAAAAGGTACTGGTATGGTGGCCTCAAGATTGGAGATCCGTCTCTATGCAGATGATGTGGTTCTGTTTACTTGGACAAGTCTTGATCTCCAACTCTCATTTGGAGGAGGCTATCCGGCATTCTGGATGAGATCAGGACTTTTACATTTGGGACAATTGTTTTACCCAAAAAGGGGCGTGTTCTTCCAACAAGTTAGTGATAAGTTAGTTTTGTTGACAAGTGAGGAAGGGATAAAGGGGACAAAAAGCGAACCAATTTGGCGCCTGCGATAATAAGAATGCTGTTTTGATTCGTCAAAAAGCGAAGCTTATAATTCATCACTTGACCTACGTTCATACCCCGAACTACAGTCACTAGCTGTTGGTAGTGATTCAAAGAAAAAATGGCCGAAATGAGTTGGCAACTCAGAGTAGAACTGTTGCTTCTCTGCACAGAGGACAGTAGTTAGGATGCCTCTAGGATGCCTCGGTGGTGGGGTGTTCAGAACGCGAACATACCCTTAGCCTCCAACAAAAAGGTGACAACTTTTAAAGTCTGGCTTATTATCTGTCATTTTTCTTGATATAATATAATCTACATATAAGTTACAGGAAGTAAATTGAGCAGGTTTGTAGTGTGCATCCATGTGTGTAAGAGTTGTTTGTTTCATTGATGTGCGCCGGTTTGGGAAATGCTGAGTTATCACGTCGCTTTCATTGCACTCTTTTGTGGGTCAAACCTCCCCCTTTCTCCACCACCCCGACTACTACAACCCACTCCCAGCTCGCTCTCTCAAAAACACTTTCCCCTCCTGTTCGTCTCTTTGTAAAACCAACCCCGGCAGACACACACGCTGCCCTCCCTCTCTCCTTTACTGCTCGTCCATTCTCCATTATGTCACCCTCTATGGCTGCTCCTGAAAATATGTTTCCCTCTTCTTTGCCCTCCGCTCATCTTTCTCTCTGCGCATTCCTCTTTCCCCACCACCTCGCACCGTCCATCCCTCTCTCCCTCTATCTCTCTCTATCTCGCTCTCTGTTGTCCTGTCTGCCTTTCTTCCCTCCCCCCCTCTCTTCATCCCTCGTTCCTGAGAGACAATGTCTTGTAACAATGCAGAGCCTAATCTCCGTGTCAAAGCCGTTTTTCCCCTTCACCGAACACACACACAAACACACACATGCACTTTCACTGTTAGCTCTATCTATCACCTATCTATTACACAGATAGGTGTAATATCTGTGTAATAGATAGGTGACGAATATAAACAAGAATTTTTATTGGGTTTAAGCATTAAAATATGTCCCTAGTTTTCCTTTTTTTCTCTTAACAATTGGATTTATTTCAGTTTTTCTTTTACTTATCAATAAAAATAGAAATATGCAATGTTAAAAAATAATTCATTGATTTACGATCTAATTTGACCATGAAGCCACAAAATAGACTCTAATCTGCATGCATAGTTTTGTTGAAGTAAACGAGAACTTTAATTTGCATGTGAAATCTATCCGGCGAAACAAAAAGCAAATTCATTTCCAGATGCCGAGTCATAGAGAGTCGGACGATGGCTAATCTGATGACATGCCGCCATGCAAATAAACCCTAAAGTAAACATGGGGAAATACGCGATACGGTGCTGCACCTTCGGCACGCGTCCAGAGAAGTTTGAATAATCTTGATCAAAAAGTCATTTGTCATCTATTTCAATGGAAGTCCAGATATTTTGAGAAAAGGCGCACAGGACAGGAAAGCCCGAATCAGCCAAGGGTGATGTGGACCTATCATGTTCAATCCCCACTGTAACTTTTGTATATTCTAAAAGGTGCCTTTCTTGGCACTCAAGGCACTCACAACCTAAAAAGTACAACTTTATTTATCCTCTCTTCCAGTTTAACCGGTGCATCACTTCGCAGCTCATCAAGTGGTTTAGCAACTTCAGAGAGTTCTACTACATTCAGATGGAGAAGTTCGCACGCCAGGCCATCAATGATGGAGTGACTGCCGCTGAGGAGTTGACCGTGGGCCGAGACGCCGAACTCTTCAGAGCCCTCAACATGCACTACAACAAGGCCAATGACTTTGAGGTAAGATGGCCCACATATAGGATTTAAAAAGTCATGACCAATTCTAAGATGGACCTTTTGGGGCGGTCGGATCCCAGACACTTAGAATTTTTGTAAAAACTTCCGAAAGAAATAAGTTTTTTTTTTTTTTTCTCCATAGTCTTAAATCAATGTTCTTATTTTGTTCTCCAAGTTTTATCACTTATATCTGTGATCTCGTTTTTTGGTGACCACCCAAAGCTGGTGAACACAGGTGAGGGTGGGAACGTAGATCAGCTAGTAAATCGCGAGCTGTGCTTTTCGGCTCAGCTCTTTCTTTACCACGGCTGAGGGATATATTGTCCTAACCGATCTGTCTGTTGATCTCTCGCTCCATCGTTCCCCACCCGTGAACAAGACCCAGAGATACTTAAACTCCTCCACTTGGGGCAGGACCCTGTCCCTGACCTGCAGGGGACAATCTCCCCGCTTTCCGGGCGAGAACCATGGTCTTGGATTTGGGGCCTCTGATTAATGTCAAAGATATGTTTAGTTAAGTTTGTCTTGGAATCTGCAAACATGCAGGGTCTATGCGGGCTGTTTGCTTTTCATGTTTCTTACCTTAAGAGACAAATTAGTGTCCCTATATTACAGGCAGTATCCGTCTGTCTATAGTTGGTATCGAGTAATTGTAGGTCATTTTATTAAAAGTCGTTCACTGGTTTGCGAAATATTGCGGTCCCAAGAATTTTTGACAATGACTTTTATGAACTTGAACTTTATCCCTTGACCCTAATCAGTTTATTTATAACTGGTATTAAGTAGCTGTGGGCAGTTTTATCAAATCCAGCGATACGCTTAATTCAAACCTCTAATGGCCTGTTCCCAAACATAGCCTCTTAGGAGACATTTTGTCAATCATTGATAGATAGTACTCGACAGAAGTTAGAACAATAAACTGTATTACAAGAAAGTTCGGCAGTTGTTTTCGTAACTAAATAAGTCCTACTACCTCACCTCCTCTTCCTCATAAATGTCCTTTATACAGTCAGCTGTTCACAGCGCGGCCAGCACCCTCTGATTCTGCTGAGGTGTGGATGTGTAGCGCTACGTGTGTGTTCGATGAGGCAAAAGAGGACGACGCTACCGGCACGGGCATCCTTGTCAAAGCGATTTGCACGAGTCACATTCCCCACTTCACTTTCTCCCTCCTGATATTACTCTGCGGGGACCTGAGGGCCCCTAAACTGCACGACGGAGCATCAGCAGCATTTAGACGGCCATTAGCACAACCTCTCGCTGACACACAAACTTGTCTTCTTTGCTTAGAGAGATGAACGCTGAAGCTTAAAATGCAGATAAAGGAAGATCTACAAGCGCCACGCGGTCAGACGCGCGCCATCCACGCGCCCCATCTACACCTGGGGATTTTTATATCCTATTTGCAGGAATGTTTTGCATAGTTTGCATATTAAGAGTCAGGGAGCTTTTCACAGGTGTGTATGGAAAACGCCCGTGCAGAAAACGGACACACCGTCATGCAAATAATAGCTGCGTGTTTATTTTAGTCGGCTATCAGTCGGGTTATTTTAGGAGACAAAAATGAGGGGGGGAAAAAAGTGGCGAAAAGTCGTCACACTCTTTAGTGTTTAAAGTTTGATTAAATAATCGCAACAAAGTGAAAATAAATTGAAACGTTCCGTTTTTGTTTTCCACACTGTGGAATTTCAAACAGGTTTGATCTTGTTTTAAAAACAAAATAAACGCTAAACAATCAAAATGGAAACAAATAACGTTTTTAACTAAATCAATCATTTTGAGTCGTAAACTTAAGAAAAGAAACTGACTTGCTGTGGCGACCCCTGAGGGTAAATCCCGAAAGAAGAAGATGAAGAAACTTGAGAAGAGATCGTAAACCTGTGGACTAAACCCTAAACCCGACTAATCCCCACAATATTTACTATTTTAAAGCTGGTAAACTAGTTTGTGAGTTGTATCTAGTAGTTTTAATAGGTACCAGATTAGGTTAAACCGAGTCATTAGCGTAAGGATTTCCATTTTTACAACATAACACGTCACATCATCAGCATAGAAAATACGCTGCTCATGAAAATGAGCTGATCGAGTTGATTTGCATGGGTTTATGTTACAAATATTTTACTTTGTCCTTGGCCGGGAAAGATTATCAAGAGCTGAACTTCTTGGAAACTAAGTTGTAGCATCTAGATTTAACACTTAGATTTTTAAACTAAACTTTTTACTTAAAAATTGAAAAAATTTATCCTGCATGTTTGAGTCATTTGTAACATTTTCTGTTCAGTTTTCAGATACTATTCGAATGGCTAATTCTTCTTGGCCATGCCTCTTGATCTCCATCACACTATACTCTAACTTAAGCAGGAACTGTTTCAGGGCTAATAACTGGTATTATGTTTATTTATCAATGCTTTGAGATAACTATTTCCTCCCAGAAGCACCAGAACGCCTGTTTGAATTAGATTTTTAATCGACCGAAGTTTGCTTTCATACAAACAAACTCATTTTCTTTAAGACTACTTAAAAACTTTGTAGTTCTATTTTTGTTTCAGTTTCTCCTCCAGCGCTACTTTCTGGTTCTCTTTCCCTTTCCATGTGATTTCCGCTACTAGTTTTCCATTTGCTACTTTTCCTGCCTGAACATTTTCTTCTCTCTATCTTTGACTTTCAGTCGGAACAGATTTCGTAGACTATCACAATTTCTTTGCAACAAAACAGGAAATACAATTTTGTGCTGATTAAATCTACAAATTAAAAGCATGTCTCTAATCTTGAAAATATAAATAATTCCAAATTTTTATTCAACTTTTTTTTTTATTTTTGGTCAAGTATTTCAAGAAGAATCTTTTTGGATTTTGTTTCTTCTTCTGAAACTTCCATCCCTTTTGGACATTGCGGGAAAGTGCCCGAGCCTATTCCGGCTGATTTAAGGCGAAAGGCAAGGTACCCCCGAACAGGTCACCAGTCTGACGCGGGGCCACACACTCACATTCCTAGGGGCAATTTCATAGTGGCCATTTAGCCTAACCTGTATGTTTTTGGAGAGTCATAAAAAAAACAGAGTCAGTCAGTCATCTTCTTATCCGTCTATCCCTTCCGGGGTTGCAGGGGGTGCCGGAGCCCATCCCGGGCAATTTAAGGCGAAGGGCAGAGTACACACTGAACAAGTGGCCAGTTTGTCGCGGGGCCACACACATACAACCATCCACACACACACTCATTCCTAGGGGTAATTTGGCACCGGCCAATCAACCTAGCATGCATGTCTTTGGAGGGTGGGAGGAAACCGGAATACCCGGAGGAAACCCACGCAAACACGGGTAGAACATGCAAACTCCACACAGAAAGGACAGTGTTCCAAGCCTCGTCCCCATCTGGGACTCGAACCCACAACCTTCTTGCTGTGAGGTCACTGCAGTACCCACTGCACCACCGTGCTGCCAAAAACCAGAGTACCCGGACTCTGGACGAACCGTACAAAGGGAGAACATGCCATCTCCCGCCAGGCACTCGAACCCACAACTTTTTTTTCTGAGAGGTCACTGTGCTAACCACTGCGCCACCGTGCCGCCCTCTTTTGGATTTATGTAATTTTAATCCAACATGGTGAAAGCGGGCAAAAGTGGGTGCACATACTTGTACCTTAAAGGCTCATTTTCGAGGCTTTAACAGTTGTAATCAGTTGGTGTGAATAAGGACATCTAAAAGGTTGTATGTTTGATAAATTAGAGTTATATATACACCTTTCCTCTCCTACTTTGTTCCCGTTCTCTCCCTTCACCTCCCTCTTTTCTTTCATCTGTCCGCCCTCGGGGAACATTACCAGCTAGGGACCCTCTCTCCTTCTCCTTCGTTTTTTTTTTTTTCATCTCTCTTCCCCCTCCGTCAAACTCAGAGGCGTGAAACTGGAACCATGGCCGATTCAGCAAGTCTAACACACACATACACACACCTAAGTCTTCTCCTTTTGCCAAATTTAGCATCATCAGAGTTCCACCTTGGTTTGTCCCGATCACACCTCTCTCCCCCTCTCCTTGCTTTCCTCCTTATTTTGCTCTTTCCTTGCTCCCGCTGAACATGTCCTCTATTGATACTTTCTCTTCGTCATTGCCTTCCGCCATTTTCCTTTGTTCTCTTAAACAACCTTCTTAAGTCATTGTTTGTCTTTATCGCTTTGTTCGCTTGTAGCGGTTTACATCGAGCGGCGTTAAAATTGTGAAAAAGTTTTCGGGATTGTTCTGCCTAATTGCGTTTTGATTAGGAAAGGAACTTCTTCTGTAGATTAGTTTTCACCCCAAAAATTACCTTTTTGATTTTCGGCAAGTGCTTGCAGGGAAGTTCTGAGTAACCGTTCTTACCGCTCTTTCATTGGACGCATTTGGTCGCAAGGTGAGCCAAATTCCCCAAGTCTGTAGTCGTCAACATGACAAGGGTGGAACGCCTTTTACATGTCAGGGATGGGGTTCTACTCCAAATGAAATAAGTATCTCATAGACTTGAGAGAAGTTTAAGAAAGATTGGGGCAGTGCCCAACTTAAAAAGGGTACTCCTAATGACCCGTAATAAAGAAAATAGGAATAATTAAGAGAACGTTTTTGATTCAATGGTCAATTGATGTTCCCATTGAAAGAACAAGAATACAAGCAGTAGAAATGAGTTTCTTTATAGGGCGGCCAGGTGATTCCTTAGAGACAGGAAGAAGAATTCTACCGTTTTGATCATACGGATCCAACTCCGACTTGTGTGTGAAACATGGCCCGGAGTGTAAATATCTGACCAGTGTAACTGTACCAAGTAGCTCTTCAATATGGGATACTGGTATTTTAGCTGGCAGTACTTCCAGCGCTGATACTAAAAATCCCGGGATGCTCTGCTTGTGATTTGGCGTGTTAATCAACAAAACGCCTAACACTAGCTGGACTAGGAGTTCCGACACTGCCTGGTTCATGTTCAGCAAAAAATTTTTGGATCCTAATGTAAATGAGAATTGCGTTCTCTGGGGACTCGTCTTGGCCCGCATCTTTGCTTCAATATTGAATTTTGGACTGCTGAGTGGTCCTGGACCGTGATCTCCAGCTCTCACTGGATCGATTTGCTGTCGAGTGTGAAGCGGCCAGGATGGGAATTAACGCCTCCAAATCCGAGACTATGGTCCTCGCCGGGAAATGGTTAGAATACCCCCTGTGGGTCAGGAAAAGGGCCCTGCCCCAAATGGAAGAGTTTAAGTATCTCAGGGTCTTGTTCACGAGTGGGGGAAGGATGGAGCGGGAGATCGACAGGCGGATCGGTGTGGCGTCAGCAATAACTAGGATGCTGCATCGGTATGTCGTGGTAAAGAGAGAGCTGAGCCGAAAAGCAAAGCTTTCGATTTACAAGTCGATCTACGTTCCCACCCTCACCATTGTAACCAGGATCTACGTTCCCACCCTCACCTATGGTCACCAGCTGTGGGTGGTGACTGAAAGACTGAGATCGCGGATACAAGCTGCCGAAATGAGCTTCCTCCCCAGGGTGGCTGTGCTCTCACTCATAGATCGGGTGAGGAGCTCTGCCATCCGAGAGGAGCTCCGTGTCGAGCCGCTCCTCCTCCAGGTTGAGAGGAGCCAGATGGAGGTGGTTCAGGCATCTGGTCAGGTATGTCCCCGAGTGGCTCGTGGGCGAGGTGTTTCGGGCACGTCCCACCAAGTAGAGACCGAGAGGCAGACCCCGGACCCGCTGGCCAGGGAACAACTCGGGATCCTTCCAAGTGAGCTGGAGGATGCGTCCCGTATGAGGCTGTTGGCCCGCAACCCGGCCCTGGATGAGCGGAAGATGACGGAACCAAGTGCTGAGTATTTGAGTTTGTCGTTCTTATCTAGACATTGTTCATCGATGTAGATCGGAACCAGATGGGATGGTTTGTTTAAAAACTGACAGTGCCTCTTTTATACTTCATTGATAAGGCGTTCTTGATAAGTCCAAAGAAGGGACTCTGACGGAACACAGAAGAAACTACATCTCTTGATTGGCCTGGAATCCCTCAAAGTTCGGACTTTCCTATGAGTACTTGATTAGTTCAACTACTATCGACTTTCATGGGATCAAACTTCTGATATATTTTGCTCATGGTCTGGAAGGTTATCTTTTGAAGAGATACTTAAACTCCTCCACTTGGGGCAGGATTCTGTCCCTGACCAGAAGCTGGCATTCCACCCTTTTCCAGGCGAGGACCATGGTCTCAGATTTGCAGACTCCTCAAAAACTTTTAAATACGTAAGTTTGTTTGATTCATCTTCTAGTTTAACCAATGAGAGCTCTTCAGGTTCTAACGTACTTGTGTCATTAGTTAACGCGTCTCCATCCTTTTAATCAGTCATCTCCGTGGAAAGGTGAGAGTAATCTGACAGCAATTTTTTTTTTTCTGTGTTGTCTTCCAAAGCTGGCGTAAACAAGCTCAGATAATTACGGCAGCCTCATTAATTACCCACCCCACTCCTCCTCCTTCGCCATTTTCTCCCCACTCGCCTCTTTAGCCACATTCTTTCAACTCTTCTTCATTGTTTACCTCCGCCGTTCCATCTCGCTCTCTCTCCTTACGGTTTTGCTCTCTCCTTCGCCCGCTAATCGCCGGAACAATTTTTGCGCTAATTGCGGCGCTGCCCTCTAATTAACAATGAAGAGAGAGAGACGGAGACAGAGAGAGGAGGGAGGACGTAGGGAAAGAAGATGGAAAAATAAGAATAAGTCGACACCAAGGCGTCAAACAAAACTCGTCCGCCTGATCCGTATCATAAACAATGAGAAACTTGCAAGATTCTAACAACTGTAAGGGTGCTGCAGTTCCCGAACTTCTTCATAACGTTAACGTAACCAGGAAAACGATCAGAGGGCATTGAGACATAGTTGTCGTAAAGTGTTCGTGTGTGTTTTTAAGAAGGGTCTATAAGACATTTTCCTTCCAGAGGACGTTCTCGTCTTTCCAGTTCAAGGATCCTCGGCGGCTCTGTCAGCACCAAATGACGGCACAGCTGTGCCTCACACACACATTTGTGTTAGCAGACATTTATGCACACATACGGGCATTAACACGTACACACACAAACAGTCATACCTCAAATACTTCACATACATTTACAAACATGCGTTCGCGTACACGTAAAGGTACTTTCGCGTATTCACACAGACAAGGTTCCAAAAGGTTCCATTAGTGTGTGTATACAGTTACACACATGGCCAGATGTAGACACATTCGCAGACACACACATACCTACGCACGCCCAAGTACTGTACATTTACGCACATGTACACACTCACATCCATATACTCTACAGACAAGTTCCCATACACAGACACACACACCTGGTCCATGACGCATTGATTCACAGACATGTTAACACGTGCAATTATACGTGTGTGTTCACTAACGTACACACATTGACACACACTTACATGAACATATATACACATATGTGATCAAAGGTACACACACACAATTGTGTAGGATTTACACATACATTCACACACATGTTCTTACACACACGTTCACAAACATGCACGTTCAAGCGTGGATTTCCCTCTCATACGTTCACACACACAGATGGTTATCTGTGCTGTTACTTGAAGGATGGGTGTGGCCGTTACGAAAATCTGCCCTTTGACTTGGAGAACCGCACATTTACACACCTGGGGGCCACGGAGTGGTCACACACTCACATTTCAGGACTCTCTGGTTTCGCACACACTGTTCCGTGTGAAAGGCTAAACGTCTCATGTCTTTCTGATTCTTTCTCATCTTTTCAATCCACTCATTCATCTATTCAATCGTCCTTTCCGATGAAAGAAGCACGCGGAGGAAACGTCATGAAGTAAACGGAAAAGTGGAATTCTGTTTTTTTTTTTTGTTCCGATTGCGATGCTAGTTAATTTGTAACAACGATAAGCCTAACAAATAAAATTGCCAGTTGTTAGTAGCAATTAAACCACTATCCTAAACAAACTTGAAAAGCAATTCCTGCTCTCGACTCTAGGGGGCATGTGTCTAAGATTTTAACTTCTGATTAGGGGCAAAAACAACAGCTTAGAAATGCGATATTTGCCGGAAAAAAACTCATTAAAAACACACATATTCAGTTTAACTACTATTTTTGACACTGAATTCCACCTCTTTTCACTATTGGACACGTGCCCGACAATACGTAGAATATATATATATTACATATTACTTCAGGTCGTGAAGTGCGTCAAGGTAGCACAGCTAGCAGAGTAGTTTACGTGTTAGTTTACGCTCAAAATTGTAGCTTGGGTCTCGATTCAGGGTAAATCTCGATTACCTGCTATTACAGTTTAAAGCGCATCTAGTTAGCAAAGCTAGCTCATTTTCTTTTGATCTTTTGGAAAGTCTTATCTGAGTAGGGCGACTGAGCGTGAGCAGAGCTATGGCACCTAAAACAATTCCCGGTTATCTTTAAATGTTGACGTTGAATAAAATCCACGGCCAAGAATAAGCTGATGCTCAAATATTATCAACATTTTGGACGGAAAAGCTTGTAAAATACTTAAACTTACGAAAAAAAAAAACGTTCTAAAAGTTCGTTTTTGTGAAACTCTTTTTAATTACACCGTCATATGTCATTTTTGGGGCTTTTTTTTCAGTTCAGACTTTTCACTCCTTTTAATTATCAGTTCAATGTGTGTGTGTTGTCCTCGCCTCCTTTTGCCGTAACCTACCCAGAAGGCACACACACATACCTGCGCGTGTGAATGTGGAGTAATGGACACTTCAAAGACTGCACCTGTCCTGCTTTTCTTTTCCTCCACGTCCCTTGTTCTCTTCATTTGATCTTTTCATTCAAAATAACATATGTAGATTATTAATGATCTATTATTATGTTTGGAACGTTCGCGATGAAGAAAAACGTAGATTTCCTAAAACGTCCAAATTATTGAATTTATTCGAGTCACAAAGTCATCTCAAATCACATTGAGGAGGCGATGGCGTGGACCGGAAATTTGCCAGGAGTTTTCCGGGTCGAATCCCACTGAGCTCATGTCTGGGTATCCGTGGACAAGACACCAAACTTTCCGTTTCTCCCACCATCGGCGCCGTCCAGCACCAAATTTTCTCCATTGAGGGATGAATTAAGTATGTAAAAAAAATACTATCCTGTTAATTCAAGATTATCACTAAAATGATCGATACGTTCCAAAAGAGGCCATAGCTAAATATAGCATTCCCATGACAACAGGCCTAATAATTTTCAGGCTAAGTTTGATAGTTTTGTTGGTTAAAAAAACTTTTCAAGAAACTTTGCTGTTGGTTTAATTGTAAACTAATCGTAAATATTGGGATTCGTACATACTATAGGATATCCAAAAGTAAAAATAATGAACGAAATCAAATGTTCGTCACTCAAGCTGCTTTTCCGATTTTAGCCATGCTAATGCTGTAGAGTCATTTAAATGACACATTATTTATTTTGAAAATAGTACACAAAGTTACGATCAAATTCTGTGGACGAGATGATCTGAAGCTACAGTCTGCCGTAGGAACTGTGAGACGATTGGGCAATTAAATGAGAAACACAACTAATCATTGTCGGTATAACAACACGGCATATTTTTTAAATGTCTCAAAATGTTATGAAGTGGACTGATGTTCATTAAAACCACAGTAAACCTAACACAGATCTTTGGGGAACACCTTACAAGAACACAGAGGCTTCAGAACGAACATCATTTGTATTGACAGAGAAAGTTTTTTCACTTAAGTAAAAAGTATAGAAACGTAAAACTGACATGACAATTTCTTGCTCCACCATATGAAAAGCTGATGGATCTTTTAGATCAATACAGCGTGCCATTCGGGAGGAGCTCGGAGTAGACCCATTGCTCCTTCGGGTCAAAAGAACCCAGATGGACTGGTTGGGCATTTGGTTAGGATGCCTCCGGAGCGTCTCGCTGGTGAGGTGTTTCGGGCAAGTCCCAAAGGGAGGAGACCTAGAGGTAGGCTCCGGAACCGCTGGGGAGACTATGTCTCTCAACTGACTGGGGAATGCCTTGAATCCTCCCAGGTGATTTGGAGGGCACAGCTGGGGTGAGAGAAGACTGGGCTTGCCGTCTGAGGCTGGTGCCCCCGGAACACAACAGAACATAGTGGAACCTTTTGGAGTTAGCCAAAAAGGAAGGCCAAGGCCTGAAAGATTTGGTCTCCTCAGTTTTTATAGCGAGTTTTTGGAACCTCAAAGAGACGCTGGTCTAAAGATTGTAAGTCAAAGCCCAGCTTCGGAACTCAGTCTTTGAACGAGCCATACACTGTATGTCATCAGCATAGAAATGATAAGACAGATTTTTCCGTCAATATCTGGCTACTGACTTTAGGAGTCAGCCACTTAAGGGACAAGGCTAGGGTTTACCATGGCCTGAAAGTACGTGTCTCCTTGAATTTTATAGCGAGTCTTTGGAACTTGAAGAGACTGGTCTAAAACTCTATATGAACAACACAAGTGTATGTCATCTGCAAAAAAATGATAATTCACATTTTTCAAATGGTTCAAAGTCTGTTCAAGTGGACTCACTAGGGGGTACCTATTAGAGTTGTCCACAAGGAGTGATAGGCCTTGAAAAAACTTGTTTCTTAGTGAGAATTTGGAACCCTTTAAGTAAATCAATACCAAGTAAGCTCCAAATGTAACGTTCCAAGTTTTAAATTGACCACATATTGATTTTAGATGGACATTTAAACAGTTTTACCAAAAAAATTTTGACTTAAAATGTAATTATAGATAGTGTTATTTTGTTATAGATATCTGAAGTCTTGGAAGGTGTGGGGGTGGGTTTGAAGGCCACACAAAGCTTAAGACTGACACCCGACACTGGCATGCAACTTATTGTTAGCTTCCCACTTCAAAAAAAAAAAAACAGAACCAAGTCGTGAAAAACTTTTAGAGTTTCATTTCTGACCTTTAAAGACGAGTCAATCTTTTTATTCAATCGACCGAAAACCTTTATGTTCTTTTATGCTGAGATTTTAAGTGTAAATTTTGAACCACTTTTTGTTGGATTTAGCCGTTTTTAACACATGAACAAGTCTGTAATTTGCGGGCCTCTGTCATCCTGTGACATTAAATAAGCGTAATGAAGTCTTCTCCGTCTCTCCTCCCTCGTACTTGACAGAGAGCGGTGTGTTTCAGACAATACCACCTGCCAGTTTCTGTCACTATAATTATAGCTATCTGCTTGCAATGTGTGTGTGGCTGTCCGTGTGTGTGTCTTGGTATTCCAGTTGAGGAGACCAAGGCATCGTCTTTGTCACTGAGCCTGATTGGAGTCACGAGGGGGGACGGCATGTGAATGTGTGTGTGTGTACATGCAGTGATTCCAGCTGTCTCCTTAGCTTTAACAATAGGCTCGCTAACAAAGACGTGGCCTTCAGCCTCTAGCATGTGATACTAGTGGTCTGGAGCCTCTCGGTCAGATGACCCGGGCTATTGTCCTCTATGGATGACACACAGAAGCGCGTAGAGAAGGAAGCACCGAGCGCGCACGCGGACAGTGCCGAGGAAACGCATCACGTGTTAGGGGAAAAGACGCACAAAGTACAGCCAGCAATATAAAATGTAGAAAACGCACACTGAACAGAGACTAAGATTTAATGAGCATGTTTTGTTTTTAAGACACCAACATATCCATTTGTTTTTTTAATATGTTTATATAAATTTAATTGAATATACTTTATTAATCCCTGAACGGAAATTTGAGCGCTGCAGTGCAAACACCAGGTGTTTAATACCTCGATGGCCCCTCGCCCCTATCCACCAGCGTACTAGTCCGGTCGCACTGTGTTCAACCAGGCAACCCAAAGGCCGGAGTCCAGAATGGGTCCACAAATCCAGGCCGCAGTGAAGAACACCAAACTGGTCTCTGTGTATTTCACTTGGTCCGAGTGAGCGCCTCAAATTCCTCAAGCGAGCAACTGGACGTTTCTATGGAAACCACGAAAACACCTGGCCCGAAGCACCTCCCTCCTCCTCAGCTCCCCGGGACCGAGCCAACTCCTCCAACCACACACGGATGTGCCTCCAAGAGCAAACAGCTAGTCCCGTATGTCAACATGCATGTCAACGGCAGAATGACTTCATAACCAGCTAGCCAGCTAGCTTCATTGGGAGCTAGCCGGCCGATTCCTGAAAAATCAGCTTTTCGACACAAAACAAAGTCCAAAATGACGTCCAAAGTGCGCGCATAATGAAATCTCCAGAACGAGACAAAACATAACCAGAAAAAGGGACAGAAACTCTGCAAAAGTTGGCAATTAAACGCTAGAATAACAGGAAGCACTGTAGCAATCAGCCGCCCAGGCTAGCGCCTTAGCCGTTAAATAATACCAATATCAATATTATCATTGACATTCCGTTCCGTCATCTTACGCTTGTTCCGGGGTCGGGTCGCGGGGGCAACAGCCTCAAACGGGAAGCCCAGGCCTCTCCCCGGCTGCACCCTCCAGCTCACCCGGAAGGATCCCAAATCTTTCCCCGGCCAGCTGTGAGACACAGTCTCTCCAGCGGGCCCGGGGTTTGCCCCTTGGTCTCCTCCCGGTGGGACGTGCCCAAAACACCTCGCCTGCGAGGCGCTCGGGGGGCATCCTGACCAGATGCCCGAACCACCCCATCTGGCTCCTTTCGACCTGGAGGAGGAGCGGCTCGACACCGAGCTCCTCTCGGATGGCAGAGCTCCTCACCCGATCTCTGAGTGAGAGCCCAGCCACCCTGCGGAGGAAGCTCATTTCGGCCGCTTGTACCTGCGATCTCATTCTTTTGGTCATTGACATGTATGACATTATATTGTCGCATTATAAACATGTCAAAATAGTAATAAATAAACACAGCATCGAAATGTCAACATGTCGATATGTTGTTTTGTTTGTTTATTAAAATATAAAAAGTATCAAAATATTTAAGCTTCAAATTTTGGGGGTTCAAAAAAGGGTGAATAGAAAGGTAGACAATGTTTTCTTAATATTTTTTCTCTATAATTTTCAAACCTCCATCGACCGCATTGGACTCTACAATGGGCCCATTTTGGTCACTGCATCCTTACGTTTGACACCAATGAGATAGACAGTCAGACAGACAATCTGAGGACACGGACCCTTCCTCTGTCACATGCAGCGGGAACAAAGAGAAACTTCATTTGCTCGTGTCCTGGTGACAGTGAGATCAGCGAGTGATCGACAAAAGAACAGCTGAGAAGGAAAAACGGCTCTACCTTTCATTTCAGGCTAAATTCATGACGGATATTAAGTCAGGCACGAGAAACAGCTGATTATTTATCGCAACGCTGCCAAAGACAACTGTCAAAGTAGCTGCTTGGAAATATGGGGGACTGTGTCAAAGAGCGGCCCACCAGAAGGTTATTGTCTGTGTTATTTATGTACGTTATGAAAACAGAGGAGCTGAAGAGAATTCCCTGGCTGTCCAAGGCAATGACGTACGGCCGAGCGGCTCGTGGTTCGAATAATTCGCAGTTGAAACGGTTGTCATGCTAATATTAAACAAGCTGAAGACAGTTGGGAACATTGGACCAAGTGGTGGAAAAATGGGTCTAACCTAAAACTGAACCCCAAAACAAACTGGTTTAATTTGACATTTTTAGTGCTGCCCTCTTTGGGTCAAAAACAGAACTGCAATTTTCCTATTGGTTTATAAGTAATTGAAAAATAAACTAAAGTTTTAGAATTTTTTACCATGTTTGAACATTATTTTTTACATAAAAAACATTATGATACTATTTGAACGTCAGGTTGTTTTAAGCCATGAATTTTGTTCAAAATCCACATTTCAACTTAATTAATTGGTGTTTTAATGCATGCACTCTGCTCATGCTCGGTCCTTCCACTGAGATACTGCTTTTTAATCCAAAAAAAAAAGAATATTCACATGAGTTGGCGCTTTGATTTTCTTTACAACGTATTTGCAGACTCAAAATGAGATTTATGCTGTGCCGTGCACATGCCTAGGGGGCGGGGCTAAGTGAGAAGTGAGAACAGGATGGAGTTTAGTGTCAAAAACCCAAATGAAACTGATTAAATGTAGTTAAAAGCATTCTTTTTTTAAACGTAAAATTTCCGAACTAACAAAAATAGTCACGTTTATTGTTGAAAGCTGTGAGATTAGAATTATTACTTCAAGCATTTTATCGCATCTTTTGAGTGTTTTTTGCCCAGATTACAAATTGCAACTCCGATATATAACAATCTGATATACACACGCCCCCTTGAGTCAAGAGGGTGAATTGCATTTTAATTTTTTTCGTGTTTTATTACGTGTTGTACTTTAGGACGGCTTTTCAGTATCGTTACTAAACATATTTGACCTTTACGTTAAATTTATTGGTGTTATGAAATAATTAGCATCGCTAGCATTAGCGCGTAGATGGCGCTAGCTTCAGAACAAAACAAAAAAAGTGAACTAATATGTTGTTAAATATCTTTTTTAATCATTTTAGGCTAGAAGAAGAACTTAGTATTTACTTATGTCTTTTTGCTTTTATTATGACATAAAAAAAAAATAAAAAAGGGTCGGCGTAATAAGCGTTTGCTTCAGCCGTTACCTTTTCGGTCCTTTGCTGGAATATGGTTGTTTTCTTTATTTCATTGATATGAGGTTGCACTGTGACCGAAATAAATAAATAAATAAAAAAAATAAATAAAAGAATATTTAGAGATAATTAGTGATATATGAGCGTACGTTCATCACGTTAACGCGAAAATAAACATTAGCGTGTGCAAAAGGAAAACAAAGAGCTTTCTCTGTGGTTGTGAGTTTGTTTTCCTGCCAGGCTCGTTTGACTAAAGCCAGGTCTGACAGCAAAGCGACAGAGTGATACTAGAAAGGAAAAGGAAGCAGATGCTTGTGGGCTCAAACAAAAAGGATACGTCCACTTGCTCCCCAACACACACACACGACAGAAGTGGGGGGTTGGGATGAGAGCTCAAAATATTGTGTATAATGGTTGAAAGTAGTTTAAAGTTGTTTTTAAAAAAAAATACATGAAAGACAATCAGAAAAATTGAAAAAGACAAAAAACAATATGACGCAGGAGCGTTCGACATTATGTTGGATCAAGTCACTTCCTTTTTAAGACATTATGGGCAAACTATGGTCTGTGGGCTCGATGGGGGGTTTTAAACTCGGTCATTTTTAAGTTTTCCAGGAGTTAAGTTACTTCCCAAAAAATGAGGCCCTATTGACAGAAATTTTTAATGGTCTAAAATAAACAGATCAAATTTGCTCAGTTTTTTTTAACAAAAAAGACTTTACTTGTCGTTTATTCCAATAACGCTTTAACGTGAGAATTATCCAAGAGCAGATATTCTACCACTGAGCCAATGCCTGTTCCGTTAGCTAAGCTCAGAAATGCAAAAAAAAAGAATTATAAAAATTTTCTTTTAGTTTTACTTCAAATTTTGACACTGAGTTCCATTTCCTCTGTTCCGACCTCAGTCCCGCCCTTTGGGCGTGTGCACAACACAGCGTAAATCTGGTTTGAGGCCACAAGTACATTGTAAAGCGCATTAGGTTATCAAAGCTAGCACATGTTATTTATTTTCATATTTCATGTTTACACACAACTGGGATGGTGTATTTAGGGAGGAACCAAGCGTGAGTGAAGTGCCTGCATGAAAATAATAATAATCATAAAAAAATGGTTCGTTTCATTCCGTTGTCTTCCGCTTATCCTGGGCTGAGTCGCAGTCTCAGACGGGAAGCCGTAGCTTCTCTCACCCCGGCTGCATCCTCCAGCTCACCTGGAAGAATTCCGAGTTGTTCCCTGCCAGCTGTGAGACATAGTCTATCCAGTGGGTTCGGGGTCTGCCTCTTGGTCTCCTCTCGGTGGAACATGCTCGAAACACCTCACCAGCGAGGCACGCAAAGGGCATCCTGATTACATGCCCAAACCACCCTATATGACTTCTGTTGACCTGGAGGAGCGGCTCGACACCGAGCTCCTCCCAGATGGCAGAACTCCTCACCCGATCTCTGACTGAGAGCCTTGCCAACCTGCAGAGGAAGCTCATTTCAGCCGCTTGTATCCATGATCTCATTCTTTGGGTCACCACCCACAGCTGGTGATAAAAACATGGTAATCTGACAAAAAATATGCAACTAAAGTTTTTTAATTAGCTTAGAAAAGAGCTCTAAAATGGCATCCTAATTACTGTGGACGCTGCACCAGTTTGTAATTTTGACAGACTGAAAATTTTTTATCTGCTCTTTTTCAGTTTAAACTTCCTTTTTGACTTTTTTTTTTTTTTTTTTAACATGTGTCAGTGTTTTAATTTTAATTTATTAAAAAAAACGTTTTGATCACAGACGAGTATGAGATAAATAGAGAGTTTAAAGTTTAAACCATTCAATTTAATGGACGACTTGGAAGAACCATCAACTTAAAATCTTATTAAAAGAAAAACTTAGACGGTTTTTGAGCCTCTTGAGATCGTGTGATCTAATTTAAAAACTTAGCCTCAGAAAAGAAAAGAATAGTCTTTGAAGTGGTTTGTTTTTGTTAAAAAAAGTCCTTCAAGTCTCTCCAGAAAACGACTGAAAGAGACGAAGAACAAAATGAAAGCAGGTTTTGGATTCACGGTCATAAGTGTTTCTTTTGTATAAAAGATTCCCAAAAAAAGACATTTTTGTGATTAAAAATGTCTTCAAAGACAAAGATGGTATCTTTATCTTGTCAGGAAATCGTTCCTTCAGGCTGATTTATAGTTCTAAAGTGTTAAATCTGGACATTGAATTTATAAAAATAAAAAACTAACCTAGTTTCAAGGGCTCTCATTTTTCCTAAAATTATTTTTAGTTCGACCCTACCCTTTAATGCTTCTGGCCTCTTTAATAATAATTAAAAAAAATACTAGAAAACCAGACGTCACTAGTGTATGTTTGTTTTCATGTTTTACTTGTGACGAGTGTAGAAGTGTCGACAAAGAAATCCATCCCTGTTTGCTTTATTTATATAGTAATAAAACAAAGAGGTGTGTTCTAACAGAGAGGTGTGGTGTGTTCTAACAGAGAGGTGTGTTCTAACAGAGAGGGGTGTTCTAACAGAGAGGGGTGTTCTAACAGAGAGGTGTGTTCTAACAGAGAGGTGTGTTCTAACAGAGAGGAGTGTTCTAACAGAGAGGTGTGTTCTAACAAAGAGGAGTGAAGGAAAGTGTGTTTTTTTCAAAAGGTTGGAGAAAATATTGTCCTTAAGAAAGACATGGTTTTGAAAAGTCTCGGTTGCTAATTGACAAGAACTGGGCAAAAAAACAGGTTTGAAAAGTCGTTACAGAGTTACAAATTCGTTTGATGCTATCACGCAAAGACTTGGACACAAAAAAGTTAGCTATTGTCCGAAGACAAACTTTTGGAAAAGTTTAAGAAGTGTTGAGATATTTTATCAAAATTAACAATACAAAAAAGTTTAGTCGATTGATTCGAGATCCGTTTGAATACATACACAATATGAATCACAATATGAATCATTTGGATTTGTTTGTCTTTTTTTTTTTCTTTTTTTTATGAAATTCTTTTTCCAATATGAACATTTTACATCTTTATTGACTTATAAGTTAAGATTAACTCTGTTTATTTTCGAAGGAAAATTGATTCCAAATTATTTTCTTTTCAATAAAATATAATAGTTTGAATCAAAACTCAAGCGGAAATGCAAAATGTAAAGCATGACTCTCACTGGTGTCAAGGCGGCTTGTATTTGTGATGGTGAGGGTAGGAACACAGATCCTGGTTACCATGGTGAGGGTAGGAACGTAGATTCTGGTAACCATGGTAAGGGTAGGAACACAGATCCTGGTTACCATGGTGAGGGTAGGAACGTAGATTCTGGTAACCATGGTGAGGGTAGGAACGTAGATCCTGGTTACCATGGTGAGGGTAGGAACGTAGATCCTGGTTACCATGGTGAGGGTAGGAACGTAGATCCTGGTTACAATGGTGAAGGTAGGAACATAGATCCTGGTTCCCATGGTGAGGGTAGGAACGTAGATCCTGGTTACCATGGTGAGGGTAGGAACATAGATCCTGGTTACCATGGTGAGGGTAGGAACGTAGATCCTGGTTACCATGGTGAGGGTAGGAATGTAGATCCTGGTTACCATGGTGAGGGTAGGAACGTAGATCCTGGTTACCATGGTGAGGGTAGGAACGTAGATTCTGGTAACCATGGTGAGGGTAGGAACGTAGATCCTGGTTACCATGGTGAGGGTAGGAACATAGATCCTGGTTACCATGGTGAGGATAGGAACGTAGATCCTGGTTACCATGGTGAGAGTAGGAACATAGATCCTGGTTACCATGGTGAGGGTAGGAACGTAGATCCTGGTCACCACGGTGAGGGTAGGAATGCAGATCCTGGTTATCATGGTGAGGGTAGGAACATAGATCCTGGTCACCATGGTGAGGGTAGGAATGCAGATCCTGGTGACCATGGTGAGGGTAGGAACGTAGATCCTGGTTACCATGGTGAGGGTAGGAACATAGATCCTGGTTACCATGGTGAGGGTAGGAACGTAGATCCTGGTTACCATGGTGGGGGTAGGAATGTAGATCCTGGTTACCATGGTGAGGGTAGGAACGTAGATCCTGGTTACCATGGTGAGGGTAGGAATTTAGATCCTGGTTACCATGGTGAGGGTAGGAACGTAGATTCTGGTAACCATGGTGAGGGTAGGAACGTAGATCCTGGTTACCATGGTGAGGGTAGGAACATAGATCCTGGTTACCATGGTGAGGGTAGGAACATAGATCCTGGTTACCATGGTGAGGATAGGAACGTAGATCCTGGTTACCATGGTGAGAGTAGGAACATAGATCCTGGTTACCATGGTGAGGGTAGGAATGTAGATCCTGGTCACCACGGTGAGGGTAGAAATGCAGACCCTGGTTACCATGGCGAGGGTAGGAACATATATCCTGGTTACCATGGTGAGGGTAGGAACGTAGACCCTGGTTACCATGGTGAGGGTAGGAACGTAGATCCTGGTTACCATGGTGAGGGTAGGAACGTAGACCCTGGTTACCATGGTGAGGGTAGGAACGTAGATCATGGTTACCATGGTGAGGGTAGGAACGTAGAGAATGTTTTGACTCTCAAACGTTAAAGAATGGAACTAACTTTTAATGGGGAATTTAAAAAAATTAAAAAGTCTCTGAAAATTCGTCAAATTGAGAACTTTGTCCTTCGTTATCGAAACAAGACATAAAACAACATAAACTTTTGGAAAATTATGACAGTTTTTATAGATAAATTGTATTTTTTTTCCATACTTTCAAATCCATATTTTATATTCTCACAAAATAAGTCCTTTTTTATTGAGACGAAAAAGATAAAAAAGCAAAAAAAAATAAATTCTTTAACAACATCCAGCTTTACGGTTAAATATGGTGGAAGAAAATCAGTAAATGTATCCGTGGTCGAAAAAAACGATGTCTAAAAGGCCTTTAATGCAGGTGACATTTCCAGAAACCAGTTTCCATTAGTCCACTAAAAACTTTGCTCTTTAAATATCTTTAAGTGTGTGGGATGTCTTAGCTCATGGCCGACGAAAAAAACAACTTACAAGACGTCATTTCAAGGAGATAATGAAGATGTGGGGAGACGGAAAAAAAGGGACAAAGAGCTTCCGAGTTTGCTTTGATTCAGAGATTTATAATCTTTAGTCCGTCTATGAGTCGATCCCGTACTCTGTTTATCTGTATTCATAACGACCTAATTTACATTTTGAATTGGACTCATTTGTGTTGGAATCTGGACGCCACAGTGTGGCCGTGCATGTTTGTGCAGTTACAAAAATAACTAAAATCAGGGTGAAACGTGAAGCGTGCATAGGCAAATTGGTCCAAAAGGTTGAACGTGGACGCATCACGTAAAAATAACATTATGAAAATTAACTTGTGTTTAAATTGACCAAGTTTAGAAAAACTAGAAAAACTTTTTCTAAACTTCACTCGATTATAAAACAAACTGACAAATAGATTCAGATTTTATTGCGAACTAGTACTTAAAAAAATCCACGGAATTTGACAAAAACAATATTTATGTTTGTTAGATTTAGAAAATAATCTCCACCCGAAGAAGAAATTTGGGTTTTGATAGTCTTCAAAATTCATCTAAGAGGACTTTGTCGTTTTTTAGCATAGTTCGGATTTGTAAAATTCCACCAATGGGCTTCAACAAGACGAAAATTTTTTAATTGAGCGTAAAAGAAATAAGAATAACAATAAGACATCTTGTTGTGTTTTCATTAGGTAATGATTCGTGTTTGTTTCACATCATTTGCAAATAAACATCGCAGCTGTTATTAGCCCAGAAATGCGATGTGCTAACAAACAATAGCATAAACCAAATCGGTTTTACGGCCATTTTGGACACTTTTAAGTCTCCACTCCTCTTGCTCCACACTTAGTTCCACAACGAGTGTGCACAACACAGCATAAATCTTAATTACAGATGCTGATAAGTTAGCAAAGCTAACGCAAATTATTTTTTGTTCTCATTTAGAAGCATTTACATAAAAAAAAAAAAATGTCACTGCTTGTTAAGGGTAGGGACTAAGCGTGAGTGGAACATGTGCAAAAAAACACTTCCTGTTTGAATAGAATGTGGGCGTGGCAGAGAACAAAATCCAAGACAAAAAACAACTTGATGTTCGAATAGAATCCGAATACCAGACCGGAAAACTCGCAAATTTCTCAAACGCACTTTAGTGTGTTTTTGACGTTGAAATATTTTCAAACTTACAAAAAATATATTTTAGCATAAAACCGGCCCTTTAAGATAAAAGTTATGACTCTCATTCCAACTGGATGGGAGGCATAGCTCAGTGGTAGAATCAATGGCTTTGAACCAAGAAGTTGCCAATTCGATTCCTAATGAGTTCGTACTTAAGTATCGCGAAGACAGTTAACCCCTAGTTACTCGTACCATCATGGCTGCCTGTTGCGGCACAATGCAGCAAAAGTAATTTCCCCGTGAGGGATAGATATCGTACGATAAAAAAAAAGCAAAAATCCGAATACCAGATATGGAACTCGCAAATTTCTCAAAACCACGTTAGTGTGTTTTCATGATGTTGGACGCTCTCAGTTTCGGACTTTTTAGCTGTCTTATTACGATGACACGCATCACCCTGAAGCTTTTTTAAAAACACGCTAATCATTACAGCGAACAAGGCAGTGACACGACGACACTGAGAGGGGCGATTCCAGGTCAAGGTCTTTCCGTGGCGTTTGAGTCCAGCTGCGTGAAGCAGTTTTTTATTTCGCCGCTCTTTGCAGATTCAGGTAATCAATCACAAACACGAGCCAGATGAATATGTGTAAGAATATCTGTCTAAAGTAGTTTTAACAAGGTGATACCACATCCGGTAGGTCAAACATCTCAACATGAGAACCGTTGTAAAGACACATGTTCCTAAGAGGGCTTTGTTTTCTTTTAAGATCGGAAAAACAAAAAAAAAAAGAAAAAGGAAGGGTTAACACCAGAAGGGAGAAGAGCTCTCAAAGGCACATTCATCTTCAAGATCAAGCTCGGGTTTCAACTTTTATTTGTCCCAGTGGGCAGTTTCGAAGCAACCATTAACCAGGATCTTGACTTTGGGGCTTTTGTGGTGTGCTGCAGCCTTTTAAAACGAGATGACATTTTAGGCACCGGCTGAGCTCTAAAATATGTCCATTCCTCCATTTTTGTTTGGTGAAAATGATTATTTTCAAAGGAACTCAATCGATTGCTAATTGCAAAATTCGTAAAGATTTGATAGAACAATCAAATCTGGTAAAATGTCTGTAGAACTGAAAATTCAAGATTCGATTAACTAACCATACGTTTGTTCGAAAGTTCGGGAATTCAGGAATTAGCAACTCCAAATCTGAGACCATTGTCCTCGGCCGGAAAAGGATGGAATGCCCCCTGCTGGTCAGGTACAGGGTCCTGCCCCAAGTGGAGGAGTTTAAGTACCTTGGAGTCTTATTCACGAGTTGGGGAAGGATGGACCGGCGGATCGGTGCGGCGTCAGCAATAACTAGTACGCTGCATCGGTCTGTCGTGGTAAAGAGAGAGCTGAGCCGAAAAACAAAGCTCTCGATTTACAAGTCGATCTACGTTCCTACCCTCGCCATGGTAACCAGGATCTACGTTCCTACCCTCGCCATGGTAACCAGGATCTACGTTCCTACCCTCACCATGGTAACCAGGATCTACGTTCCTACCCTCACCATGGTAACCAGGATCTACGTTCCTACCCTCACCATGGTAACCAGGATCTACGTTCCTACCCTCACCATGGTAACCAGGATCTACCATGGTTACTACTCTCACCATGGTCACCAGCTGTGGGTGGTGACCGAAAGACTGAGATCGCAGATACAAGCCTCCAAAATGAGCTTCCTCCACAGGGTGGCTGGGCTCTCACTCAGAGATCGGGTGAGGAGCTCTGCCATCCGGGAGGAGTTTGGTATCGAGCCGCTCCTCCTCCAGGTCGCGAGAAGCCAGATGGGGTGGTTCAGGCATCTGGTCAGGATGCCCCCTGTGCGCCTCACTGGCGAGGTGTTTCGGGCACATTCCAATGGGAGGAGACCAAAAGGCAGACTCTGGACCCACTGGAGAGACTATGTCTCACAGCTGGCTGGGGAACAACTCGGGAGCCGCGACTCGGCACTGGATGAGCGGAAGATGACGGAACGAAACGTTTGTTCGATATAGCAGCCGGGTGTCCTCCTGACAGAAATGAGGTTCTAACATGTTAAAACATATGCCTTCAAGTTCCTGTTAGCATTGCTGCTCGAGGTATTGAAACATTTGCGTCTATCTGTAATCAAAATACAAAGCACGTCCCAAAAAAGAGTTCCTCCGCTGTCTTGTGGAGGCCTAGACCCCAACCACCCTACTGAGGAAGCTCTCTGAAGAGTGAGCCTTCTTGTCCAGTGCCCGGACTCTACTCAAATGTTGTCCATGGCCATGGACTTTGCTCTTGGTCACGTCCATATGTGAATATAAGCAGAAAGTGTTTGAGTGTCCCTACACATGCCAACTTTGCTTCGACTCCCAAGACTTTCTAATTTATGTTTTGATACTTCTGGTTTACCTCAAACTTTTGCGGCGCTGAAAACTGTGTTTGGCATTGTCTTCGGTATTTACCTATTCTGTCAAATGATGACCCAAAAATCCTGTACTCCCGTGTGCCCTTCTGTCGGGAGCTGTCTTTGACTTCGTATAATCTGGGTCCTAAATCCTACCTTACCTATACTTTTGTCAGGAAGGATTCCGCCTTTTAAGTCCAACATCATACCAGTTAGATGAGGGGTGTAAAACTCCGGTCCTCGAGGGCCGGTGTCTTGACGGTTTTCCATATCTTTCTGGTTCAATACAGCTGATGCAAATAGACTGAAATCCATGGTCAATCAAAATTGGCGCAGTGACTCAGTCACTTGGATCAGGTGTGTAGATCCAAGAACACCTGGAAGACCTTCAAGACACCGGAATTCCAGGAACTCGGCTTGACACCCTTGATTTAGGAGCTCAAAAGCAAATCTGTCCCAGACATCTTTGTGAAACCGCGTTCTAGAAAATGAAACCAAATTGAATCAAAGTGGCCCAGACAGAATCGTCCCGGCTATAAAAAAAAAAAAAAACCCTCCCATTACAAAACTTCTTGAAGGGTAATTGTGTAGCCCTCCAGACGGCACCTGGAGATCTGAATCCTGTGACCACGAGTGAGCATGTGTGTGTGTGTTTGTACAGTAGCGTCGACACAAAGACAATGACAGAGAGCCTCATTGAAATAACAGCGGTCTCGCGGGGCCTGCTAAAAAGAGAGAAAGGATAGACGGAGTATATGAGAGTCCGGGGAATCATTTAAGTTGTGTGTGTGCGATTGCGCGTGTGTGTTTAGCGATTCATTCGTTCTGGTGGCAGCTAACCTTGCCTCGTCCTGCCACGCATGAAGGGGTTACGCCCAGGCGGCCCTCGCTGTCCTCTACATGTGTGCGAGTTTGTTTGGGTGGAAAGGCGGATGTATTTAGACGGGAGGAGTCAGCAGTGTGTGTCGGCACATCTGCATGCGAGAAGAGCAAAAAAAAAAAAAAGAGAGAGGAGAAAGAGGGGTGGGGGCGTAGTCGGGTTGTTTGGTGTCTTTGGATGATCTTGCCCCCGGGAAAAAGGGCAAAAAAAGAATGAAAAATGTGCGAATGTGTGTTTGTACCATTGTTCTGCTGTCAAACACACACACATAGACTTTTGTAACACACAAACGTGGTAATCGTACTGGTGATCGCTTAAACTTCTTTTTTTCCAGCTGGTGTTCACTTGTAATCATGAATTTCCATGTGAAACCATATGCGCATCAGAAACCGCGATCGACGCTTGCAATCAAATGGAACTTCTTAAGAAAGGGGAAGTATATTTAAGGGAAGTTTTTTTAGAAGAACATCTGAAACTTTGCCGCAACTCACTCTTGATCACTTTCACCAAAACAGGGTTCGAAATAAATGGTGTTCCAAAGTGATTCCGCACATGGAATTTAAGCGGAGTCGGGATTTTTGCTTTGCTTTATCTGGGCTGTATTTTGGGTCTCAGAGTTTTTAAATTTCTGAAACTCTTTTTTGTGATAATTAGTTTGTCAGTTGAGCCCAATTAAAATAAGACCCTGTCCACATGTAGCCGGGTATTTTTGAAAACGCATATATTTTTATCTGTTTTGTCGTCTCCACAAAAAGGGAGGTTTTTTTCACTCAAAACCGGCACTTTTGAAAACTCCGGCCAAAGTGGAGATTTTGGAAAACTTTGTTTTTGCGTTTGCATGTGGACGTGCGAAAACGGAGATTCGCATTTTTATGCGTCACTACCTGCGACAAGTAATGCACATACGTCATTCGTGTGCGTCGTTGTTTACAAAAACAGACAGTGGGCACCATGTTGCAGACCCTCTTTTCTAATTCATAATTGTAATCCTCCATCTTTAAATTTATTTTACTATAATTTTTTTATCGTACGATATTTCTCGAACTTAATCAATCGAACCAGCTTCTACCAGTCCAAGGACGAACATTCTACCACGCAGCTCATGCCTTAAATGATGTTTTCAAAAATTCAATCATGTGTTGAGTCTGACTCATTGACGGTAAAAGGGGTGGAGCTAGTGAGTCTAGCCGTGTTGAACTTTCGGAGCCAGAAGTAAGCAGTCATTGGTAGCGTCTTTGTTCCCATGTCAACCCCCTAGCCAAGCGGGAACAAGCTTTTTGAAAGTGGGCAATCTTGGATTTTTTATCGGTTCCTTTGAGTCCAAGAAACTTTTCTTGGAATAACGACAGAAAAAAAAGGTTGTTTGACGTCTTTTTTTTTTTTATTTTTTTACATCTGAGTCTGTTTAGAAAAGTCGCCGCTGCCTGAAACTGATACACCAGCAGGTTCATTTCTGTGCTTTTGAAATTTGATGCTCCTGTCAGAAATGGGATGCGATAATTCACTCCGATGCACTATTTAAGGTTTTCTGGCACTGGAGCATTTTCTAAAAAAAGAAATTGGATGTGTTTAATGAACATAGAAAATAAATTTACTTGAGTTGGATGTTTTTATACTTGTGCCCAAAGAAGAGCCATTAAGCACTTGGGCTGTCCGTAACGCGGGATGTCCCATACCATTGACAGGCTTTTAATCAAACTGTCCACTGCAACTTGATACCAACTATAGATGGAGATGGTGATATAAGCCAGGTGAAGATCTAAGGTCCAACGCCTTAGCGCTAACCCATTCTCATTTCTCCTCTCTGTTCCCTTTGTGCCTCCAGGTTCCTGAACGGTTTCTTGAAGTCGCCCAGGTGACTCTTCGTGAGTTCTTTAACGCCATTGTGGCCGGAAAAGACGCCGACCCATCCTGGAAGAAGGCCATCTACAAAGTCATTTGCAAACTGGACAGCGAGGTTCCCGAAGTGTTCAAATCGCCCAACTGTCTTCAAGAACTTCTTCATGACTGACTAGGACGCGCGAGCAAACGAAGCAAGCACGAAAACCCTCCAAGGACCATGAGAAGACTGTGATGAATGGAACAGATACACACACTGGATTGATGAGTTAGGCCTTGATAATATGAGGAGTTTTGAAGTAGTGGAAAGGTTTTTTTCTGCTTTTGAAGTCAACACTGCCCTCAAGATGTTTTATAATGAAAAGATTTTCCTCTTGAATAAATCGGAAGGCCTCAGACTCAGAGTCTGACGCGCTCAAGTTCATTTATTATTGTCGAGACTTTTATAAAAGACGAGCAAAACATTGAGAGATTAAATCTCTTTGCACTTATTTAAAGAAAAAAAAAAAAAAGCATCCGAAGAAGAGCCGTGAAGGATTATGGGTAATTTTTCAACCTGTGACTAGAGGCTGAGAGTGAACTAACAAAACAGAAGATAATATATATATGAAATCTTTTTATTGTGGATGTTTTTAAGTTACATGGATGTTTTTTGGGGGAGGGTTTTTGGGAGGTGGGGCTTTGGGTTCACGCTGTATTTTTCTTTTCTATGAGCTTATTTTCTCTCTTGTAAATGGACTTATATAGCGCTTTTCTACCTGCGTTGGCACTCAAAGCGCTTTACATGGTAGCTCACATTCACCCATTCACACTTTGGGACACCTTGGTATGAACTCCGGGCAAGGGGATCGAACCAGCGACCCACCGGTTAAAGGTCGGTCCACCTACCCACCGAGTCATCCTTCCCTTACAAAGCCCAGACAAACACACGCGCACACATTTGATTTGGAAAAGCACAGTAGCATTCCCTTTTTTTTTTAACCCACACCCCAGAAAAACTCATTTGTTGTTGATCCTGTTCATTTCCGACCATTTTCTAAAAAAAAAAAATTCCTAATGTACCAAGGCTTATTGAGTGTTTGTTTGGACTGTGTGGCTCTTTCTGCCCGATTTTTCTACGGCTGCCCCTCCGAACGTCAGAGCATCAGAGACGAAAAGAGTTTGAATTTGAAAAAAGTATTGGTACAGTTTTTTTAAGTAAATAGGATAGTATGTCAGGTTTTCAAATCATTCGTAAGTTAGCGCTTTAGAAAGTTTACGTTTTCAATCAATTTTATACCAAGATGTTTTAAACCGCTTCAAAGAAAGTACGATAACTTGAGTACACAAACAAAACAAAATAAGTAAACTAGCAAAACGTCTTAGAAAACAAAATTGGAGCTACCAGGCAGTGGTTACCGAAAAAGTACCATACAGAAAAATTGTAATTTTACTTAATTTCTGCAACATTTTTTAATTTTTATCAATTATTTTTATGCTTACAAACAAAATATGGCACTTCAAAAAGTTTGTAGCCGGTATGCCGCTAAGAAACTACTTTAGCGACTATTAGCAACTTTAGCGTTACCAATAGTTAACTTGGTAATCGAAATTGCCCTTTTTTTTTAAGATGTGAAAATTAACTGAAAGAACGAGTTTGTTAATACAGGTGGCCGAATTGAGCTTCCTCTGCAGGGTGACTAGGTTCACTCGCAGAGATAAGGGGAGGAGCTCAGCCATCCGGAAGGAGCTCGGAGCGGAACCATTGCTCTTTCGGGTCAAAAGGGTGATCCGGGAATCTGGTTAGGATGCCTCCAGACCGCCTCACTGGTGGGGCGTTTCGGACACGTCCCACCAAAGAAGACCTAGAGGAAGACCCCGGACCAGCTGGAGAGACTATGTCCCACAGCTGGCCGCGGAACGACTCGGGATCCTTCCGGGTGAGCTGGCGGATGCAGCCAAGGTGAAAGTAGCTTGGGTTTCCCGTCTGATGCTGTTGCCCTGGCGACCCTGCCCCGAAAAAGCAGAAGACGAGTGAACGGAACGGAATGAAAATCAAAACTTTTTTCTAATGGAAGATGTTTCGGTTCAATTCATTAGCTTTTTTTTTATTATAGTAATTTATTGACCATCAAAAGTAAGCATTTTTAAATTAGGCTTAAAAAATTAAGAAGCATCTTGTTTTTAATTCAATTCACATCAAAATTAAACGTTTTAATGATTTAAATTTTACTACAAAAAAATAAACTAGAAGAACTGAAAAACTTACGCGCAATAAAAATTCCTCGATTTTTCTCTGTGCTCTGATTGGTCGACGAAGGGGCGGCCTCACCAGCCATGTGTGAAGTTTTCAATTTTAATATTTGAAAAGACAAAAAAAATACAAACAAAGCAACTAAGCGACAAAAAAACGCAGATTATCTGTAGCTTGTATAGAAGTGGAAGCGCTTCAATCATAACGAAAAAAAAAAATCCTTCAATGTTCCGATGCTAGCGGGCGGGATTAACCGGTGGTTTCCTCATTGTTCAACCATCACTCTGAAACATCAAATAAATTATTCTTTGAAGAAAAAAAATAAACAAGATTGGGTTGTGATTGGACTTTTCTTTGGTGTTGTAGAGTTGACCGTTTCAATGTGTCGGCCCACAAACGCTGGACCGTAACCAGGCAACATGATGGCCACTTTAAAACCATCCCTCTCTAGATTCTGTACAGGGGACATGTGATCCCTTGTTGTTGTTGCTGATGAATTGAAAAGAAGAGCGCTGTGTGATTATTGTCAGCACAAAAGCCTCAAAAAGCTGCTGACGCCTAGATTAGCGCCGGTACAAAGACGTGGGGACAGACACACACAAACACACACACACAGGTACAGGGCCTGTCTGCCCTCATTGCCCTACCATCTTTCTCCTCTACCCCTCCTCTCCATCACTGATATTACCCTTTCCTCCCCCTTCTTACCTCTCCTGCCTGTTCCATCCCTCCCGACTCATATTATTTTATCTCGAGTGCGGCTCACCTCGCTAGCGCACACTGTGCCCTCTGTGTGTCGGTGCCAAACACCAACTGGCATCTGACAATGCCAACAACAATCACCAGCAGGAAAATAAACTGCCAGCACTCAATGTGCCTCTTTTTCTCTGCTCGCACGAGCGCGACCAAAAACTCTGCCAGAAATGACAGGTTAAACTAACCTTTTTTTCTTAAAAGTGACGAGTCTGGTGAAAACAAATTCCGAGTGGTCTAAATTGAAAAAAGAATACAAATATTGCATAAAACAATTAAAATTAACAAATGTGAAAGGTTTAATTAGTTAGATTCATTCATTAAGCAGCGCACATGGCTTATAGTGACCACAAGTGGTGAAATAGTGAACTACAACAAATTATATTTTTTCCGTTCTGTTGCCTTCCGCTCATCCGGGGCCGGGTCACAGGGGCAACAGCCACAGACAGGAAGCCCAGGCTCCCCTCATCCCAGCTGTATCCTACAGCCCACCCAGGAGGATCCCCAGGCGTTGTCCCTCCAGCTGTTAGACGTAGTCTCTCCAGCTGGTCCAGGGTCTGCCTCTGGGTCTTCTCCCGATGGGACGTGCCCGGAACACCTCACCAACAAGGCGCTCAGATGGCATCCTAACCAATCGTCCGAACTACCCATCTGGTTTCTCTTGAGGTGCAACTTCTCTACTCCGAGTTCCAACTTGATGGCAGAGCTCCTCCCTTCTTTTCTGAGAGCCCAGCCACCCTGCAGAGGAAGCTCATTTCAGGTCTAGTATCCTTGATCTCGTTCTTTTGGTCACCATCCACAGCGGGTGGGAATGTAGATCCTGGTTCGGAACGCAGATCGACTTTGTTTTTCAGCTCAACTCTTTCTTTACCGCAATGGACCAATGCAGTGTCCTCATTATTGCGGACGCCATTCCAAACTGTCCGTCGATCTCCCGCTTTATCCTTCCCTCACTCATGAACAAGACTCTGAGACACTTAAACTCCTCCACTTGAGAAAGGACCCTATCCCTGGTGCGCAAGGGACATTCCACCCTTTTTGGGCGAGGGCCATGGTCCCAAATTTGGACCCAAAATTTCCTACAAATGGTCCCAAATTTGGTCCCAAAATTTCCTACATGCCGCCCTCGTCTTCCTTATCTTCTTCCGTCACCGTCTCCGCTACTTCATTCATGACCTCCGCTTCCACCCAGACCAGTTTCCCCGACAACCAACTCTCAATGTCACCGGGGAACAACTTTGACTCCACGTCCATTTTTGATTCTAGGCAAAAATGTCTTTTCCACATAAAACAACCTAGCCATACTTTGTAATATTTTCACAGTCCAACGATAATGAATATATGTAATGTTTTTTTTTCAATGTATAGTGACCTCCTGTGGTGAAAAGTGATTATTTCTGTTTTAAGATTATAAAATAACACAAAACCCAGTGTTAAAGATGCTGATGTCTGACTGCCAGAGCTCTCCGTAAGGAGGAGGGATACAGAACAGGAGGTGAGGTCACACGTTTCTTTATGTGATCACACACACACACATGCCGTCTGGTGGTGAAAGCACATCTGAGCAGCGCAACAATAAAACAGCTGTGTTTGTGTTGGCCTGATGAGTGTTTCATCCTTAATCAGCACGTCATAAACACAAACATGCTTACTGTCTGCCGAGACGCTATGGCACCGATGCATTTTGGGTAATTGCCGCAGTTACGGAGAATGGGAAGAGTTATTATGGAGAAAATTTCCCTCACCATGACTCTAATAGCCATATCAGGGATAATGGCTACTAGAGCTAACTACGGTGTCTAGAAGATTCAACACAATACTACAATTTAATCTCTTTTTTTTTTTCTTCTCACAACGTCGTACGAGTTATTATTGTGGTTTTGAGAAATTAAACCGAGCAAATATTCCAATCAAAGAAAAACTTCAAAGAAAATTCTTTGTCTCGGTTTAAAACAAACACATTTGTCAAAGCTGTGCTGGCTGTTTAAAAAATAAAACCTGCCAAACAAATGATTACAAAGAAGCTTAGATTAATGAACTTTTGCAAAGAACAGAACAAGAAGGGCTGATTCTGGGTTGTTATTAGAATGATGACAAAAATCTAGCAATTCCCGTGACAGAATGGGATTCTGCCCAATGTGTAACCCGTCTTTGGTATGCCAGGATAGGTACCGCAATGCCTATCCACCAGGATAGGTTCTGCAACACCCTCAACCACATTGTTTTACTGCGCGGTTTAGCTCAAAAAGTACTTGCCCAAAGTTATGAAGTAGGTCTTTCCCCAATTGTTTCACTATACCTTCTGATCTGGTGATCCGGGACTTTGATAGATCTTAAAAGTTGACGCTTTTTACCCAATGGTTCCAAAATTAGAGTCAAGCTCCCTTTGCAATCACAAAGATTCAACAAGTAAAAAAGGCAATGCCAAGGAGTTGGAGAATAACCCGAGTATAACCGTGATCAGTCAGATAGTCACCTTCTTAACTGTCTACCCTCTAGATCAGGGGTGGGCAAACTTTTTGGTTCACGGGTCACTTTGAGTTCTAACATTTGACCATGGGGCCGGAACAGGAGCTGGTGGATGGCATGCTTTGGTAACCTCTAGATTAGACCGATAGAATGACGCTAGATTTTAAACAAGCGCTAAATGTTACATCAAGAGCGTTAAATATCAAATCTAGCGGCGCTAGGTCTGAAATCTAGTGCAGTAGCGCTTAAAAACGTGCATTTAGCAGCGCTAGGTATGAAATCTAAGCGCTTAATATAACATTTTGCTTGTTTTAACATCTAACACACTTGTTTACGTGCGTATATTGGGCCCGATGGCTTTCCATAATCATAGAGTGTGCCATCTAGTGAGGAAACATTAGAATTACAAGTCAAATAAAACACTAGCGAGGTTTATTTATTTAATTTTTTCAAAATCGGTGGGCCAGATTTAAATGTTTATCGAGCCGCATGTGGCCCGTGGGCCGTAGTTTGCCCATGCCTGCTTTAGGGGATTGCAAGGATTGCCAGAGCCCATCCCAGCTGATTCAATGCTAGCAGCAGTGTACACCATGAACATGTCGCCAGTCTGTCACGGGGCCACACAAATACAACCATACACACACACATTCATTCCTAGAGACAATTTGGCACTGGCCAATAAACCTGACATGCATTTTTTTTGGAGGGCGGGAGGAAACCTGAGTACCCGGAGAAAACCCACGTATGACTCCACACAGAAAGGCCGGTGTTCCGAGCCTCGTTCCCACAGGGGACTTGAACCCATGACCTTCTTGTAGTGAAGCCACTGTGCCACCCATTGCGCCACCGTGCCACCACAAACTGAGACCAGCTTCGTCAAAATCCCTTCAGTGGTTTGGTTTACAAAAGATTTACAGAAGAATTGCCTGTTGGGCATTTTGTGGGCGGTGACACGATAAAGCGCAATTTTAAACACAAGTATCTGCAAACCAATAAGCAACCTGACTCTCAAAAATTCAGAATACCCCAAAAAAATATGGCAAATTGTGACCAGTGCAATCCCGATGTAAAGACGGACCAGATTGTATTCCGGGTCTTTCGACATTAATCAAAGACTTCTACCATTTTTTTTCTTCTGATGCACTTTGTCACAAAACTTGATTGTCGAGATTTGAGTTGTTGACAATATGGCTCCAGCAGAAAAATTTTGAAACCCACCAGCCCCAATGTTGAGATCCATGTGAGAAAATCCCCAATAGAAGCACACTCTCTAATAAAAGCACACCCCTGTTTTTCCTGAAACTTGAAAACAGCAAAGCTTAGTTTAACGAGTTGTAAGTTGGACTGATTTTTTTGAGGTTCTTTTTAAACCTTTTGATGAGCAAAAAAAATGCAATCCTGGCCTTTTTAGTTTCATAAAACAAGCTGATATTTAGGAAGAGAAGGGACTAAGATGCCAGGCTGTGTTAAACCCTACGTGTGTTTGCCAGGGGGTAAAATTGCTCTGAAGTACCAACGAACATCTGGCCAATGTGTCAATGATTGGACGGGGAACTTCCTCAGGATATAACACTTGAAAATGTTTTGGCATGTTCGCGACGACAGCAGTGCACGGTTTGTGCTGCGTGTATCATATTTGTAAAGCATACATGAGGGAGGACGGAATCGATCGTGAATTTATGCTAATCGTACTTTTACATTGGCGTGAGGATGAAGATTGTGAAGCGCTCGGCTGGGAAATTGGGTTCTTGTGTGTGAGTTTTGGGAGCTTTTACTTTCCTCCATTAGCTCTAACTCCTTTTTTTTCTCAAGCAAATAATTCTTCCCTTGATTACTATTTAGACTTCTGCTCATTTACAGAGTGCCATCTCCTCGTCGTTTTATCTCTTCATTATTCGTCTTCCTCTGAAAATTGATCTTCATTCGATGAGGTTCATCCAAGGGGCAGATCAAATTTGACATTTTGTCTTTTCTTACCTTTCTCTTTTTTTTAGTCCCAAAGTTAGTTTCTTTGCCAATATTTCAAGCATTTAAAGACTATCATACTCGGGTTTGAAGCCATTGCGCGAACATGTGCCTTTTGAGCGATGTAGTCACGATGTCAACCCGACGGAGGAGTCGGTCGGCAGGCCGTGGAAGATGCAGCAGGGTTGTTAACGGTGTTGTTAAGAGAGCGGCTGGCAGCTGTTCCTGACAGGTTGGGGATGGAAGGACAGATGGTGTTTGATTAGCGAACAGACCGCTGATGGAAGTAGACATGGAGGCATGTACCAGAGAGGGGAAACGGATTTCAAAAGGAAGATAAGAAGTGTAAACTGGGATGGATGTTGGATAGATAATGAAGATAATTAAAAAATTAGTCAAACGTTCCATTTTTGCCAAAAAAATCCAAAGTTTTATTCACTGAAAATGGGTGTGAATTGTGTGAAATTTGGAAAATATCTTAACTAAGTTGAAATTGGGGGAAAAGAAAAACTGCTGTTAGGGCAAAATAACAATTAGCTTCCTCCACTAGGGTGCAGTCTTAAAAAAAACTGATGCTTATAAACCTGCAGAGCTGGCTGATTAAAGCCTGTTGGACAAGACAGAAGTGATTTCTGGAGCCAATGATCTTCTCTTTCAGTCGTTTGTTTATTTAAATGACGCGCTACTGGAATAATTACAGCCGAGTTTAGCTTCTTAACAGGTCGATATGAGGTCAAATAATGCTCTGAGGTTCTACTCTGACTCGATAAAAACACATTCGGCGCAACGTCAAGCAGAGAAGGAAGCCTCGCTTCGGCGGCAAACAGTCATCTAAGAGTGCTTACATCATGATTACCGAGAAGTTCAGACTTAGAAACGCTGCTCGGAATGAAAATGATGGACCCCGTAGTGAGACGGAAACCAGAAACCAATGAGAAGATTAAATCTGAAAAATTTGAGATATTAGTAATATGGTAAAATTGGTGTTCCCCTTTCAGGAGGTGGTGAGACAATATCCCCTGTTCAGATTGAGCCCGGCCAAGCCCCATGGGTAAAAGCCAAACTACCAGGCGCTCGCTCTTGGCTCCCACTCTTGGGCCTTGCGCCACAAGAGCCCCGGTAACTCGCGTCCAGGCAAGGGAAACTTTGCCTAATTTATCTTTCTATTAGGGAAAGATCCAATGAGATGGAAGATGTGGTCGCGATGAGAGAAGCCTGGGCTTGCCGTCTGAAGCTGTTGCCCCGCTATGACCTGACACAAATGCCTTGTATGACCATAAGCCAAAGAAAAGTAGTGCACTCTTGTACTACACCGGTGTATTTTGAGGTCTTTTCGCACATGTGTTGAAGTCCAGCTTTGTGCATCAATACGGAATAGCCCCGTTTGAATTTGGTCCTTTCTTTTTAAAAACCTTAACAGTTACTCAAACTCAGATCTTGTCTTTTCCAGAGGAACATATGCCACAAATCGTGTCGTCCCGCCTTTTGTGCTTACGTATAACTAGGTAATAAAAATGTGGACAAACTACTTCATCCTGTGAAGATGCTTTTCAATGTGAAGGTGTGCAGCTCAGACTTAAATAATAAAGAGCTTGTTCATTATCGCCCGGAAAAGGATAGAATGTCCCCTGTGGGTCAGGGACAGGGTCCTGCCCCAAGTAGAGGAGTTTAAGTATCTCGGGGTCTTGTTCACGAGTGGGGGAAGGATGGAGCGGGAGATCGACAGGCGGATCGGTGCGGCATCAGCAATAACTAGGACGCTGCATCGGTCCGTCGTGGTAAAGAGAGAGCTGAGCCAAAAAGCAAAGTCTTGATTTACAAGTCGATCTACATTCCCACTCTTACCTATGGTCACCAGCTGTGGGTGGTGACTCAAAGAATGAGATCACGGGTACAAGCGGCCGAAATGAGCTTCCTCCGCAGGGTGGCTGGGCTCTCACTCAGAGATCGGGTGAGGACCTCTGCCATCCGGGAGGAGCTCGGTGTCAAGCCGCTCCTCCTCCAGGTCGAGAGCAGCCAGATGGGGTGGTTCGGACATCTGGTCAGGATGCCCCCCGAGCGCCTCGCTGGCAAGGTGTTTCGGGCACATCCCACCAGGAGGAGACCACGAAGCAGACCCCGGACCCGCTGGAGAGACTATGTCTCACAGCTGGCCGGGGAAAGACTTGGGATCCTTCCGGGTGAGCTGGAGGATGCAGCCGGGGTGAGAGCGGTCTGGGCTGCCCGTTTGATGCTGTTGCCCCTGCGACCCGACCCCGGAGCAAGTGGAAGATGACAGAACAGAACGGAATGTTCATTATGTCGCCATCCTCTCACAGAGGTACCTGCGCTGGATAGGCCATGTATGTAAGATGGACGATGGCCGCATTCCAAAAGATACCCTGTATGGGGAGGTCGCCACAGGAACATGGTCAACTGGACGACCTGCCATGCGGTGCAAAGATGCCAGCAAGAGGGTTCGGAAGTCGCAGCAGATTTCTAGTCAATAACCTCTGACCGCTATAGGTGGCACGCAATTGTCAAAATTGATATCAAGCAAGCCAAGAAGAACAGAGAGATTTAGCGCAAGGCCACAAAGACCCAAAAACAGCCACTTCTCCCATCATGAGTCATACCACCTATCACAGTAGCACTAAGTATGGAAGGAGCAATAAGCAGAAAAAAGACGTGAAGTATTAGACCAAAAATTTTGACGTATGGACATTGGTGTAGCAAAGGACGTAGCACCGAAGTTTTAAAATACTGACCGAAATGTGGACGCAGCGGTTTCATCCAGACGAGGTTAACTCTATTTTTGCACCGTTGGTCAAAATTTGAAAAGGTTATCTTATTTTAAAGTTTTATCTGAATATTTTTGGGAGAGAGATCGAAATAAAATGTTTCCAGGACGTCTTTGCCTTTGGTTGCAGAGTATTTTTAATTAGCACCATTTCCTAAGCTTCGCTCGCTAAACGACTAAAGTCATTAATACAAAGTCAAAGACAACAACAAAGCAACAAGGTGAAGCAAAAAAAAAAAATTATATCCCGGGTTCATTTTTTTCTATTAAACTTGATGACTGGACAAAACTTTTGACTTTAGAGGTTGAACATGTTAAAAAGTGTGATGGCAGCGACAAATCATTAAAAATCAAAGCTTTCTGTTCAAAGAAAGATGTTTTCTCTTCACTTTGACATGCCAACAGCAGGGGCTTGGGCACCCTGCGAGGGGGAATCTAACCGAGATATCTGGTAAAGCGAATCAATCCGGACCCACGCTGCGCGGACACAACGGCTCACATCCACACATCCTTTCAGACGGTCATTCCGCGGGTGTGTGCCGACCACGTGCCGACCACATATCCAATAAAACATTAAGGCTATCAATACAAGCCTTTCAAGAATACCAGGGGTTCAATCAACTGGCACACGGATAGTAAGACTCATCTACTCACAGTTTAACGACCACCATTTTATTCGCAACTTCTGACATTTAAACTCTTTTTATTCAAATTCAATTTAAAAAGTTGTGTTTTGACTAAATTGGCCACACCCCAAAAAGTCAAACACAATATTATTGGACATTTCAAAGATTGTTTTGTTAGTGAAAATAAAAATGTGTAAACATTTTGTATCTAAACATGTTTGTTTGTATACAACCCAATATGGCCGCTCCAGGTATGTATAAAAAAATCGGAATTCCCATTGAACTGGATTAATCCCTAATCCTTTGTTAAAATTGGAAAAGAAAAAAAAAAATCAACACAAACTGATAAACAAACAAATGTGACCTCAAAATTTGACCCGCATGACGGATTTTAAAGTAAAACACATGCTAGGAATTACGAAAAAATCCCAAATTGTTTCATAGAAATAATCTGTGTTTACTGTAAGTATTTGATGACCCGAGGACATAATCCGTCCCATACCGCAGCCTTTGTTAGTTAATCTGAACGTTTCTCACACTTCACCCCTCTATTTTAGGACGGTTCCTCCGCAGGGTGGCCGGGCTCTCACTCAGAGATAGAGGGAGGGGTTCTGCCATCCAGGAGGAGCTCGGTGTAGAGCCGTTCAGATGGGGGGATTTGGGCATCTAGTTAGGATGCCTTCCGAATACCTCGCTGTTGAGGTGTTTTGGGCACGGCCCAATGGGAGGAGACCCAGAGGTAAGCCCCGAACCCACTGGAGAAACTATGTCTCATAGCTGGATAGGGACCACCTCGGAATCCTCTCATGTGAGCTGGAGGATGCAGCCACGGTGAGAGAAGCCTAGGCTAGCCGTCAAAGCTGTTACCGCCGTAACCAGGCCCTAAAGAAGACGTTTGTTTTGTTTTCAGACGTAGTTTTTAGAAGTGCGTCGTTAAACGCTGAACAGCCCAACTTTATTTTTAACATTTAAAAGTAATACTTATTCCATCTCACTTTATTTGCTGCCGAGTGTGAAGCGGCCGGGATGGGAAATAGCGCATCTAAAATTCAAGACGATGGTCCTCGCCTGGAAAAGGGTGGAATGCTCCCTGGGGGTTAGGGACAGGGTCCTGCCCAAAGTGGAGGAGTTTAAGTATCTCGGGGTTTTGTTCATGAGTGGGGGAAAGATGGAGCGGGAGTTCGATAGGCGGATCGATGCAGCGTCAGCAATAACTAGGACGCTGCATCGGTCCGTCGTGGTAAAGAGAGAGCTGAGCCGAAAAACAAAGCTCTCGATTTACAAGTCAATCTACGTTCCAACCCTCACCACGGTAACCAGGATCTACGTTCCTACCATCACCATGGTAACCAGGATCTACGTTCCTACCCTCACCATGGTAACCAGGATCTACGTTCCTACCCTCACCAGGTGAGGGTCGAGACAGAAAGAACGAGATCACGGATACAAGCGGCCAAAACGAGCTCCCACCACAGGGTGGCTGGGCTCTCACTCAGAGATCGGGTGAGGAGTTCTGCCATCCGGGAGGAGCTCGGTGTTGAGCCGCTCCTCCTCCAGGTCAAGAGGAGCCAGATGGGGTGGTTCATTCATCTGGTCAGGATGCCCCCCGAGCACCTCGCTGCTGAGGTGTTTCGGGCACGTCCCACCTGGAGGAGACTTATTTTGGGCCGATACGAAAAACTTTTACGCAAACAAAACAACACTTTGTCAAAATTTGATTGTTTTACGTTCCATCGTGAATCACGGTAAAAAAAAGTTTCCAAAGCCTCCAGGCAGACTTCATTGATTTAGAATCTACTTATGAATAATTTAATAAATATGTACTTATAGCCGAAATATACGTTTTTGTATCACATTTTTTAGCAAAAAAAACAAACAAATAAAGGCCTTGAAAGCTCTGACAGCTCAATACAATAATATATACAAAATGGCCGCTGGCAGTGTACATTTTCACTTAAGTTTTAAAAGTGAATTTGAAACAATCGTTCAGACATTGCATAAAAGAACCAACCCTGCATTACCGCCCCCATCCATACCCACCCACCCTGTCGTGACCCCGCGGTCATTAAAACACAGTTTCTCCTTGAGAACTAAATCTACTTACGATTTTTTTATATATAAATTCTCTTTCATTTATTCCTTATTGTTTTCTTTAATTCAAAACGACAATCTGGACACGATAATCCATCATGGATTTAAAACCATCTCCCCACCAGGTCGCCCCCTCCTCTTGGAGGAATAACAGCAGCGATTCGGTTTACGTTCGAAAGGGAAAAAAATAAACAATACTAATAAAATAATTTGTAGAAGAATTGGAATTTTTTTAAAGGCAGAAATTAAGAACGACGACGAGACGTTTAATCATTTAAAAGTGAGATAAAAATGGTTGAAATATTCAGAAAGATCGTAGAGGATGAGGGAGACCCCTCCCTCACCCCTCCTCGCTCTGATGGTATTAGAAAAATGAAAACAAAATCTGTAGATTAGAGAGATTGGAAAAATTGAATTAGAAAGGCGGCAGAGGGCCGAGTGGATGAGCGGGAGCCAAATCTTCATCTCTGACTCCACCAGAGGAAAGGTAAAGATGGGAGGGGGAGGTACGGGTGAGGGGGATGATGAAAAATGAAAGAGGGAATGTATCAAGAAAATGACATCTAAGATGGAGGCAGAAAAAAAAACAAAAAAAAACGACAGGAAAGATTTACATTTATCCACCAATCAGGGTGAAGCTAGGAGGTCAGTAGTACAAAGGTCAGGGAAAAGGGGACGGGTCCTGCCCCATGATGGTCGATAAGACTGTCCCACAGTGGGCTGAATAAAAGTAACTGCTGGATTTTAAAAAAAAGAAGAAAAAAAATGGCGCCAAAAAAGATTAAAAGAATAATCCTCAAAAAAAAAAAAAAAAGGAGATTTTTTTCAGAGTTTCCAAAAAAAGACTATCAAGGCATTCCTACCCTCACCAACCACCTTCTAGTGGTTGGTGAGGGTAGGAACGTAGATCCTGGTTACCATGGTGAGGGTAGGAACGTAGATCCTGGTTACCATGGTGAGGGTAGGAACGTAGATCCTGGTTACCACGGTGAGGGTAGGAACGTAGATCCTGGTTACCACGGTGAGGATAGGAACGTAGATCCTGGTTACCATGGTGAGGATAGGAACGTAGATCCTGGTTACCACGGTGAGGGTAGGAACGTAGATCCTGGTTACCACGGTGAGGGTAGGAACGTAGATCCTGGTTACCATGGTGAGGGTAGGAACGTAGATCCTGGTTACCACGGTGAGGGTAGGAACGTAGATCCTGGTTACCACGGTGAGGATAGGAACGTAGATCCTGGTTACCACGGTGAGGATAGGAACGTAGATCCTGGTTACCACGGTGAGGGTAGGAACGTAGATCCTGGTTACCACGGTGAGGGTAGGAACGTAGATCCTGGTTACCATGGTGAGGGTAGGAACGTAGATCCTGGTTACCATGGTGAGGGTAGGAACGTAGATCGACTTGTAAATCGAGAGCTTTGCTTTTCGGCTCAGCTCTCTCTTTACCACGACGGACCGATGCAGCGTCCTAGGTATTGCTGATGCCGCACCGATCCACCTGTCCATCTCCCGCTCCATTCTTCCCCCTCTGTGAACAAGACCCCGAGATACTTAAACTCCTCCACTTGGGGCAGGACCCTGTCCCTGACCCGCAGGGGCATTCCACCCTTTTCCGGGCGAGGACCATGGGTTCGGAGTTGGAGGTGCTAATTCCCATCCCGGCCGCTTCACACTCGGCAGCAAATCGATCAAGTGAGAGCTGGAGATCAGGGTCCGATGAAGCCAACAGGACCACATCATCCGCAAAAGCAGAGATCCGATTCTGAGGTCATCAAACCGGATCCCTCCAACGCCTCGGCTGCGCCTCGATATTCTGTCCATAAAGATGATGAACAGAATCGGTGACAAAGGGCAGCCTTGGCGGAGTCCAACTCTCACTGGAAATGGAATCGACATACTGCCAGCTATAAGGACCAAGCTCTGGCTCCGGTCGTACAGAGACCGGACAGCCCGTACTAAGGGCTCCGAGACTCCGTACTCCCGGAGCACCCCCCTCAGGAGTCCCCTAGGGACACGATCGAATGCCTTCTCCAGATCCACAAAACACATGTAGACTGGTTGGGCAAACTCCCATGACCCCTCCAGGATCCTGGAGAGGGTATAGAGCTGGTTAAAAAAAAAGATTAAAAAAAAAAAGATTAATCTCCTTTTTTTAACAAACAAATTTGTCAACCAATCAGATTTGTCCACATTGCCGATTAGAGACAAACCTACGGGAAGTCAACACGAAGAAATCCCATCAACATTTGTTTCGCAGTTCCGGTAACATACGTGGTGGATTTGACAAGCGCATTCACATCGTACGTTCAACATGGCTACATGTCCGATATGTCCGCTGTTTCACGTGAATGCGACAAAATAAGTAAACAGGCTTATTTGACAAACGCAATTGTTACGCGGCATAACTCAACCGCTCTTGTTGCTAAGGTAACCGTTCCGGCTTTATTACTGGCTTTTATCACACAATAAAAATTGAATTGAAATACTCTTTGTATCAATATTACCAGCTTTAATAAAAACAACATGATAACATATGTAATAAAAATATTTTAGACCGATTTGACGCCTAAAGAAAGTGAACGGGGAGAGATTTTGAAGTTCTTCGGAAAAATGAGAAAAACAAGAACAATGACTATAAATAATATAAACTTTCATTTATTAACAAAGTCTGGAGGTTCATTCCTATAGTTTACCTTTAAATATTGTATTTTTGTTTATAAACAAATTTAAACATAATTTTTAGTATTTATATTAGGGCTAATTTTAAAAATTTCTTTAATCTGTAAACATTTATTTTTTTAAAAAAGAATTATTTCTGCTGAGTTTGCGTTTCCTGTTGATCTAAACTCGAATTGTTTACAAGCTCCTACCACCCTCTAGTGGTTGTCGAACGTATTGCAAGCCTCAACCAATTAAAGCTCTACAAGTTATCCAGACATACACTGACTTGGATTAAGTTAGACTGTATTATGTGTCTCGATAAATATAAAAATATGTGTCGTGCAGTTCTTCTTCTCCTACCATCATCCCCCTTTAGGGGGCGCCACAGCAAGTCAGTTTCTTCCATCTAACCCTATCTTCTGCATCCTCTTCAGTCACACCAACTATCTTCATGTCTTCCTTCACTGTATCCATGAACCTCCTCTTTGGTCTTCCTCTAGCCCTCTATCCTGGTGGTTCCAAACCCAGCATACTTCTTCTGATGTTCTCTCTCTCTCTCCTCTGCACATGTCCAAACCATCTCAGTCTGGCCTCTCTGACTTTAAAACCTCTAACATGTGCTGTTCCTCTGATCCTCTCCATCCTGGTCACTCCCAGAGAGATCCTCAGCATCTTCATCTCTGCTACCTCCATCTCTGTTTCCTGTCTTTTTCTCAGTGACACTGTCTCTAGACCAATCAGTATGGCCGGTCTCACCACGGTTTTCTACACTTTCTCTTTCATTTTATCTGAAACTCTTCTATCACACTTCACACCTGCCTGCATACGCTTCTTCACCTCTTTTCCACACTTTCCGTTGCTCTGGACTGTTGATCCTAAGTACTTAAAATCTTCCACCTTATTTATCTCTTCTCCCTGTATGTAATTTATTAATTTATATTTATTTAATGTATTTTAAAATAAATTAAAACTCTTTGAAAATGAAAGATTTGATGTAATGACAAACTCTAACCGCTAGGTGGAACCAGAGAGCTCAGTATATTTTTATGACTGTAGAAAAATAAATAAAATACCTTTATTTTCACAATACACATGTAGAATCTGTATTAATACACATATAAAGTGAGATGTATATATAAATAAAAAATATAAATAAATATGTTATACATTTCACAGTGTGTGTGCGTCCGTGTGGGGCCGTCACCGTCAGGGCGTGTGTGAGTTCAGGGGTGGTTATGGCTGTATATGTTTATATATAATGTATGTATATAGATATATCCTTACCCTGCGGCACAAAGACGACTCCAAGAGCGATCTGAAGTCGTGCAACATCAGCGCATCAGCGAGTCGTTGACTTTTGATCACTATAGGTGGCGTGCAAGTGTCACGCCAGCCCGGAAACAGCAAAACCAGACATTCTGCTACTGTTGTGTGAGGCCTTTCAGGGCCTGTTTGTCACCTTTCTGTTTCTCCCTCTCCAATATTCACAGGTGCTGGTTGGTTACTAACGGACAGATTGGGCTGATTACTACCACCTGCGCCTAGTTAACCTTGGATATAAAAGACCTGGTCTCACTCACAGTTTTTGTCAGATCTTCAACTGCTTCTTGTGGTAAACTGATCACCTCTAAACTGTGCTTATGTTGACATCATGAACTTACACATGTGGACAAAATTTTTAGTAGCCCTCAGTTAAAGAAAGAAAAACCCCCAATTCTTAATGAAATCACTTGAAACTCATAAAAGTAACAAGAAGTAAAAATTGATTGAAAATTAAACAATCAAAATCAGCCATTACTTTTGAATTGTTGATTAACCCAGTAAATCAAAGCTGTTAAATTTGGGTTGTAAATCCAGTGTAAAGACAATAAAATTCACCTAAATAACACTAAACGTCACCATCCGTCTGGGATCTATGGTACAAGTGTCCCAGATGTATCTGAGCATGGGTGGAGAAAAAAAAAACTAGTTAAAGTTGAAACATGTGTTCAATGGGATTCAGATCTGGGCCACTTTCAGTGGGGCTGGTGGTAAAAAAAAAACTGGGGGGCTCTGCAAATTTTTCAATCACCTTCTGATTAAAGTCCCACATATTTGTGATCAGTTTTTTTTTCCATGGATAACATGGCCAGTGCATTCAGTCTGTCCTGGCTCATGGTGTTCCTAAGAAAAGTTTTTATTCTTTTTAAAGTTGAAAAGCACCTCTCAGCTTCTGCAGTGGTCATTGGTGTAGTGATGACAATTTTTAACAGTTTGACAGTTTCCTGAAAAAATGTATGCACTTTTCAGACAACTGCTTCAAGTCACTCACCCCTGTTGGTATCCACACCTTTTCAGTTGCTGCTGAACTAAACAATAAGCAGGGGAAACAAAAAAAGGGTTTCTCATGTTGCATCCAGTTAGCCACCCCCATTTTTCATAGACAGCAGGCGAAAATCCTCTCACATAAAAACAGCCGCGATCTCCACTGTTTTGTTGCACGGTCAAATCTGGGGTGTCCGGTTTAAGCTCCTTCACTCTCCTTTTTTCTTCTTCAGAACGCTTAGAAAACGGATTCTGTAGAAGCGACAACACTGAATTCTCTTTTAAAAAGCAACTGGAGTTGTTAGCAACTGAACGAGCTTCCGACGCCATGATGAAGACTATTTCCCAGAATTCCGCAGTGAAAACAAAGGGTGTGGCATGGGTGGGATTTATAGGTCAGCTCATAGCTAATTGATTGGTTCATGTAACAGACTGACAGAGAGGATAACTTATCACACGCCCGATGGGCGGAAAAAATTGCGCCCCACGGGCGTGGTTATGGTTTGCAATACACATGAATGGAAAAAAATTTAGAGCTGACGTCACGTTTTTTCCATAAAAACCAGAAGCCACACACACACTCATATGTTTTGCTGGTGGGGCGTAAGTACCCTGCGCCCTCGTTCCGGTTTTCACAGGAAGTAAGAAAATAAAATAAAATGATGTAAAACATTATTAAAATGCATGTAATCTTCACACTCGACAGTTTTGTATACTTATAAACACATACATATTGATACTATATATGCATATATATATATTTTTTGGTGATCAGGTCAGGGAGAGCGGCGCCCCTGCGCCACACGTCACCAGCTGCCGGTGGCCACTTTAGAATAGTCCAATGCTTTTCTCTCAGCCATTCTTGGGTGTGTGTTTTGGATCGTTGTCCTGTTGGAAAACCCATGAGCTGCGACTGAGACCAAGCTTTCTGACACTTGGCAGCACATTTCTCTCCAGAATGCCTTGATAGTCTTCAGATTTCATTTTACCTTGCACCCTTTCGAAACACCCTGTGCCAGATGAAGCAAAGCAGCCCCAAAACTTTACTGAGCCTCCTCCATGTTTCACTGTAAGGACAGTGTTCTTTTCTTTGCATGCTTGGTTTTTGGTATGTTTCGTATGGACACTTTTGGACACCTTCTTTCAATAAACTATTATCTTCCTGCATTTAAATCGTCACCTCTTATCATCTCCCAGAAAACTGCCACTGCTCCCTCATGTCTCATACCACCCATCACATCAGCACTCAATATAGTAGGAGTAGTGGTGGATGAAGTACTCACTTTTTGTACTTAAGTAAAAGTATAGATAATTAGGCAAAAAATTTACTTAAGTAAAAGTAAAAGTACCAATAAAAAAAATCTACTTAAGTAAAAGTACAAAAGTGATTGGTGTAAATTGTACTTTTTAAGTAAAAAGTAAAAATATTCGATCATAATTCAAATGTTATTTTTTGTGCTGTATGGTGTCACCGTGGTAACCAAGATAAATACTCTGCAGGGGTGTGACCCCCCTCTCCCGCCTCTTTTGGTCCACAAAAAAATAAAATAAAAGGAAAGGGGACAAGTCAAGCTATCCCCCTAGAAGGGCCGGTGAATGGGCTCCAAAATGGAGGAAAATCACACTTATTTTTTAAAATGTTTTTTGGGGGAGGCCCCCAGTCACTATGTATTGGCTTTGTCAAAGCCCCGCCCCCCCTTTGGAAAATTCTAGATCCGCCCCTGCTCTGTGTAATGATGGCTCAACTTTTTATTTAAAAGTAAACACAACGAACAACGATCTTCTGACTCTTTTTAATTTGTACTATATTTGAGGTTTTTTGGCGCTGAATGAATGCGGAAAATGTTTCTCGATTCATGACTTCTTCTCCCGATCAACTGCTTTTTTTATTTTGGCGATGCGTCTTTAAGATGCGCTAAAAAAAAAACCTGTGTATTTTTCAAATTCCTGAACGAAAATGTAACAAAAAATGTAAAACACACTTTTAAAAAGTAGTGAAGTAAAAGTACAGATATTTGCTCTAAAAATGTAGTGAAGTAAAAGTAAAAGTACCGGTCTTAAATTTTACTTAAGTAAAGTACAGATACACAATTTTTTTACTTAAGTACAGTAACGAAGTACATTTACTTCGTTATGTTCCACCACTGAGTAGGAGCTACAGCTCCCGCATTGGCTTTTTCAGTCAGCCAGCCGCTCTGACTGACAGACTGTATCGTCTCTAGAGACAGAAGGATGTCGACAATAAAAACGCTTCTTGAGTGTGTTTTGGTGTTTAAAAAATGGGAGTTGTTTTTCAAAATTTTCCACCGTTTTGATCAAGTAATGGTCAAAATAATTTTGTTTACCAACAAAAAACTTTTGTTTATTTTTTTTTTAATATTTACACATTCTGATTGTTATTATTTATGGTCCTACAAAATAATATGTTCCCTAAAAGAAGAAAACTCAAAACATTTGTTACTTTTTTTGGGGCTTTTCAGCAATCCCGACTTTTACCTGGATTGCTCGGACGATTAACTGACGCTCGAATTTTCTCAATGAGAGATTAATAAAATATTTTGAATTGAATTCAGTACATTTTTTTGTTTTATTTAAAAAAATGACAATTAAAAACTCATTGTCATGGCAACACATGACTGTTGGTTGACCTGCTCAAACAGCCTGTGGGTTTTAGGAATTTTTTTTTAAGGTAAATTCCTTTTTTTTCTATTTATTTTTTGTGACGGTTCAAGCACATGAAGAAATCTTGTGAGTATTTTACATGTTTTCATTTAAAATTTTACATTTGTCTACTGTTACTGTTCTCGTTAGGACTCCTTCATAGCTAGATTTTAACCTAAGCTACGAAAGTCACAATTACAACGAAGCTAAACGTGCTAAGCTTAAAAATTTGGATATCAGTTTCACATATATAGTATATATAAGTATATATTTTGCAGATAATGTATATTTGTGTATTTCGAATTTTAAATTTCTAATAGTCTTGTTTTAAAAAATAACATTGCAATACAAAAAATACGACAAGCTTCTTGTGGGCTACTGTAAACTGTAAATCTGTCTCTAACGTTTGTAGACATATATCTGTGAAAAAATACTTTAACAAACTTTTGACCAAATTTGACGAGAAGTGTGTATCCTCTCCTTGGACTTTGGACCCGGGACTAAAACAAGTCAGATTGTTTGTCACTAAGTTGTAGCTAATGTCTAGGATTTAGTGTGTGACTTCACTAAGATGTACGACTTTGGGAGACACAACATGGCCACTTCGTCCATACTTATTTATGCAACAAACATGGAATCGGTAGTGTCCTTCACACGGTACACTGCCTCGAGAATCTCTGCTGATGAGGCCGTCTCTGATGTGAAACATTTCGGTCCCTCCTGACAACACTCGTCGGTCTTTCCAGAAGGAAGTTGGAGCAGGTGGATGTCTTACTGGTAGGAGCAGGCATCCAGTTCAAGAGGACGCTGTTGGGTCGATTTATGTCCATGCTGACTCCCACAGAACAGATGGAAGGACAATGTTCGTTGGCTTTGGGAAAGAGGGGAAAAGAGGGAACATGTGGCGCAAGGCAATTTTTACAGACTTATACCGAAACTGTTTTAAAGGCTCTAACCCTTTAAATTAATATTCTAAAAAAGGCTAGCCTGTAGCCTAAAAGGTAAGATTGGTCATTCTGCTGGATGAACAGCAAAAGTACACATTAGTCTATTTGAAAAGTTGAAAACCTCAGGGCTCGAAGTCACTCGGCAAAATTCTTGCAGGCCACCAAACTCTTGTTAAACAGCCGACAAATAAATCAATCAGGCCCTAATGTGGAGCTATCGAAGTAAGACAAAGAGGTGTCCATGTTTGTACCTATGACTTAAAGTCTTGAAGAAGTCTTGGACCTACCAGCAACAAATGGCACAACTCCGAAGGCTTGGTGTTTAACGTTAACAAATACAAAGATATGAGTCTTTCCAAAAGACTTATTTTCCAAATCTTTCCAAAAGAATATTGTTGAGTCTCGTGCAGCTTCAGTTCATCTTTGAACCAGTGTATGTCCATATCATCATTCTCCACTTCCATGCAGAAGGTTGTGGTTTCGCCCTCTAGGATCTCTAGCTTCCGAGGAGGTTTACAAACAGTGACACTTGACAAAACGTGTATTTAGGGAACATGAATGGAAGATTATCAGAGTACAGAATATTCTGTTTTGTCGACTTACCGAATCCTGCCGGCATTCCCAGACAGCTATAGCTACAGGAGTGTATTAGAAACCATAACCCACCGAAACTCACATGGGCTGTCGCACAACTTTCATATCTTTAAAAACACATTCAGGTGTTAATGTTTGAACAAGTTCAGAGTTTCCCAAAGTTTCCCAAAACAGAGACTTTGGGAGGACAAAGTGTTTTATTTTAGATCCCATCAGAGTCGTTTGGAGGACTAGCACCACAACAGTGATGCCATTTAGGGAATCATGACATTTTAGTAGAATGTTCGCCCTTGGAATGGAAGTTCTCCGGAAGTTTTCGGATCGAATCTCACTGAGCTCGTGTCTAGGCGTCCTTGGGGAAGACACCTAACCCCCTGTTTCTCCTACCATTTGGCGCCGTCGTGGCAGCCTGTTGCGGTGCAATGCAGCACACAAAGTTTCCCGTTGAGGGATGAATAACGTATGTTTCTTTTATCTTCTCTATCCGTGCGGTCATTCCGGCAGTTCTTTGGTGCGATGACCGCATCACACATCAAAGCTCTTTGTCACGGAACAGGATTGACGGGGTCACGCTATGTCAGATTTATTTTACATATAATTTTTTTTCATCCTCTCTTTCACCACAACGTGAATTACCATCATTATGAACAGTGGTGATAATTAGGGGGACATTTTAACATCCTTTTACCGTTTTACCGAACCAGTTTTTACACAAATGTTCCTTAAGAAAAAGAGAACATATTTTTTGTTGGTTCTTACAAAATAAAAAAAATCCTGAGTACAGTCGTTCATGAGTGCTGTGAGTAAAAGTTTGGGGGTTAAATTTTAGGAGTTTTGCAAACTAATGGAGAAGCTTGCGCAAGATGGAGGAGTAGCAGGTGCTCAAAGTACCTTATCCAAATCTCTGCCAAATGTGATTTACACTTTAAACGCATAGACGTTGTGTATTTGTTTGTATTAAAACAAAACGCTCAACTGTGCAATAGATTGGACCACCAGGACGTATTACTCCAGGTAATTGAGTCTAGATCAGGCATGGGCAAACTACGGCCCGCGGGGCCACATGCAGATCGTCAAACGTTTTAATCTGGCCCCCGAACTTGAAAAAATTAAATAAATAAACGTTGAGACGGTGACGGGAGACGGTGGTTCAGCCTTAGAGCGCTCGTCCGCGGACCGGAAGGTCGCAGGTTCGATTCCCATTGAGACCACCGTCTAGGGTCCTAACCCCCGCTTCGCCCACCATTGGCACCGTCGAACGGCAGCCTGCTGCGGTGTAAGGAATGCAGCACACACATTTTCCCGGTGAGGGATGAATAGAGTAATTCATTTATTTTTTATTTATTTATTTGTTAATGATTTATTTCCCCTGCAATTCTGATTTTTTCTCACTAGATGGCGCAGTCTAGATTTATTGGCTTTGTTTTGGAAAAAAACAACACTGCTCGTTATAAAATGTGTGTATTCATGATGCGCATGCTGCCAAAGTAAACCGTGTGCACAGATATGGAAAGTCATCAGGGCCAATACACGCACGTAAACAAGCATGTTAGATGTTAAAACGAGCAAAATATTAAATCAAGCACTTGGATTTCAAACCTAGCGCTGCTAACTGCACGTTTCTAAGCGCTATCGCTCTAGCTAGATTTCAGACCTAGCGCCGCTAGATTTGAAATTTAACGTTCTTGATGTAACATTTAACGCTTGTTTAAAATCTAGCGCCATTCTATCGACCTAATCTAGCAGTTACCGAAGCATGCCATCCATCTGCTCCTGTTCCGGCCCCTTTTCCAAATGTTAGAACTCAATGTGGCCCACGAACCAATAAGTTTGCCCACCCCTGGTCTAGCTGTAGTCCTGACAACCAACAAAATTAGCCAGGATGACGGTGTGCGTGTTCGTGTCACTGTGACACTGTTCTTGCTCGTAATCAATAAAAAGAACTGTATTCTTTTTGCTGAATTTTTGGTGAAAATCTTTGTCATAATTTCCTCTTTTCTCTGTCCACAGCAAATTCAATCCATCCCTTAGATGTCGAAAGCAAACAGAATAGTCCTCAGAAAAAAGGGCCCAGCAAAGTAGGTAGAATTCAAATCTAATTTTTATTCACAGCCAAAACTCGAGGGGACCTGAAGATACTTTACTTTGCTATGATTTTTATCACTGAGATCAGATTTAGAGGGACTTTACAAGGAACCCCTTGTGCTCTCGTCCTCTTGAACAACTACGCATAACCTCTCATTGTGGTGGTGAAGGTAATGAAGTGGAAAGCCAGTTTTAACCAGTTTTTTGCAGAAGTGTAGAACCAAATATAGAAATCTGAATGATGATGAGAAACTAGACGTAAGAACTCGGCAAGATGATGAGGGACCAGACGTAAGTAGGAGCTCGGCAAGTGGGCTGACCAGAGTAATGAGCTCAGCAGGACGAGGAACCAGAGGTATGAGCTTGGCAGGGTGAGTGACCAGAAGGTTGGAGCTCAAATAGACAGTGGACTAGAAGGTTGGAGCTCGAAGGGGCGGCAAACCAGCTGGTTGGAGCTCGGCTGGACCGGGTACCAGAAGGTTGGAGCTCGGCTGGGGTACCAGAAGGTTGGAGCTCGGCTGGGGTACCAGAAGGTTAGAGCGTAAATAGACAGGGGACCAGAAGGTTGGAACTTGACTGGACGGGGGACCAGAAGGTTGGAACTTGGCTGGACGGGGAACCAGAAGGTTGGAGCTCGGCTGGATGGGGGACCAGAGAGAGACCATCATGGCTGCCTAAAACCAGCACTGCTGACCAGTGGAACTGGGAGCAGCAGGGCTGTTTCTGTCAAAATACCAAATACAGGCATTTTTATTCTTCAAAAATAGTTCAACTTTATAAGAATAAAATTAGCCGAAAGACAAATAGCTTTTTTAATTCCAACTAAACCAAAAATTTTTTAACAAAGACGGAGACGGAAACGTGTCAGTAATTGTCTGGATTTTTGCAAAACAAATCCTATTTCAGATTCAGTCAAAATTACGAAATATTACTTTCCTCAATTCTATCCAGCTCACTGCAGCACACTATTTTGCACCCCTCAACAAACCCCGATATGCGCAGGGTAGACTCACTCTAGGCAGTTTGAATTGTACCAAATTTACGGTTCATGAATGCTCCAAACAAATTTGGATTAATCTATTCCATGTTGGTCGCTTCACACGAGGCAGCAAATTGGTTCGGTTAATATTGGAGATCACAGGCAGATGAAGTCACCAAAACCACATCATCTGCGAAAAGCAGGAGTCCGACTTTCACTGGAAACGGATCTGACTTACTTCCTGAAATGTGGCCCAAGCTCTGGTCCTTGTTGTTACAGAGACCAAACAGGAACAACAATGGCCGATAGACATTTACTCTCTCACTCATTACCAAAACAATAAAGCAAAACATTGTGGTTGATGTCCAAGTTTACATCTTCACCAACTCTCTACTCTGTAATTCCAGTCAGAATGTCCATGCACCAATTCACCGAACACCTGACATACCTTTGTGCCATTGCGTATATAATGATATCGGGGGCAGTGACTCTGGATTGGCAGACTGGGGTAGTGTTCCCTCTTCATAAGAAGGGGAACCGGAGGATGTGCTGCAACCACAAACATATCACACTCTTGCCTGGGAATGTCTATTCGAGGGTCCTGGAGAGGACGGCAAGCTGGAACATCAAATGAGGAAGAGCACTGCGGATTCTGTCTTAAATGTGAAACTATGGACCAGTGCCCGGTAGAGACAAGTTCTGCATTATCTTCAAGATTTGAGGGCTGATGGGAGTTGGACATTCGACCGTATTCCTCAGGCACTCCTGTGAGAGGTATTCAAGTAGTGTACCGTAGAGTCCCTGAGCCCACGTTACCCATGACCGGTACGAGAGCTTGGTCCAACTTACAATTTTGTCATTTGGAGGTCGTATTTCTTTAGTTTGTGTGACCACTCACACATTGTACCATCAGTGTGTGAGTTAACAAACAGAGAGTCTTTTTTCTGTTTTGAATCCGACCGACCAGCAGGTCCTACAGTAACTCTCTCTGAGCTGTGATTGGTTCTCCACGGCTAAATAAAGCTGAAATTGTGTCTAAAGTTGCACATTTTGTTCCCAAACAATGCCGGTCACCTCCTAATATTCTAGTCTCACTGTTGGACTTTCTCGAAATTAAAGCCAACGTTGCAGTTTTGATCGAACAGTGAGCAGATTTGCACTGACGATCAAACTCTATGAATTTGTCCGTTTCCCTCCTACTGGCATCTCTCCGGCTCATTCCTCTAATTGTGCGCTTAATCCTTTGTCAGATTAGATCTATGGGCTGAATAAACCCTTCATAGATCTCTCAGAGATTATTCAATCTCGTGCCATCATTTCAGGAATCAAAATCCAATTGACAGTGAATGTCTGCGTGTAAAAACGATGTAGCAGCTTCTGAAGCGTCAAAATCAAAGTGGTCGGCAGATTTTTACAGATTACAATACGTGACTATGTTTTCCAGCAGTTTGATTTGTTAAACATGTTGCGTACATCGTAAGTTTGTGTCCCTCTGATGTGAAATTTCTACTGTTCACAGTTTAAAGCCAGCCTGGTTTGGTCAGAGTGGGACCATCTGGCAAATGTTTGGATTAAATTCTGACCTGGTTGCTGTTTGCTATAATTGGTTTAGATGTACATCAGGATCCATCATGCTAACGGCACTTTACTCTGGTTATTCATGTTTACTCGTTCAGGAATAATACCGTATTTTCATGACCATAAGGCACATAAAAAAGTCTTAGATTTTCTTCAGAATGAGCAGTGCGCCCTATCGTGAAGTGCGCCCTATGTGTGTTGTTAAAAAACAAGTGAAGAGATGAAACTAATCTTGCTGTGATTCCGGGAGTTCTGACAAAGGAACTCCAACCGCTGAACATTGACGTGAACCGGCCGTCCAAAGTAAGGGCAGCGCCGGGCGAGTTACGCCACAATTTGCCAGCGCATTGTACATGCATCGGCTAACGTGTCTGCTGGCACTGTTGTCCGAGCTTTCGCAAAAGCAGGCATCATTTCTGAGGAGTCGCACGGTACAGAAAGTGACTCTGACAGCGAGGAAAGTGAACCTGCGAGGTTGGATTTAGTGCAGCTGTTAGATTCTGAAACAGAGGATGAGGACTTGGATGGATTTGATAAATGACTTTATGACGACTGTAACTAATATTTAAATGAAGACAAACAAACTCAGTTTTGCTCCCGATCTGTTTTTAAATACGCACACTTGTCTGCTTGTGTGTATGTTGTTGTAAGGCGGACTTACGTAGTAGAGGATATGTATATAAAACCTGCGCCCTATCATCAGGTGCGCCTTATGTATGTGTTAAATACAGAGCACACAAAACTGGGACTGCGCCTTTTAATGCGATGCACCTTTTGGTCGTGAAAATACGTTTTTGACAGCGTCTTTGCTTCTTTTCCTGACTTTGGAATTTTTCTACAGTCCAAAAGGGTTTGGAGTCGACATTCTGCAACTGAACACTTGGGCCAGACTAGTTGTGGTTTTTGAGACAGATGCTGATATTGATTAACGGGTCCAAGAGAGCTCCTCTCCTCACAAAAATATCCCACATTATTCTTCTTCTTTCGGCATTTCCCTCCAGGGGGCGCCACAGCAAGTCAGTTTCTTCCACCTAACCCTATCTGCTGTATCCTCTTTGGTCACACCAACTATCTTCATGTCTTCCTTCACTGTATCCATGAACCTCCTCTTTGGTCTTCCTCTAGTCCTCTTTTCTGGTGGTTCCAAACCCAGCATCCTTCTTCCAATGTACTCTCTCTCCTCTGTACATACCCAAACCATCTCAGTCTTGCCTCTCGAACTTCATCCCCGAAATCAGCATGGCCGGTCTCACCACGGTTTGGACCCTTTCATTCTAGCTGAAACTCTTCTGTCGTACATCACACCTGATATTTTCCTCCACCCGTTCCAGCCTGCCTAAACACGCTTCTTCACCTCTTTTCCACACTCTCCATTGCTCTGGACTGCTGATCCTAGATACTTAAAATCTTCCACCTTCTTTATCTCTTCTCCCTGTAACCTCACTTTTCCATTGGCCTGTACCGTTAGCTACTTAATCTATTTTTACTCATTTAAACACTAATTTTCTGAAATTTTGGACACAAATGAGACTAACGTTGTTACCGTTAGCAAATGTGCAATGTCATTCGAAATCACTCGTTCACTTGCTTAAGAGGTAAAATTACACATATAACAATAGAATGGGAACACGTTTCTCTCATTTACAGTTTATTAGCTTAGTTACAGACTGGCGACCTGTTCAGGGTGTACTCTGCCCTTCACCTTAAATTGGCCGAGATGGGCTCTGGCACCCCTGCAATACCGAAAGGAATAGACGGACAAGAAGATGACCGACTGACTGACTAGCTTAGTTACTAAGTTACCATCAACCTAACAATCTAACCTCCACCAACCACCATGTGTCAGATGGATAACCTCAGCAACCTTCCCACATGCATCCAGCCTCACTTTGTTTTTATTTTTTATTTTTTTTCTCATCAGGATGGGGGCAGCAAGACTAAGAAGGAAAAGGGGAAGAAAATGGAGGACCTTAAAAAAGAAGTGGACATAGTAAGTAGACTAAGCGTTCCTAATTTTAATGTTTTGATTGCCTTATTATTTCCAATACTCATGCATGAGTATGGCTAAGCCGCTGCCCTGGCGGCTGCCTGCTGCAGTGCTCCCTATTTCTTAAGCATTTCATCGCAATCTTGACCATTCATTTTGAGCGCACTTTGGAACTGCCTATCAATGTGTGGGTACCATTGGTGATACCATTCAGGTACATTAGTACATAAATAAAGCTACATCCCAGAAGCTCTGCCTGCTCGGTCTATAGGTTCCTTCCTCCTGGCCTGGATGGTGTGAGTCCCTCACATCAGCAATTTAGCTTATGTGGGTGCCTGTGCCTCTTGGATCCAGATAGCCAGCCCCTGTGGTTGTGACCTCTGCAATCGTGGGCACTCCTGGTGTTGATCGATCCCAAGACTTTAAGAGCAAGTTAGAGATTCGTAATTTGTTCCTAAAGTATTTCTCAATTGAGACTCTACTAAGAGAGGAGACTCTGGTGGGTGAACTTGAGTGAAATTTCAAACACCTTGGTCACAGTCTGGTATCACTGATTGGCCGGATGGTGCGCTCGCTCTCAGCAAACAGCAAGTTCACATGAATTGATAGGCAACTATGGTTACCATTTCTTGGTGGGTTTTTGTGCCCAATTTCACCCAAATTCCATTTTTATCATCTCAAACTGTCTCTGCCATGTGCAGATTAAATTGTTCTCAGTTGAGGACACACCAACAAACGCTCATGCTTTATTCTTACTGGCTGCTTTTCTTTCTGTGCAGGATGACCACAAGCTGACATTGGAAGAACTTCACAGGAAATATGGAACTGACCTTGACAAGGTGAGTTATCCATCAGGAAGAACCCATACCGCAAAGTATACAAAGAATTCAACTCTTCCGGATGCCGTCTGTCCGTGTGGCAGATTTCACTTGCGTGAAAATGGCGAAGTCTAAGAATCAACCTGTCTCGGAAAGCCCACCGAAATGGCATCAAAAAGCCAATATCTCAGCGTTATGAGTCCTTAAAAGGGGTGGACCTAAAGATTCTGAGGAATATGGGTGTCAAACATAAGACCTAAAAGCGGAAACCATCTTTTCCGAGGGACGTAGTAAATATCTCAGACCAATTGATTAATGTAGACCATTGTAGACCATATGTAATGTAGACCATACTGTAGACCATTTTATTCTCCACGGGAGTTTGCTTCATTCATTCTGGCTGCTGTTTACATTCCGCCATGCGCAAACGTGCACGAGGCCCAACGCGCGCTCGCGGACCAAATTCTGTGTGTGGAGCAAAACTTCCCGGACTCTCTAGTTATTATCCTTGGGGATTTTAACAAGGGAAATCTGAGCCAGGAACTCCCAAAGTACAGACAGTTTGTAAACTGCCCAACCAGGGAAAAGAACACATTGGATCACTGCTACACTACAGCCAGTAAAGCCTACAAGGCTGTTTCTCGAGCTGCTCTGGGCTTCTCTGATCACGACATGGTTCACCTCATCCCGGCATACAGACAGAAGTTGAAGCTTTCTAAACCTGCAGTGAGGACTTCCAAGAAGTGGACCAGCGAAGCTGTGGACGAGCTTCGTATGTGTCTGGACACAACAGACTGGGGTGTGTTTAGAGCTGCCACAGATAGTCTGGATGACTACACAGACACAGTGACGTCATACATACGTTTCTGTGAGGACAGCATCATTCCATCAAAAACCAGGGTAAGATTTAACAACGACAAACCCTGGTTCACACCCAGACTAAGACAGATCAGGAGGGAAAAGGAAGCAGCTCACAGAGCCAATGACAGAGAGAGCTACAAAGGCGCTAAGTACCGGTTCTCGAGAGAGGTACAGCAGGCGAGATCCAGGTACAATAAACGTCTGAAGGAGCAATTCTCTGTCAATGACACCGCCTCTGTCTGGAGATCACTTCGGCAAATTACAAACTATAAGCCGAAAGCCCCACATGCTGCTGATGACTTACAACTGGCAGAGAAACTCAACACCTTCTATGCCAGGTTTGATGTCTCACTCTCCTCCCCCCTCACTGATCAACAACCTTCAGACACTTTGAAGCCACTCCCATCCCCCACCCAATTAACAACAGAGGTCACTCCAGCTGACCAGCCCTCCCCCTCCACTGCTTTCTTGGTGACAAAACAGGATGTGCTCAAGCTCTTCCGCAAGCAAAACCCTCGGAAAGCTTCGGGCCCAGATGGTGTCTCCCCGGCCACCCTGAAACACTGTGCTGAGGAACTGTCTCCAGTTTTCACAGACATTTTCAACACCTCGCTGAAGACATGCCACGTTCCAGCCTGCTTCAAGCGGTCCACCATCGTTCCTGTTCCCAAGAAGCCCCGTATCACTGGACTTAATGACTACAGGCCTGTGGCGCTTACGTCTGTAGTCATGAAGTCATTCGAACGCCTGGTCCTCCCTCATCTCAAGCACTTCACCTCTCCCTCTCTGGACCCTCTGCAGTTTGCCTACAGAGCCAACAGGTCTGTAGACGACGCTATCAACCTGGCCCTCCACTTCACCCTGCAGCACCTGGACTCCCCGGGAACCTATGCCAGGATCCTGTTTGTGGACTTCAGCTCTGCATTCAACACCATCCTCCCTACCCTGCTTCAGGACAAGCTCTCTCAGCTCAACGTGCCTGACTCCACTTGCAGGTGGATTACTGACTTCCTAACAGACCGGAGGCAGTGCGTGCGGCTGGGGAAGAATGTCTCCACCTCTCGGACTATCAACACAGGATCTCCACAGGGCTGTGTCCTCTCTCCCCTGCTCTTCTCCCTGTACACCAACTCCTGCACTTCCAGCCATGACTCTGTCAAACTGATCAAGTTTGCAGATGACACCACACTCATTGGGCTCATCTCTGATGGCGATGAGTCGGCCTACAGGATGGAGGTAGACCGGCTGGTGTCCTGGTGCAGCAACAACAGCCTGGAGCTCAACGCTCAGAAGACAGTGGAGATGATCGTGGACTTTAGGAAAGTCACAGCTCCCATTACCCCCCTTGCACTGACAGACTTCTCCATCACCACTGTAGACTCTTTCCGCTTCCTCGGCACTACCATCACACAGGACCTAAAGTGGGAGCCATCCATCAGCTCCCTGATCAAAAAGGCCCAGCAGAGGATGTACTTTCTGCGGCAGTTGAAGAAAGCCAAGCTGCCCGCCCAGATGTTGGTGCAGTTTTACAGAGCCATCATCGAGTCTGTCCTCACCTCCTCCATCACCGTGTGGTACGCTGGAGCCACAGTCAGGAACAAACACAGACTGCAGCGCATTGTGCGCTCCGCAGAGAAGGTGATCGGCTGCAGCCTTCCATCTCTCGAAGACCTGTACGTCTCCAGGACTCGGGGGCGTGCAGGTCGGATAGTAGCTGACCCTTCCCACCCTGGACATGGACTTTTTGAGCGACTCCCCTCGGGCAGGAGGCTCCGGTCCATTCGGACCAGAACGTCCCGCCACAAAAACAGCTTCTTCCCTTCTGCCGTTGGACTTATGAACTCTTTATAACCTGGATCCCCACATCTCTTAGTCACCTCCCTCTTGTCACTTCACTATCTTTATTATTTTCTATTATTTTCTATGACATTGCACTACTTTTCTTTTTCTTCTGAGCACTCTTAGTTTTGTAAAAATTATTGTTATTTTTATTTATTTTATTTTTATTATTTTTATTTTATATGTTTGCACACCAGTACCAGAACAAGTTCCTAGTCTCTGATGTTTTTCACTGATATGGCAATAAAAGCATTCTGATTCTGATTCTGATTCTAATTGTGGTAATGGAGGATCTGAGCCGGAATGCCAAAATTTTCCACTTGATCAAGATTCCTAACCTCACCTCTAGTAGGCAGCTGTGGGTGGAGGTCTGGAGGTAGATCCAGTACTCGATGAACGGACTATTTCTCATTAACTATCTCTTCTACTCTATTTACTTTTTCTACTTTTCAACCTAATAATCCTTCCTTTGCGTATCTATTTAGGGTCTTTCGTCCGCCAAAGCAAAAGAGATCCTAGCTAGAGATGGCCCCAATGCCCTCACACCTCCTCCAACCACACCTGAGTGGGTTAAATTCTGCAGACAGGTAGAAATTTTTCTTATCAATTAAATTTTTACTCTGCAAAACATCAAATTTTGATTCTCTTTGATCTGGTCTCCAGTTGTTTGGTGGTTTCTCCATGTTGCTGTGGATCGGTGCTATTCTCTGCTTCATCGCTTATGGAATTCAGGCCGTCTCAGAGGACGAGCCTGCCAAAGACAACGTAAGAAGAATATTTAAACTTATATTTTAGGTACTCTGAACTATTGAGGGTATAAAAGTCTTTTCTATAACGGATGGGGTAGCTTTAAAATATGCTTAAAGTGACTCCGTTCTTCTTCTAGTTGTATTTGGGCATCGTGTTGTCTGTTGTCGTCATTGTCACCGGATGCTTCTCCTATTACCAAGAATCAAAAAGCTCCAAAATAATGGACTCCTTTAAGAACCTGGTTCCACACGTGAGCATCCACATTGGCTTTGACCATCAGCCTCTGTCTCTTCTGTTCATCTTTAGAGTCGTGTTGTTTTTTTAATTTCATAGCAAGCCTTGGTTATACGTGACGGTGAGAAGAATAGCATCAATGCTGTGGACGTGGTGGCCGGTGATTTGGTGGAAGTGAAAGGTGGAGATAGGATTCCTGCTGATTTGAGGATCATCTCTGCTCACGGCTGCAAAGTTAGCATTGCAAAAATTGATCACAATTTTTTTTTATGATATCACATGTCGTGTCCTTGGGTGGCCTGGTCATGTTAAGCTGGTTTCATGTCTCCTGGGTATTGTTTTTATTATTATTATTATTATTCATCTTGACTACACTGTTTACACTGTCCTACAAGTATCCAGAATTCATCATTGCCCAATTGTTTCTACATTCTTCACCCACTTCCAGGTGGATAACTCTTCTTTGACCGGAGAATCCGAGCCTCAGGTTCGTGGTCCAGATTTTTCACATGAGAACCCCCTGGAAACAAAGAACATTGTCTTTTTCTCCACAAACTGTCTCGAAGGTAAGAAAATCAGTTGATCACGAACCCCATTGTTACCATCTCATAATTTATTTAGCCCAATGGGTATATATTCAATTCAGAAGTTAAAAATTTCTGTAGATTTTCAAACATGGGCCACAGTGACTTTTTGTTCCTTTAAATAAAAATAAATAAATAAATAAATAAATTACTCTATTCATCCCTCACCGGGGAAATTTGTTTGCTGCACTCCTTACACCGCAGCAGGCTGCCCTTCAATGGCGCCATTGAGCGTGTTACTTGTTTGTACCATATTTTGTCCAACAAGGGGAAAAAATTGGGTAGAAAGACACATTTGTTTTGGAATTAGGGGGATTTTCAGGGTACATAAAAAAAGCTCGGGGCAGCATTCCCACATGCGAGAACTTTTGTTTGATAAAATTTGATCCTGAGGGTTAGATAATCATCCTAGCCTATTTTCAGTTTGAAAAAAAATTAATCTTTTGGGATAGATGATTTCTAAATGATCTTGAAAAAACATTTCCAAGTATGGCTGTCTTCATGTCTGAATTAGCATCTGGTTTAACGAGGCATTTGTTTGCCACCCAATCTGTTCTAACTTTTTTCTAAATTTGCTGTATGTCAGTTATCATTTGGGACAGGGCTTTTGTATCTTAGGGTTCATAACAATTAGATTTTAAGATGGAGAAAAAAAATCAGTTCAGGTCACACGTTCCCCAGTTTGGCCCAAAATTGACCAAAAATGGTTGCAATTTCTATCATATGGCGTACTACTATACATTGGACAAACTGACTACCTCATTAGAGAGGGTTTGGATAGAACATTAGGAATCTTTAAAGAATTTGATTCTCTGCAGCATGTCAAATTTTGCCACCATGACCATGACACTATGCAAAAGTCACGATTCTTCAAGGAATGTTAGTCTAAAATCTGAAAAAAAAATTCAAAAATTCTGTGAAAATTCTAGGAGTCATTACCTAAGCATTTTTACATTGATAAAAAAAATCAGCACTATGTTGTGTTCGTAATCGTAAAGCAATCTCACAATAACGTTTCTTTAAAAATTACATACAAACAAATTACCCTGGTCACTAAATAAGGCCAACTCTGTTCCAAGAGCGGGCAAAACTTGTGCCAACACACAGTGAAGATAAGCAGACGGACGAGGGTTAACATGAAATCAACAAAACATCCAAAATGCAGGCTGTGTAGAACTTAATAGGCTTTGGTTGTCAACACGGAGAAAGCGAATGAACCTGGCTAGCGCTAACAGAAATAATATCAATGACTTGTGTCGTTGTGATACGACAAATTTTCCCGACGAATGGAACAAACTCTCAGTTTATTGCAGCGCTATTTTGTTTTTGATCAGTAGTGAAACTTCCGATGTGCAGAACTGACGTTCGTCACATTTAACACGTAAAAGCAGTGAACAATTTTTGTTGTGAATGTTTTTTGGGGTTTTTGTTGCAGTGGACAGTTCTGTTTTTGTTTTGTTTTTTTAATTGAACTGCACTAAGATAACATTGCATACAGGAACTGCCCGAGGAATCGTCATCAACACTGGAGACCGCACTGTTATGGGTAGGATTGCCACTTTGGCATCCAGTCTGGAAGGAGGAAAAACCCCCATTGCCATCGAGATTGAGCATTTCATCCACATCATCACCGGTGTGGCTGTTTTCCTTGGAATAACGTTCTTCATCCTGTCCATCCTTCTGGGATACACCTGGTTGGAGGGTGTCATCTTCCTCATTGGGATCATCGTTGCCAATGTGCCAGAAGGTCTCCTGGCCACAGTCACAGTGAGTTAGGACCTTGGTTATTTTATGGAGAGTATGATAACGGTTCATGTTACTAGCAGGTTTCTTTTTCTAGGTGTGTCTGACTCTGACCGCCAAGCGAATGGCCAGGAAGAACTGCCTGGTGAAGAACCTGGAAGCCGTTGAGACACTGGGATCAACCTCTACCATCTGTTCAGATAAAACCGGAACCCTGACTCAGAACAGGATGACTGTGGCCCACATGTGGTTTGACAACCACATTCAAAAAGCTGATACAACAGAGGACCAGACCGGCGCCTCTTTTGATAGCAGTTCCATTACCTGGACTGCTTTGTCCAGGATTGCTGGACTCTGCAACCGTGCTGTCTTCTTGGCCGATCAGAACAACGTTCCAATTCTGAGGGTAAATATGTCTTTTTGCGTATTTTAATATCCAACTAAAAATACATCACCTCTTCTGAAAACTAAGAATGAAACAATTAGGCGGCCATCTTCTCACTCACCAGGATTCTGTTAAAGAACCCAGTCAAAAAATCTACTGCCACCTTTTCTATACCCTTCACATCCTCAGGACGATGAGCCTTTCCACTCTTCGTTCTTTTCATTGCCCTCTTTATGCCTTTCTTTTTAAACGTTTCGATTTTTTGGTTCACAACAGTAAATATGCTAATTTCCAAATTTTTTCTAAGGTCCACATTTGTATCTCCCCTATAAGTACATGTGTATGTTTGTAAGCTTCCTTTTATACTTCCGGTAGAGCTTACCATGGATACCAAGGTGGGCAGTGGAGCTAATCAGATAAACTCTGTTCCGCACCTCTATTTTCGAGGTGGAAAACCAAAACCGTGGACACAAGGTCATTGGTGGATGTTGTGGCGGCATTTCCTGGTAGACACAAACGAAGAGGGATACCGTAGAGTGAAGTAGGAGTCATTCTGGGATTTCCTAGCTTGTGGGACTCCTGATGCAACTGAAAGTTATTGATGGGCAAAGCGGAATGAAACTTCCAAGATCAATCAAGCAAAGGCATTGGGAGGAGTTTTCCGAGAAATTCTGGTCCATCCTCCAGAGGCAGAGCATTACACCATCAACATAATTTACAAAGGGATTAGGGAGCTGCTGATGTGGAACTGGAACGTTGTGGATAGGTGGAGGGAATACTTCAAAGATTCCACCAGCAAGTCTTCTGAGGAGGAAGCAGGGCATTTGGGATTGGTCAATGTATCTCTGGTAATGAAATGATCAAAAATTTGGGGTTGAAGAACTCCAGGGGTGGATGAGATCCGGACTGGGAAGGAATGGAGGGTCCATTGGATGGTCAAATCTCAGATTGAGGAGGAGCAGTGTTGTTTGTCCCCCCGAGGTGCAACAAGAGACCAGCTCTACACCCTCTTTAGGATTTGAAGGGTCGTAAGACTTTGACCAACAAGTCCAGAACCAGACCAGAAAACATTTGACCTTCGAGAGATCCAGTCGGGCTGACTCCAGTAGCATAGAGTACAGTATGACCAGTGCCAGACCTTGGTCGGAATTGCCAGGGAGAATCAATTTTGATGAGTCGAACATTGCCCAGGCTCTCATTTGTCGTCGATTCTTTCCACTTCTTTTATGGACAGAATTTCTAAGGGCATTTCTAAGGGCAGCCAAGGCAGTGGGGTCCCAAGATTTGGTGACCTCAGAGAGCTACCTTCACTCATTGGCACCAAATCTGGGTGTTGATTGAAAGAACAAAATTCCAGATACAAGCAACAGAGAAGAGCTTTCTCCACAAGGCTGTCGGGCTCATGTTCAGATATAGGAGGAGGAGCTCTCCCATCTTGGAGGAGTTTCAAGTAGTGCTGTTGCTCCTCTGTGATTTGGGTATCTGGTTAGGATGCCCACTGGAAGGCTTGCTGGTGATGTGCCCGTCTCACCAAGATGAGACCCAAGTCTTGCTGGAGGGTTATTAATTCACTGCTGGCCAGGGAACGCAAAAGGATCCTCTCGAAGGGGTTAGAGGATTTGTTCAGCGCAAGAAAAATCTGGGCTTCTCTTCTGAGGCGGTTGTCCTTGCTGCCTGACCTTGGTCAAGTGGAAGACGAGCTATAAGATGATATTTTTTTTTTCACACAGAGAGAAGTGGCTGGCGACGCATCAGAAGCTGCCTTGCTCAAGTGTATCGAGCTAAGCTGCGGGTCTGTCGCCGCCATGAGGGAGAAATATCCAAAGATTGTGGAAATCCCGTTCAATTCAACTAACAAATATCAGGTGAGAAGTCACCATAGTGTCCACCACTGTGCTTTTGTGGCTTGTTTTTGTTGCTGCCGCCATCTTTAAATCACATTTTTCTATCTCAGCTGTCCAGATGAAGACGATCTACTACATCCTAAAACAAAACTTGAACGATATTAACATAGACTTAAACAATTTGAAGAAGTCACAACCAACAGCTAAACTAAGGTTAGAGCAGGGGTGGCAAACTTTTTGGTTTGCGGGCCACATTGAATTCTAACATTTGACAAAGGGGTCGGAACAGGAGCAGATGGATGGCATGCTTTGGTAACTGCTAGATTAGACCGATAGAATGGCGCACTAGATTTTAATTTCAAATCTAGCGTCGCTAGGTCTGAAATCTAGTGCAATAGCACTTAAAAACATGCATTTAGCGGCGCTAGCTTTGAAATTCAAAGCACTTGATGTAACATTTTACTTGTTTTAACATCTAACACGATTGTTTATGTGTGTGTATTGGCCCTGAAGGCTTTCCATATCTGTGCACACCAATTATTTTTACAGCTTGCGCATCACGGAGACGCAAACATTTTAATGGGAACAGTGTTGTTGTTTTCTCAACAAAGCTAAAATTATCTTGAGTGCGCCATCTAGTGATGAAAAATCATATTTGCAGGGAAAATAAAACTAGCAAGGTTTATTTATTTAATTTTTTCAAGTTCAGCGGGCCAGATTAAAACGTTTAACAAGCCATAGCTTGCCCGTGCCTGAGCTAGAACATCCCTGTCCTTAAAGCCTCCTTCTTGACGAGGAAAGCCTCCCAAAAAATACAGAAGAAAATTGAAAGATCATTCAGGATGCAGCAGATAAACTTCATCCAGATATCAAAGTAGCTTTTTAATTGAGTTTTACTCCACACAAATTTATCTGTTTAAAAAGTTTTCTTTTTTTACAGGTTTCTATCCATAAAAATTTGACTCCGGGAGAAACTAGGCACTTGTTGGTGATGAAAGGAGCCCCAGAGAGGATTTTGGACCGTTGCTCCACCATTGTAATTCACGGGGAAGTGTTACCTCTGGATGACCACTGGAAACATGCTTTCCAGAAAGCCTACATGCATCTGGGAGGAATGGGAGAGCGAGTCCTTGGTAAAGCATATTTTTATCTCCGACAAACAAAAATAAAGTCAGTCTAACATTTGTTTTTTTCTCATTCAGGCTTCTGTCAATGTCACCTGTCTGATGATCTGTTCCCGAAAGACTTTCCTTTTGACACAGATGAGATGAACTTCCCCACGGACGACTTGTGCTTCATCGGCCTCATGTCCATGATCGATCCTCCTCGCGCTGCTGTCCCAAGCGCTGTGGCAAAATGCAGAAGTGCTGGAATCAAAGTGAGCAACTCGATTTTATTTTGTTTGAATAAAAACTTTCTAAATTGTCGGAAGCTCGTGTTAGGGCGTCTAGGGTTAAAGTTAATTTCAGATGGAACTGTTTTGTTTCATCTTTGGCTTCTTAGGTTATCATGGTCACTGGTGACCATCCGATCACTGCCAAGGCAATCGCAAAAGGCGTCGGGATTATCTCTGAAGGCAGCGAGACTGTCGAAGACATTGCTGAACGCCGACATATTCCTGTTTCAGATGTCAACCCAAGGTGAGTCCATCCATGCAATGTGTACTTTTTGATTGTAATTTCTCGCCCAATTCGGCCAACTAATGGAACAATGGTCCAAATGCCAAATTAAAACAAGAATATAGATGCAAATATTGTCGAACCTGTCACAAGGATCCCAATAACTGTGGTTATCCAGTCATCAAGAAACACCTTCGGACCACCAAGATCGGGTCGCAACGGCCCCTAAATATCATACCTTTCCTTTTTTCCACTGCCATATTTTGTTCTCCATTTTGCAAAGCCGTCCACCGACATTCCTATCATGGATACCAAAATTGCCCATCACCACCTCGTCTATGTTTCTTGCACTAAAATGTCAATGAAGTCTGTCCCAGTGACAACTCTCTCACTTCTAGGGATGCCCTTTTATCAAGGTCCGACAAGAATTCCTCCTTTTCAAGTACCGTATTATTCCCAATAGAAGCACACTTTCTAATAGAAGCACACCCCTGTTTATTTTTTCTGCAACTTGAATACAGCATAGCTTAGTTCGACAAAAAATTCTGCACAATTTTTACAAAAATGAATACTCCGCCTGTTCTTTGCGACTTACAAATTTTTAACTTCTTTTGAAACGGATCTTTCTCGTAAACCAGCCACCAAATCTAATCGACCTCCTTCAGTCATGGTAAAGACCAGCTCAAAATCCAATTGTTTAAAGAACAGTTTAATTCATTCATCAACTAGACCAGAGGTGGGCATCTCCGGTCCCGGAGAGCTGGCATCTAGAAGGTTTTCTACGTGTTCCTGTTTGAATATAGCTGACTCACATAAAGTAAAACCAATGGTCTGTAAAATTGTGCACAATAACCAGGACCAGAGTTGGCCACCCCTGATTTTGGCAGCAGGGAAAGCAGAACGCCCGCTGAATTTAGTCTACTTGGCAACAAATGCTGGCTGAACTGTGATTGGTCAAAAGCATTAAAGTGATTCTAGTAAAAGCAGGAACACACGTGGGGGCTTTATATTGTTCATGTTCATTCTCGCAATTAAACAATTAAACAGTCATCCCAACTTGATGTTTTGTTGACAAACTTATATCGACTGAGATTGAAGTGGTTTTTACCTACGTCTTTCTTAGCAATCAAGAATCTTTCTTGGACTCAACCTCACTGTGTTTTTTTTCACAGGGATGCCGTAGCCTGCGTGGTCCACGGTGGTGAACTGAAAGAATTAAGCCCAGCTGAACTTGATGAGATCCTGATGTACCACGCGGAAATTGTATTCGCCAGGACGTCCCCTCAGCAGAAGCTGATCATTGTGGAAGGTTGCCAGAGACAGGTGAGTCTCCGATGAAGGGAACATCTTCTGTTTTTATGTTTGTGTGGGTCCAAAAACTTTAATGTCCCCACAGGGAGCCATTGTGGCCGTGACAGGTGATGGCGTGAACGACTCCCCAGCTCTAAAGAAAGCAGACATTGGTGTTGCCATGGGGATTGCTGGATCTGATGTCTCTAAACAGGCAGCTGACATGATCCTGCTTGACGATAACTTTGCTTCCATTGTTACCGGTGTAGAAGAAGGTAAAACAAGAAAAAAGACCAAAGCTTTGCTCATAAATGTATCCATTTTTATATTTCTAATATCTTCTCTCATCAGGCCGTCTAATCTTCGATAACCTGAAGAAGTCCATCGCCTACACTTTGACCAGTAACATCCCAGAAATCTCTCCGTTTTTACTCTTTATCATCGCCAACATCCCCCTGCCTTTGGGAACAGTCACCATTCTCTGTATCGACTTGGGAACCGACATGGTGAGAGAATAGGGCTAAAAATCTTTAGCCTAAAATCCAACTGAGACAGATGAACTGTTTTTCCTCTTTGATTTCTCCCAGCTACCGGCGATCTCTCTGGCTTATGAAAAAGCTGAAAGCAACATCATGAATCGAATGCCCCGAAATCCTAAAACAGATAAACTAGTTAACGAGAGGCTTATCAGCATTGCATACGGACAAATTGGTAAGAAAATGACTTGTTCGTCACTGTTTCTATGCAATTCTTATCTCAGAACTAGACTATAACGGCAAGTCCAGGCTTCTCTCACTCAGCCAGCTGCGAAACATAGACTCTCCAGCAAGTCTGGACCTTGCCTCTGGGTCTCCTCTCTGTGGAACGTGTCTGAAACCCCTCACCAGCTAGGTGCTTAGGAAGAATCCTAACCAGATGCCCGATTTCCCCCATCTGGCTTCTTTCGACCCAAATGAGTCTACTCTGAGCTCCTCCCGGATGGTTAAGGTCCCCACCCTATCTTTGACTGAGAGTCCAGTCACCCATCGGAGGAAGCTCCTTTTGGCCGCTTGCCTTTTGCCCAAACTCGCTTCTTACTGCATACTTGTGTAGAGTTAAGGGGGTTTTTGTCCACAAGTAATTTATACCGAGAATGTGATTGTGGGCTCCATTAGCCTTGTATTATCTGTTTCCATTTGTTGGTAAAAAAGAAACAACCACAATGGTATGAGGTAGTACTAAATCGAGCTCGTGTTGGTGAAAGAATCCCTGAAGAACTTCTCTCCTCCAATCAGGTATGATTCAGGCCACTGCTGGCTTCTTCACATACTTTGTGATCCTCGCTGAAAATGGTTTCCGCCCTTTATATACGCTGGGAATCCGAGATGAGTGGGACAGCGTAGAGATTAATGACCTGGAGGACAGCTATGGACAGGAGTGGGTGAGTGATGACGATGTTGTCTAAACTGTTTAAATTTCGGTCTGTTCTGATCTATTTTATTTCCTGTTGATGGTCAGACGTTCAACAGCAGGAAGGTGGTGGAGTACACCTGTCACACGGCGTTCTTCGCCAGCATAGTGGTCGTCCAGTGGGCCGATTTGATTATCTGCAAAACAAGGAGGAACTCTATAATCAAACAGGGACTCTTCAGGTACGACCTCATATCAACACTAAAAATCCGGGGTCCAAAGTTTAAGCCATTTGTACCGGGCCGGCATTGATGGGCAACCGAAGGAGGAGTGGGAGGTTCCACTTCGTAACTTATGAAGTGGATCCTGTATATATTTTCTTTCTAATATACAAAGAAAAGCAGACATGTGGCGGCTCTCATCAACATATAGACATCTCATCTGTAAACAAAAATCACCGCAATGGAGACATGTTCAAATCACAAGTTCATTTCGCAGGTGCCTCAAATTTGTTTTGTTGGCCATAGGGTCAATTTGACTTGCCGCAGATTCCGTTAGGGAATGGATGATGTGGAAGAAAGAGGACCCGGTTGCAGGACATCAAAACAGGGTTTATTAAACACAAGTCCAGTATGGCTGTAACACAAAGGGCACAGGATTAACTCAGGATTCAAAAGTCCAAATAAAATAACCAAGTTAAATCATAATATCATCATGGTCAGGCAACCAGAGAGACCTGGCTGGAAGGGATGGTAATGACCCGACAAGAAAGTCTGGGGTGATTGCCTTTAAATAGGCAGCAGGCTGATGATGCACAGCTGATTGGTACCAGGCTAATCCCCCAGGTGTTTAGGAGGAGGCTAGAATCCAGAAGAAGGAGGAAGGTCACTTATTGGCAGACTTTGTGTAACAGACGGTTTGACTGTTTTGAACATAGCTTAATATTTTTGTAAATGCAATATTGCTCAATCGACTGAAGGTGTTGTGGTTCCCTCAACCACCACCAAAGAGAGCCAGGGACCATCTCACCTTTTCCCCAATTCTACCTGATTGGACCACCTGCACCTAATCTCTCTACTGCCTATTTAAAGGCAGCCTCACCAGCATTCCTCGTTGGGTCTTCATGCCTTCCAGCCCTGGCTGACTCCCGACCCAGCGGATATCCTTTGGGACTGAGATTGACTCTTTTGATAACCATTTTGATCCCTTTTCTTTGCTTACAGCTTTGCTGATCCTAGGTTTAATACATCTTGTTTGATGTCCTGCATTTGGTTTCTCCTCCTTCCACATCACAACAGAAGGAACTTCAATAAAACTGTCCACAGTTGATCAGTACCAACCTTAAATAAACTGATTAAGTTTTCAGGGTCATTTCACCAGAGATTGAGGTCCCAAAATTTAAAAGCCTTATTCATATGACTGCTTCAAGCGACCGGTCACATAGACCTCAGTCCTTCATTATCAATACATTTTGTGACATATTGGCTGCAAATTGTTCGTTGCCTTGGCAACGACTTATTCTTGTTAACATATAACATTTCACTTTTCTTACAATTAGAAATTTTTATGAAATCGAAAGCTTCACTTTTCACAGTAAAAGCCAACACAGAAAAACACGTGAAGAAGTTCGGAATGTGATTGAAAAACTGTTTTTCTGTGGTCATCAGTAACCGGATCCTAATTATTGGACTCTTTGAGGAAACTCTTCTTGCTCTTTTCTTGTCCTACTGCCCGGGTATGGATGTGGCCCTCAGGATGTACCCTCTCAAGTGAGAAACACACATACACACTGTTTTATCCACCAATTCACACTAGTTGCAGAATCGGGCATTCCACTTACGACCAGTCCTACAGACAAAGAAAGTGACCGTGATACATTAGTGACACATTCTGTTTTGGGGTTTATGGGAGTATTTCATACCCGTCTTGTAGATTTAAAAAGTCATGAAAGTTATCATTTTGCTGAAAAATTGGGTTAAACTGTAAAACCTTTAAGAAAACCTGTTTTTTTTCCTCTTCTTTTTTTAAAGTTTCCTAGCCTGCGCGCTAGCATAGACGATGTTACGCATGAAAGAAAAAGTTTCTTCTAAACTGAAAGATTCTTATTATAGATTTTTGTTTTTGTGGCGTATTAATTCTTACAGCGTGCTCAGGTAAACATGGTCCCAAAAAAATGTTTCTAAATGCATTTATTTAGTCTCACTTCTAATCCTATGTCCCTCCCATATCCAGCTGTACTTGCCTTCATTCCTTCATAAAAAAATTTGCGAGTGCCATATGTTCTAATTCTCTGTAGATATGTGATTAAAACGGCCCACAATTACTCAGTACCAACTGTAGATTAACAGATTTTAAGTGTCAAGAAACTAGGTTAGGTCAAATCATTTTGAAACTAGACGTTTGACTGGTCAGGATGCCCCCCGAGCGCCTCGCCGGTGAGATGTTTCAGTTCTCCCACCGGGAGGAGACCAAAAGGAAGACCCTGGACCCGCTGGAGCGACAAAGTCTCACAGCTGGCCAGGGAATGATTCGGGATCCTTCGGGTGAGCTGGAGGAGGCAGCTCAGGAGAGAGAAGTCTGGGCTTCCTATTTGAGGCTGTTGCCCGCACGCCCAGCCCCAGATAAGCGGAAGACAACGGAACATATGACTGCTTCAACGTTGATATGACACAGATCTTAATCTTATACAGATTAGAACATGAAGCAAGCAGAAGCACTTTGATAAACATTGTATTTATTGATACTGAGTTTCCACCTCCTCTCGCTTCTCACTTAGTCTCGACTCGTTGGCGTAAATCTTGTTTGAGACTGCAATCTCAACGTATAACTTTCTATATATCCATTTTAACATGTTTACATGAGCGCCTACACTACAGTACTTACGTTAGAATGTGGGCGTGGTGGAGAACAAAAAGTGAGGTGAAAAATCCATTTTCACCCAGTCTTTTCCCAATCTTTGATGGTTTTGTTCCAGTTTTGAACCCTTTCCATTTCAGAGGCAAAAATTCTGAAACAGAAACAGAAGACTTTCTACTCATATTAGCTTAACATTTCACTAATTTTTCACTGATAATTCTTTCTAGTTGTTGGTCGTTTTTAGAGAACTCAGAAAATTCCACATCAACAGCAAACTGTAATCTGATTTATTTTAATGTTCATCTTTCTTTTTTAATTTAAATTTTTTTGGTTGATTATACAAACATTTCAGGCCGTTGTGGTGGTTGTGTGCGCTCCCATACTCCCTCACCATCTTCCTTTATGATGAAGCCAGGAGATACATCATTAGACGCAAGCCAGGCGGTAAGAAAAACACAAACTATTGTGAAGAAAAACTTGGAACTGAATTGACGTTTACAATTTTATCTAATGAGCAGCCATGAAAAAAAAAAGCAAAAACCTCATTTTGTGGGTCGATATTAAAAAAACAACATTTCTAAATATGTCTGCTCTAAATTTTAGGTTGGCTGGAACGAGAGACGTACTACTGAGTCGAAAAAGCAAGATGGAGTTTATTTCATCATTTTCACTCGTTATCAAATATGGATGGGACATTAACTCAAATGAAAACAACTCTAAATCTATCATGCACAATAACAAACCAAATGTGTTTGTGTCGTTCATTGAAGCCAAATTTTCTTTTTCGTTTTACTCGTATTTTGTCTTTTATTTTCATTTCACAAACAGAAAAAAACCCAAAAACCTGATCCAAGTCAAATTAAATAAATATGATGGCGGATTTGTGGGAGGGTATGGATGTGGTAGCGTGGGGGAATCTGTCAAGCTTTGTTTTCTTAATTTTGTAAAGAAAATGAAGCTGAAACGACCGCCTGCGGGCGCACACGAGACTTTAGGTAATAATTTTTGACATTTGACAAATATATTAGCAGATCATCTGCATAGAAACAAACCAACAAATTGCGCCAGTAGTAACGCAGCTAGAAAAACAGAACAGATACCAAAATAGAACCCAGAGGTACTTGAAAGTTCTTTAAAAATAATCCACCAAAGTTTATAAAGAGGCTCCGAGTGATCATACCCGTATGATCTGGTTACAAGCAGAACAAACCGATGATGAGCCAGGGCCGAGAACTAAAAGGAACAACCTTTGGACAGTGCTTCATGATCAGTACCCTCATAAAATTCTGGATGAGCACAAAAATTCCATGGCAGATGGTGTCATAACCGTCATCGCTGTGAATAGATTGTTTATTACCAACCAGCTATACATTACTCCATGGCTGTTATGATTCCGTCATTAACCTCCTCATTTTGGAACACTTCTTCTGTCATGTCCTGCCCTGTTCCCTAGTTTTGCACCTGGTCACAACCCTCAGATGTGTCTTATTTTTCGTTTGATATTTAAACCCTTGTAACCCTAACGTTCCTACCGATCAATCCCTTGCTGCATCCACCTATTTCCGCCCTGCTATCCTGGTCCCTCACTCGGCTATCCTGATTTGGCGCCTTGCTAAATAGTGCTCCTTGCCGTCCAACTGAGCTCATACCTCTGGCTCCCGGTGCACCATACTTTCCTGGAGAGCTCTTCCTTCGGTCAGCCGTCCTGCTGAGCACTCACTTCTGGTCAGTCATCTTTGTGCTCAACCCTGCACCAAAACAAACAATCCAATACCTAACCGAAGGTTACCATGCGAGCACAGACTGGACTAATAACTGCGTATATCTGGTTCCAGAAAAATCAAGATGGCACCATCCGTTTCGGGGGAATTTGGCAACTCAATTTGAGTCATTATGATGGAGCCAAACACTACGCCCCTTCCTTCCCCTGCCAAACTGCCTTTGCCACTTGATGTATCCACGTCATCCTTAGCTGATCCCTGTTTTTCCATCTCATTCATTGTTCTCTAATGTCTTTATTAAATATTTTCCTCCACTAGTTTGTACAGTATGATTCACATGTTGTCCACCTCTCGAGAATTCTGTTTCAGATTCCTGATGTGTCCTCTGGGTTCCTGTCCTGGACGTGGCCAGACTGAGGAGGTCTCTGTGTTTGATCTACTGTCCCATTTCCTTCAGGATGGAGCCCATCTTTTGATTTCTTCAGATATAAAGCTGTAGAGTAAAATACGCTAATATTCTATTAATATTCTGCCCGTCTTGGGGATGGGATCTCTCCATCACGTGGATCCCCATGTGGTTTCTTCCTTTTTTTTCGCCCCACTGCTGGATTTTTTGGAGTTTTTCCTCACTGTGGAGGAGGGGCTAAGGGTGGGAATTTGCTGAAATTGTTTAGCTAGCTTTTGTTTAGTTTGCTTTGTTGTGTCTATTTGTGTTCCTTGTTTATTTTTGTACCTTTTGTTTTCAATCAGCAAAGTGAAACCCATTGAGACAAATATTTTGCAATATTTGGCTATACAAATTAAATTAAACTGAATTGAAGCGACTCTAAGCTAACGACACACAGCTATTCATTTAATATCTGAAAAAAATTACGTAAAGTTTTTTAAAAAATTCCGGAATGCACACCAGCTCTCACAGCCCAGCAGGCAGCTTCTCAGCTGACCAAACCTTCACCCTACTTGTATCCAAGCAGTTCCGATTATTTTGACAGCATCGATGGCTGCCTCCTGTTGGCCGACTAAAGAAAAAGTATCAGATCGACTGAAAAACAGCCCTTTTTTTGTTTGTATATTTTTTTTGTTGAACTAACCCTTTAATTACCTGTCATTATAGTTGCTTTTAATTCAGCATAACCCAGGCAAACGGTTTTAACAAAGTCGGGAGGACATTTTTAAACACTTAAAGTAATTTAAAAGCATAAACGCTAAAAAAAAAAAAAAAAAAAAATTGAATTTTTTTTTTTTTTTTACAGTCTACGTGCTTACATTTTTATTTTCAATTACAAGTTAATAAAATGTGCTTTTAAAAAGCTTCAAAACTGGACTGTAGTTCTTATTGTGTCTACTAGATGTCATCATACGGCAACTTATGGCTCTATCCAGCTGCTGCGTTTGGAAACTGAATATTTGAAAAGTAGGGCAAAGGAAATGTGGAAGAGTTTGGGCTCCAAAACATTTGGATTTAACTCTTTAAATGACGGATGTGGAAATTAAGAAATGGTTTTCTAAGGTGGTGGTTACCTCAAAGATCGAAGCCCGAAGCAAGGACTTAGGGCTAGGGGCTTAGGGACTAAGGATGAATCTGATGGAATGAATCCAAAACTAAAAGCTTGAAGGTTTTCATATAAAACAACAGTGTTGACGCAAAATGTTCTGAACACATCAAATTACCGCTCCATCCTTTTGTTTTTCTTGAAATCCTGAGACCCCATCTTTTTTCAGCTCATTGTGTTTCCCAAATTTAATTCTGTGATTCCTCAACCAGCAGGTGTCCTCACTCAGTTTCCCTCCACTCAAGCTACTAAATCAGGTATAGACAAATTAGGGACTGTACGAGAGACCTGGAGAAAATGGCCGGCCAGTCAGCGAAAGGAGATGCAATTGTGCGTACAAGCGTCCATATTGGTTTGTCTGTAGTTAAGGACCTAACCATGGAGTTAGACCACGCTGTACTGTCCGTCCCCCATCCCGCCGGTTAATTACCCCTTGGTGTTCATCACTGTGGTGTCAGATCATCTGCTCTTCTGATAGTTTTGCACCGCATCTGGTCCATCTGGTCCGTCAGCCTGATGGTTCCCCTTTGATGGTTCCTCTGTCTGGTCCTGCCAACCTTGCCCAGGATGTACAAGCCTGGTCAGAATGTACACGCCTGCCCAGGTTGGCCACCAGGTTGGCCACCAGGTTGGCCACAAGGTTGGCCACCAGGTTGGCCACCAGGTTGGCCACCAGGTTGGCCACCAGGCTGGCCACCAGGTTGCCCACCAGGTTGGCCACCAGGCTGCGAATGCCTACCCCTCTTTAACCTCTAATTAACTGCAATAAACTGATTGGGTCCTACTTCTCCACCTTCACCACCTCATGAGAAAACTAGACACTTTTGGCGCCAAACAATGATCTTGTTCAGTACCGACCAGAAAGCAGTAATTGTGGAACGCAAAAGAACCCCAAAAGTCAAAGGCTAGCTATTCACAAATTTTAGACAATCCGATCTTTTTATTTTCCAATCCATAGAATTTGATCTGCTGTTATAGTTTTTGAGGATTAACCATTTTTCCACCAGTAGTCCTCAGAAGTCGGTAACGATCAGTCTTTTTTTTTTTCAAATCAACTGTGTTCCAAACCTTGAAGCTATTTCGGGAAGACAGATTGACAGACCGATGCCCTGTAGGTTCAGAGTTTTGGACTAAAGCTGTCACATTAGTCCCAATAGCCCCCCCGTAGGCCCCTCCCCACCTCCCCTCAGACCCTCACAGATTATGTAACCTCCTCCTGAGGAACTACTGCTTGAAGGGAAGGAAAAAAAAAAGAATTTGAACTGTCATCTTTTTATTTTGGGTTGATTTGACAGTTTGTTTGGGAATTTTTGTCGCATTTGCGTTTTTGTGATTTATTCCCGTTTTCTTCGGCAAGAAACGCAAAACCCGAAATGGTGTCATTTTTTTAGCCCGCTTTCATATAAAATGGTAAATAGAAATAAAAGAGCATATCATATCTTCATTCGCTTTATGAGTGTAAGTGTACAAGCTCGTGTGTGTGTGTGTAAGTGTGTGTGTGTTGCCTCGGGATTGAAAGCAGCAGGATCAGACCTCCTTTGTCTATTAATAATTAAACTTTAATGGCCTATAAACCAGAGGAGCTAAAAGCCGTGTTGAACGCACAGGGAGCGGGGTACACTGCAGGACGGAAAGAGAGATGAAAAGTATTCCTACAAGAAAAAATGGGAATGACTGGGTTATAAATGAAGGGAAAGAAATTTTATCAAAATATGATAAATATTATGCTGTTTTTAATCAAATCATTAAAATCGTAACTGAAGAATTTTTCGTTTTTATTTATTTATGTTCATGCAAATTCTATCGTCTGATATTCGGATACTGTTCCAAGACTAGGTTTGGCCAGAAACAGGAAGTGTTTTAGTGCACGGAGTTTGCTCATGCTCAGTCGCTTCTCTTGTCAGGATGTGCAATTTTACGTATTGCATCAAAAAGTGCAAGCTTTGTTAATTAGATGTGTTTTATACTATATTTGCAACCTAAGATAAGATTTACAAAGTGGCTTGAACCTGCCAAGGGGGTAGGACTAAGCTGGAAGCGAGAGGAGGTGGGAATTAGCAGTGTCTAAAATGGGAGTTAAACTAAAAAAAAACCCTGAATTTTCACGACGATAAATCGCACATCAAAGTCTAAGATTTTCTTCAAAATGTGCAGTGCACCCTATCTATGGCGCAATGCAATGCGCCATAGTACGCTATACAACACAATACGCTCTGTGTGTGTGTGATGAGTTACGCCCCAATTTGCGAATGGATTGTAGATGCTTTGGGCTACCATGTTTGCTGGCACTGTTCCGTTTCGTTCCATCGTCTTCCGGCGTCTATACGGGGCTGGGTCGTGGGTGCAACAGCCTGAGATGGGAAGCCCAGTCTTCTCTCACCCTCTCTCAGCCCGAACAGGGGATGTGGGCCGGCCTTCCAGTGGACTCATCACCTGCAGGAGGGGCCATAAGTATTGGCCCCTCCTGCAGGTGGAGGACTGTCGTGACTGTGATGTCACTATCCTTCGCCAAGGATTGGCCCCTTGGTGAAGGAGGAGATGGGTGGCAGCCAACGACAGGGACCCTGGCAGTCAGATCCTCGGCTGCATAAGCTAGCTCTAGGGACGTGGAACGCTGGCACTGTGTCTTTCGCAAAAGCTGGCAACTTTTCCGAGGAGCTACACGGGACAGATTGTGATTTTGACTCTGAAGAAACTGGGATGTCACTATTCGGACGCGCAACGGCCGCTAGGAGCAAAATACACACAAAGCAGAACGCGTTTGATTAAAAAGCAAACGCACAAATTCTGAACTTAAAAAGGTCTTTAAGGCTAGAATTGGTCGAAAATAACGAGTTTGTTATACGTACGCCTTGGACTGAAAATAGAAGTCGTTCCGTTCCGTTGTCTTCCGCTTTTCTGGGGCTGGGGTTGTGGAGGCAACTGATTGGCTGGTCTCCTCCCGGTGGGACGTGCCCAAAAGACCTCACCAGCGAGGCGCTCGGGTGGCATCCTGACCAGATTCCCAAAAAAGCCAGTTGGCAACCCACTTAATAAAATTATAAGATTTCAGATCAGAAACCAATAAAGAGCTAAAACAAGAGTCATTAAGTCGAAGTTTTAAGAAAAAAAGTGGCATCTATTGTAATAAAAAATGCTCTTTTGTGACTTTGCAATCTGTTTTTCTAAACTTCGGAAAGTTCCATTCGCCTTTATGTATTTACTAAAATTATCAAGATAAAATCATTAATACATATCGTTAATCTCGATTTAACAAATTCCAGATTGAATTATATCTAGCCGGAACCACTCGACCTCGCGCACCAGGTCGGGCTCCTTCCCCACCAGAGAAGTGACATTCCACGTCCCTAGAGCTAGCCTATGCAGCAGAGGATCTGACCGCCAGGGTCCCCATCGTTGGCTGCCACACATCTCCTCCTTATATTATATATTATACGTAACAGTTGATGTTTATGGGATGTAGCAGATGTGTTTCATCCAGTCAGTGAAGGATGAGACTCAGATGAGATTTCCCTTGTACGGGTTCTCCCGCTTCCTGCAGAAAATTAGGTGAAATAATTTTATCCGTAATTAAGTAAACTTCCATTTCAAAGGGAGTGCCGCTGCAATGCGGCTCTGGTTAAAACCCCGTTGAGTGAGTCTTTGTTTCATAGATCTTCCAGCGTTTTCTCTGCGCCTCAGCAGAAACTCTGCTTTATCGGAGCCATAAAGACTGACAGCCTGAGGCGGGGCTCTTATTTATGATTTCATCAATCTGTTTCGGCTAAAATATGGAAGGGGGGAGCACTATTGGGGGCATTGCTTGCAGCAAAGCAGCATTATGCTCTATATATCATTGCTTTGAGCCGGAGTCGTTAAATGTTGCTTTGAAAGTAGACAAGATGAGATAAATTGATATGGCAACCATCGTTTTGAACCCAGCTAACGAAGAACAAGTGTGACTTTTTTTTAGTCCAATCAGCAGGTTTTTCTTTTTTTTAAGGGAAACTTTTCCATCCACGTTCCAGTAAGTGGATTACATTTCCTGTCCAACTATTCTGTTAGGCAGGGTTTCCAAATGCACCAACACACGCCCACCCACACTGCAGCAACACAGCAATCTGGGAGTTTTCTCGCTGATGCAGCACTTTTACAAATCAACCCATCAATTTTTACTTTGTTGATTTGCAACCATGGACTTCTCTTATCAATAAAAACATACCCCGGGCCCCAGAGTGTGGGCAGGGGGCAGACCGCAAACGGCCTTCGTTTAAATGCCAATAGTGACTTTTGCGAATGAATTTTTGCCTCTAGCGTCAGTGTGTCTCTGAAGGACTGCATCTGAGTCCTTAAAGATTTCCTCCACTGCAGACAAGCTGAGATGGAGAAAAGACACACCCACACAGTAAAGCGAGGGAGAAGACAAGGGGCTGCATTCAAGTGGGCAGCCCAAAGGAAGACAGAGGCTTGAGGAAATAGAGTAACAACAATAGAAATTATGAGCTTCCAAGATGGTGGAGGTCTAAAAATACATTTTATAATTTACACATATAGAGAAGAACATCATCTGCATATTGGCAGATATGAGCATTTATATTTAAATTTTCCTTCCTATGTTTTTGCAATTTAATGTTTACCCTCTGAGAAATGTAAGGTGTTCCCCGCCAACTCGGACATCCATCATGTGGATTATTCCTTCATTCTTAGGCTTAGCGGAAACTCCCATGTTTCCTGTGAACAAAGAGGGGAAAGCTTCCTCTTCGTATGGATGTGTGTGTATGTGTGAAGGGGGGTGGTGTGTTCTTCTCTAATCTCAATACTTCAGCAGTTTGGCGGCAGAGCACACGAATGCTGCTTACCACAGAGAGATGAAGTAATAGGTGTTTTTAATTACAATCAGATTTACTAGAGAATTTTTCACCTCTCGTTTTTTATTGGTAAAACTGTTTGTGTTTATGTTTTCATCTTTAATGTCCAATTTTTTTTTCCCTGCATTTAGCGAGATGGTTTTATAAGTATAATCAAGTTACTGAGGGACTGATTGATGCAGATGGGGCAGTAGTGAAGGTCTGTGTTTAAAATCCATGGTCCACGACTGCGGAGAATATCTAACAGGGCTCGACCGATTTCTTGCTTCTGAGTGGAAATTTATTTTTGGTCTATAAAAAAGTTCCGTTCCGTCATCTTCCGTTTGTTCCGGGGTCGGGTCGCGGGGGCAACAGCCTCAAACGGGAAGCCCAGGCCTCTCTCACCCCGGCTGCATTCTCCAGCTCACCCGGAAGGATCCCAAGTCGTTCCCAAGCCAGCTGTAAGACATAGTCTCCCCGGCGGGTCCGGGGTCTGCCCCTTGGTCTCCTCCCGGTGGGATGTGCCTGAAATACCTCACCCGCGAGGCGCTCAAGGGGCATCTTGACCAGATGCCTGAACCACCCCAACTTGCTCCTCTCGACCTGGAGGAGGAGCGGCTCGACACCGAGCTCCTCCTGGATGGCAGAGCTCCTCACCCGATCTCTGACTGAGAGCCCAGCCACCCTGCAGAGGAAGCTCATTTCGGCCGCTTGTATCCACGATCTCATTCTTTCGGTCACCACCCACAGCTGGTGACCATAGGTGAGGGTAGGAACGTAGATCGACTTGTAAATCGAGAGCTTTGCTTTTCGGCTCAGCTCTCTCTTTACCACAACGGACCGATGCAGCGTCCTAGTTATTGCTGACGCCGCACCGATCCGCCTGTCGAGCTCCTGCTCCATCTTTCCCCCACTCGTGAACAAGACCCTGAGATACTCTAACTCCTCCACTTGGGGCAGGACCCTGTCCCCGACCCGCAGGGGGCATTCCACCGTCTTCTGGGCGAGGACCATGGTCTCGGATTTGGAGGCGCTAATTCCCATCCCGGCCGCTTCACACTCGGCAGCAAATCGATCAAGCGAGAGCTGGAGATCACGGTCCAATGAAGCCAACAGGACCACATCATCCGCAAAAAGCAGAAATCCGATCCTGAGGTCACCAAACCGGATCCCTCCAACGCCTCGGCTGCACCGAGATATCCTGTCCATAAAAGTGATGAACAGAATCGGTGACAAAGGGCCGATTCTGTTCTATAAAAAGGTTTCAGTGGAATTTTATCTCAAGTTTTGTGGGATACAAAACAGCATTTTTTTCATAGCTTGAATCCAGCCAACAATATGAGGAGATCTGGCTAATAGGAAGAGTCATTTCAGCCAAACTGCGAAGCTACACAACTTGATCAAACAGTCAAACATGGAGATTTTGCAAGGTGTTTGGACAAGTCACTGAAGTTACCGTCTTTACAGAGGACATTTTCCTTAAATATGAGACAGCATGTCTCATGGAAGGAGGAGGACCCAAATTCAGGAAATTCAAAAACAGGATGTATTTGACAGACAGCAGGGCAAGGTTGTAAAGCAAAAGCAAAAGATTACTCAAAAGATTACAAAATGTCTTTAAGTTCCGAATTATAACTGAGTTCTACGATATACTTGGTCAGGCAGCCAGGAAGACCTGGCTGGGAAGGATGGTGATAACCCGACAAGAAAGTCTGGGGTGATTGCCTTTAAATAGGCACCAGGCTGATGACGCATAGCTACTCGGCATCAGGCTAATCACCCAGGTGTTTGGGATCAGACTGGAATCCAGGAAAGGGAGGAAGGAAGACAGCATGTCTTTTCTGCATCTACATACTTTCAAAAAATACTACTACACTTTGGACCCTTGTCTTGCACTGGTTTTGCCATCTTTGTGCATCTTCCAAGTCTCGGACTGGGACACTAGTGGAAAGGGGCGTACCCTCCGGGGGCATTGAGGTGTTTGCACTGCAGCACTCAAATTTCCTTTAGGGGATAGTAAAAGTATTTTAAATTCAATTTCTTGGCACTCATTCGTGATGGAATACTTATGGCTTGGTGACCTACGTCCGGGCAAGCGCAACTTGGCCATGTTTGATATCTTCATTGGGGTATTTGAGGCGCACTTTGTCTGGCCCCTCACATAGGACCTGTTTGCCTTGGGTGACCCTACCAGGGGAATTAATCCGCGGACAACATAGCTCCTAGGATCATTGGGGCACGCAAACCCCTCGACCGCGATAAGGTGGCAGCTCAAGGAGGAGATCTACGTTCCTACCCTCACCATGGTAACCAGGATCTACGTTCCTACCCCTACCATGGTAACCGGAATCTATGTTCCTACCCTCACCATGGTAACCAGGATCTACATTTGTACCCTCACCATCGTAACCAGGATCTACATTTGTACCCTCACCATCGTAACCAGGATCTACGTTCCTACCCTCACCATGGTAACCAGGATCTACTTTCCTACCCTCACCATGGTAACCAGGATCTACGTTCCTACCCTCACCATGGTAACCAGGTTCTACATTTGTACCCTCACCATCGTAACCAGGATCTACATTTGTACCCTCACCATGGTAAGCAGGTTCTACGTTCCTACCCTCACCTATCGTCACCAGCTGTGGGTGGTGACCGAGAAGAATGAGATCGCAAATACAAGCGGCCCAATGAGCTTCCTCCGTAGGGTGGCTGGGCTCTCACTCAGAGATCGGGTGAGGAGCTCTGCCATCCAGGAGGAGCTGGGTGTCTAGCCGCTCCTCCTCCAGGTCAAGAGGAGCCAGATGGAGTGGTTCTGGCATCTGGTCAGGATGCCCCCGAGCGCCTCGCAAGTGAGGTGTTTTGGGCATGTCCCACCGGGAGGAGACCAAGAGACAGACCCCGGAACCGCTGGAGAGACTATGTCTCACAGCTGGCTTAGGAACGACTTGGGATCCTTCCAGGTGAGCTGGAGGATGCAGCTAGGGTGAGAGAAGCCTGGGCTTCATGTCTGAGGCTGTTGCCCTTGCGACCTGGCCCCGGATGAGCGGAACGGAAAGGTATACTTTCCAAAATCCTCTCTTTGGGGAAGCAGCTATGTCTAACTAGCATCTCTTCGTCCAATAGCCTGTACCCCGCTGTATATAGATATTATTTTACCAGTTTTTATGATTGTGTTTAACAATTCGTTCTTCTTTGAACTATCTTTCAAACACCTGAAGCTAGCAGGTGATTAGCCTGTCAGAAAATCAATCCACAACTTATCGATCACTGCTAAAAAATAACCGTGCACACACATATAATCTCTCTGTGGGGATCCATTTGGCCCAATAATTCCTCACACATGCCGTTCTGTGTAGCATACATTGTCGAGCTTAAAGCACGTGCAGTACGTGCGATATCGTGCATTTACGACTGATGCGCCCTGAAAACGATGTCCCTGTTTGTGTAACCATGTGTTACGCACATGGACATGTTTGTGTGTTTGTCTCAGCTGCATCCTTCACTTGTCATTAGATTTTTCATGCATCTATGATGCCCCCCACATGCATCCAGACGCCCCCGCCACTGGGGGACGGAAGCTTCTTCTTGGTTCAGTGAGCACCGCTAAGCTAACCGCAGTGATACAGATGATTGTAAAAGGTTTTAAAAAAGAGGGAAATAAATAGAAAAGAGAGGATTAGGTTAAAAGGTGACTAACGCTGACTAACACCTGAAAAAAGTTTGTAGATGATGACAAAATGATCTTTAAGGATGGGGGTCGTGCTGTGACACAATGAACCACATTAATCAAATGATTTTCCGCATGGAGTCGCACACCTGGAACCTCAGGAAACACCTTCAGGGTATTCATGTTTAACTCATTTGTCTTATGCAAGACTCTTCTTTCGATACGAGTTTCCACACTGAACTATCTGGAACAATTTGATGATGTTCCTCTCCCAAACAGAGGGGGCGCTGTGGAAATTTTACAAATAAAGATGCAACAAAAAAGTAAATTATCTTGTCTTTTAATATTGTCAGATGAATTGTGTTTTTGTCACATTGAGGACAAAATTATGGTCGGATGTTATTTGTGTCAACAGAACCTTTTTATCGTATTTTCACGACCACAAGGCGCAAATAAAAGTCTCAAATTTTCTTCAAAATGAGGAATCGCCATATCGTGCAGTGTGCCCTATGTGTGTATTAAGGCAAATGAAAAGGGCTGGATGGATGAGGAAGTGATGAAGGAGTGGCTGAGGCAGGTGAAGGTAAGGAGACTGGCATCACCATCGCTTCTAATTTTTGACTCTATGCGTGCTCATTTCACCGTTGACGTGAAAAAACGAGTGAAGAAGATAAACACTACGCTATGCTGGGATTCCGGGAGGTCTGACAAATGAACTCCAACCGCTGAACATTGACGTGAACCAGCCGTTCAAAGTAAGGCTGCGAGAGGCGTGGGAGCGATGTATGACCAAAAGAGACCACAGCTTCACGAAAGGTGGAAGACAGTGCCGGGCGAGTTCCGCTACAGTTTGCCAGTGGATTGTAGATGCTTGGGCTAACGTGTCTGCTGGCTCTGTTGTCCGAGCTTTCGCAAAACAAGCATCATTTCCGAAGAGCCGCACAGTACAGACAGTGACTCTGACAGCGAGGAAAGTGAGCCTGCAAGGTTGAATTTAGAGCAGCTGTTAGATTCTGAAACAGAGGATGAGGACTTGGATGGATTTGATAAATGACTTCATGACGACTGGAACTAATATTTAAATGAAGACAAACAAACTCAGTTTTACTCCCGATCTATTTTTAAATATGCACACTTGTCTGCTTATGTGTGTGTTGTTGTAAGGCGGACAGACTTAGTGGAGGGTATGGATATAAAACCTGCGCCCGATCATCAGGTGCGCCTTATGTGTGTGTTAGATACAGAGCACACAAAACTAGGACTGTGCCTTTTAATACGGTGCACATTTTTGTCGTGAAAATACAGTGTTTGAGAACTTAAATGTCCGCTGTGGTGAAGACAAAGTTGAGCCAAACAGCAAAGTTCGCAATTTACCAATCAATCCACAGTATGTTCCGACTCTCACCCATGGCCACCCGGTCCAAGATAAGCAGGAGAAGATAGCACGTTGCATTCAACCACTACTCTGCTCTCTGGACTCAATCAATCAACTCCCGACTTTCGAATAGCATTGATTCTATTGTTTAGAATCAAACTCCATCTTGAGATGTTGGTCCAATACAAATCATTTCAAAATTTGAGAACCATGGCAATCATTTTTTTGGCTTGCAATATCAGGACAAAACTAGGTGAATCATTTCAGACCTGGAACGGACTTCTACGTTTTGGTCAAATCGAAAGTCAAAGCCAGTGGGTGGAAGGAAGAACCCAAAGAGTCCAGTCCAGAGAGCTAAATTTGAACAAGTTTGTTGTGGGAAAAGGAAGGTCAGGATGATGGGGCAAACATGGTGGGGAGTGGAGCAGGTCAGCGATGGTGAGATCTGAGCCGACTGGCAGAGAGACCGACATAGACAAGACTTGTGAGGGACCAGATTTGGTCGGAACAACAAAGAATCTTCCAAAAAAACTAATGGCTGCCCTATAAAAAGGACGCAAGACACAGATGCAAACATTAGGGACAGCCAATTGGAATTGGGTTTGGAAATTTGGACGAACGCCAGAAAACGAGGGAAGGAAAAAGGCCTCGGAGGACAGAAATCGCAATACTTAGTTTAATTTTCTCGTTTTTATAAAATCAAAATGTGTTCATCAGGTCACTGCTTCCATGAAAAACTCGCCATTACCGTCTTCTTTCTCCAAAGCAGCTCAGTGATGCATCGTCCCTCGTTTTCCCTCCAATACCTCTCCATCTCCCTGTCCACCCCCACCGCGCCGCTGTACTCATTTTTCCTCTTCTGCCACACTCCCTCGTTTTCTCCGCCACATATTGCGCTCCTTTCCCCCGTTTCACGTTCCATACCTTCTTCTCTACTTTCATCTGTGTCTTAATTGCGGTCCAGTTTTCTCGTAGTGTCACCAACACACTAACTGCCCTCTTTTTTTTCCCCCTCTCTTTCATCCCTTTTCTCATTCTCCAGATCACATGCGATCTTTCCGACTCTCCAACCGTTGTCATTTATTATTCATGGATTCTTTCCAGAGAGAAAGGGAATAAAGATGCATCTGCAGGATGAAGAAGACCCATTTTCAGGACTGAAATGCGGCAGTGAAGCAGCTTTAGATGAATTTTTTTGTTGTTGTTGCTTAAATTAACAAAAAATTGCTTGTTTTTAAGACGCCATTTTTAATCTGTAACGCATATACAAATTAATGCACAGCACATAGAGGGGTACGTCTCTAGTTGCGTCTTCAAATGAGGAAGGTCTTGCTCAAAAAATAAGTTAGATTAATTAAACAGGTGCTAAAATGGATTGAAACGCAGCTAGCTCGGACTGGGACGCTTCTAGGAACCCTAGAGACCCTCCTACACATCAAGATGTAGGAGGTATCCCCCTGAAAAATACTCTGAAACAGAATAGACACATTTTCACAGTCTTGTTCCCTGATGAGTTCCGTCTAACCCTGGAAAAAGCAGTGGGTGGTAGTAGGTTGGACACCATGTCCCAGCACGGAGGTGGTAGAGTCATGGTTTGTACCCAAACTGTGGGGCGAGAGCAAGAACGGCATTTTGATTGGATTTGTAGTAAAGTGACAAATAAACTCAAAAACTTGGGCCACAGGGGGTGCCAGAACCTATCTCACCTGATTTCAGGAGAGTGGGGAAGATGCTGAGGATCTCTCTGGAAGTGACCAGGATGGACAGGATTAAAAATGAGTACATCAGAGGAACAGCACATGTTAGAGGTTTTGGGGATAAGGTTAGAGAGGCAAGACTGAGATGGTTTGGACATGTACAGAGGAGAGAGAGAGTACATCGGAAGAAGGGTGCTGATTTGGAACCACCATGAAAGAGGACTAGAGGAAGACCAAAGAGGAGGTTCATGGATACAGTGAAGGAAGACATGAAGATAGTTGGTATGACCGAAGAGGATGCAGCAGATAGGGTTAGATGGAAGAAACTGACTTGCTGTGGCGACCCCTGAAGGGAAAAGCCGAAAGAAGAAGAAGAAGGGTGTTAGTAGGCCGGGCACCATGTTCCGGCATGGAGGTGGTAGAGTCATGGTTTGTACCCAAACTGTGGGGCGAGAACAAGAATGGCATTTTGATTGGATTTGTAATAAAGTGACAAATAAACTTAAAAACTTGGGCCACAGGGGGGTGCCAGAACCTATTCCACCTGATTTCAGGCGAGAGGCAGGGTACATCCCAAATAGTTTGCCAGTCTGTTGCGGGGCCACACCCACACACATAACGGCCAATCAGCCTAACATCAATGTTTTTGGAGGGTAGCAGGAAACAAGAGTACCCGGAGGAAACCCACACATACACAGGGAGAACATGCAAACTTCACACAGAAAGGCCAGTGTGTTGAGCCTCGTCCCCACCTTAGACTCGAATCCTGACCTTCTTGCTGTGAGGCCACTGTACTACCCACTGCAGCCTCAAGTTGTGGTCACAAAAAATGTGATATTTTTATCTCTCTTTCTTGAGACGGTCTTTGTCATGCAATACCAGCTATAAATGAACTGATAAAATGAGATGGCATCATTTTCTTCCTTTCTGGAACATTTTCTCCCTCTTAATCCTGCCCTGTGCCCTAGTTATGCCCTAGATACCCCTTTTATCTAACCCCCCCGATTATCTACAAACTGGTTGGGTCCTAAACCTCCACCTTCACCACCTCATGACACGAGATAGGACAGGCAGAGGCACAATGTTCCCACACTTCGGAATCGAGTTATTCTGGTTTTCAGAAGTTTTTTAAATTATATTCAGTAGACTGCTTTTCTTGAAAATGGTCCGATAGAAATATTTAGAGGTGGAGTCTAAACGCGTCTAGATGTCGAGATGTCGAGGTGCCTGGAGCCTATTCTTGCGAAATATATGGTATGATACAAAAAGGGTTGTTCATACTTGTACTTTTGATCAAATTCCAGATGTATGTAATTTAATAAATTAGAGTAAATTACGACAAAAGGAACAAAACTCAGTCATAGTTTGGTATTTGAGTATTACTCCCACCGTAGCGTGCTTCTATAAATAAACCTTCCCCATCCAGACATTTAGCAACTAGCTGTGCCCGAGGCGGTTCTCGTCTTCTCTAATCCGAGCTGACATCTACTTATGCAACGGCTCTGGATTCTCTGGCTATTCTTTACCAAGCAAACGTGTCAAATATGGCTGTGAGTTTAATCAATATGGGGAATAAAATGAATGGAAGCTTAAAAAAAAAAATACAGAAAAACAGGTTCTTAAACACTAGGGCTATTAAGAACCTAGAACTACCACAGAGGCCGGCCCCAGAGTCCTCAGAGTTCTAGATGGTCCATGTTTAGTTCTGACTCTAGGCACCAGCAGGAGGCCGGTCACAGAGGTCCTCAGAGTTCTAGATGGTCCATGTTTAGTTCTGACTCTAGGCTCCAGGAGGAGGCCGGTCCCAGAGGTCCTCAGAGTTCTAGATGGTCCATGTTTAGTTCTGACTCTCGACACCAGCAGGAGGCCGGTCCCAAAAGTCCTCAGAGTTCTAGATGGTCCATGTTTAGTCCTGACTCTCGGCTCCAACAGGAGGCCGGTCCCAAAGGTCTTTGGAGTTCTAGATGGTCCATGTTTAGTCCTGACTCTAGGCACCAGCAAGAGGCCGGTCCCGGAGGTCCTCAGAGTTCTAGGCAACAGTAACTGCGCTACGGTCAGACGCGGAAAAAAGCTACTATGTATTTAATAGAGGTGTCAAAATGACGGGTGTGGGAGTTAGAGGAAGAATTACTCAGAACTCGTATTAGTGTATTATTTCAGTGTAATTATTTTTAAAAAATGTAAAAAAAAGTCAAAAGCCCAGGAACGTCAAAGATCAACGTAACTCCAGTAATTAGACGTCAACTTCTGCGAACAGTCAAATTGACAGCTTTGGTAGTTCTAGTGTTGAAGTAAAAAAATACAAAAGGCTTATCAAGTCATTTCAATGACCGTATCTTCTTAAGAGGAGCACCTGTTTGGATGGTTACTTTTAAGCTCGGTTTCTCCTCGACTCGCCGTTTGAAGCAGCTTCAAAGAGTCACCGCTAATTACGACTTTCATTTTTTTTAAATGTATTCATCGAACTCCTTTTGATGTGAACAAACCGGGTAAAATTTATGTTCGGGGGTTTGTAAGGACAACTGCAAGAAGATACAGGGATTCAAATGCCCTCTTTTTTCGGGGAGGTGAGGGTTGTTTTTGTCCAACACGTGGAAAACGTGGCGACCAGTCAGGTAAGGTAGCGGCTATAATTAGCTCTTCTGAAATCACAAACAAACAATCTCACACAACTGAAGGCAGAAATATGTGCGCGAGTGAACGCGCGCACTGCGACACACTTTCAGTACATCCTTCTCCATGTCTCTCTCTGTTCTGCTCCTGCGATTTCCTCTGGCACAACTGATCCTCATGCTCTCGAACAGATGGTAGAGAGGATAATTACCACGTGAACTGTAAATTAAATGAGTAACTCCGGTGCTCCCGTCCAACCATATGCGCTCATCTATTATGGAAAAACTTGGATATTTTCTGCAGGAATTTAACATTATTGGCCAACCAGAAAAATGAGCTTGTCCTGCTGAGCTCTTACTTCTTGTCAGCTGTCTTGCTGAGCTCCTACCTACATCTGGTCCCTCATCATATGTCTCATTATATCTCGACGGGTCGCAAGGGCAACCGCCTCAGACGGGAAGCCCACCCCGGCTGCATCCTCCAGCTCACCCAGAAGGATCCCGAGCCGTTCCCCAGCCAGCTGTGAGACATACTCTCTCCAGCAGGTCCAGGGTCTGCCTCTTGGTCTCCTCCCGGAGGGACGTGCCCGAAACGTGAGGCGCTCGGGGGGGCATCCTGACCAGATGCCCGAACCACCCCATCTGGCTCCTCTCAACCTAAAGGAGGAGCGGCTCAACACCGAGCACCTCCTGGATGGTAGAACTCCTCACCCAATCTCTGAGTGTGGAGGAAGCTCATTTCAGCCGCTTGTATCCGCAATCTCATTTTTTCGGTCACCACTCACAGCTGGTTACCATGGTGAGGGTAGGAACATAGATCCTGGTTACTATGCTGAGGGTAGGAATGTAGATCCTGGTTACCATGGTGAGGGTAGGAATGTAGATCCCGGTTACCATGGTGAGGGTAGGAATGTAGATCCCGGTTACCATGGTGAGGGTAGGAACGTAGATCCTGGTTACCATGGTGAGGGTAGGAACGTAGATCCTGGTTACCATGGTGAGGGTAGGAACGTAGATCCTGGTTACCACGGTGAGTGTAGGAACGTAGATCCTGGTTACCATGGTGAGGGTAGGAACGTAGATCCTGGTTCGCACGGTGAGGGTAGGAACGTAGATCCTGGTTACCATGGTGAGGGTAGGAACGTAGATCCTGGTTACCATGGTGAGAGTAGTAACGTAGATCCTGGTTACCATGGTGAGAGTAGGAACGTAGATCCTGGTTACCATGGTGAAGGTAGGAACGTAGATCCTGGTTACCATGGTGAGGGTAGGAACGTAGATCCTGGTTACCATGGTGAGGGTAGGAACGTAGATCCTGGTTACCATGGTGAGGGTAGGAACGTAGATCCTCATTACCATGGTGAGGGTAGGAACGTAGATCCTCGTTACCATGGTGAAGGTAAGAACGTAGATCCTGGTTACTATGGTGAGGGTAGGAACGTAGATCCTGGTTACCATGGTGAGGGTTAGAACGTAGATCCTGGTTACCATGGTGAGGGTAGGAACGTAGATCCTGGTTACAATGGTGAGGGTAGGAACATAGATCCTGGTTACCATAGTGAGGATAGGAATGTAGATCCTGGTTACCATGGTGAGGGTAGGAACGTAGATCCTGGTTACCATGGTGAGGGTAGGAACGTAGATCCTCGTTACCATGGTGAGGGTAAGAACGTAGATCCTGGTTACTATGGTGAGGGTAGGAACGTCGATCCTGGTTACCATGGTGAGGGTAGGAACATAGATACTGGTTGCCATGGTGAGGGTTGGAACGTAGATCCTGGTTACCATGGTGATGGTAGGAACGTAGATCCTGGTTACCACGGTGAGGGTAGGAACTTAGATCCTGGTTACCATGGTGAGGGTAGGAACGTAGATCCTGGTTACCATGGTGAGGGTAGGAACGTAGATCCTGGTAACCATAGTGAGGGTAGGAACGTAGATCCTGGTTACCATGGTGAGGGTAGGAACGTAGATCCTGGTTACCATGGTGAGGGTTGGAACGTAGATCCTGGTTACCATGGTGAGGGTAGGAACGTAGATCCTGGTTACCATGGTGAGGGTAGGAACGTAGATCCTGGTTACTATGGTGAGGATAGGAACGTAGATCCTGGTTACCATGGTGAGGGTAGGAACGTAGATCCTCGTTACCATGGTGAAGGTAAGAACGTAGATCCTGGTTACTATGGTGAGGGTTGGAACGTAGATCCTGGTTACCATAGTGAGGGTAGGAACGTAGATCCTGGTTACCATGGTGAGGGTTGGAACGTAGATCCTGGTTACCATGGTGAGGGTTGGAACGTAGATCCTGGTTACCATAGTGAGGGTAGGAACGTAGATCCTGGTTACCATGGTGAGGGTTGGAACGTAGATCCTGGTTACCATAGTGAGGGTAGGAACGTAGATCCTGGTTACCATGGTGAGGGTTGGAACGTAGATCCTGGTTACCATGGTGAGGGTTGGAACGTAGATCCTGGTTACCATGGTGAGGGTAGGAACGTAGATCCTGGTTACCATGGTGAGGGTAGGAACGTAGATCCTGGTTACCATGGTGAGGGTAGGAATGTAGATCCTGGTTACCATGGTGAGGGTAGGAATGTAGATCCTGGTTACCATGGTGAGGGTAGGAATGTAGATCCTGGTTACCATGGTGAGGGTAGGAATGTAGATCCTGGTTACCATTACAACATTCCAGCCACTCTCTGTTTTAAGCTCTACGCTCCAAAACTTTCCCACCATCTTCTCCACTCTCTACTTCTTCTTTTCATCCATATTTTTACAAATTTAATCTTCTCCCCGGAGCTGAAAAACAATTAATGAGACTATATTTCATAATTAAGGTAAAACTCATGCCCCGTCTTATCCGTAGGGTACACGCCTCTCAGAGTCTAATGAAGCTGTCACAGAGCAAAACGAACAATCCCTGAAGAAAAGATTATTTTTTAATTCCTCATTAGACTCCATTTCATCACTTTTGAACTGGCGACGGTCGTTTTTTTTAGGGGAATAGATTTCTTTTTCCTTTGAAAGAACTGCCAGTTCTTGCGGGATAAAGAGGATTCACAATTTTTAACCACACTTCGTCAATAAGAGTGTAATAAATCCTGACCAGCCCAGATAATGACACTCCCACCACAGGTTAGTACTCTAGGTAGGGTGGTGACATGTCTCTTCATACCCTAATGCCTTAATTAGTCTCGAAACATTGTTGTTTTTGGCAGCCATCTAAGTTTTTGTTTTAGTTTTTGTCTTTGGAACGAAAATTAATTTAAGTTTTAGTCCCGTTTTAGTCACGAAAACCCAAAAGAGTTTTTGTCTAGTTTTCGTCAGGGAGACTTAGAACGTTTTTAGTCTAGTTTTAGTGTAAAAAAAAAAAACAGATGCACCCGCTGTGTTTTTTTCTTTTCACAGACAGAAACGTGAAAATCTGACGCCTATTTCTTTACATTTTCGTCTCGTCAACAGAAACCTGCAAACGTCTCGTCACATTTTTGTCACCAAAATGTCGCGTTTATTTTGTTATGGTTCCGTCATCGTCAGAAAAAAATGCTTCGTCAACTAAATCATTTTGTTGTCGTCATCGTTGACAAAAACAACACTGTCTCGAACAGTGTTAATAAATCTTGACCAACTCTTTAAAGCCCAAATAATGACACTCCCACCACAGGTTAGTACAGTAGGTAAGATGGTGACGTCTCTCTTTATACCCTAATGTCTCCATCAGTCTTGAACAGTGTTAAAACTAAACTCTTTATACCATATGAATAGATTCTGTTACACCAATCAGATCTTTATGTTTTTACGCAAATGGAAGCCATTTTTTTTTCTGGTAAACCCATCGGATCAGTGTGATTTCTTAAGGAATGTGTCTGAAAAATCAACTTTTTGTAGGTTTTTATCATGTTTGAACATTATTTCTTCATAAAAAACACACTTCAAGGGGTTTTATTTTTTATTCGTATATGTTTGAGTAATTTGTATGGTAACGGTAGAAGTATTCGTAACAATCCGATTCAGTACTACATGTTCAGGTCAGTGTAGGGTTCTGCATGAGTGATCCTGGAATTTTTATGTGATTACAATCCATATCTACGACCCACAGATGGGAGTAAATTCTTGCATATTTTACGAAAAAATGAACTTTTGTTGCTTATCAATGACCAAATTTGAGCCATTTAAATCAACGATCCCCAATCCTTTATTTTTACAGGGAGAAGAGATAAAGAAGGTGGAAGATTTTAAGTAACTAGGATCAACAGTCCAGAGCAATGGAGAGTGTGGAAAAGAGGTGAAGAAGCGAGTTGCTGTGGCGCCCCCTGAAGGAAAATGCCAAAAGAAGAAGAAAGATATTTTATTTTGAAAAGTCGCGAACCAGCAGCTTTGGTTGTTTTAGTTGCAGCATCTCACTTTTAACGTTTTTATTTTTCCGCTAACCAATATGGCGGCATGGTAACACAGGGGTTAGCACATTGGCCTTACAGCAAGAAGCTTTGATTTTAGGTCCGAGGGTGGGCACAGGGCTTGGCAACCTAGCCTTTTTGTGTGGAGTTTGCAAGTCTGCCCGTGTATGGGTGGGTTTTCTGTGGGTATTTCGGTTTCCTCCCACCCTCTCTCCAAAAACATGCATGCTACAAACGTAGATTGGCCGCGACAAAATTGCCCCTGTAGCCCTTCAACAGACTGGTGACCTTCTCGGGTTGTACCGCATACCCTCGCCTGAAATCAGGTAGCATAGGCTCCAGCAACCCCGCCTCCCATTAGGATGAGCGGTTCAGTAGACAAAACAAAACGTGACCGTATCCTCTCGGACGACAACTACGAAAAAGCTAATTGATAAAGTCGTTTTTCGAATTTATGAGGTGAAATAAATTTTGATGGAGAAAAAAGTTATTTTTATATTGATAAAATTAAAATTGATAAATAAATAAATTATAATAAAAATAATAAATAAGTAAAAAAAAAAGAAAAATAATTGTTCTACAGCCAAAATTTGGAACGTGTGTATAGACACTTTCAAAAATAAATTGCGCCACCATTTTTAAAAAATATACGAACACAGCTGGTCGGCATTCAAGCAGGCTCCTCCTACTATTTTAGTTTGCTTTGATTTTTTAAAGTTTCGCTTTTCTGCAAATATTTTTAAACATATTTCTTACTATTGTTGCCATATTTGCGAATATTTCAAGCAGTTTATTGTCAGGCGACATTTCGGATTTATTTTATCGTTCCAAGATTGCAAAAAAAAATTAAATAACTCGTGATCGCAAAACGAAGATCCATATCAAACCCGAATTTTTGAACATCGTCACAATCCTCTGTAATTTTCAAACCCTGCTGTCCGAGATTTGAATACTATTCAAACACGAGGTTGTTTTCGACGATTGATTTTGTTCTCCGAACTTAAGCACAAAGTCCTTCAGGGCACACGATCCAATCACGCTCAGTCCGTCCCAAAATAAAAATATGCGCTAGCTTTGTTAGCTTAATCTATTTTGCGCTGTATTTGTATCTATGCTGTCGCGGATGCGCCCAAAAAAGACGGACCAAAAAAAGAGCGAGAGGAGGGAGGAATTAAGTCTAAAAAAACAAAAGTAAGACTAAAAAAACACGTAGTTTAATATAAGAATTACTTCTTCGCGAAGTATCTTATTCAATCCGTTGGGCTTGATTTTTATCGAGGTCTTCTGTTTTTCTGAAATTCGAGGATCTGATTGGTTCGTCTTATCCTTACAAAAAAAATTATGTTTATCTTTGATGTGTTATCGAGTTTGGCTCCGGGGTTTTCAAAAGAAGAGGAAACTCAAATCTTATTTAATCTGGGCTCACCCCATTTTCAATGGCTACTAAATCTTATTTTCTCGATCCCTGGTGGATTGTAAACTGGTTAGCCATCTTTCTACCAGGAACAAGACGTGCTTTCTGAAGAAAAAAAAAAAAAAGGAAACCTTAAAGCCAGCTGTGCAACAGCTGCAGACGGACACTGATAACAGCCAAATATGACAAATTATATAATAAGAATATAATAAAATAAACTGTTTCCTGGAGGATTTTATTTTCTTATTTTATACACAATCACTTCCTTTAATTATATCGTCATGTTTTTACTTTCTTAAGGAATATTTCATCTGTCTTAATCCTGACTGGGTTCTAATTCAGCACACCTGGTGTCTGAATTGCGCTACCTGGTGTTCACACCTGTGTCTCATCGTCCCCCACTGGTTAATTAACCCGTTGGTGTTCATCATTTATTTGTAAGATCATCTGCTGATTCGTTTTCACTGCAACCATGATGGTGTCCCTCAACGTCGGTGAACGGACATTTGAGCCAAAAAACTGCAACCTAGGATATTTGAGCCACGGTGACTCGGACATTTCAGCCACGGACATTTGAAGAACTGCAACCTGGGCGCAACTGTTTATTTACGATAAAAAAAATTTAAATGACTAAAAGCACAATAAAAATTTTTGCACAATAAAAATTTTTAAGACTAAAACCAATTATTTTCTGTAGTGCAACTGTTTATTTACAATAAAATTTTTACATAAAATATCACAATTTTCTACATAAAATAGGTTTTTGGCCCAAATGTCCGTGGCTGAAATGTCCTAAATTCGGGGGCGCACATGGCTCAAATATCCTAGGTTGCAGTTTTTTGGCTGAAATGTCCGTGGCTGAAATGTCCTAGAACCCTCAACGTCTGGTCCCTCGGCCTCATGTTACCCCTTCGATGGCTCCTCAGTCTAGTCCTATCAAGCCCAGGTTGGCTTCCAGGCGGCACATGGCAACATGGAGGCCATGGAAGCCTACCCCCCCTCTCTAACCCCTAATTAATCATCGTACGTTCTCTATTCTCATATCCGTCTAAAGCAGGGGCGGGCAAACTTTTTGGTTCGCGGGCCACATTGAGTTCTAATGTTTGACCAGGGGGCGTAACAGGAGCAGATGGATGGCATACTTTGGTAACCGCTAGATTAGACCGAGCGCTAAATGTTACATCAAGAGCGTTAAATTTCAAATCTAGCGGCGCTAGGTCTGAAATCTAGTGCGCTAGCGCTTAAAAAATGTACATGTAGCACCGCTAGGCATCTAATGCGCGTGTTTGGGTGCGTGTATTGACCCCGATGGCTTTCCATATTTGTGCACACTGTTTATTTTGAAAGCGTACGCATCACGGAGACGCACTCATTTTAATGGGAGCAGTGTTGTTGTATCTTTGGCGCCCTCTAGTGACGAAACACCAGAATTACAGAAAAAAATAAAACATTAACAAGGTTCATTTTTTAAAAAATTTAAGTTTGGCGGGCCGGATTAAAATGTTTAATGTGCCACATGTGGCCCGCGGGCCGTAGTTTGCCCATGCATAGTTTAAAGTCTAAACAGATGGGTCCCGGCCGTTTGAAACACAAACACTGACTCGGCTTTTTTGCATATGCGGCCGGGTACACACGTCCAATTCCATAATGGCATGAGTTCACATTTCTACTCAACCACGCAACCAGTCAGCAGAATTTCAGACTCACACGTTTATGAATGAACCGGTTTAACCAGTTACGTTATTTTGGGAAAACACTAACTTTTTTTTCATAACACAGAAATTAAAACTAAAATTAATTAATGACCCTATATTTTGAACATTTTTATTGAAGTTACTTTAGCTGAAAATAAAGAGAGAGTACTTGTTTTAAAAGGGACGTTCTTGTCCGAATGGACCGGAGCCTCCTGCCCGAGGGGAGTCGCTCAAAAAGTCCATGTCCAGAGTGGGAAGGGTCAGCTGCTATCCGACCTGCATGCCCCTGAGTCCTGGAGATGTACAGATCTTCGAGAGATGAAAGGCTGCAGCTGATCATCTTCTCCGCAGAGCGCACAATGCGCTGCAGTCTATGTTTGTACTGGCTGTGGCTCCAGCGTACCACACGGTGATGGAGGAGGTGAGGACAGACTCGATGATGGCTGTGTAAAACTGCACCAACATCTGGGCAGGCGGCTTGGCTTTCTTCAACAGGGAGCTGATGGATGGCTCCCACTTTCGGTCCTGTGTGATGGTAGTGCCGAGGAAGCAGAAAGAGTCTACAGTGGTGATGGGGGAGTCTGTCAGTGCAAGGGAGGGAATGGAGTTATATTATGGGGTGCTGATCAGGGAGCTGATGTTTGGCTCCCACTTTAGGTTCTGTGTGATGGTAGTGCCGAGGAAAGGGAAAGAGTCTACAGTGGTGATGGGGGAGTCTGCTATTTCAAGGGGGGTAATGGGAGCTGTGACTTTCCTAAAGTCCACGATCATCTCCACTGTCTTCTGAGCGTTGAGCTTCAGGTTGTTGTTGCTGCACCAGGACACCAGCCGGTCTACCTCCATCCTGTAGGCCGACTCATCACCATCAGAGATGAGCCCGATCAGGATGGTGTCATCCGCAAACTTGATCAGTTTGACAGAGTCACGGCTGGAGGTGCAGCAGTTGGTGTACAGGGTGAAGAGCAGGGGAGAGAGGACACAGCCCTGTGGAGATCTTGTGCTGATATACATAAATGTTTTGCTTATATAACGCGGGATTAGACATTTTTTTTGTTAAATCAGAGAGCGTAATCTGAATATTTAGTGGTGAACCGTCATGTCCCTTGAGGGTTTTTCAAGTGGCCTAAAAAAAATCTGACTCACAGAATGATGGTTAGTCATGAATATTTATTAAATATTTCCGAATGGTCGCTCCGTTTCGTTGCTTCTCTAATGTTTGCGTTGCTTGCAGGGATAAAAGTTCATATTAACGCATCCAACCAATCGGATTCCAGCATTCCGTTTGTTGCCGGGCGGAATCAAAATTTAACAAACGCCTGCCTTGAGGTCTAAAAAAATTGTCTTGGGAATATATTTGGTTGAAAATCTATTTTCGTGTTGAATTCTGAGTCTTTTTTGTTAGTAAAGCTAAGCTAACGCTAGCAAATCAAGCAGCTAAACTAGGCTAACATAATTTACTTGGGCTTTTTTTGTACTGTGTCATGAGCAGTGGTGAATAATTCAAATATTATTTTTTGTGCTGTAGGGTCACAAATAAATACCCTGCAGGGGCGGATCCAAGTGGGGGGCGAGGGGCAGGGTTGGTCCACAAAAAAATCAAAAAGAAATGGGACTAGTCAAGCTATACCCTTGCAAGGCCAGCAAATGGGCACCAAAATGCAGAAAAATTACTCTTATTTTTCAAAAAATTCTGGGTGGGGGGCCCCCAGCCCCCCCCCCTTGGAAAACCCTGGATCCGCCCCTGCTCTGTGTAATGATGGCTCAACTTTTTATTTAAAAGTAAACACAACGAACAACGATCTTCTGACTCTTTTTTAATTTCTGCGACATTTGATGTTAGTTTTTTGGCGATGACGAAAAATGTTTACTCTCGATTCTGATTGGTCCTCGATTCATTACTTCTTCTCCCTCTTGGAGACCACAGAATTCAGAACTCAGAATCCTTTCTCTCATTCCTCCCTGGCTTCTCTCTCCGTCAAGTTGAGCGACTTGGCGCTTCTGCACATGCTCAGAGCTTAGAACCCGTGGAGGGAGAAGTTGCTCCCTCTACAGGTCAATTTTTGCGATGTGGCTTATTGTTGGGCTTAAAAAAAACTGTATTTTTCACATTTCTGATCAAAATTGTAACAAAAAATGCAAAACACACTTTTAAAAAGTAGCGAAGTAAAAGTAAAAAGTACAGATCTCAAATTTTACTTAAGTAAAGAACAGATACACAATTTTTTTACTTAAGTATAGTAACGAAGTACATTTACTTCGTTACGTTCCACCAATGGCGTTGGATATGTAGTACCCAGTACCACATCCAATTTAACCAGTTTATCGCAATTACTCAGAGCTTGTAGAAGAGGGGTAGGCCATTTTGACTTGTCGCATTATGCCGAGCTTTTGGCAACTTGGGCAGGTTTGATCGGACCACACAGAGGAGCCATGATAGGGGAAATGACGCGGATGGACCAGACGTGGCTGGACGGATGAGGATACGAGGAATTAACTAACAAGGGGGGACGATGAGACACAGGTGGGTACATCAAGGAGAGGCAATTGGGAACTGGTGTGTTAATATAAGGCTGGAAATGGGTAATTAATACAGTCCAAATTGACTGGGGGAAGGTTTGGTCCTTTGGGGGCTGGGGGGTTTTTAAATGGAGCTAGCACACTCTCTCTTTCAGCCACCGGGAATTTTGTTTTTAAACAAATTTAAGTTGAATTGTTCGTGAAATCTTGTAGTTTTTTTAATCCGACACACGCGCATGTTTGTGCCCGGTATGGTAACACACGAGGTTGTGAGTCTGAGTGTGTGTATGTGTGTGTGTGTGTGTGTGTGTGTGTGTACTTCCTGGTAGTTTTCCATGAGGGAATGTTGGAAAGACCCCAGGAGAAAGGTCTCTCAGAGGGGGAGGGGCTATGTGTGTGTGTGTGTGTGTGTGTGTGTGTGTGTGTGTGTGTGTGTGTGTGAGTGTGTGTGTGTGTCAGAATGATTATGATAATGAAGAGCGAGAGGGGAGTCATATGTGGAGGTTGTAGGTGTGTGTAAGTGTGTGTGTGAGTGTGTGTGTGTGCGTCAGCTCCTGTTGCGCAACAACAACAGAAGTGAGGAGTAAAGGGGGAAAAAAAGCACAGCGTGTACACGTGCGAGCGCGAGTGTGTGTCACGGAGGCTGAAGGCTGAACCAAACTGAGTTCAGAAAAAGTTACGGAAACGCGAAAAAAAAAAAAAAAACGCCATTGAGCGTCTATTTCAAGGACAAATTGACTCCTCTTTTCAAACGCCGTTTTTTCTCTTACGTTCCTGCTAAATTTCAGCTATTCTAACACTAATGCTAACAAAGCAAAATTTTTGAAAGTATTTCGCGCCTAAATTCTTCATTTAGAGATAAATTTGCGATAAATTTTAAGATGATTAAATTTTATGTTTCAAAAGCTACTATCCTTCTGTGATTGGTCAAATCAGGCCACGCCAAAATTATCGGAGATGTCAGCGGCCAAAGTTAAGCTACTTATAAACATGTCCGAAGGTTTTAGTCCCGCCCTCTTTGGTTTTAACGGGATTGCCCAGGATTCGAGCCTGCCCAGGTTGAACCAGCGTATCTCTCTTTTTTGGCGCTCTATCTGTAACATGGGGTGCCGGAATCTATCCCGGCTGATTACACGCATGAGGCAGGGTACACCTCCAACAGGTCACCAATCTGCTGCAGGCAACACACAACCATCCACACACTCATTCCTAGGACGCCAGGTTTTCATGGCCATGGATTTTGTTCTCCGTCGTGTGGACATCTAACATAAACAGGAAGTGTTTTAGAGTATGCGCTCTGCTCCTGCTCAGTCCCTCCACTCGTGTGTTGCTCTCCCTCCCCTCATATGCCTAAGAGGAGGGACTAAGCGCGGGAGCTTGATCCCAGGGGGCGTTGGCCTAGTGGTTGAGGTTGCGTCTTTCAACCGGGAGGACCTGGTTCAATGCCCACTTGGTCCAAGACGACCCCGGGACATCAAGAGAGGCAACTATGAAATAAAATAAAAAAAGTGCGGGAGCTTGCGCTCTGCTCCTGCTTAGTTCCTCCGCTCAAGTACTGCCCTCCCTGCCCCGCCGAGAAGGAAGAACTATTTGAGGAATTTTTTACGTCTAAATACTGGAAGTGAAATGAATAAATGAACCAAATTTGTCAACAAATATTTCATCATCGGTACCAGGAAACATGACTCACCTGAGTCGCTATGCGTGTCGCATTGTTTGGGTTTAACGTTAAACCTGGTGTGTGTTTGTTTACTTAATCTGACTTTCCTAAAAGAATAAAAAAAAAAGTAAACTTAGCCAAGACTGAGTTAGCATTAGCATGATTGTGTTTTGGTCGGAAAAGGAATTCCTGGATTCCAAATATTTCGCAACCTCGTCGTGTGAAGCAACGCTATTGCGACACCCTCTTTTTTCAGTGCGGCTGAGTTTCCTCCCGATGTGACAGTGAAGGAGTGAACGATCGGTCACCTCTGGTTTAGTAGCTTAACCCGACACGCATTTAATCTCCTTTCGGTGCTAAGCTAACACCCTGAACACGTTGAAAAATGAATTAGAAAACAAGTAAATCCCTAAAAAAAACACGACAAGGAGTGTAAATATGCTCAAAGCTTCGTTTAAGCTAACAATTTAAGTTTGGCAGAAGGTTCTGGAAAGGTTTTTTAAAGGTTCTTTAAAAGTTATTTTTGGAGGAGGAGCCCCTGCAAAGGAAGCTCATTTCAGTCACTTGTATCCGCGATCTCATTCTTTCGGTCACCACCCACAGCTGGTGATCATAAGTGAGGGTAGGAACGTAGATCCTGGTTACCATGGTGAGGGTAGGAACGTAGATCCTGGTTACCATGGTGAGGGTAGGAACATAGATCCTGGTTACCATGGTGAGGGTAGAAACGTAGATCCTGGTTACCATGGTGAGGGTAGGAACGTAGATCCTGGTTACCATGGTGAGGGTAGGAACGTAGATCCTGGTTACCATGGTGAGGGTAGGAGCGTAGATCCTGGTTACCATGGTGAGGGTAGGAACGTAGATCCTGGTTACCATGGTGAGGGTAGGAACATAGATCCTGGTTACCATGGTGAGGGTAGGAGCGTAGATCGACTTGTAAATCGAGAGCTTTGCTTTTCGGCTCAGCTCTTGTCTTTACCACGACGGACCGATGCAGCGTCCTAGTTATTGCTGACGCCGCACCAATCCGCCTATTTTTGGTTCTCTAAAGGTACAAACGTTTTTTTTTTTGGTTTTTAGAACGTTCCTCTAACTTCAATTTTAACCATAACGTTTGGAATTTGGTTCTCTCAACGTTCTGGGAAGGTTGGGTTCAAACACCGGCATGGGCAAACCTCGACCTGCGGTTCGTTAAACGTTTTAATCCGGCCCCCCTAACTTGAAAAAATTAACTAAATAAACCTTGTTATTGTTTCATTTTCGCTGCAATTCTCATGTTTTCTCACTTGATGGCGAACTCTGGACATATTGGCTTTGTTTAGAAAAAACAACAACACTGCTCCTGTTAAAATGCGTGTGTTTCCAAGATGGAGATTCTCGTGATGCCGTACATTAGTAAATACAGCAACACGACAATTATTTTGGTTGTTATTTGAATGATTAAGTTCATTTAGTTTTAGAGTCGAGTTAAAAAAGTTACGGATTGAGTTCGGATCAAGTTTGAGTCCGATTGGGACGCTACATCGGATCGTTGTGGCGGAAAAGGCGTTGAGCAAAAAGAAGAAGACCTACTGTATTAGTAGGGATGGGATACCGATACAGTTCGACACCATTTTTTACCAAAAACTCGGTATTCTTAACGGAATAGGTCAAGAGGCGGGGCAAGAGAACAAACCCGGCACGGACTAATTTTTTCCGTTTGCCTCAAAAACAGTGTTTTTTAACCTTTTTCATACCAAAACATAGCAATACCGATACCATCCACTAGATGGGGTAGTTTTTGCACGGTATGAACAGCAGCACGCAAATTAAGGCAGAGAAGAAGAGTGGGTTGCTATGGTTACAGGAGACCCTGGTCTCGATTTCATACAGATAAACATAAATAAACACCACAAGATCGACCGACACAATCTTTGGGAGCTAGCGTTAGATTCCGAACACCTGATGATCTCTTACGGTACACTAGCGTGCCACGGAACACTGGTTGAAAAACGCGACCTAAATGACGGTCTGCTTCGGTCTCGATACGATACCAGATCGATTCGCTGTATTGACGAGTAATATTATCGATACGATGGTATCGATAACCATCCCAACGTACGAGTCGTTCTTCTTTAGAGGGTGTCTCAAGAGAGTCAGCGACAGGAGACTATGGCTCAAAGTCGGACCGGGAAAGTCGGATTGAAGTTGTCAGTGAGAGGGAAGTCGGGACTTCTTTACTTAGGCCCCTCCAGCCATCTTTGAAGTATGAACAGCTAGGATTAGCTAGTTGTGTCTTGGGTTTGAAGTCTTGAGCCCCAAAAAGAGGATACGATACTTTGCGTTTTGCGAGATGTGTCCATACTACCGGATTTTTGTGTAACGATCCGGTCATATTTTCTGGTGACTGAAATGAAGCGGTGAGTAAATTAAACTCACAGTTTTCTCATTTTGAGGTTGTTTTTCTTTAGAATGTGTGACCACTCAGACGTTGCGCCATTGGTGTGTGTGTGTTAGCAAACAGAGGGTCTTTGTTTCCGTTGCCAGGGTTACGAATCAGACCGACCAGCAGGTCCTACAGTAACTCTTTATCCTCTCTCTGAGCTGTAAGGGTTCTGCATGGATAAATAAAGCTGGAATTATATCTAAATGTGCACGTTCTGTTCCCAAAATGGCCCCGATTGACTTTTAGTTTTAGGAAACATAATAAGGGGTTCTCTTTTTCCCAAAAAGAAGGAGCGTTTCAAGTCATGCTGGTCCTTTACCAAAAAAACGTCAGATTGATTCCACCCGGAAAAGGGTGGAATGCCCCCTGCAGGTCAAGGACAGGGTCCTACCCCAAAAGGAGGAGTTTAAGTATCTCGGGGTCTTGTTCACGAGTGGGGGAAAGATGGAGCGGGAGATCGTCGGGCGGATCGGTGCGGCGTCAGCAATAACTAGGACGCTGCATCGGTCTGTCGTGGTAAAGAGAGAGCTGAGCCGAAAAGTAAAGCTCTGGATTTACAAGTCGATCTACGTTCCTACCCTCACCTATGGTCACCAGCTGTGGGTGGTGAGCGAAAGAATGAGATCGCGGATACAAGCGGCCGAAATGAGCTTCCTCCGCTGGATGGCTGGGCTCTCACTCAGAGATCGGGTGAGGAGCTCTGCCATCCGGGAGGAGCTCGGTGTCGAGCCGCTCCTCCTCCAGGTCGAGAGTAGCCAGATGGGGTGGTTCGGGCATCTGGTCAGGATGCCCCCTGGGCGCCTCGCGGGTGGGGTGTTTCGGGCACGAAACCCGAGGAGACCAAGGGGCAGACCCCGGACCTGCTGGAGAGACTATGTCTCACAGCTGGCAGGGGAACGACTTGGAATCCTTCCGGATGAGCTGGAGGATGCAGCCGGGGTGAGAGAAGCTGTTTGAGGCTGTTGTCCCCGCGACCCGACCCCGGAACAAGCGGAAGATGACATAACGGTTTGTTGAAATTAAGCGCAGTTTTCTTTGTGGTCGTCTGCTTGGGAGGCCGTTTGACCACAAGTAACAATCAGCTGGAAAGACTGATTTAGAATGTGCCACTGTGGTGGAGAGAAACGTGGACTCTGTGGGAGCTGTTTTGGAGAGGTGGGTGATGGCTCTAATGCAGGGCATCCTGAATAATCCCCATCACCATCTGCATGATGTGGTCACAACCAATTTTTTATGTGTCTTAGCAAACACACAAGCTTCATAAGCAGAAGGGGGCGGAGCAAAACGTTTACTCTTTTGTGACGTCATCAGCAGTGACGAGCTAAACCCAAATAGCAGCGGTTTAAAGCAATTTGTTTAAGAAAAAAAGAAGAAAAAGCTCCGTCTTATTTCCCATCTTTAGTTTAAATTGAGTTTTATTTTGTGCACCGCATAGGTTTTTTTGTGCGCTATTAATCTGCGACCGGTGCGAAATTGTGCAAGCGCTTTCATAGAGGGAACATTGGTCCCAACCCAGAAGGGTACCAATGGGGTATCTTTTTTCTAGCGATTGTTACGTTTATTATTGTATTTTTATTTATTTGTACGTGTGATTTGTTGCTGTTTCTCGTTAATAAAGTTTTTATTTTATGAGTTTGGTTTCATATTTATTGAAATCTCTCGTTATTTTAGACAAAGACGTGATTAAAAATGAGTTTCAGTGACGATTTGTTTGAATGGGAATCTAAAGAACATCGTGTTTCTTTTTCCTGGTGGGTCAAATTAACCGTGTTCAGTCGTTAGATAAGTAGGGTAAATTCAAACGAGCTTTATGTGACGAAGACGTTCAACTCAAAGTCATGTGAAGACTTACTAAAGAAGACAGTGGATCTTTGTCCAGACTCCTCCAGAGAAGGTGGAGCAAGAGGAGGGAGGAAAAGGAGGAGGAATAAAGAGTTTACAAGGCAAATTTTTTTCACTCTGTGGACTCAAGTTTCAGTCACAAGGAGCCCGAATCTGAACAAGTCCTGTTTTCACAACTACAAGAAAAAACAGGACAATATTTAGAGTTTTTGTTCTCTCGTACAAATAAACGGAAAAACCGGGCCCGAAAAAACAAAACAAGACGTTTTATTGACTGTTTATACAAACTTTTGTAAACAGCAATAAGTTGATTGTAAAAAGACAAACGATACGGTTCAAGTTTTTGCGACAACTAACTAGTTTGAAGCGATCATTTGTGCGAGGTTTTAAAAATTTTTTGCTATCCTGATAAAATTGCGATGTTATTTAACGTCACCTTTCTGAGCCGACATCTTGTCGTGGTAAGAGGTTGCGTGCCCCATTGATCCTCGGAGTTATGTTTTCCAGGGCTTAGTGCCGCTGGTAGGTAGGGTCAAACAAGGCAGGGCCTAGGTTAGGGTCCAGAAAAAGTTAGGGTTAGGGTAAAAAAACCAAGATCAATCATGGCCAAGTTTCCCTTGCCCGGACGGAGGTTACCGAATCGCCCGCCTCCATGGAGTCAGACCCAAGGGTGGGGCACAATAACGAGCGCCAGGTGGTTTGTGCTTTTACTCATGGGGCCCAGCTAGGCTCAGCCCAAGCAGGGGACATGGGCCGCCATTCCGGTGGACTCACCACCTGCAGGAAGGGCCATGGGGGTCGGGTGAAGGAGGAGGCGGGACACAGCCAATAATGGGGACCTTGGCAGTCGGACCTTCTGCTGAATAAACTCAGGAGGAGACCCAGAGACCCTCCTCCCAAGGAGACCTCCCGAGGAGACCCAGAAATAGGCCTCCTCATAGGAAGGCCTCCCAAGGAGACCCAGAAGTAGGCCTCTTCCCAAGGAGACCTCCCGAAGATACCCAGAAGTACAGTAGGTCTCCTCCCAAGGAGACCTCCCGAGGAGACCCAGAAGTAGGGCTCCTCCCAAGGAGACCTCCCAAGAAGATCCAGAAGTAGGCCTCTTCTAGAGGAGACCTCCCGAGGAGACCCAGAAGTACAGTAGGCCTCCTCCCGAGGAGACCTCCCGAGGAGACCCAGAAGTAGGTCTCTTTCAGAGGAGACCTCCAAGGAGACCTCCCGAGGAGACCCAGAAGTAGTTCTCCTCCCAAGAAGGTGGCCTCCTCTCAAGGAAGCCCCCTCCCCGAGGAGACCCAGAAGTAGGCCTCCTCCTAAGGAGGGCTCCGAGGAGACCTAGAGGTAGGCCTCCTTCTAAGGAAGCCTCCCGATGAGACCCAGAAGTAGGCCTCCTCCTAAGGAGGGCTCCGAGGAGACCTAGAGGTAGGCCTCCTTCTAAGGAAGCCTCCCGATGAGACCCAGAAGTAGGCCTCCTCCCAAGGAACCCTCCCGAGGAGACCCAGAAGTAGGCCTCCTCACGAGGAGGCCTCCCGAGGACACCTAGAGGTTGGCCTCCTCGCAAGGAGACCTCCCGAGGAGACCCAGACGTAGGCCTCCTCCCGAGGAGACCCAGAAGTAGGCTTCCTCTGGAGGCCTCCTTGGGAGGAGGCCTACCTCTGGGTCTCCTCGGGAGGTCTCCTACCCTACTTCTGGGTAGGCCACCTCCCGAGTAGGCCTCCCAAGTAGGCCTCCTGAGTAGACCCAGAAGTAGGCCTCCTCCCGAGGCCTACCAGAGTTCTCTCTCACTGGAGAGACTATGTCTTGCAGGTGGCCAGGGAACCCCCTGGGATCCTTCCGGGTGAGCTGTAGGATGCACCCGGAGTGAGAGAAGCCCGGCCTCCCTTTCTGAGGATCTTGGCCCTGCGACCCAACCCCAGATAAGCGGAAGAAAATGGCCGAAGGACAATGTCCAAATTGAGGTCGTTTTTTAGATTTTTTTTCCCCCTAAATATTAAAGTCTTTTCTTTCCTGATGTACTTCGGTCGACTTATTTCTCACGATGTCGGTTTTAAACGCTAAACGAAAACAATCCCCGTTCACTGGTGAAATAAGAGATCACCAGTTTAAATCTAAGTCAAACAAAAAGCTCAAACGGCTGCTGAGGGTCAGAAAGCATTCAGATTATTGAAACGTACTTTATTTGTTTGAACAAGAGGCCATCAAACCGGGTTTGCTTTCGGCTTGATCGCTAATCATTTTAAAAGCCCCGGTCGCGCCGAGTCCAAAGTTTGTCGCTCAGCAAGTACAAAAAGGACAACCGTGTCAAGAGTGAAACATTTACAATGTTCTCTTCTAAAAATAAACCATAAGAATAGAACAAACATTTACAAAGTAGATGAAGAAATTGCAGTTTTATTGCAATGAATGAAAAACAAAAAACTCGTAAAGTCTTGGTTACAAACTTGCATTTTCAGACATTTTGTTTCTCCTGATAATATCACTACTACGTGTTTTCAGTGACATTGAAAAGGCCGTCGTTTACGTCCTCCGCTCCCACACTGTTTATAGGAGCAGAGCTTTGTTTTGGGTTAAACATCTTTTCTGACTAAATTACATGGAAACTAAAACAGTCGTGAAGGCTGGATTTTAAACCGCAGCTACGCTCGCTGGAATTCTACCATCGCTGCGTGGGCGGTCGACTTCCCAAAGAATTAGACGGATCAAAAAGTAAATCTCACAAAAGAAAGTGAGAAAAGGAACTCTTTATGTGGAAAGTAGCCGTAGCTTAGCATGTATGATGTTAGTCTACAGGGATTACGAGCGTTCATACGTGGGATTTTTAAATTATATGCTGCGAATGACGGAAATCCACAAATTACTTAAGTTTGGGGTTCAATTAACACTAGAACCCCCACGTCATTTTACCATGCTAATTAGAACAATAAATCACAACGTAGGAGGGTGACCTTTTATGACTTTTAATATAAACATGTTTTTTTATCATGTAGTTTTTTGTGTTCTAAAAATGAACATTTCAAAATTTACAAGCATTTTATCTCCATTAACCGTCTGCGCCCCGCAGCAGCTGGGAGGAAGCGCACATTAGAAGGTGTTGCTATGTTGCCATGGCAACAAACACATTGCTATGGCCACATATAAGTGTATACACATATATGTATACCCATTTAAGTGCATACACGGCACTGCACCTGTTTATCTCCAAGAACTCCTAACCCTCCACACCACTGTCCGAGACCTGCGCTCCTCCTGCTCCTCCTCCTACTGCCTGCACCAACCAAGGACCAAACTCTCCACTATGGAGGACAGGGCCTTCCAGGCAGCTGCTCCACGGCTCTGGAACGATCTTTCCGAGAGCTTGAGGACTCCACAGAGCGTTGAGGCTTTTAAGAAAAGACAGAAGACATTTTTTTTCTAAAGACTTTTCAGCAAAGTTTTTAGTGTTGTTTTTTTGTGTTGTGGTTTTATTTAATTTTGCTGTTTGTTGTTCCTTTTGGTCATTGTAGCACTTTGAGATCTCCACTGGAGATATAAAGTGCGTTACAAATAAAATTTTTATTATTATTTATATATGTGTTTATATTTGTGGAGATAGACAAGGAGGACACTGACGCCATTACCGGAACATTTTAGAAGGTTGAGTGAGATAAAGATGAAGAGAGCAAAAAAATTGTTGTCTGAATAAAGTCTGCCATGTTTTCTAGATAAGTCTTGAAAGTTCGGGTTAACATATTGAAATATAGCCGATAGACAATTTACATATAACGAGGGCATTTTTGAATTAGCAGCAAATTAGCAACAAACAAATGAAGATTAGTCAGAGTAAGACAGACTACGTGTGTGAATGAGAGGGATCCAAATGGAAAAGTGATGTTACAGGGAGAAGAGATAAACAAGGTGGAATATTTTAAGTACTTAGGATCAATGGAGAGTGTGGAAAAGAGGTGAAGAAGCGTGTGCAGCCAGGCTGGAACGGGTGGAGAAAAGTATCAGGTGTGATGTGTGATAGAAGAGTTTCAGCTAGAATGAAAGGGAAAGTGTAAAAAACCGTGATGAGAGCAGCCATGCTGTTTGGTCTAGAGACAGTGGCACTGAAGAAAAGACAGGAAACAGAGATGGAGGTAGCAGAGATGAAGATGCTGAGGATCCCTCTGGGAGTGATCAGGATGGACAGGATCAGAGGAACAGCACATGTTAGAGGTTTTGGAGATAAAGTCTGAGAGACCAGACTGAGATGGTTTGGACATGTGCAGAGGAGAGGGACAGGGTACATCAGAAGAAGGATGCTGGGTTTGGAACCACCAGTAAAGAGGACTAGAGGAAGACCAAGGAGGAGGTTCATGGATACAGTGAAGGAAGACATGAAGATAGTTGGTGTGACCAAAGAGGATGCAGCAGATAGGGTTAGATGGAAGAAACTGACTTGTTGTGGCGCCCCCTGGAGGGAAAGCGCAAAATGCGGGGAAAAAAGTAGGCTATTGATGAATTAGATTATTTTACTTTGGTGTTTGTTTTTTGATTATTTGCCCAAAAAAGAAAAGCTTATTCAGGTTTTGCTTAAATTCCGACTTTCGTTCTCGACTTTTTCTAATTAGAATGTGGGGCATAGCGGAGAATAAAATCCATGGCCAAGAACTTGGCCTTTGAGTGGCCTCAAAATACTGATCAAGAGTCCAAATGACTTAAACATGAATGAAAAAGAAAACCACTTCAGGCATGAGGAGACATTTATGACTCTATTTATTGGAATCATGTTTTTGCCTGAGTTTTTTTTTGGGCGTCCACTCGGTTTTCTTTCACAATGTCTCACTACGTCCTCCCTATTTTACGTCACCCTCCTCCTTTCTTTCTGCATCGCTAACCGACAAGCAGTTTACTACAAACACATCCTGTACTTCAAACCGTAACTAGAAAACCAGCTGTCCTTGCTTCTCCTTGGGAATCTCACCAGACTGGAAAAGCACATCCGTTCCATTGTTCTTTTCGACACTGTGTATAAATACGTGACATTGAGCCGCGGCTCGTAAAGATAAAAAACCACAATAGATTCAATCTTTGTTTTCTTTCCAAATATTTATTTCCGTGCTTCTTCGTCGGACTACTTGGAATTTACAACTCCCTTTAGGCCTTTTAGGCCTTTTTCAAGGGCACATGTCCTTAATGATTCATTCACGTACACTTTTCGGTTCTATTAGAAGCCCGATTCCCAGTAATTTACGGTTCTAGTCGGATTTGACATCAGGCAGATTTGCGAACGACTACACATTCCTTAGTTTTACTTCAGAAAAAAAAAACTACAAAATCTCCTTATCCTGCTCTGGTCAGGTTGACCTTCGACAGAATCACTCCCCCTTCCTCGCACGTTCTTGGCAACGTAACTGAGAGGAAATAGTTTTAAATAGTTTCCTTTGTTATTCAAATGTTCACCCTGCCAGGCCGGGGACCCAATCATTCACCTCCAGATGTGGACTTTCACATTTCTAGCAGCTTCTTTATCTCCGTGATTTCTGCGACTATCAAACCTGTTGATTGTACCTGTTTGGACTGTAAACTCTACTCATGACGCAAAACGTCGTCCTCTGACAGCCCGGAAGGACAAACAGGCCGAAAGGGAAGTAGAGAAAATTCAAGCTGGTGATATTTAACACCACCTAAAACCTCCCTCTTCAACTCTGTAAACTCACCTGTCTGGTTTTTCAACCCCCTTCCCCGCCAGTGGCCCCTCCCCCTTCAAAGCAGGTAGTATAAAAGTATGCAAACGAGAAGCGAGTTATCTTCTCTGCCCTGGGAGGGAGGAAGATAGCAGGGCTGTGTAAAGTGTGTGCGTGTGTGTGTGGGAGAGAGAGATAGAGTGGAGAAGGGAAGTTTTAATTTGAAAAGACAATTGGATTGAGTCACAGCAATGGGTTTCGGAGTAAGTACAAGATTTTAAACGTTTAAAGTGGAAATTTGTTGAAGTTTGTCTCACTTTGAAAGAAAAGTTTCTGCCTTTCGAGTCCTGACGACGGTTGATGCTGGTTTGGCTGCATGTTTGAACAGCGGAGACCTTCCAACCTTCGCACATACGCTCAGTCTTGTTCCTTTCACTTTTTTCTCGACAGAACGGGAATGATTACAAGCCGGCCAACACCTCTGAAGGTGGCGGCAAGAAGAAAGGCAAGAAAGATGCAAAAGACATGGACGACCTTAAAAAAGAAGTGGATTTGGTGAGTAAACTACGTCCAAACACAGGGTGATATTCTGGGTTGAGTTCAGACGGTCTGACAGGCGCTCTTTGTCTTGGACATTAGTAACAGTGAGGACACTCATGGATGTCACATGAGATCAAGCTTCGGGATTCAGATAATTACAATTCTGATTCCTGTTATTAGATCTCATGGTTGTAATTAACGACGTCAAGAAGTGAGAGCTTGTCTGAGTCGGGATTTGAACGGGTATGGCTCAGATTTGTTGTCATATAGATTGCGAATTTAACGGTCAAGGTCAAGAAAGGAGTTGGGGAAGTTTCTAAAAGTTCACAATAAACTAAATCTTGATTTCATGCCTGAAAAGTTGAAAGAACTTGAGCAATTCCCTGAAGGGCAAGACTTTCCCATGGGACTAGTGTCCTTCCCAAGGTCAGCTTAGATAGAGAAGGACTCAGATTTCACCTTCAAGGTGGTGGGCATTCGTCCAAATGCGATATGTTCTTACAGTTTTCATTCACAGCCAAAAAAAAAACTATCAACACATTACAGCATTTAATCGGAATTTCTTCCATTTCTTGAAAAAAAATCCCAAACTGATCCATTTCTTTCGTCGGCCTTTTAAAGAGCAAGAGCAAGCGAGTTTTCAGACCATAAAACTCCCACATGGTGACATATTAATGATTATTGTTTGTTATAACTGGAACTCAAAGTCCCGCCGACTGAAGGACATCTCAATGGCATAGCAACCTTATCTCTGACCGGCTCTGACCTTCTCCGTTCAAAGCGGCGTTACGAGCAGGCGTGGCCTTTTCATCTGAAGGTTAAAGAACCCAGAAGTTCACCTGAAGATTTTAACTAGGGATCTCTGAAGCAAATATGGCCGACTGGTTAATCATTAGGTCCTATTGGAGATGTCAAAGTCCAAACGCAAGACAATGGGATCGGTTTCCATGGAGACAGGATAACGTGGGATGGGGATAGTGAGTGTCTTGGAAGATCCATACAGTGGGGGAAATTTTCTTCAAAATTAGCAGCAGTTCAGACATGTGATACCAAAGATGGTGGCCTCTGGTTTAGCTAATCCAAAGCAGGAAGCAGAACTGGAACATATTTAACAGACGTACGCAAAAATTGCACTCACGTGGAAAATTTTGCATACTTGTGTAAATTTTTCTCAGAGAAAAAAAAAAATCCTAGCTACGTCTCCGGATTTGCCAAACAAATGTCTATTTATATCCTGCGGGGGAGGGTTTCTCAAATTCTCCAGTTTTATAAACAATTCACAATGTTTAGTCGCAATTATTGTTGAAATAAAAGGTCCCAAAAAAAGCTAAATAATGTTGACGAAAAATAGAATTGCGACGTAAACGCAAGTATTTAAATTGAAAATTTGTTTGGTTTTTATTAATCAACGTGCTTTTTTGCAACAATTATGAACAATTAATTAACATTGAAAAAATTAAAAATAATCAGATCAACGTTGTGAAAAATGAGATCGCGGGTACAAGCAGCCGAAATGAGCTTCCTCTGCAGGGTGGCTGGGCTCTCACTCAAAGATTGGGTGAGGAGCTCGGTGTCTAGCCGCTCCTCCCCCAGGTCGAGAGGAGCCAGATGGGGTGGTTCAGGCATCTGGTCAGGATGCCCCCGAGCGCCTCGCGGGCGGGGTGTTTCGGGCACGTCTTTCCGGCAGGAGACCAAGGGGCAGACCCCGGACCCCATGGAGAGACTATGTCTCACAGCCGGCCGGGGAACGACTTGGATCCTTCCAGGTGAGCTAGAGGATGCAGCCGGGGTGAGAGAGGCCTGGGCTGCCCGTTTGAGGCTGTTGCCCCCGCGACCCGACCCCGGAACAAGCGGAAGATGACGGAACGGAACGTTGTGAAAAAAATTGAGAATTCAGCATAAATTGGTCGCTATGTTTAATAATTTTGTTGACAATCAAAATGTTTGTCTTCGGGTTGTTTTAGTGCCTCTTTGTGGATTTTTAAACTTATAAATATTTGTAATCAATAGTAGTAGTTTTAGATTTTTAAGATTTCAAATTTATATCAAATATAAAGAAATTACGCAGCACGGTGGCGCAGTGGGTAGCACAGTGGCCTCACAGCAAGAAGGTCATGGGTTCAAGTCCCGGGCAGGGACGAGGCTTGGAACACTGGCCTTTCTGTGTGGGGTTTGCATGTTACCCCGTGTCTCCAGTTTCCCCCCACCCTCCAAAAAACATGCATGCTAGGTTGATTGGCCGGTGCCAAATTGCCCCTAGGAATGAGTGTGTGTGTATGGTTGTATGTGTGTTGACCCGCAACAGACTGGCGGCCTGTCATTAGTGTACCCTACCCCCTCGCCTTGAATCAGCCGAGATGGGCTACGGCAACCCCCGCGACCCTATCAACGGTTTAGAAGGTGACTGGGTCGGACAGCTGTAACCGCGCTGTCTGACCAACTCCGGGATGCGGGCAGTTGGCCATCTTGCCGTGAAGCCACCATGCTAGCCACTATAATGTCCTCAATAAAGGTTTAACAATAATATTTATATAAGTCCATTTTGTTGGTAGTCAATAGTATTAAATATTTTAAAGTACAAACCAAACACATTTGTAAAACCTAGTAAATTTGCAATTTTTCTGAACACAAAATATTAGCATAAATCGGAGTTTGGGCACTTTGTTTGGGCAACTTTTGACAGTTTGGAAATCACATGGCAATGTTTACAAGCAGTGCAAGCAAACTTGATAGGTTTGAATTGGGACTGCCCTCTTCCAACCAAGCTGATTGGCTAGCAGTGAATGAATGCCCTCAAAGATAAGCGAGCTGCTAACGGTGCGCACAAATACAGTACATTTTTGCGATGAGTTGTTGATATTGCGATATTGTGTCAAAATCCAGTGAAGGTTCAATGCAAATAGCCTTAAGGAGAACCTGCGATGAAGATTCCCAATGACCTTCATCCAGACAGGATAAAGAGAAAATCAAGGATCCGGATTCCGGTCCGCATCAGATCTTGATTGCAACCGAGAAACTCTGGCGGGTGAGCTTTAGCGAAATGTCAAACACCAAGGTGCCAGTCAGGTGTCACGAATTGGCCGCATGGTTTGTTTGCTCTCAGCAAACATGACGTTCACATGAATCAATAAACGAATATGATTACCGCTTTTTTTTGTACCCAAACACCATGCTCCCAAAAAGGACACACCGACACACGCTCATGCTTTATTCTTATTGGCTGCTTTTCTTTCTCTGCAGGATGACCACAAGCTGACATTGGAAGAACTTCACAGGAAATACGGAACTGACCTCACAAGGGTGAGTTTCCATCGGACCCACTGAACAAGACAGCTAGGGAGAACCCACAGTCCGAAGTGTACGATGACCAGGGTCTTGAATTGGAACGGTTCAGAGACAGTTCTCTCTGGTTTGGGGTTGAATTCTTTTCCCAAGTTGAGTAGGGGGACGGATAGGGTTAGGGCACTACTCTAGTTGATCAACAGTCCTAACCACTTCTTGCATCAGCAGCCGAGGATGGAGGACTAGAGGTAGATCCAGGACTTGCTAGAGGGACTATTTCTCATCGACTTTATTGACCATTCTTTGTTTAAACCCATTTTCGAGGTAATAATTTGACTAATAATTTAAGTCTTTCTTCCTCTGTGTGTCCATTTAGGGTCTTTCCTCCTCCAGAGCGAAAGAGGTCCTAGCTAGAGATGGTCCCAATGCCCTCACACCTCCTCCAACGACACCTGAGTGGGTTAAATTCTGCAGACAGGTAGAAATTGTTCTTATCAATTCAAATTTTATTGCGAGAAACAGCAAATTTTGACTCTCTTCGATCTGGTTTTCAGTTGTTTGGTGGTTTCTCCATGTTGCTGTGGATCGGTGCTATTCTCTGCTTCATCGCTTACGGAATTCAGGCTGCCTCAGAAGACGAACCGGCCAATGACAATGTAAGAAGTACTGATCCAAAAAGTTTGTTTTGGACTTCCTCAAAATATGCTTAAAGCTACTCTTTTCTTCTTCTAGTTGTATTTGGGTGTTGTGCTGTCTGCTGTCGTCATCATCACCGGATGTTTCTCCTATTACCAAGAAGCAAAGAGCTCCAAGATCATGGAATCTTTCAAGAACTTGGTCCCACAGGTAAGACTCCTCATTTGGCTCCGGCTATTTCCCGCTGACTAGCCTGCTCATGTTTGCGATCTTCTCTTTTTTATTTCATAGCAAGCCTTGGTTGTACGTGACGGCGAGAAGAAGAACATCAATGCAGAGGAAGTAGTGGCCGGTGATTTGGTGGAAGTGAAAGGTGGAGATCGGATTCCTGCTGATCTGAGGATCATCTCGGCTCACGGCTGTAAGGTCGGTATTCCGAACAACAAGAAAGTCGCAAGTGATTGTAATAATACATTTTATTTTTAATGTTTTTTATATTTCAAGAAGTCTCAAAGCGCAATGTCGATAAAGACATGTAGCGGTTCTGCGAATTTTTGCACAACAACAACAACAAATAGTAAGATTCGTTTTGAGGGACATTGCAGGTAAAATGGCAACACTTGTCTGTAACCATGGTAACCATAGTTAACATCTTTCTATTCTTTTATTTTCATGGCGACAAAAGCTTTGATTCCTTCCGAAGTTCTTTTAAAACAGGAAACAAAAGACTTTGTAGTGGGTGGGGCTAGATAGTCCATCGATAGGTAATGCCTAAATAGATCTGTTTTGGGGGTAACTGGTAATCTGTTGTTGTTTTAACAGTAACCAGATGAAATGTCGGTGAGTAAAAACATTTTAAAATTGTTCTGTGACCCTCGACATCACATCACCAAAATTGCTTTGGCCATCCCGCATGACCACGCCTTCTTATTCAGAAATTTGAGTTTGATTACTTAGCATTGTCTTGAAAATGTTCCGGCATCTTCCGCTTATCTGGGGCCGGGTCGTGGGGGCAACAGCCTCAGACGGGAAGCCCAGGCTTCTATCACCCCAGCTGCATCTTCCAGCTCACCCAGAAGCGTCCCGAGTCGTTCTCCGGCCAGCTGTGAGACATAGTCTCTCCAGCAGGTCCGGGGTCTGCCTCTTGGTCTTTTCTCGATGGGATGTGCCCGAAATAGCTCAAAAGCAAGGCGCTCAGGGGCATCCTGACCAGACGCCCAAACCTTGAAAATGTGCAAAGCGAATTTCCAAGTACTCGCTCAAAATTCTTATATAAAATAATGTACTATAGAAAGTGACTGAACAGACCAGAATTTTTTCAATAAGCAGCTTGTCATTAATTTCAAAATATCGCCCGTTTGCACGCTTTAAATCCATGTGAGATGCAACATGTATGTATTAAATTTGATTTGATGGGGATAAAACGTTTAAAGTAAGCCAAAAGTAAACCATCAGCTTTTAGGGGGCAGCACAGCAACGTGCTTTATACTTAGAAAAATTCTTGGTTTTAAATTTGACCACAAGAGGTAAATGATCATCCCGATCAAGTTTAACACTTATGTTCCCCAAAACAACTTACAACATTTTCCATATTTTTGCAACAATGTTTAACTAATTTTTTGAAGTTTTGTGGTTTAGTGGGCACTACATATTTTATCTTTAACAAAAAAAATTCCATGCAATTTTGCAGCGGTTACTTTTCACATTTAAAAATTGGCCCAACCTTGACCAAACCACACCGAATAAATCCCAACAATCCTTGGGATCGTTGGGATTAAAAATGGCAAATCAAGATTTGGGACATTTTTAAATGGAATGCTAAGTCCATGTTAACGCTACTTGAAAGTGCCACGAGCAAAAAAAACTTGAGTCAAAAAAAGGACAATTTTGTCCAAATAAGTGACTGTAGGTGTAAAAATGTCCATTTTTTGTTTAACAGCCCACCACCAAAAATTGTCCAAAATTCATTATTATTAAATTATGTCTACGTTCTCCTCCCACTTCCAGGTGGATAACTCTTCCCTAACAGGAGAATCTGAGCCTCAGACTCGTACCCCCGACTTTTCCAATGACAACCCCCTGGAAACGAGGAACATCGCTTTCTTCTCTACCAACTGTATCGAAGGTACGACGAGCTGTTACCACTTCATGGTAACTCCTACGTCCATGATGGTTTTACTGAAGCCAAATGTAGTTTTAAAAATGTAATAAAAAATTAATTAAAGCTCATAAATGTTTGAACGACACATGGAAAGGGGACACATTTGCACTGGGGCTAATAATTAGGGCGCACATATTTTATATGGACGCCATTATTCTTCTAAATATTTTATTTCAGATTTAATGGCATAAAAAGGAAAAACTGGAGAGTAGATTTATTCCTTATTGCTGAAATGAATGGGTTCCAAAAAACGGACTAATTACTTTTCTTATGTTTGCGAACAGGAACTGCCCGTGGAATCGTCATCAACACTGGAGACCGCACTGTTATGGGTCGGATTGCCACTCTGGCATCCAGTCTGGAAGGAGGAAAAACCCCCATTGCCATTGAAATTGAGCATTTCATCCACATCATCACCGGTGTGGCTGTTTTCCTTGGTGTGTCCTTCTTCATCCTCTCCCTCATTCTTGGCTACGGGTGGCTCGAAGCTGTCATCTTCCTTATCGGTATCATCGTCGCCAATGTGCCAGAAGGTCTCCTGGCCACAGTCACTGTGAGTTAAGATCTTGGTTCTTTTAGAAATCATATGGTTATGGTTCGTGTTACCAGCAGGTTTCTGTTCCTAGGTGTGTCTGACCCTGACCGCCAAGCGAATGGCCAAGAAGAACTGCCTGGTGAAGAACCTGGAAGCCGTCGAGACTTTGGGATCTACTTCCACTATCTGTTCAGATAAAACCGGAACTCTGACCCAGAACAGGATGACAGTGGCCCACATGTGGTTCGACAACCAGATCCATGAAGCTGATACAACAGAGAACCAGTCTGGCACTTCCTTTGACAGGAGTTCCGCAACGTGGAGCTCTTTGGCAAGGATTGCCGGACTCTGTAACCGCGCTGTCTTCTTAGCCGATCAGGTCAACGTTCCCATTCTGAAGGTGAATATATCCCTCCAGCCTAGTGCGAACTAAGAACCACCACCCCGCTAGTTTAGCTCAAACTGACCTTGGCTCTTTAACCCATAGAGAGACGTGGCTGGTGATGCTTCCGAAGCTGCCTTGCTTAAGTGCATCGAGCTGTGCTGCGGGTCCGTCGCTGGCATGAGGGATAAATATCCGAAGATTGCCGAGATTCCTTTCAATTCAACCAACAAATACCAGGTGAGCAGTCGACCGACACCAAAAATAGACGAAGATTATGTTCACCTCTGCCCTCTAGTGGCTTCACCAAGCAGAGCCAGGGCATTCTGGTCTTTGGACTCTCTTTCTTGGGGAGAAATAACTTTATAATTGTTTCTGTTTTTTCAGCTCTCAATCCACAAGAACGCAACCCCAGGAGAAACTAAGCACCTGCTTGTGATGAAAGGAGCCCCAGAGAGGATTCTGGATCGTTGTTCCACCATTGTGCTTCAAGGCAAAGAGCAGCCACTGGATGATGAGATGAAAGACGCTTTCCAGAACGCCTACGTTGAACTCGGAGGACTCGGAGAGAGAGTACTTGGTAAAGCATTGTTCTTATCTCGTCCAAACAAAGATGAAAAGTGATTCTGATGAGTGTCTCCTGGTTCCCTCGTCCAGGTTTCTGCCATTTCAACCTGCCTGACGATCAGTTCCCTGAGGGCTTTTCGTTTGATACGGAAGAGGTGAACTTCCCCACGGACAACTTGTGCTTCATCGGCCTTATGGCCATGATCGATCCACCTCGCGCTGCTGTGCCAGATGCTGTCGGAAAATGCAGAAGTGCCGGAATCAAGGTGGGCAACTTGATTTTTACTTTGATTGAAAAATTTCTAATTCCATGGTCCTCGCCCGGAAAAGGGTGGAATGCCCCATGCGGGTCAGGGACACGGTCCTGCCCCAAGTGGAGGAGTTTAAGTATCTTGGGATCTTGTTCACGAGTGGGGGAAGGATGGAGCGGGAAATCGACAGGCGGATCGGTGCGGCATCAGCAATAACTAGGATGCTGCATCGGTCCGTCGTGGTAAAGAGAGAGCTGAGCCGAAAAGACAAGCTCTCGATTTACAAGTCAATCTACGTTCCAACCCTCACCATGGTAACCAGCTGTGGGTGGTGACCGAAAGAATGAGATCGCGGGTACAAGCGGCCGAAATGCGCTTCCTCCGCAGGGTGGCTGGGTTCTCACTCAGAGATCGGGTGAGGAGCTCTGCCATCCGGGAGGAGCTCAGTGTCGAGCCATTCCTCCTCCAGGTCAAGGAGAGCCAGATGGGGTGGTTCAGGCATCTGGTCAGGATGCCCCCTGAGCGCCTTGCGGGCGAGGTGATTTGGGCACGTCCCACCAGGAGGAGACCAAGGGGCAGACCCCGGACCCGCTGGAGAGACTATGTCTCACAGCTGGCTGGGGAACAACTTGGGATCCTTCCGGGTGAGCTGGAGGATGCAGCCGGGCTGAGAGAGGCCTAGGCTGCCCATTTGAGGCTTTTGCCCCCCGCGACCCGACCCCGGAACAAGCGGAAGATGACAGAACGGAACAAATGAAAACTTTCTAAAAAATTTGTCTAAATCTGCTTCTAGATTTCATTATGATATGTTTCTTATTCCTAGGTTATCATGGTCACTGGTGACCATCCAATCACCGCCAAGGCCATCGCTAAAGGTGTGGGGATCATCTCCGAAGGCAACGAGACCGTTGAAGACATTGCCGCTCGCCTCAATGTTCCAATTTCAGAAGTCAACCCAAGGTGAGGATGCTAGTGCTTGTCTTTTCACTTTTCTTTCTTCTACTTTCAGGCCTTCAAATGTATTTTATCGCCTTGATTTCTCCCACAGGGATGCCAAGGCCTGCGTGGTTCATGGCGGTGAGCTGAAAGAATTGACCGCAGAGCAGCTTGATGATATCCTTAAACACCACACCGAAATCGTATTTGCCAGGACGTCCCCTCAGCAGAAGCTGATTATTGTGGAAGGTTGCCAAAGACAGGTGAGTCTCCGATGAAGGGAACACCTTCTGTTTTTGTTTCTGTATAAACGAGAACTTTAATGTCCCCACAGGGAGCCATTGTGGCCGTGACAGGTGATGGCGTGAACGACTCCCCAGCTCTAAAGAAAGCAGACATTGGTGTTGCCATGGGGATTGCTGGATCTGATGTGTCCAAACAGGCAGCTGACATGATCCTGCTTGACGATAACTTTGCCTCTATCGTTACCGGCGTGGAAGAAGGTAAAACAAGAAAAAAGAGGAAAGTTTTGGTAAAAAATTCAGCTATTTTTTATATTTCTAATACCTTCTCTCATCAGGCCGTCTTATTTTTGATAACCTGAAGAAGTCCATCGCCTACACTCTGACCAGTAACATCCCAGAAATCTCTCCGTTTTTACTCTTTATCATCGCCAACATCCCCCTGCCTTTGGGAACAGTCACCATTCTCTGTATCGACCTGGGAACCGACATGGTGAGAGAATAGGTCTAAATTCTTGATTTAAAATTTTAAAAGAGAATAATTAACATTTTCTTTATCATTCCTGGCAGGTACCCGCCATCTCTCTGGCTTATGAAGCAGCTGAGAGCGACATCATGAAGCGACAACCCCGAAATCCTAAGACAGATAAACTTGTAAACGAGAGGCTCATCAGTATGGCCTATGGACAAATTGGTAAACAAAAGAAATAACTCGTATTTTTAACCATTTCCTTGATCTATTGTTAAATCTGAGCAATGCTTGTCCACTACGAACATTTTTTTTTATTTTGTTTTACTCTATTCATCCCTCACCGGGGAAATTTGTTTGCTGCACTCCTTACACCGCAGCAGGCTGCCCTTCAATGGCGCCAATGGTGGGAGAAGTGGGGGTTAGGTGTCTTCTCCAAGGACCCTAGACGTGCTCTCCGTGAGACGCGAACCCGCGACCTTCCGGTCCGCGGGCGAACGCGCTAACGACGCGGCCACCGTCTCCGACCAAACATTGGGAACATTGGAGAACACTGGAAATTGGTCCGGGCATGGTGGTATAAAGTACGATCTCACATGAGAAAAAGTGTTTCCTAAGCCTTTTTTGCCATTGGTCTTGTTTCCGTAGCCATTTTGCCTCATAGCTTATCATTCAAAAGTGGATAGCGGTACTCTGGACGGATCTATCCTGGGCTATTTTTTCATATGTCTCAGGGTTGATAGCAGAACACTTCAGGCAACCTTTTGGTGTCTTTTGAGTGAATTCCTTGTTCACATCAAGAGATTTCCTACTTCTAGTTTGGAATACACAAGTTGCTTGGGGTGACAATGCTCCGACATGCAACAAAGGGGGCCGGGCCAGCCCATCAGAGCTAGAAACCCTTTGGCATTGAATGGATGCTCCCCTTGCCTTTGCAATACTTCAACTGGCCTTTCCTTACTTGCTGTATCGGACATATCGTATGTGGCAGGAGTTGAGTTGTTTGGGCCTATAGCAAACTGGGTAGAACAATAGCATGGTCCAATGAGGCTTGAGGGCTAAACTTGGCTATTCTAATGAAAACCTTTTCTTCAATATCTATAAGTCATTTTAGTCCAACCTCTTGCTGTTGGCCGTAAAAAGTAGTTCTACGTCTAAGAGTTTTGGAATTCGCTGGCTCATGATCACGGGCTTCTTTGTGCTTTTTTCAAGGTAATAGTTGTCAAAGGGTTTGGCAAAGAGGTCCGAGCTTTTCTGCACAGCTGTGAATTTAAGCATTTAATGAACAGAAAGTCACCAACTGAGTTTTTTATTTGGTTTTTACCAGCAATATTTTTAAAATTGAAACAGTGACTTTGCAAATGACCCGAGTCACTGTCGCTTAGTGACTGGGGTCATTCTCTTGGATATTTAAGTAATCATCCTTATCCAAGATGCTTCATTGCATATCTTCAAGAACTTGTCAGAACAATGACATTAATTTTGCAGGGAAGCCATATTTGGCCATAAGCCACACAGTCCTTTGACAAATACATGGTCAAAGGTTTAGGTAAGGTCCACAAAGGGGTGTAGCGGCTAGAATATTGTTCCTTACACTCCTTAATGAAACTCATACCTACTGTGCCTCCCCTAAGGTTGTCTGAACCCGCATAAAATTTTGAGCAGTTAGCCAGGTTCTAGGTACCATTCAATGAATTCGGAAGGGCTCGGGTTAGGTTGTTGTCTGCAAAAGCGTGGGTGCATTCCATGATCAAACGCCTTTGAATTTTTCAGGAATTTTCTCAAACAATGAAAAAAGAAACAATCAAGTGGACTCTTATGACTGTTATCTGTTAGAATTTGTTGGTAGGCTCTGACTCCTGAAAATCTTTGATCTACTCTCATCAGGTATGATGCAGGCCACAGCTGGCTTTTTCACATACTTTGTGATCCTGGCTGAAAATGGCTTCCATCCCATGGACTTAATTGGAATCCGAGTATTCTGGGATGACAAATCTGTAAATGATTTGGAGGACAGCTACGGACAGCAGTGGGTAAGTCACACCGGTGATAGTTGGAAAGCCCAAATCTTTTAGCTTAAATCTCAGAGTTCGTTCTGATCTGTTTTTTTCTCTTTCTACGGTCAGACATACGACAGCAGGAAAATTGTTGAATTCACCTGCCACACGGCGTTCTTCGCTAGTATCGTGATCGTCCAGTGGGCCGATTTGATCATTTGCAAAACCAGGAGGAACTCCATTGTCCAACAGGGACTCTTCAAGTATGTCCAGATCTTAACGCTTTTGATGCTATAAAACATCCATGTTAAATATAAAGCCTCTCTGATGGACCCAAATCAGACATTAAAGAGGAATGCAGTTCGGAGGTAAATAGTTCAAGATTTTTAACAACTTTTCTCATTTTTTCAGAAACCGAATCCTCATCTTCGGACTCTTTGAGGAAACGGCTCTTGCTGTGTTCCTATCGTACTGCCCGGGCATGGACGTTGCTCTCAGAATGTACCCACTTAAGTGAGTAACCACAAATCCCAACACATCGTTTAAAATTCCGTTAATTGTTTTTTGAGCACTTAAAGAAGTGGCGATTTAGTTTTGTTTGTTACTCTGATACTTAACTTATTTATTTGGTACACATTTTAGCAAATTTTAGCATTTTAAAGCCTCGGATTTTCAAAATGGAGTATTGTGTGGTTTTATGTCTTTATGGACACATTGCGCTTTTTTGTGGTATCAAAAACAGATTATACGTTTGTTGTATACATTTTTTTACGCACGTCTGTGAGACATTTCTAAACAATATCTATAATACTTTAGAATTGCACTATTGTGGTTTTAGGGAGGTGGTACAGTCATTCTTACAGCTCATGTATGCATGTAAATTTTAAAATGGCGTTTTTGGGGCGGGGGGTCGGTTCGGAAATGCAATATTTGTCGAAAAAGAGATTATGAATTACATTTTTTAGACGCTGAATCACCCCTCATCTCAGATGCTGCTATGTCTCTCCCTGTGCATATGCACAACACAGCGTAAATCTTGTTTGATGCCGTGAGTTCAGTGCAAAGCACATCAATTTAGCAAAGCTTGCGCATGTTCTTTTATGTTTTTGTTTTGGTGCATTTACATAAAAATGGCGTCCTCTGTTGAGAAAAAAAACAGAGCCTAAAACACTTCAGAACAAAATCCATGGCCAAGGATTTGAATGGCCATGGTGTTGAATATAATATTCGGCAAGAAGACCTTTCAAATTATTTAAACATGTTTGACTGAAATAGAAAACCACTTCAGGTATGATTACATGTGGGAATGTTCTAACGTGGTAGAAAACATGGTTCACGCCCACTTCTTAAAGAAAAAATGTAGTTTTACCAACTCTTGATATAAATTTAGCAGTCTGAGGTTCCAAAGATAGTTTTCCCATTTTTGTTCATTTGTTCGTTATTACTTCTATGTATTTTTGATTTATTTGTTTCGTTCCGTCATCTTCCGCTTGTTCCGGGGTCGGGTCGCGGGGACAACAGCCTCAAACGGGCAGCCCAGGCCTCTCTCTCCCGGCTGCATCCTCTAGCTCACCTGGAAGGATCCCAAGTCGTTCTCCAGCCAGCTGTGAGACATAGTCTCTCCAGCGGGTTTGGGGTCTGCCCCTTGGTCTCCTCCCGGTGGGACGTGCCCGAAACACCTCACCCGCCAGGTGCTCAGGGGGCATCCTGACCAGATGCCCGAACCACCCCATCTGGCTCCTCTCGACCTGGAGGAGGAGCGGCTCGACACCGAGCTCCTCCCGGATGGCAGAGCTCCTCACCTGATCTCTGCGTGAGAGCCCAGCCACCCTGCGGAGGAAGCTCATTTCGGCCGCTTGTACCCGCGATCTCATTCTTTCTGTCACCACCCACAGCTAGTGACCATAGGTGAGGGTAGGAACATGGATCGACTTGTAAATCGAGAGCTTTACTTTTCGGCTCAGCTCTCTCTTTACCACGACGGACCGATGCAGCGTCCTTGTTATTGCTGATGCCGCACCGATCCGCCTGTCGATTTCCCGCTCCATCCTTCCCACACTCGTGAACAAGACCCCGAGATACTGAAACTCCTCCACTTGGGGGAGGGGCATTCCAACCTTTTCCGGGCGAGGACCATGGTCTCGGATTTGGAGACGCTAATTTCAATCCCATTTATTTGTATCCAAATATAATTAACTGGCTGTTTATGTTCAACGACTATTTATTATTCCGACTATTTATTAACTGACTGAAAGATTACGCTAGACGCTTTTTTTCTTTTTTTATTCTAATTAATTGTATTTTTTGTTGTTGACCCATTCAAATTTTAGGCCAACATGGTGGTTCTGTGCCTTCCCGTATTCACTCCTCATCTTCCTTTATGATGAAGCCAGGAGATACATCCTTCGACGCAGCCCAGGCGGTAAGACACGTTTCTTATTTGGCATTGAAATTTAGAATTTGAGTCTAAAATTAATAATGTTGAGAATATTTATGCAAATTTTAAAAAAGGTGTTTTTTTTTTCTTGACTTTTTTACTTTCTGAGTAAATAATCCCAGAATAATTGCGTCCTCACGTAATCTAGTGAACCGTTAAAGAAGACAGTGCCCGGCAGGAGTTGCACCCACAACCCTACCGTAGTTAATGGGGTGACGCTGAGCAAAACCTGTACAGAGGGCAGGCTCTGACGCAGCTGTGTTTTGTGCCCGCTGCATCTGAGCCCCAGAGTACAGATCAGTGAGCATGTCACTTCCCATTCGGGATGAATAATGTGCTAGAGTCCAAAAAAAAAACATAAAAAAACGTCTTTGTGAAATGAAAAAAAAATCGGAGTTATGGTGACATTTAGGATTTCATGAGGCTGTTATATTTAAAGCAGATATCCATTAAAAACGTTCCTAATTTTGTCTTTTGAATTCTAGGATGGGTGGAACTGGAAACATACTACTGAGCCAACACCAGAGGGAGGAGTTTGTTTTCTTCATTGTTGCCATGTTACATTTGTTAAAAGATGGTACGCCAACCCAAATTCAAACAAGTTCGAATTTATTTTAACGTTATGTCGCATTGACAATAAAAACTTGCTTGTACCACTGTGCACCGATGTCTGGACCTTTCTTCTTTTTTGACTAAAGTTTTTGTTTGGCGGGAAAGGAACCATTTTGGTCGGAATTTGGTCGGAATATGGCCTTAGTTTAACGTTCTTTAAACATATGGATTTAAGAATAAAAGAGAAATTTTAAGCTGTTGATCATTTGCTTACAAATGAAAGTACACCTTGTGCCGACATCGAAAATAGATCAAGTACGGTAGAAGGAGAGAACAATAGAAATCTGAGGGTAAGGGTCGGCTTTGATCGGATTTGTCCATCCAACTCAGATCAATACTGTTTGTCAATTCAGTATTTAATCAATAATCTTATCGATACTTTCAGTATGAGGACGAAGACAAACTACGTACGTAAAGTTTGTTCCGTAACTACTTCAAACGTAGAACAAGAGTTTTTATTTGTATCTGCTTTGGAAAAATACAAGCTGCTCTTCCGACCTTTCTGTTCGCAGTCGCTCTGCCATCCTCGTACATTAAAGTGAGAGTGTGAGCAGTTCCTACTCTTCCTCCTCTTCCTCCTCTTTGCGGTGGAGCAGGAAAGCAAAAAAGAAGAGATGGTTTGTCTTTTAAAGACAAATTCAAACCAAAGTGCATACCATGTCTGTGCCGTAGCTATGCCGCTATGTACGTACCGTTAAAAATACTGTTGAAGCTAAAAATAATCCGTTCCATTCGTTCCGTTCCGTCGTATTCCGCTTATCCGGGGCCGGGTTGCAAGGGGCAACAGCCTCAGACCGGAAGCCCAGGCTTCTCTCACCCCAGGTGTATCCTCCAGCTCACCCGGAAGGATCCCGAGTTGTTCCCCAGCCCCAGTGAGTCCAGGGTATGCCTTTTGGTCTCCTCCTGGTGGGACGTGCCCAAAACACCTCACCAGCGAGGCGCTCAGGGGGAACCCTGACCAGATGCCCGAACCACCCCATCTGGCTTCTCTTACCATGGTGGAGGAGCAGCTCGACACCGGGCTTAATGCCCCTGGTAGGGTCACCCCAAGCAAACAGGTCCTAGGTGAGAGGACGGACAAAGCGCGGCTTAAACACCCCTCAGAAGAAGTCAAGCATGGCCAAGTTGCCCTTACCCAGACATGTGGGTCACCGGGGCCACTCCTTGGAGCCAGGCCGAGGCCAGGGGCCTAGGGGCCAGGCTTTTACCCATTGGGCCCGGCCGGGCTCAGCACGAACAGGAGACATAGGCCGCCCTTCCCGTGGACTTACCACCTGCAGGAGGGGCCATAGGTGTCGGGTGAAAGAGGAGATAAGTAGGGGGGAAACGAGACAACGGTGCAGACATCAGGGAGAGGCAATTAGGCCCAGGTGTATTGAGTTAGGGCAGGATTAGGAGGGGGGCAATGTTCCGGAGGATCATGACAGGTATTCAATATTCAACACTGATATTATGTAGATCCTATGATGAGCCCCCAAAGCCTCTTCTGCCAACTGCCAAAGTGGGTTTGATTCCCACTGGGCCTATGCCTAAGTGTGCTAGGGGAAGACACCATCCCACCATTGACGCCATCTTGGCTACCTGCTGATGTGCAATGCAGCACAGAAAATTTCTTATTTGAGGGATGAATACAGTATGTTAAATAAAAAAAAAACCTGAATATTATCATCGCTGTAACCAGACATTAACATGGGAAAAAATTGGGATGCCACATAGTTTTTATTGATTACTTTATTCCAGAGCTTCTCAATTATTTTCTGTTGCGCCCCCCCTAGGAATAAGAAAATATTTCCCCCCCCCCCACTCTCCACCATGACTATAGTTAGTATCATTGGTCTATGAAATTGTTCTAAGTACACCTCTACATAACATTGTATCCTCATTAACATTAAAGACAAAAAAAGAAAGTGGATGTGCAATTACACTTTATTGTAGTACAGCAAAAAAAAAACCATGTTCCACAGGGTCACATGCGTGCCCCCTGGCATTGCGCCCACCCCACTATTTGAGAAGCACTGCTTTATTCATTGGTCAGCCAAGTGTAGCTCTGATACCAAATAAAAAAATCAAAGAAAGTTCCAACTTCAAATTCTTGAATCTTAAAGGGATTTTATCACAACTCTGAAAAAATATTAAATGGTATTAATATTAAAAACAAAAAGTAAAATCTGATTCTATCTGATTTTTTCTGGGTCTCACACAGATGTACAGTATATGTTTTTAAAGCCCTCCTTCTGTTTTTCCCAGAATCCTTAGTTGTTCCTAACAGCATGCCTGCAGGTTGCACTGAGAAAGAAGACGAATCAAGAGGTCGGAGGCCATCTGACCCAAAAATGTTTGATCTTTCCTCTTAAAGTGTCTACGTGCCTCTAAGCACGCTTTATCCAGAGGTGAAATTAAACTTTCCAGAAACATCGAGTTCGTGACTTCTTCCAAAAATAAGTTCTGTGTGATCAAAGTTTACAAGTTAGCCCACATGTAGTGGTACTCACCAGGGACGGTGAAGGTTAGAGTTCATTTGGCAGTATTCTTTAAACACTCGTGTTTATTCTGGGAATTTAACTCCGGCCACCTGGAAAAACTCTTGGACTCCATCTTTACGAGCGAGTTAGAACACACTGCTGTGATGTTTACGTGTATAAAATACATTCTGCTAAATTATTTCTTGTGTATAAGAGCAGATACGAGTAGTACGAACGTTCTGAGGATTTGTTTGGAAGTTTTGTTGGATGTAAATAATCACGAAGTCTATACGTCCAGAAATAGGCGACATATGGGCGACATATTGAAGAGTCGCGCCGACATTGAACAGCAAAGGCCTCACAAAGATGACGCTTTGTATTTAGTAATCCATTGGTCATCAAATTTGGTCGTCAAATTTTTCTGTTCCGTTCCGTCATCTTCCGCTTTTCCGGGATCGGGTCGCGGGGGCAACAGCCTCAAACGGGCATCCCAGGCCTCTCTCACCCTGGCTGCATCCTCTAGCTCACCTGGAAGGATCCCAAGTCGTTCCCCGGCCAGCTGTGAGACGTAGTCTCTCCAGCGGGTCTGGGGTCTGCCGGTTGGTCTCCTCCCGGTGGGACGTGCCCGAAACACCTCGCCCACAAGGCGCTCGGGGGCATCCTGACCAGATATCCGGACCACCCCATCTGGCTCCTCTCGCATTGGAGGAGGAGCGGCTCGACACCGAGCTCCTCCCGGATGACAGAGCTGCTCCCCCGATCTCTGAGTGAGAGCCTAGCCAGCCTGCGGAGGGGGCTCATTTCGGCCGCTTGTACCCGCGATCTCATTCTTTCTGTCACCACCCACAGTTGGTGACCATGGTGAGGGTAGGAATGTAGATCGACTTGTAAATCGAGAGCTTTGCTTTTCGGCTTAGCTCTCTCTTTACCACGACGGACCGACGCAGCGTCCTAGTCAAATTTTGTCGTCAAATTTGGTCGTCTCTGGACCAAAGAGTACCCAGTTCGATTCCTACTCAAGTCATGCCAAAGTGTCTCTAGAGTAGACACCTAATCCCCAGTTCCTCCCGCCATTGGCGCCATTATGGCTGCTTGCTGCGGTGCAATGCTTCCGTTCCATTCCGTCGTCTTCCGCTTATCCCGGGGCCGGGTGTGATTCTTATTATGTTTAAGTAATTTGATATCTCACTTGTTGAGTTCTCGGGTACTACTTGAACGCCAGATTGCTCTTCGCGGTTGATTGTGGTTTATACCACGCCCTGCTTTTGTAAGCAGGAAGTGTCTAGCAGAAGCAGGGCGGGTGCTACACTCACGCTAACAAATGGCCCGGAATAACGGGTAGCAAAAGAAGCGGGGAATTTAGTATCAAAACAGAAGGGGAACGGAAAAAGTGTATTTTCGACTTTTTTTGACGACTATCGGGATTCTGAGATAACAAAAGGTACTATTTTTGCAGGTGGAGTATTTTAATGCATGTTTTAACTGTTTTAATTAATTTTATTTACTTCACCTGCTACTGAGAAGTGGTGCAATGCCAAGAGAGACATTGGGGAGCCCTCACATGGACTGTACAGATGGTGACACGGTGGTGTGTCAGCCCGCAGGGGAGTTTAGGAGGCTCCCCTAAACAAAGTCCCAATGGTTAATGTGGTGGCGGTATGGCCGAAAATGTTCCTGAAAGCGGCAGTATGGGCAAGGCGGTTAGCGCAAGCAGCGGCCAATGGAGGAGGTTCTCACAGGCGGCAGTCCGGGCCAAGCGGGAAGCCCATGGGCTGCGGATAAGGGAAGTCGAGTTGCCTGCAGGCTACACATATGGACGAGGAAGTACCCGCATGCAGCAAACAGAAACGTGGAGGCGCCCGTGGGCCGTACCCGGAGAAGTGGACTTCTCTCGGCGTAACTCTTGTACAGTATTTACCAAAAAATTTGATGCAATTAAGGGCAAAATTAAAATACAAGGAAGATTGTTTTCGTTTTTGCTGAGATCTACCTCCAAACAGATGGAGACGTCAGAGAGACGGGAAGGGACAAAACGAGGGTATCATCGCCCTTGTCAAGAACAGACGGTGGGATTCTTTACACGTCACCGTGAAGGAGAGAATCTGCATCCAGGGGACAAAAACTCGACACCTTTGGGTTTCAAATCCTGTAGGTTGCACGAGTCATTCTTGTTTCACGTTTCACCAGATGGTCGAACAGATGTGACCTATGAGACGTTCACTCGGTCGGTACGTGTCTACAAATACGCCATTTTAACCCAAACAAGACTTCTTGTACACTGAAGGAAAAGAGATGCCCATCTAGAACACAGAGTGAGTGTTGGCGTGGTGAAAGAAACTCTGATGTGTGCGGGTTCATTCGACCTGCTGAACACAGTTGTGTGCTTGTGAGAAAGTTGGCAGAGGCAGTGGAAAATTTGCGAGCCAGAGGCGGTGACGTTGGCACTACTTCCTGAAAATCTTTTCAACACTTTGACTAAACAGTTTGTGTCAGAGTGACTCCAGCCGTTGTCGGACAGAACAAAACCTGGTTGGACTTGTGAAGCGAACCAGGGAAAAGGAAATTAGATGAATACGTTTTGAAAAGGTTCTTTGGCAAAAATTGTGAGCTTTTCAGCAGGTTGAAATTTGTGGCAAGGCCGTACCCTAATTTAGATATGCACCAATCTCCTCCGAAAAACTTGTTGCACATCAAGCAGGGTCCTGCCCCAAGTGGAGGATTTTAAGTATCTCGGGGTCTTGTTCTTGAGTGGGGGAAGAATGGAGCGGGAGATCGGCAGGCAGATCGGTGCGGCGTCAGCAATAACTAGGATGCTGCATCGGTCCGTCGTCGTAAGGAGAGAGCTGAGCCGAAAAGTAAAGCTCTCAATTTACAAGTCGTTCTACGTTCCTACCATCACCATGGTAACCAGGATCTACGTTCCTACCCTCACCGTGGTACCCAGGATCTATGTTCCTACCCTCACCATGGCAACCAGGATCTACGTTCCTACCATCACCATGGTAACCAGGATCTACGTTCCTACCATCACCATGGTAACCAGGATCTACGTTCCTACCCTCACCGTGGTAACCAGGATCTACGTTCCTACCCTCACCATGGTAACCAGGATCTACGTTCCTACCCTCACCGTGGTAACCAGGATCTACGTTCCTACCCTCACCATGGTAACCAGGATCTATGTTCCTACCCTCACCATGGTAGCAAGGATCTACGTTCCTACCCTCACCATGGTAACCAGGATTTACGTTCCTACCCTCACCGTGGTAACCAGGATCTACGTTCCTACCCTCACCATGGTAACCAGGATCTACGTTCCTACCCTCACCATGGTAACCAGGATCTACGTTCCTACCCTCACCATGGTAACCAGGATCTACGTTCCTACCCTCACCATTGTAACCACGATCTATGTTCCTACCCTCATCATTGTAACCAGGATCTGCGTTCCTAACCTCACCTATGGTCACCAGGATCTACGTTCCTACCGTCACCATGGTAACCAGGATCTACGTTCCCACCCTCACCTATGGTCACCAACTGTAGGGGGCGACCGAAAAAATGAGATCGCAGATATAAGCGATATAAATGAGGGCGACTGTCTGGATTGAAGACCTTGAGACACTTGAACTGCATTACCTTGAACAAAATGGTATTTAGTACCTGTCTGAAAACTGGTCAGGTGAAATTTAGAAATCATGGCCCAATTAATCCAAAAGGATCACATCGTCTGCAAAGAAGCAGAACCTAAAACCGAGGGCTTCAAATCTTTCTTTCTGAAACTCAATTTTGACGAATTGGATTAAGCAGTTCAGAAAATTGAGATCACAAAAAAATTAAACAAGAACTAATTTGATTAAAATATGTCAGCGTTCATTGTTTTAATGGTTAAATCTGAGATTTTCATTTTTTATCAAATGGAAGAATAAAAACGTCCAAAAAAAGGTCCAAAAAACTGAGCACAGACAAAAAAAAGACAACCCATATGGAGCACAAACAGAATCCCTTCACCAGTCTATTTATACCGACTCTAAACTATCCGAACAAGCCAGCATGAGCGGAAAATGTGGGTTATTTTTACTGGAATGCTTTGAAGTCAAATCCACGGACATCACAGTTTTTCTCCCTTGACATACTTTAAAAGATTTCGCTCTGCTTGTTTGTGGGCTTCCCTTTTTTTTACACTTGGCTTTAGGATAAAAAAAGGTAGCCATGTCGGGTTACGGTTAACTATTGGGTTTATAAATTTACTTTAGAGGCTCTATTTTTTTAATTATGATTATTGACCATTTTTGATTAACTGTCCAAATTGGGTCGTTCAGATTGGTGACTTGTTTAATTCAATTCAATTTTATATGAATAGCCCAAATTTACAGAATTTTAACACAAATACACAGCAAGAAAAATAACAAACAAATGCTAACTAAACAAGACTAGCACATTTATGCCCTTAGACTCTCCTTCACGGTGAGGAAAAACTCCTAAAAAAACCCATCAGTGGGAAAAAATAAGAAATCTCGTGGGGATCCACATGAAAGAGAGATCCCTCCCCCGGGACGAGCAACCAATGAGTCAAAGATTATTGTTTAAATATTAGATTATTCTACTCTACAGTTAAATATCTAAAGAAGTCAATAGATGTTCTTCATCCTGATGGTAACACGGTGGACTCCTCAGCCCAGTGATACCCTGGACGGGGATGAGCAGATGGATTTCATACTGATGGAGCGGGGATGATGAAGCGGGGAGGTCTCCTCGGTGTGGCCATGCCCAGGACAGGAACGCAGAGTCCTGAATGGGGCTCTCTCCCAGAGAGGAGGGAGAGAGGTGGACAACATGTGAACTGGATTGTACCAACTAGCAGTGTAATTCTAAATAAACAGACAATAGAGAACAATGAATGAGATAGAAAGCCAGGGGTTAGGGTAGGGGGTACAGACCCTGGTTAGGGTATGGGGGTAAAAAATGTAGGAACACTGTTTAGGATGTATGTCGCCTCTTGCCTGATACAAGCTACGTTAAATTCTTGGATTCCTGCAAGACAGTTTTCAGAAGATGGATCGATGGCGGGACAAAAAAGCCTATTAGTGATTCCACCACTTTCGAGCCAAGCGTATCATTTTTCCATCCCATCCAGACACGTAGAGGAAATGAATCTTTAATGGCCGAGTGGATTTATTTTAAAGAGTTATGAGGACGATCTGTCATCTTTCAGATTTACAAGAGGAACTAAGTCTTGGCAATCAATTGGAGAGGATAGTGGAAAGCAAGAGAAAACAAAATTTTGGACTCAAAAAAGATTTCAAAATGTGACCAAAAAACAGAACCACGAGCGGATTCATAGCAGGGTTTTATTTCGCAATATGGCAGACTTTTATGACCATAACTGCTCTCAAGGGCAGCCGGTCATTAGTTTTTATCAAATCTATGAAGAAACAATACAGTTCCCAATGCCTTAAAGGGGTACGCTGCCTTTTTATTGTACTTACTTACCTAAAACAACTTGGATTTTCTCTTAACATCTCAAAAATATGTACAAAACAAGACGGGTAGTTTTCGGGAAGGGTGGACAGCAGCGAAGAAAACCAGGTTGCTATGGTTACAGTTAATCGATCAAGCAGACTTTCTTGCAGGAAGGCAACGTCTGTCTGTAAATACAATGACTAGGGATAGGTATCGAGAACCCGATTTTTTTCAGAACCGATTCCGCGGCCGTCATTTTGACCGATAAGTGCTAGTCCAAACGGATCTACTATCGATGGTGGTCACACCGAGCCGCAACATATTTTGCTACAAGTACCTTGCGCACGTGTTGTGGGATCACTGCTATTGGGCTTCAAAGCTCCATTTTGAAGCCGAGGCAGGTGGGATGGCAGAATGTACAAAGCAATTTCGGGTTAGGCTTTATTTTACCAAAATCAATGCCGACAACGCACGTTGTCTAAAGTACAATAAAGTATTTTTATATAAAGGTAGAACCACAAGCACTTTGTCCAAACCCGTTGCCAAAATCCACAGCATTCAGACTGAAAGACTTATTGTGATTGCCGAGCGCAACAGGTATACTAATAAATTACGCCACAAGCACGCTTGAAAACACACGCACTCCATGTTTTATCATAAAAAACAATAAAACAATATAAAAAGTTTAAAGGCCTGTTGTGTACCCCATCACCAACTTTGCAGAGAATCCCTGCCTCCTGATTGGATCAGAACATAGGCCGTTAAATAATATTTATTGTTATTATTGTGTAACTTAAGTGTGTATTTAAGCTAGGTATATTTTATTTAAATATTGTTCTGTTTGTGAGTTCCACTGTGTCAGGAGAGTGGTCTGTTCCCCATCTGTTTCCCCCCTTCTTTTCTGTGTGTGTGCAACAAGTCACACCTGAAACCCATCTACTCATCTGCTGCAGCATAAATGGATCAGTTTTTGACACACTCTTCACCAGATCGTTTGTTTATCATGCTTGTCCTGTTAACCAGTTTTTGGCTCCAGCTTCTACGCCAGAACCAGCCTAATTAATCCGGTTTTGTCTTCTTTATTTGGATTTTTTATCAATCTAATAAATCTGCTTGTGATTTTTTTCATCTGAGCCTTTCTGTTGTCTCAAAGGCATAATTTTGGCCTCAGCTCCACGTCATGACCCACTGTGATCCAAATTAAAGTTTTTATGTTCATAATACTTATTTGTTTGCTTCTAAAAGTATCGATAAGAGATCCGTTAAAGACCCGGACCGATAAGCGTATCGATAAGAGGACTAGATCGATAAATCCTCATCCGAACAACAAACACAGTACTTCTGTAGATGTGGAACATTTTTAAGCACTGAGCGTCCATCTAGATTATTTATTCAAGTTATGAGGCCAAAATTAAAAACAAGAAGCTTTTTATCAAATACGTTCATCTATTCGTAGAAAAAAATTTGATCATACTTAATACAAGCTTTCTGTAGATGGAGAAGAAATTATTCCATCTCAAGCACGAGGACCGCTTGCTTTCATACCCAGCATCAGAACGCGGTGCACGAGCAGCTGGTGCATTCAGATGTGGAAATCCTTTTTAAAATGATTATTAATTTAGCGACATTGGTTTCTTGAAGATAGACGGTATCCTTACCTCAACTTCAGAAGTTATCCTTCTGGGTCGGATTCATCCCGACTTCTCAGTCCATCCTAACACCATGCTTACAGATACTCAGTACCAACTATAGATGAATAGTTGGTCATTTTCTTTCTACCCTTAATAGCAAGTGAACTACCATCTTTTAAATTCAGACAAAATGTTGACAAATTTTTATAACATGATCGCAAAAAATGTTTAATAACTTTCCCACCGATTCAACAAAGTTTTAATAGTCTTTTAACCATCGGTCATAAAGACAGCGATGCCAAGTTTTCGGCTCCTCAAAAAGGGAGATTTTGAGGCAGGGCCAAAAGGAGGAGGGGCTATGACATAACATGACATCACATCCGCCAATAGACAACATCCGCCATGACAGTTGGGGTAAAACAAACCCTTCAAAACATGAGAAAGCAGCTGGAAAATTGTGCGTCTTACGTGTGTTACCACCTAGTATTATGTATCAGTAGGAAGAGGAATTTGTTTGTTTTGTTTGTTCGCGATTTGTTTTGCGACTCACGCACATAAGCTGTCGCATGACCAAAGTTCCCGGAAGTCCGACTTCTTCCATACGTTCACAAAAAAACAATACCTGCAATAGACATGCAGATCGCTACTAGCGGCTTTGTAGATGCACAGCAGCAGGAGATGCCATGTGCTTTGCCTTTTTGTACCAAATCACGTTCATGGAATGCACTCGAGTGTTAATCACGCGGGAGTTTTATTAGACTTACAGCTGAAACGGCTTGTTTTATATCTAAACCAAACCAGACTCAACCAAAAAGGACAGGACTCGTTTTTTTGGGACCTGACTCGAGCGTATTTTATTGAACGTTTATAACTGTTAAAAACATGTATAAAATTGGTCCTGTTTCATAAACAAGGCACGCATAGTCATGTCAATGTTCAGTGTTCATGTCATTACTATCATTATTGTATTATCATCTGCACATTCCATCTCATAATTGGTCTAAAGAGTAGTATCAAGCATTCGCTAATATAAAAACACGTTCCGATTTATTTTCACACGGGTTAAAATTTTAAATTCCGAGCAGCAAGACAATATTCATGCAAAGACGGGAGTGGAGGAGAAGATGCGGGTTGATTGCTCCGACGACTCTTTAGTAGTAGGTTTCCCGTTCCACCCAACCTAAAATAAACAGAAAGAGAGACCGTAAGAAGATGGAGTTACTCCAGTTAAAGCGAGAGAATCAAAGAAGGAATGATCGTACACACCTCCTGGGCTGCGTCTGAGGATCAGCTTACGGATTTCATCGTAGATAAAGATGAGCAGGGAGTATGGGAAGGCGCAGAACCACCAGTTAGGTCTGGAAGACACAAAAAAGAAAATGAAATGAAGAAGTTCGCGGATAAGGGATTGAGGACGATTGGAGACTTACTTGAGAGGGTACATTCGGAGGGCGATATCCATTCCGGGGCAGTAAGAGAGGAAGGCGGCCAGGGCGGTTTCTTCAAACAAGCCGAAGATTAAGATCTTGTTCCTAAAATTACAATAAATAAGATAGTTAATATTTGATTCAAATTGGGTCGTTAAAGAGTGTCAAAATGGGTGCAAATGAACTGAAAATGCGCCAAAAATGCGCCATTATAGCTGCTATTATCAGCAGGGGTCGCCAAAGTAACAGCGTTAAAAACACCGGTAACGTTATTGTTAGGATTTCAGTCACCCGGCCCAAGAAGGCGTTGGCCTAGTGACAGAAATACCATCTTTCGACCAGAGAACCGGGTTTCAATCTCACTGGGCTAAAGATTTCCCTGGGATAAAAATGGAGGGGCAAACATAAAAAGAATTCCAGTCACACACAACTTGCGCCCCAAAATGTCTCCTTTCAAGAGACGCTTAAAACGTAGAGTCAGAACTCTACACACATGAGAACAACGCAGCAGCCAGAGAATTTAACAGGGAGGAATGAATGGCACGAAAAGGGACGACGCAACAAGACGACCGGCGCCAAGTAAAGAAGACTAAAAAAATTTAAAGGTCCCCTATTATGCAAAACTGACTTTTATGAGGTTTTAACCTTTTATTTTACTTAGTACTACCCCAAACAATCCCCCAAAGTGTGTTTTATTGTGATTCATGCTATTTTGAGATATTTAAATTCAAAGTAAGGGGCGTGTTCTCCAAACCTCTAACGACTGGTGGAACATAGTGACGTACATCTGTTTTTTGTTCAGCCCCCTGCAGCTCAAACACGAATGAATGAAAATCACAATGAATGACAACCAATCGCAACCAACGGGGCGGGTCCCGGGAAAAAAAAAAAGAAAAAAAGACTGAAACAAGCCGTTTTGAGTTCCGGGTTGGAAACTGCGCTCCCAAACAGGGTATTATTTAAAACCTTTTGTGTTGAGATTGTGGCGGAATGTAAAATTATGCATATCAGATACATAGCACTGGATAAAATAAGGGAAAAAAGGCATAATAGGGGACCTTTAAGGGAACGAAACGCAACTCTGGCTACATCCTTAGCTTCTACTCTACACCTTGTATATGGAGAAAGTTTTAAAATTCTATTCTTAATAACGACGTGTTTGAGCCCGAGTCATGGACGGTTAAAAAGTTTCGGCTCAATACCCCGCCTTAAAAGTGACACTACTTGTTTGGCGCGGATCAAGTATAAAAACTGAAAATGGTGGCGCTTTTTGTGACTGAAGATGACAAAAATGGAGCTTTCCGAGTTAGCATCGCGACTACATATCGTGATGGGGCGTTTGTCGGAGTGAAAATAAACGTTCAAAGAGGGGTGGAAAATGGTACGAACCAAAAGGGAAAAGTGCGTGTGCTTACTTCATGCCTTGCTGGAATACAGAGTTCCTCCTGGTCTTACAGATAATCAGATCGGCCCATTGGACGATGACGATACTAACGAAGAACGCCGTGTGGCAGGTGAACTCTACGATCTTCCTTTGCTCGTAAGTCTGTGAAACAAACACCCCTCAATGAGTTAAACAGTTACGCTTCGCGATTAAACGCCCGGCGGTAGAGGTAACCCACCCACTGCTGGCCGTAGCTATCCTCCAGGTCGTTGATGTACTTGTTATCCCAGTCCACTCGGATTCCGACCAGTCTGGAAGGCAGGAAGCCATTTTCAGCCAAGATGACAAAGTAGGTGAAGAAACCGGCGAGGGCCTGGATCATTCCTGAAAAAACACCACCAAAAATGAGAAAACTATGACACCATCTGGGATGAAGCCCGTCTGCTACATCATACTATAGGTGTTTGAGAGGTCAGACTTGTCAGTGGTTTATTACCAAAAAGGGAAAACGTACAAAAGACAAGCAGCTTTCTTTTATCGTCTCTCCGACACCCTCCTCCTCAGTCAGCATGACTATTTATGGCCAGGCTACTCTCTGGTTTATCTTAGTGGGAAAAGCCCCACATCTGCTCCACACCAGTAGGAATAACGCACTCCGTTGCTCTGGATTGTTGACCCGAAAGTACTTAAACACCACCTTCTGTATCTCTTCTCCTTCCATTTGGATTCCTCTCATTCACATATGTACGCCCGTCTTATTGGGGCTAAACCTCATTCCCTCTTTTTTTTTTTGCGGGCAGGTTCTTTTATGACTACCATCCACTAGGTGGGGTAGTTTTTGCGATTGATAGTCAGTAGCAAAGAAGAGTGGGTTGCTATGGTTACAGGAGAGCTCATTGTTGTGAAATCAAACTGATAAATATAAATAAATATGCTTTCATCCATTTTTTTTTTTTTTTACATAAACACAATGAAATCAACCAAAACAAAATGGACGCTACCGGTAGATCTTGATCACCACGGTACATCTGATGGTCTATCATGGAATGCTAGTGTGCCGCGGAACACTGTCTCCCTCCGATAATCTAGGGCACAGGTGGGCAAACTTTTCGGTTCGCGGGTAACATTGAGTGCTAACATTTGACTAGCGGGTCGGAACAGGATCAGATGGATGGCATGCTTCATAACCGCTAGATTAGACCGATAGAATAGCGCTAGATTTTAAACAAATCGCTAAATGTTACATCAAGAGCGTAAAATTTAAAATCTAGCAGCGCTAGGTCTGAAATCAAGTGCGATAGCGCTTAAAAACGTGCTTTTCGCGGCGCTAGGTTTGAAATGTAAGCGCTTGATGTAACATTTTGTTTGTTTTAACATCTAACACGCTTGTTTACGTGCGTGTATTGGCCCCGATGGCTTTCTATATCTAGGCACGCTGTTTATTTTGACAGCTACGCATTACGGAGACACACATTTTAATTGGAGCAGTGTTGTTGTTTCTTTGGCGCCATCTAGTGACAAAACATCAGAATTGCAGAAAAATTATTTAATTTTTTCAAATTTGGCGGGCCGGATTAAAACGTTTAACAGGCCGCATGTGGCCCGCGGGCCATGCTTTGCCCATGCCTGACCCTGCTTATGTCGAAAAATATAGTAGCAGTGATTTACCGATTTGTCCGTATGCGATGCTGATGAGTCTCTCGTTTACTAATTTATCGGTTTTAGGGTTTCGGGGTTGTCGCTTCATGATGTCGCTCTCAGCTGCTTCATAAGCCAGAGAGATGGCGGGCACCTGAAAAACACACGTAAAAATAATGAAATATTTCAAAATAAAACAACCCAAAAGTAAAAATCGGTGGGAAATTGATCTCACCATGTCGGTTCCCAGGTCGATACAGAGGATGGTGACTGTTCCCAAAGGCAGCGGGATGTTAGCGATAATAAAGAGGAGGAACGGTGTAATCTCTGGGATGTTACTGGTCAGAGTGTAGGCGATGGACTTCTTCAGATTATCAAAAATAAGACGACCTGTTGAAAAAGTCAAAGGAGTTCAAACAACACGGATTTTCGATTGAATTTCAACCTCAAAGTCTCCATCCGAGTTTCCTTTTATCTACCTTCTTCCACGCCGGTAACGATGGAAGCGAAGTTATCGTCCAATAGGATCATATCAGCAGCCTGTTTGGACACATCGGATCCGGCGATTCCCATGGCGACACCAATATCTGCTTTCTTTAGAGCTGGGGAGTCGTTCACGCCGTCACCCGTCACGGCCACAATGGCTCCCTACGAGATTGGACTATTTTAATTACACGACTAAAATAAATAATTATAGGTTGGATTTATAACAGTAATTATCGTAGAATAACGAGCTCAATCTATAATGAGTTCTGTAATGAGTTCATGAATATTTACGCGGGTGCTTAGCGGATGTTTAGCTACGGTTTAATTTAGCCGTTTGGCTGCGGCTTGAAGAGATTGTTGAAGACGGCGAGGCCCACCTGTCTCTGGCAGCCCTCCACGATGATCAGCTTCTGCTGAGGGGAAGTCCGGGCGAACACGATCTCGGTGTGGTACTTCAAGATATCGTCCAGTTGCTCCGCTGAGAGGTCTTTCAGGTCGCCACCGTGCACCACGCACGCCTTGGCATCTCTGTTAGGAAGTCAGATTAAATGGTCACGCTTTGCTTTGGGGAATTTACCCACCAATCCGGCCTTAGTCTACTGAGCACGACACTATGCCAGAACGACGATCAGATGGACTATGTCGTTTCCCGTTTTCAAATAGCAGGGTGTGTCCTTTCAACAAGCGCGCTCCTGATTGGCAAAATGGTTGCCCTGTGAAATACTTTACTAGCTTTAGCCTCTACTGTTGGTGAGTAACGTCTATATTGTAAGTAAAAAAAATAAAAATACGCGAAAACACTTTAAAATAGAAAATTCCGCTGCAGTACCGTCTTCAACCTGAAGAGGGAAGCACTAAATCTAATAAATGTTGCTAAACATCCTAAAAATTATATAAAACAGTAACGCTAACTAAATGCATTACTACCATTGGTGACGTTAGCGCGTTACCTGGATGCTAACCTGAACGAACGCTAGCATTAATTTTGGCAATGCTCGCAATTCCGACTCTTGACCTTCAAGAGGCGTGTTTGAGAGACTGTTTTGTACCAAAATTGCAACCTGTAGCGTCAGCAAAAAAAAAACAAAAAAAACGCTTTAAACCAAAATAAAGATTCAATTGCAGTACGGTCTTTAGTCTGAAGATGGCAGCACTTAGTTTTCATTTGTGAAAATTTGACACATGCGGCAAAATTTTTTTAAAAAATTGAATGCTATTCGTAATAAAATACTGGGCTTAATTCACAATACGATATTTGTAATCCCAACTCTTAACCACAAGGGGGCGTATTTTGTGCGATTTTTTTTTTTAAGGCAAAAGACACTTAAGATAAAAAAAATTCCCTTTTTAACAAAAAAAGATGTGTTTTTGTCTCACTAGTGAAGTCATTACCTCGGATTAACTTCGTTTATCGGGATGTTCAAACGAGCGGCGATGTCCTCAACGGTTTCGTTGCCTTCGGAGATGATCCCTACGCCTTTAGCGATGGCCTTGGCGGTGATTGGATGGTCACCCGTCACCATAATGACCTGGAAGTAGTAGTGATGGGTGGTTATTTATTTTTACTGCAACAAAATCCCCTCCAACAAGTAGTGCGGAGTGTTTGGAGAACCTCTCACCTTGATCCCAGCACTCCTACATTTGCCCACGGCATCTGGCACGGCAGCACGAGGAGGATCGATCATGGACATGAGACCGATGAAGCAGAGTTTCTCCGTGGGGAAGTTGACCTCGTCCGTATCGAATGCGAAGTCTTCGGGGAACTGATCGTCGGGTAGGTTGTAATGGCAGAAACCCAGCACTCGCTCTCCTAGCCCTCCCAGTTCTAGGTAGGCGTTTTGGAAAGCGTCTTTCATCTCGTCGTCCAGCGGCTGCTCTTTGCCTTGAAGCATGATGGTAGAACAACGGTCCAGAATTCTCTCCGGCGCTCCTTTCATCACAAGCAGGTGTTTGGATTCACCCTCGGATGTGCCATTTTTGTGAATAGAAAGCTAGAAAACAATAAAAAATGCTATGCTTATTTGAAGCCATTCCCGAAACGGATCAAGAAGTAGTCGTTCTACCTGGTATTTGTTGGTAGAGTTGAACGGGATTTCCGCAATTTTGGAGTTCTTCTCCCTCATTTCCTGGACTGATCCGCAGCAGAGCTCGATACACTTTAGCAGAGCCGACTCCGAGGCGTCCCCGGCCACGTCTCTCTAAAGCCGATAAAAGGAGACACAAAAAAAGCTTTGCGTTAGCCTTCAATCTGAACGTTTTTGAGTTCTTTCCCCCTAAAATCCACTTTGCCCGTATCTTACATGACTTAAGATCGAACTACTTCTGAAACATGTAGCTTATAAGACGGACTAATTGAGTTTCGAGAGTCGTAAAATCAAAGGTTAAAGTCGTAAAGGATTCCGATTGACTGGATTTTAACGCAACTGCCCCCAATGACTCGATACAAACTATAGGTAAAAAAGAATTTTTGGCATCAACTTGTTTCTTTTTACTTTGATCTCATTGTTTTATTTGTAATCATTTCTTTGTATAAAATCTGCGGCACAAATGAAACAAATAAACTTTCCTTTGATCTTTTTTTAACTTGTAAACTAGCTTAAAAAGCTTTTACCGTCATCTTTCAAAACCAACATATTTTTCAGACCCCTAAAAGTAGCTAAAAAGAGTCCATTTTTTTACTTGTTTTTGATCAACGCTTGTTTTTCCGTCCGGTGACGGATGAAGATTAAAACTAAAAAGAAAAGGCCCGTTGATCGGTATGATTAACAAGAGTGTTCCCTGTGTTTAAAACAGAGTTGCAAACCAGAGGCCCGACTCGGGGGCCCAGGGGGGAATAGATCTGAGGGTGAGCGGGGGAGGGGTTGGAAGTAGCTGTGTATTTACCACAAGAGATGAAGGAGGCTCTGGGGAGTGTAACATTAAACTGGAAAACAAGCCTGTTCGCCTGAGCGGTAAACACCGAACTACATCAGATACAATAACATGGATATGTTTACGATGAAAAGAATCTTCAACATTCAAAATCTGGTTTTATTTACATTTGATATGTCGTACACCCTCCTCCTTGAGCCGCCACCTCATCGCGGTGGAGGGGTTTGCGTGCCCCAATGATCCTAGGAGCTATGATGTCCGGGGCTTAATGCCCCTTGGTAGGGTCACCGAAGGCAAACAGGTCCTAGGTGAGTGGCCAGACAAAGCGTGGCTCGAAAACCTCCTTTGAAGTTACTAAACATAGCCAAGTTGCCCTTGCCCGGACGCGGGTCACCGGGGCCCCCCCTTGGAGCCAGGCCTGAGAGCGAGCGCCTGGTGGCCGGGCTTTTACCCATGGGGCACGGCTGGGCTCAGCCCGATCTGGGGACATGGGCCGCCCTTCCAGCGGACTCACCACCTGCAGGAGGGGCCATAGGGGTCGGGAGAAGGAGGAGATGGGTGGCAGCCAACGGCGGGGACCCTGACGGTCAGATCCTCGGCTTGACCGATCTGACCTATCCCAAGTCTGCATAAGACTTGGGATCCTTCCGGGTGAGCTGGAGAATGCAGCCGGGGTGAGAGAGGCCTGGGCTGCCCGTTTGAGGCTGTTGCCCCTGCGACCCGACCCCGGAACAAGCGGAAGATGACGGAACGGAATGTCATACACCAGAACGACAGGGATTCAGAATTTACACCATTAGTCGGTAAGCTAATAATTAAGTACATTTTTTGTCGTAGTCATCCGTCTATTTTCTGGTTCAAAATCGCATTTGTGGAATAATTTGGAGGACAAAGTCGCAGTTTGAATCCGACCAACAATGACCCAATCAAACTAGAGGCGAATTTGGGACGATAATAGTTGGGTTCCATTCCTGGCGAACTTGCTTAGAGTGACCAATAACCGGAAGTCCAAAAGTGATACCGACTCGGTTCAAATGGAATTAAAAAAACACTTATATTTACCTTCAAAATGGGAACGCTAGCTTGTTCGGCTAAGAAGACAGCCCGGTTACAGAGTCCAGCGATCCTGGCCAAAGCTGCCCATGTGGAAGAACTTCTATCAAAAGATGTACCGCTTTGGTTCTCAGTGGTATCGGCCTCGTGGATCTGGTTGTCGAACCACATGTGGGCCACTGTCATCCTGTTCTGGGTCAGAGTTCCGGTTTTATCTGAACAGATAGTGGAGGTAGATCCAAGAGTCTCGACGGCTTCGAGGTTCTTCACCAGGCAGTTCTTCTTGGCCATTCGCTTGGCGGTCAGGGTCAGACACACCTAGAAACAAAAGCCTGCTTGTAACACGCACCGTTACCGGATTTGTTTTTAATCTTTCTAAGAGAACCAAGGTCCGAACTCACAGTGACTGTGGCCAGGAGACCTTCTGGCACGTTGGCGACGATGATACCAATGAGGAAGATGACGGCTTCCAACCAGGTGTATCCCAAAATGAGGGAGAGGATGAAGAAAGACACCCCGAGGAAGACTGCTACACCGGTGATGATGTGGATGAAGTGCTCAATTTCGATGGAGATGGGCGTGCGACCCACTTCAAGTCCGGATGCTAAGGTGGCGATACGTCCCATGACTGTACGGTCTCCAGTGCTGATCACGATACCGCGAGCAGTTCCTATAGAAAAAGATGGAGGCTTTTTTAAAGGAATCTTGAAGAAGGGTACTGTGCTAGCTTAGAAATGCGACATTCGCCCAAAAAAGGTCGAAGAATGGGGAATTCCTTGATTTAAAAAGTCCTTGTTGCCTTCGTACCTTCAACGCAGTTTGTGGAAAAGAATGCGATATTCCTGGTCTCCAGTGGGTTCTCATTGGAAAAGTCGGGGGTTCGCGTTTGAGGCTCCGATTCTCCAGTCAGCGATGAGTTGTCAACCTGTTTAAATCAGAGGAGATCGGATAGAAACAAACACTGAAGTACAGAATCCCGAAAGAGCCGCCTTGGGTCACTTAAAACGAGTTAGGGTCACTTGTTAGCGTGACTTTGTAAGTTCGCGTACCTTACAGCCGTGTGCAGAGATGATTCTCAAATCAGCAGGAATCCTGTCGCCACCTTTCACCTCCACCAGGTCGCCGACAACCACTTCCTCGGCATTGATACTCTTTTTCTCACCATCTCGGACCACAAGAGCTTGCTAGGAAATGAGATGGAAAACAGTTGGGCGATCAAATTAGTCGACTTTGCACTCTTGCGAGACCATGCTAACGCTACAAGTTGCTGATTGACCAGCCATATGCTAAATATTGATAAATGCGAGTTTTTTTTTTATTAGCGTTACCTGTGGGACCAGATTCTTGAAGGAATCCATGATCTTGGAACTTTTTGCTTCTTGATAGTACGAAAAGCAACCAGTGATGATGACGACAGCAGACAGCACAACACCTAGGTATAACTAGGAAAGAGAAAAACGTAGAAAAATTGCCGAAACTCGCTTTCAAATAAGATGAATATGAGTGTCTGTATTTGCTGAACTTACATTATCGTTAGCTGGCTCGTCCTCCATTGCAGCCTGGATACCGTATGCCAGGAAGCAGAGGATGGCACCGGTCCAAAGCAACATGGAGAAACCCCCAAACATCTAAAGCAGAAGGAAATACATCTCCTAAATATAACAATTAGGATTCCATAGGACTGAGTTGATGTTACCTGTTTGCAGAATTTGACCCACTCCGGTGTGGTTGGAGGAGGGGTGAGGGCGTTAGGACCGTCACGGGCCAGATTCTCAGCAGCTTTTGCGCTTGTCAAACCCTAAAAAAAAAAAAAAAAAAGACAAATCCGAACTGTTATGTTGTTGGTAAATCCCAAAGAGGGATCACAGGTAGCTTAGCAACCAGGTGTAAACACACATCAACGCTATGATGAAATCGGTGTTTTCCAGGAACAAAGAGACTTAACGAGGTTGGACTTACATTGCTGAGGTCTGTTCCGTACTTGCGATTGAGCTCGTCCAGGGTCAGCTTGTGATCATCCTGTGAAAACACAAGCGGCATCACGTCAAATTACGGATTTGAATTTAATACGAGGTCCTAGTTGATTGGAATTGAGAAATTTGTTGAAAGAACAAGATAATTTTATTTCGTGGGGTTCCACAGGGCTCCATCCTTGGACTCCTTTTTTTTTTTTTTTTTAACATACTGTATTCATATACACAAGGCTTGGAACACTGTCCTTTCTGTGTGGAGTTTGCATGTTCTCCCCATGTTTGCATGGGTTTCCTCCCACCCTCCAAAAACATGCATGCTAGGTTGATTGGCCAGTGCCAAAATTGCCCCAGAAATGATCGTGGGTGTGGATGGTTGTATGTGTGTGGCCCTGCGATGGACTGGCGACCTGTTCGGAGTGTACTCTGCGCTTCGGCTTAAATTGGCCGGGATGGGCTCCAGCACCCCCCACAACCCCAGGATAGACTGATAAGAAAATGACTGACTGACTGACACCAGGGAAATTTGTGCGCTGCACTTCTACACCGCAGTAGGCTGCCACAGCGGCGCCAATGGTGACAGAAACTGGGGGTTAGGTCTCTTCTTCGAGGACCGTATTCCAAGTTTGCTGTTCCGTTTCAACCAGTTCAAATTAGCTTTACAGCCCAGAATTCAAATATGTTCCCAGTTTGCTCTATTTTCAACAGTCCAGACGTTTTTTTTAGAAGATTTGCCGTGTTGATGTTGCTTTTCAGGTGAACCCGAACTGTGAAGAAAAAACCCACCATATCCACTTCTTTCTTCAGCTCATCCATATCCTTTTCTTTCTTCTTCCCCTTCCCTTTCTTCTTGCCGCCCTGCTCCGAGGTCGCAGCCAGCTCATACTGCTCTCGTCCTTCCTGGAGAGCAGACGGAAAAGACAAAGTTCAGACACGAGTCGTTGATCTCTATTATTAGGAAGATGGTTGATTAGCAGATGGCGATGGGGCGTGATGCCGCTTCCAGCTAAAATAAAGACCGAGTCGAGAGAAAATTTTACTCACTCTATTCATTCCACACCGGGAAAATTTGTGTGCTGCACCCCTACACCGCAGCAGGCTGCCCAATACGGCGCCAATGGTGGGAGAAACGGGGGGTTAGATGTCTTCTCCAAAAACCCTAGACGTGCACTCAGTGGGATGCGAACCCACGAACTTCCGTTTGACTTTCGGTCCGTGGGCGAACGCTCTAACCACTGAGCCACAGTCTCCCCAGACATTTATCGCAATACATCACAATTCAAACGTGTTTTTGATTTTTTTTTTTCTGTGATGGCGTGAGAGCGCAACAGGAATTAAAAATAAATTTGTTAAAAAGTTTATTGAGAAATAAAAAATAAATAGATCTAATTCAGTTTTAAAGAAGCTAAATATTTAGTCAGAGTGATACATCTTTACTCTAGAGAAGTGTTTTTTATTTTCATCAGAGTGAGTGCTCTTTACAAGAGTCAATCTTTGATGGATTTGAAATTATTTCTAAATTTGTTCATAAATACCTAAACTGACAAAAAATTTTGGTTTCGGGTTCATTTTTATGTACATAAGCATTTTTTGAACCGTCAACCTGTTTTTAACGATTGATTTTACATAGGTCTCGCTAAAGCTTCCTCTTTAGCGAGCTAGCTGTTTCGCTAGAGTCACCAGCTTCTTACAAAAATCCCAATAATTTAAACTGAATTATCACAATTTAATCTACATTAAACTTTTTTTGCCAACAATGTTCTTCTTGAGCCGTCTGTGTAATTGTCTCCACCGAAAAATTCTGAGTCATTTGACGTAAAAATGTCAAAAATCCGTAGAAGAATCTGAAAACGTAAAGTAGTACCGTTTTGTAAAACTTCAAGCTGACATTTATTTAGAAAAATATATCTTTAATTTAAAAAAAATGCTGTAATTGATCAAAATTAGTGAACAGACAGTGTAAATAAAAAATGTGAGCTATAAGTTCATCTATAGTTGGTACTGAGCGGCTAAAATTGTACAAGAATCTTACCGAAAATTGAACATTTTTAAAATCTAATTAGCATTCAGTGTTAAAAAAGCCACATAAACAAACGGGTGGAGCCGTTTTTTAGCGTCGAGATAAGGTTTTCTTTCCGCTGACGAACATCGCGCTATCAGTGTGGCCTCAAACTGTTTCTTTAAAAAATAAAGTGATGGAAAATCGTAATTATTTCAACCCTCAAACTGTCAGGAGGGTCTTTTCTTATCAGTGAGTGAGACTTTAAATAAACGAAGAGGTTTTTTAAAAAAAGGAACAATGCCTCATGCACATGTCAGGTTCGTCTAACACTTGACATCTCCTATCAGCCCATCGGCACTCGCGAGGCGACGTGCTGTGACAGTCTGTTTCTTCTTTGACCATATCTGCCCCTCTCCCGTCCCTCCACACACGTCCCCTCTCATTATCAGCGGTCACAGCAGCAGACAGAGCAACAAAGACACCGACTGAAACGGTGTCTCCAGTATCACGGCACGGCGGTGGCTGTGAGTGATGCGGAGGAATTGGCTTTTTGGAAGTTTTGAACGTTAATCTCGCCTCAAAATAATTATTACTTAAGTAGTTTTCTAATTTTATTCCTTCCCGTTTGAGAAATTTGCCAGCTGTTCCATCTGGTATTAGGATACTATTTGAATGCCAAGGTTGTTCTTGGCCATGGATTTTGTTCTCCGGTCATGGATTTTGTTCTCCGGCCATGGATTTTGTTCTCCGTCATATTCACATTTTGACAAAAGTTATTTTTAGTGTCTGGACTTTAAAAAAGAAAAAAAGACGCCTAGTCCATTCAGGTACTGCTATCCTTCCCCTCCAAAACTTAAGAGGAAAGGGGTAGGGATTCATAGTGTCCGAAAAGTGAAACCCCACATAAGCAGAAGACAAGGGAATGGAACGGACATAAAAACGACCAACCCCATAAAAGTACAAAACTTCCGGCAAAATTCCAAAAACAACAAAAAAAGCCCTTTTTGGACAAAATTCTACCCAAAAGCTACGATTTACTCACAAAAAAACCAAAATTTCCTGCTAAATATTAAAGCATCCATTTATTTCTTCACAAAATAATAAACAGCAGATGCTTCATGAAAAAAATGGAAACTTTTTACAAACTTCTAACACTCTGTGTTCCTGCGTGACCGCGTACGATCGTTCTGCACGTAGCCGCGGTGACAGAAGAATGCTAGCTAATACCGAAGCCTGAATTTTCTCAGAGTGCGATCTGAGCACATGTTATTGTTTTTCCAACCTCCCGGTCGGCTAAGCTGGGAAAACACTGAGCCTGGTTCTGGATCACTCTGACCTTAGAGGCCCCCTAAAGGGGGAGTGGCCTCTTGTCCTAGAGCAAACAGTTCCCAAACAGGAATGACAAGAGGAGAGAGGGTCAGTGATGGAATGTGGGAGCGATTATAAAACACGTTGTCGTTCTGGTACCTGAAAGATACGCTACGAGATGTTCAACGGAATGCTAATGTTACAATGCGGGCATGAGAGAGAACAAAATCCTTGGCCAAAAACAATGTCGTGTCTGGATTATATCCGAATACCAGACCGAAAAGTTCACATATGACTCAAACATGAAGGAGGTTGAAAAAAAAGTACAAAAAAAACCCTTAAAAAAGTACATTTTTGTTCATTTTATTGGAAAAAAAAAAGGCTAAACAGCTAGCGCTTTTATGTTTTTGGGACTAAAATAATAAAATGTGAATAATTCCAAATCCTGGTTGATGTTTTTAAACTTTCTGAAACTCTAACGAGGCCTACTGTACGTTAAACAATGCCTCTTTGTGTGACATCAACAGATTCTGAGCTCCAACACAAACAGGGGGGCTCTGAGGTCGGTTCATGTGACCGCTAAGACCGCTGGCATGTGGGTCCGGAAGCCCGATCGCATGAACCACCTCTCAGAAAAATTTTTAGGCAGATTTGAAAGAGTTTCGTAACAAAATCAGAACTGGTTGTGCTTTTGTTTGTCGGCGGAGCAGGAATAAAAGTCCAGAAACGCTAATACGAGGCTAGCATGGATCAGAGTTAGCGTCGTAGCTGCTAGCAGGACGCTAAGACGCATGTCCTCTGGTTTATTAATTATTAACAGCCAAATTAAAAACTTGGGTATGTTTGATAGTTTTGATTAACCTGCTAATGACAGCAGAAAGTTCGCGTTTCCCGTCATAGGGTAGCGTACTTTCAAAAAGCTCACTCCTGGTTTGCAAAATGGTGGCCAAGCCGAACAAACTGGACTCATGACGGCATATTTCCAGCCTCGAAAAAGTCAAGGTTAAAATTTTTTTTGAACTAGCGATGGGATAAATAAATTAATAAAACTGCCCACTCTTACTCAGTACCAACTATACATGAACTGAAGGAATTACCGTCAAGTTTTCCTAACTTTTTCACCAATAGATATAAAACAGCAGCTGGACTGGCTTTGTTTTGATGGCGCCGAACGCTGTGAGTGATGTCACGCTAACTGGCCCCTCCCCATCTGCGGTCAACGAGCACTACTCACATATTGCGAAGACTGTTCCGAACTTTCGGTTCAGGTCCTACTGACCAATTTACATAGAGCTAAAACTTCCTGACAGTCGGAAGGACACTGCCAACTACTGGAGTGGATGTGCAATTACACTTTATTCACATACTGCGAAAAAAAAAAACATATTCCTCAGGGTCACTCGCACTCCTGCCCCCTGGCATCGCACCGCGCCACAGTCATAAGCGCGCTACAACGCCGCAGAAAATGTTGTGACTCTTTGCATCTTGTTTAGTTTTCTATGTGTTTTGTATGTGTTGCTATAACGCGGCGTGGTTTCAATAGAATTCGTAAGTCTAGATTCCGACGAATGTGCGTTTAAAGGACCGACACGGTCACTGCGAATTAAAACAGTTGCTAATGCTAACAAATTTATCGGGATTTGTTTAGACAATTTAACAAAAAATGCAGCATTTAAAAACGGAATAAATGATAGAGGCCGATTTTATAGTTTTTACTTATAAACTTTAAATTTGGAAAACATTGAAAATTATCGGAAAATTTATCGGAAAATTTATCGGAAAATTTGTCGGAAATCCGCGTTTTTACGGGTTCTTTAAATTTACAAGCCGACTTTTGGTTCTATATTTGTTTGGTTTCACTGTTTCAACATCAAATTTTTAACATGATTGAAAAGAATTCAGTTTCATTCTTAACAACTGACTTGATGTCTGGATGAAGCCCATATGCTACACACGACTAAACGTTATCCTATAAAGTCCTCTCATAAACTTTCTCTGTCTTTCTCCAGTGAGAACATAATGTACCCTTCAGAGCTCAGCCCGTTTTAGCCGTCCTCCTCACTGCCTCACTCTACTACTTATTCAACACAGCCTCTAAAGTCTGGTGCCGTGCCCGGTTGCTAACCGACCCAAGCCACACCCCCACAGATTTGTGAATGGACAGAATCATGTGTCTTCTTCCCCTTCTTTCTTTTCACCCCTCTTTTTCTACCTCTGACCATCTTTTCTTCTCTAATTTCCTCCGAGTAGCGTTTTATCTGCGTTTCCGTTGAAAGGAAACGGTGCCGATTCAATCCGGACGGTGTTTAAAACTCTTTTCACGTCGTCGCAAACTTCAAGTCTCTTTTCAAACAAAACAAAGATTTATAAGAACAAGTTTTCTTTTTGGTGACTTTAGAGTTTAACAGACAGAAGAAGAAGAAAAAATACTGATTAGTTTTTTTCAAAATGCAATTTTTGGACAAAAATCAAGCGTAGAAAACAGGGATAGAAACGACCGTGTGGGACATGTATCTGAAAGTTAAGGTTCTGGTCCTTTAATTTGCATTCTTGATGGGTTGACTGGATCTTTTCAAAGAAATACGTAGGCTTTAAGTGAGATTTGGAAAAAATAATCCACAAAATTTTAGTTTTCAACGTTCCAATTTTTGGCGCAGCGTCCACAACAATTATGATCCAGAACAAAGCTAAGGCCAAAAGTAACAATTCAATTTAAAAAAAGCAAGGTTCTTCTGTACTTGGGATAAAACGGTATTACCCAAACCATTGAAGGGATTTTAATTAACCTGCCCAAAGTTACTCAGTACTGACTATAAATGAACTGATTAAATTTTACAGGAACATGGGAGTAAGTGGGTATTATCACAAAGATTGAGGTCCCTCATTTTTACGAATAAGATGCATCCCAACTGGTGAAGAGCCAGTAATGAAACTGCCCACAGTTGCTCAGTACCAACTATAGATGAACTTACAGGTGACATGATACATTTTTTTGACTGTTTCATCGTGGTTGTCATGTAGTTCTCGACCACTTGTTATTCTTGTTTAGATGTAAAGTTAACACATTGTAAACCAAATGTGTCAAACTCTGGTTCATGGGCCAAATTTTGGCCCAACAACCTCTATTAAAATGGCCGCAGTAAAAACCCCATTTGTAATACGAAAAATCCCAGAATGCTTTACAGTGTTTTGCTTCATCAATGTCATATTAATTAACACTTTTTTTAAATTAATCCAAAATTAATGTCGTGGAATTTTGCGTATTTTGTAATTTTAAGTAATAAAAAGCATTATTTTAATACATATAAATCCGGCCCTACGGCTTCAGCCAAGCATTGAATTTGGACCAATTGGGTTTTTAGTTTGACGCCTCTTGGCTTAAATCATTTATTAGCTTGGAAGGGGGGTGCACCCTGTACAAGTCACCTGTCTGAAACAAAGGCAGTGTTAATTTCGCAAAGAAAAGCATCGCAAAATGCAAGAAAATTTAAAATTGAGTCCAAATTTTGTATTTTTGGGATTTCAAAAGCTTAACTGTAATTTCTTGACTTTACTTTAACAACGACTTAAAGGAACAGTACGACTTTCTTTTAGGATTGATTACTGATTGTGTTTTTTTTGGGATGTTTAAGAGCTTTTCATCCACAAACTTGTCATAAATTCGTAGGATTACGACAAACAGAGCCTGATGTTTGAAGATTAGCTCGTTTTATCTTCAAACATCTTCGCAGGTCTGAGACGGTGCAGCGACATGTTGCATCATTTCCTCTGCTGACAAAAAAAAAAAGCTGAACCATCACTCGTGTTTTTGAACTTCCTCTCGTGAGAGTTCATAAATCTGAACGAAACGCAGCCCGAGTTGATAAAGAACGCAAGGAGGCGACGATGGAAAGAGGGAAGAGGGAGAACACGGTGTTCTGAAAGAGGTGAGGGGGCAGCGTGTGACAAAACCCCCCCCTCTTGTACCCCCACCTTGTTAATACACGCTGACCACCGAGCGGAAAGAATGTTAAACCCTCCGAAAGAGGAAGAAAAACAGGTAAAGAGAGAACAAGGAAGAAACGAGCTGGAAGGAATGGAGGTGAAGGGGGATTACAGACCAGATCAAAACCAATGAACCCCAATAAATGAAAGAAAACCCCATAAATCTCAAGATGTTTTCATTTTAAACACATTTCAATAAACACTAAAATGGTCACTTTCGATCTTTAAAATGATATTTTTTCCAATAAAATGAGCCCTAAAAGTAAAGAACAAAATTCTTGGCCAAAAACAAACAGCGTTTGAAAACATTTAACTACATTTTATTTTTAGTGTTACAATATAATAAAAAAATAAAGACTTTTTTTGCTTAAAAAGTTTATAAACGCACATATTTGAGTTAAATTTAAGTCAATCATCGTTAGAAAACATTTTAGAAACGTAATATTTTTGTAAAAGCGTTTATGTTTTTAAAAACGTGTTTAAAAAATATCAGATTCAACCGTTTATTAATATTATTGTCTGTTTTTAAAACAAAAATAAATAACATTTATCAAATTGATATCAAAATATCAGGAAAAAAAATTGCGATTTGATTTTCCGTCAATTCCGCGCAGTTTGAATTCTGTGAAAACGTTCAAAAAACGCCAATTTATAACTTAATTTTTTTTTTTTTTCCCCAATTTTTGACAAAGTAAGTGACGATGCAAGCTTTTCTGGCGTCGTTTTAAATCCTAATCCAATTTAATTGGGTATTAAATTAAAAAAATAACCAGGGCTGAAACGATTCCTCGACTAAATCGATTCGTTATCGGAATCTTTGGTGCAGCGATTCGCACGTTGAGACAGTTTGAACGTTACCAGTAGAATTTTAGACGATAATTTTAAAACGCAATTCAAGAAATAAAAAAAAGAAAAAAAACAAAAGTTCGATCAAGAAGAGACTTTTTTTCTAGCATATGCGACAGCGACGTGTGCGCTAGCTAACGAAAAGACGAAACGTTATCTGCAAAGCCGACAGAAAATTAACAAAAACCTTAAGAGTAATTAAGTCAAATTTATTCACGAACAAAAATATCTTAGATTCAAGCGTTTTGTGAATAATTAAGATATTTTATTCAGAAATTAAAAATACAGCAAAGATTGTCTATTGAGAAGCGAGTCTTACTCTTAGAAAAGAAAAAAAAACGATATTCAAAATTGCAGATGTCTCACTCTGATTTTTTTTTTTTTTCTAAACAGTACTATTTTTTTTCGGTTCTCAGTTTGCACCAAGCTTATTCTTTAGTTTCTTCAAACCAAAGACACCACGGTTACCATAACTCCGCGGACCCTGCTGGTTTTATGTAATGTATCTTTTTAGAAACAGAGACTTTGTTTTCAGAGAACACCTGTAAAAAATGCGATATTTTGTATTACACATCGTAAAAAGGCTTCAAAGTTGTCTTCTGGACGGTGCATTTGATCGGAATGTCTCGCTCATCAAATCCACGGTCCAGAAGACAACTTGGAAGCCTTTTCTACGACAAATCCCTCCATGACGAATCAAGAATTACACACAAAATCAATATTGTCATATTTGTGAGGTTTTTTTTCCCGACATTGTGCCGAACATTAACTGTAGCCAAAAAAAAAAAACACCCCACAAGATTAAGATGCTGTGTTTGTCTTTTCCTTTTCTCTTTTTTTGTGTGAGTTGGCCAACAGTTGCAATGCGGTAACGCTCTCTCTACCAGACCCCCAACCCCCTTGCACCTCTATCTCTCTCTTTTGAGGATGACTGTAAAAGAGCAAAAAAAAATGGTGTCATCTCAGATTTTGGAGACATTACCACCCAAAACATGAGATAATAACCCTCCACGTCCCCCTCACCCCTTCCATTTTCAGCAGTATCACTCCTCCTCACATGGGGTGATCAACAGATGAATAAGGAGGAGGAGAGATAGCAGTGTAAAGGGTAGTTATAGGGGGGTTTAAGGATGGATACATGGGGGGCAGGGCTATGAAAGAAAAAAAAAGAAGATGGAAAGGACAATTTGCAGGAACCCAAAAAAAAAAAAAAAAGGGACTTTTCTCCTCCATCTTCATCCTGTTGAATTTCTAATGAGTGTTTCTGTGCTGCAGGGTGTGGCAGTGATATTTAATCTGGGAGGACAGGATGGAAAATACAATGCACCATAAACAAATTGAACATGATCAATTATTAAAATTCATGTTGAAACTTGCAGAACCAAAAAACACTCTCAAAATCTCATTTTTATATCTTAAAAACTCTTTAAAATAACTTTAAATGAGTTTTTAATCATTTTTTTGAGTTGATTTTATAAAACAAACATCATCAAATTCAAAAAGCATCAATTGGTTAAAAGTTAAATTTTAACTTTTAACCAATTGATGCTTGGTTAAAAGTTAAAATTTTAAAGGATTTTTTGTAGTTTAAAAGCAGAAGATTGAGATCAAACTGTAGATTTAAAGAAATATTTGAACTTAAATTTGATGTAAAAGATAAAAAATGTGAAATAAAATGATTTTAGGATCAATTTGGGTCAAAAACTGACAAAAAACTAGAGTTTATTTGGTCAAATTTTGTTTACAAACAAAAAAACAACACGGAAGTGAAAGTCTGAAGTTTTTAGAAAATAAACGCAAAACAACAAACAAATCTTCAAAGACTGTTTTTCTTTTTTGTTTTTCTTCCATAAACAAATATTTAAAATAATAAAGAAAACAGAAAAAACCCAAAAATACTCACTCCTCTTCCCATGTTTGCTACGATCAGGGTTCAATTCCTCAGTTTGAGTCAAAAAACTCCTTAAAACGTAAAATATATACAATCTAAAAAAAAAAAAAATCTTTAAGAAAAAACGAAAGAAAAAAAAAAACCCGGATGATTTTTTTCTTGGTTTGATTTGGTTAAAAATCTCTTTTTTTTTGTATTTTTTTTCGCCTTCACACGTGTTGGTTTTAATTCCTCACATCCGAGCTTCTAGCGGATCTTTAGCCTGAAACATCGCTTTTTATAAAGAAGGCGTTTTTTTTTTTTTCTTCCATTGTGACGTGAACCATGTTCGCCATGGCAACAACACGGATGCAGGCGTGGCCTACTCCATTTTAAGAACTTCTCTTTTTTTTTCTTTAGCGACACAAGATATAAAAGATGAAAAACTCGTGAAAATAAGTGTAAAACATATTGATTTTGTTTTCTTGTTTTGTTCATCTTGAAAAAAACGAAGGTTCGCATCCAAAAAACTTCAAAAATCAACCCTTTTTGTCCAAAAATCTTGAAAAAAAGTTGCATCTCAAGCAAAATCTGATCTAAAGTGAACATTTTTGGGCAAAACTGACTTTTTAGAACATAAAATATTCATTTTTTTTCAATCATTTTCTGAGCCGTACTTCCCTAAATGGGGTTGCCCGGCTGATTCAAGGCCATAGGCAGGGTACACCCCAAACAGGTCACCAATCTGTCGCGAGACGACAGATACGCTCATTCCTAGAGGCAATTTTTTAGCGGCCAATCAACCTAACATGTATGTTTTGACAAGCAATGAGAAGGGAAACAGGTCTTGAATATGGGGGATGATGAGACACACGCGTGACAGATAAGGACACGCCTCGTCCCCACCTGGGACTCAAACCTCTGGCCTTCTCGTTGTGAAGCCACTGTGCTAACTATTGCGCCACGATAATTTGGAGCATGGACAACGCTTTTCTACGTGCGTTGGTACCCAAAGCGGTTTACATGGTAGCATACAAAGGAGGAGGAAGAGCAACAGGAGCCAATGCCCCATCATGGAACGTGGAAAGTGAATGAACCCTCATTTTTTGAGGCAAGTGGAGCCTAACCAAAGTCGGACCTTCTGGATAGCAGAGAGTCCAACGAAAGCAGAGCTAGCCTGGAGAGCCAGACACTTTGACCCCCCTTGTAAACCAGACCAAGAGTTTGATAGCTACCATGCTAGATGTGAACCACCATTAGGAGCAATTGGGGGTTTTATGTCTTGCTCAGGGACACCTTGGCACAAAATCTGGGCGGAGCATCAATATAGGATGTCCTACCCACTTAGCCATCCTTCTTAAGCGGTTCCACAGTGGTTAGCAAGGTGGCCGCACAGCAAGAAGGTCAGGGATTTGAGTCCAAGAGAGGGGGGTGAGGCTTGAATTTGTGGCCTTTCTGTGTAGAGTTTGCATGTTCACCCTGTGTTCGCGTCAGTTTCGTCCCACTCTCCAAAAAATGCATGTCCGCTGAAAAATTGAGCTTAGGAATGTTTGTCTGTGTGTGACCCCGCGTCATACTGGCAATCTGTTCGGGGTGTAACCCACCTCTTGTCTGTAATCAGGTAGGATAGGCTCCGGCTCCCCCGTGACCCTGTCAAGAATATGTGGATCAGAAGCTGACTGAAAATGGCACAGGTAGGGTGGGAGGTAACTCTCCTTTATTATTAATAGGTAGCGTGGTGTGGGGGTGAGGGGAGGTGTTATTGTGTGGGTGAGGTTTGAAAGGTCATTCATTGAAATTCATCATGAGTCCTCCCCAGTCCCAGCTGGGTCGTCCTCTTCACCACAATCCTCCTTTCCTGTTACCTGTCCTTATCTGTCACACTTGTGTCTCGTCATCCCCCTTATTTAAGCCCTGTTTCTCTTCTCCTTGTCGGTCAGTCTGCCTGTTTTCTTGTTGTGTTGTGTTTTTCTGCTCGTCTGTCTCGTTAATATTTGGAACCCGAGTCTTGACTTAGGAAGAACCCAGGTCAGGAGTAAGGAAGTCCTACTAGACAAAGCGTGCGCAAACTACGGTCCGCGGGCCACATGTGGCCCGTTAAACGATCTAATCCGGACCGCCAAACTTGAAATAATTAAGTAAATGAACATGTTAAGGTTTTATTTTTCTGCAATTTTGATGTTTCAACACTAGATGGCGCACTCTTGATTTATCGGCTTTGTTGAGAAAACAACAACACTGCTCCCATTGTAATGTGTGTGACTCCGTGATGTGCACGTTGTCAAAATAAACCGTACACGGACACATAGAAAGCCATTGGGATCCCTACACGTGCGTAATCTAGCGCTAAATCTTAAACCTAACGCGCCAGATGTACGTTTTTTAAGCGCTAGCGCGCTAGATTTGAAATTTAACGCACTTGATGTTTTTGAAAAGTCAGGAAGCGATTAAATAAATAATAAATAAATTTTCATCCCTCACCGGGGAAATTTGTTTGCTGCACTCCTTACACCGCAGCAGGCTGCCCTTCAACGGCGCCAATGGTGGGAGAAGCGGGGGTTAGGTGTCTTCTCCAAGGACCCTAGACGTGCTCTCCGTGCGACGCGAACCCGCGACCTTCCAGTCCGCGGGCGAACGCCCTAACCACGCGGCCACCGTCTCCACCAATTAAGGGTGAAATTGTGAAATATAATAAAACTTTCTTTCATTCCGTTCCGCAAGCCTGCTAGCCAGCATGGGCAGGTTTGAATCCTGGGCAGGTTTGGCAAAACTAAGCGTGGAGGGTGAATTAACGCCCACTTTCACCATGGTAACCAGGATCTACATTCCTACCCTCACCATGGTAACCAGGATCTACGTTCCTACCCTCACCATGGTAACCAGGATCTATGTTCATAACCTCACCATGGCAACCAGGATCTACGTTCTTACCCTCACCATGGTAACCAGGATCTACGTTCCTACCCTCACCATGGTAACCAGGATCTATGTTCATAACCTCACCATGGCAACCAGGATCTACGTTCTTACTCTCACCGTGGTAACCAGGATCTACGTTCCTACCCTCACCTATGGTCACCAGCTGTGGGCGGTGACCAAAAAAACGAGATCGTGGATACAAGCGGCCGAAATGAGCTTCCTCTGCAGGGCGGCTGGGCTCTCACAGGAGATAGGAGATCTAAAACCCGGTAGGAGCTCGGAGTAGAGCCGCATCGTGGTCAGGATACCTTCCGAGCGTCTCGCTGGTGAGGTATTCTGGGCACGTCCCACAGTTGCCCCTGCGACCCAACCCCAAAAAAGCGGAAGACGACGGAACGGAACGAAAAGACAATATAGACAATAAAAAATAAAAACACATTTTAACAAACAAATCGCTGCAATTTAAACTGCTTTTTTTTAAAAAAAAACCTTTTAAGATTTAAAACATACGAAGCTTTTAGCGATTTATAACAAACATAAAACCCGAACTGTTGTTGAAACGTTAAAGGAAAAGTGCTCGTGGTTTCAGGCTTACTGTCGATCGGGGGATGAAGGAGTAAATCTCTCATTTGTTTGGTGGGATGAAAGGCTTTAAGAGCTACTGGAACAGATGCAAATGGCCACAAAGATCGCATTGTGATAATCAGGTCGGAATCTCTACATCTCTACGGGGATGATGGAGCCATACGTCAGAGAACGCGAATCCAACCACGAAGACCCCGGTTGTGTGCGAGTTGTTTGACAATCTGCTTTTCTGGGTCTGGATTTAGAAGCAGTTCAAAAGTTGGCTGCCCGCTATCGGCACTCAACAACCTTGTGGAAGCAGCGGGAAGGCGGAGGTGTCCGCGCGTCCAGCTGTGAAAACACTGGAAGTGGAAATAAATCACGAGTGTTTGGTTTGTTTTTAAAAAAAAACTGCTTCATGTGTTTTGATTTGTCCTCTTTTTTGTTCCTTTTTCTTCCATCTTTTTCTGGCCTGATTTTGAACACCTTGCCCCAATTGCGTTGGCTCTCTGTTTGCACCTGTGTCTTGTTTTCCCCATTTAGAAAAACCTTTTAACCGTCACTCCTTTTGGGAAATTAAGACTTTTTTATTGATTATTTGTCATTTGGCTGAAAAAAAACCCGTTATTTTTCAAAAAATTGGGAAAAAATTAAAACATGCAAGAAAATACGGGGAAAAAAATGGCGGAACGTAAAAAACATTTTTTTTTTTTTTTTGCAAAATAGAGAGATTGCACAGTGGCCACACAGCTAGACGGTCAGGGATTCGAGTCCCAAAAATGGGGCTTTTCAAAAAAAACACAATTCTTTCTGTGAGGAGTTTGCATGTTCTCCCCCAGTCGGCATGTTTTTTTTCAAATGCTCCGTTTTTTTTCCCACTTTCCAAAAAAATTCAATTTTGGTCAACTGGCTGCTACAAAATTGCCCCTAGGAATGAGTGTGTGTGGATAGTTGGCTGTGTGTGGCCCTGTGATAGACTAGTGACCTGTTTGGGGTGTATCCTGCCGGGATAGGCCATCAGAGGTAAGTGGTTCAGAAGATGAATGAATTAATTAAATTGTAAAAAATGGGGAAATAGGTCCCAGGGAGGCGTTGGCCTAGTGGTAGAGTTACCGTCTTACGACTGGAAGAACCTGGTTTGAATCCCATGGGGTCCAAACCGTCCCTGGCACCACAGGATGGCAAAAACAACAAAAAAATTAACAGTAAAAATGGCAAAATAATAATAATAATAAAAACCCCACTGATTTCAATCAAAATTTTGGGACCAAATTGCAAAATTTCAAAAACCCAACCGGTTCATCTATAGTCGGTATTGAATAAATGTGGGCAAGTTTTTTTTGGAAATCCCTTACTGAAGCAGGATTCATATAAAAAACAAAAAAATATGCATAAATAAAACAAAACAGACAAAATACGCAAAAAAAATTAAATGCGACAAACAAAAAAACGCAAAAAAATTTTGAAGGTAAAGAAAAACCTGAAAATAACAAATATTTTGTGAAAGTGTTTTTTTATAATATTTTATAACAAATAAAATAAATAAAAACAAAATAAATATGCATTTATAACAAAATAAAATAAAAAATGCAACACAAAAAACAACAAACCAGAAGAATTTCGGTGGATTTTCTTTCATATAAACATTGTATCGAGGAGCTAAAAATCTGAGTCCTCACACATCCGTTGAGTGTGCACACACACACACACACACACACACACACACACACACACACACACACACACACACACACACACATCTACACTGTGCACACATCAAAGCATGTGTGAGAAAAAAAAAGTGGAGCTCGCGTGTCGTCGGCATCGCTCTATAAATAGCCCAGATTTTATTTAGATGTCGGAGAGACACTGAGGAGAAAGAGAGAGGGCTCACAAATGGGTTGCCATAGCAACAGGCACGTTCAGGGGGCCCAGCTTGTGAAGGAGGGCAGGACAGGAGAGGAAGGAGTGATAATGTTTGTCTGTTTCTCCTCAAACCAGGTTTATTTCGTCCCTACGATTATTAATCGCAAACTGTAAACACGTCTAATCTGGTTTTAGGCGCTCGTTTATCGACATCGCATCTTTCCATCTTAATGTCTCACACCTGAACCACCGGAGAGACCAGACATCCGATTGTTAGGTTGATAGTTTGCTTCCCGTTTTTTTCCAGTAAAAGAGCTTCACGAGTGTGTGTGCAAAACGTTTTGGTCCATCTGTCGCAAGATTGTCGTAATAAAAGCCGCGAGTAATGATCTAGGTAAACAGAAAGTGGACGTAAAGTGAACCTGGTTAATTTTCACTCAGAGACTGCTTGGCTCAGCGGTCACCGGGGCAATCCAATCCAAACACCTCTTCAGATAATGGGCAAGTGGACGTAAAGATAAACACATACGCCGATGAGCCTGTTCTTTATATGCATGAGCGAAGATTCAAGATAACGGAATAAGTGAAGATCGGATGAGGTCTTTTGGAAAGACGGATTATTGGGAGGGCGGTTAAGAATCTTTTGCTTCATAATTCAGATCATATACTTCGCATTTTTTAGGTAAACATACACATTATCTCTTTTGTTTCCTCAGAAATGCGAAATTTGCACCAAAAAAAATGTTCTTTTACTTAGAAATCGTTAATCCTTTTGGGGTCTAGGCATGTTGGCATGTTAGAAAAACAGACCAAAAAGGTTTGGCAAAAAACTCAAATTTGATTTGAATTCCACCCCCATGTTGCCTGCCGTGCCGACCATTGCTTGGTATACCATAGCGTCTCACTGGTAGGAATATTTGAGAGGGGGAAGGATTGCTCAGTGAGTAGGGCAACTGTGCTGTAACCAGACAGTTGCCCCACTTGGTCCAGCTTCTTTGGTACCATATTGGAGGGGCTGAGTGGAAGCACAGGGCGTGGCAAAGAACAAATTTCATGACCAGCGGCGAATTGGTACAACTTCTCAGCGCTTAAGTTTAATGGCCGAAACTAGGCAGGTCAAACCAACATAAGGGAAGTGATTCATAAGGTTGAAACGCAAATATTTCAAGGTACGATTGTATAAAAAAAGAACGGCCGAACTTTTTAACTCAACATTCAAGGCCAAGAACGTGGGGTATCCCGGTCCTTGTTCAAGAAGTATCCAAACACTGCCCGACAAAGCTTGCAAGTCATGTAAACGCATGAATGAAATACAAAAATATTTCAAGTATGCTTTGGATGTGTTTAACGAAAAGATCATTTTGAATAAAGCCTTGTTTTAAAAAAAAAAAAGCCTTTGAAAAGAGTAACTTTTCAAGGTAAAACATTTTTAATTTCGTTCCGTTCCGTCGTCTTCCGCTTATCTCGAGCCGGGTCGCTGGGACAACAGCCTCAGACGCTAGGCTTTTCTCACCCCGGCTGTAAAAACTGGTAATACCCAGACTTCTAGACATAACTGGTAAAGCTGGACTCAGAAACAGGAAGGATCCCTCCTCACCCGGAAGGATTCCGAGTTGTTCCCCAGCCAGCTGTGAGACATAGTCTCTCCAAGGGGTCTGACGTCTACCTCTGGGTCTCTTTCTGGTTGGATGTGCCTGAAACACTTCACCAGCGAGGCACTCGGGGGGCATCCTGACCAGATGCCTGAACAACTCCATCTGGCTTTTTTTGACCATGGGGAGCAGCGGCTCTACTCCGAGCTCCTCCCAGATGGCAGAGCTCCTCACTCAATCTCTGAGTGAGACCCCAGCCATCCTCCAGATGAAGGTCATTTCGGCTACTTGTATCCATGATCTTTCTTTTGGTCACCACCCACAGCTGGTGACCACAGGTAATGGTAAGAACGTAGATCCTAGTTACCATGGTGATGGTAGGAACGTAGATCCTGGTTACCATGGTGAGGGTAAGAACGTAGATTCTGGTTACCACGGTGAGGGTATGAACGTAGATCCTGGTTACCATGGTGATGGTAGGAATGTAGACGCTGGTTACCATGGTGAGGGTAAGAACGTAGATCCTGGTTACCATGGTGAGGGTAGGAACGTAGATCCTGGTTTCCATGGTGAGGTTAGGAACGTAGATCCTGGTTACCATGGTGAGGGTAGGAACGTAGATCCTGGTTACCATGGTGAGGGTAGGAACGTAGATCCTGGTTACCATGGTGAGGGTAGGAACATAGATCTTGGTTACCATGGTGAGGGTAGGAATGTAGATCCTGGTTACCATGGTGAGGGTAGGAAGTAGATCCTGGTTACCACGGTGAGGGTAGGAACGTAGATCCTGGTTACCATGGTGAGGTTAGGAACGTAGATCCTGGTTACCATGGTGAGGGTAGGAACGTAGATCCTGGTTACCATGGTGAGGGTAGGAACGTAGATCCTGGTTACCATAGTGAGGGTAGGAATGTAGATCCTGGTTACCATGGTGAGGGTAGGAAGTAGATCCTGGTTACCACGGTGAGGGTAGGAACGTAGATCCTGGTTACCATGGTGAGGGTAGGAACGTAGATCCTGGTTACCATGATACGGGTAGGAGTGTAGATCCTGGTTACCATGGTGAGGGTAGGAACGTAGATCCTGGTTACCATGGTGAGGGTAGGAACGTAGATCTTGGTTACCATGGTGAGTGTAGGAACGTAGATCCTGGTTACCATGGTGAGGGTAGGAACGTAGATCCTGGTTACCATGGTGAGGGTAGGAACGTAGATCCTGGTTACCATGGTGAGGGTAGGAACGTAAATCCTGGTTACCATAGTGAGGGTAGGAATGTAGATCCTGGTTACCATGGTGAGGATAGGAACGTAGATCCTGGTTACCATGGTGAGGTTAGGAACGAAGATCGTGGTTACCATGGTGAGGGTAGGAACGTAGATCCTGGTTACCATGGTGAGGGTAGGAACGTAGATCCTGGTTACCATAGTGAGGGTAGGAATGTAGATCCTGGTTACCATGGTGAGGATAGGAACGAAGATCCTGGTTACCATGGTGAGGTTAGGAACGAAGATCCTGGTTACCATGGTGAGGTTAGGAACGAAGATCTTGGTTACCATGGTGAGGTTAGGAACGAAGATCCTGGTTACCATGGTGAGGTTAGGAACGAAGATCGTGGTTACCATGGTGAGGTTAGGAACGAAGATCCTGGTTACCATGGTGAGGGTAGGAACGTAGATCCTGGTTACCATAGTGAGGTTAGGAACGAAGATCCTGGTTACCATGGTGAGGGTAGGAACGTAGATCCTGGTTACCATGGTGAGGGTAGGAACGTAGATCCTGGTTACCATGGTGAGGTTAGGAACGAAGATCCTGGTTACCATGGTGAGGTTAGGAACGAAGATCCTGGTTACCAGTATCAAGTATCAAAATCTAACGGTAATGAGTGCCAGACTATGTAGGGTTTATCAATCTTTGCAAAGATGGGGGCATCTGGATGCATGTGGGGGGCGTCATAGATGCATGAAAAATCTAACGACAAGTGAAGGATGCAGCTGAGACAAACACACAAACATGTTCATGTGCGGAACACATGGTTACACAAACAGTGACATCGTTTTCAGGACAAATCATGCTGAATCAGTACCCAATATTCTATCGGACACATGTCGGCATATGTCTTTAGCCTGACAATGTGTGTGCGGAATTATTGGCCCAGATGGATCCCCATGGAGAGATTATATTATGTGTGTGCAGTTATTTATTTTTTTAGCATCGATTTACTGCCATTTTCTGACAGGCAAATCACCTGCTAGCTGAAGGTGTGGAAAGATCAATCACAGAAAAACAAAGTGTAAGAAAAACAACCATAAAAAAATAATATCTATTAACAGAAGGAATATTATTCCTACATCAAAGAAATTGTTGTCTTTTTATCAGAGCTTGTTTTTTATTTATTTATTTATTTGCAAGCTTTAAAATCCAGTGTTTGGCGACAATTTAACGCTACTTTTTATTGACCATCCATTTTGTCCTCCGCAACGCCTCCATTTTTGAAAAAATTGTTGGCAAAATTACTTCTTTTTTAAAATCCATTTCCCGTCCGGCATTGTGAAAAGCAGAATGGTGAACTAAAAGTAAATGGACTCTACTTATATAGCGCTTTTCCACCTGTTTTGGCACTCAAAGCGCTTCACAGTGTAGCTCATATTCACCCGTATAGTCATACCTGATGGGGATGCTGCCCTGCAAGGTGCAAACCACCATCAGGAGCAATTGTCTTGCTCAAGGACTCTTCGGCATGAATTCCTTGCGGGGGATTGAATTCGGCAACTGTCTGGTTACAGCGCAGTTGTCCTACTCACTGAGCCATCCAGCACCCTGTCGAATATTCCCACCAGTGGGAAGCAATGGTATACCAAGCAATGGTCGGTATGGCAGGCACGCCATGCCGACCATTGCAAGTGTATCCCGCCATTTTAAAATGACCTGATCTTACCCGGGCCAGATCCTGTCAAATCCGGTAAATTCAGGGACCACCTTTAAACGCTTTACGTTTCATCCTAAAAGTCGGTACTATCAGTAGCTCTTTTTGCTTGACTTGTCGAGGAAGAGCGGAAAGAGGGGAGGAGTCAAAATGAAAAAGAGAATCGGCTTCAATCAACAACACAAACACATTTTTGTTTTTTATTGTGAAAGAAAATTTCAGCCAGAGAAGTTTGGAGATGTTTTTATTTGAGCACGTATCCCATCCTTGACTGATAACGAGAAAAAACGATGAAACCAATTACCTCTTTAATGTTTCGACTCAGTAGTACGTCTCTTGTTCCAGCCAACCTAAAATTTGGAGCAGACATATTTAGAAATGTTGTTTTTTGAAAATTGAACCTTTGGGGTTTTTTTGGGTTTTTTTTTTGAGAGTGTTTTTCTTACCCCCTGGTCTGGCTCTTAAGACGTATCGCCTGCTTTCATCATAAAGGAAGATAAGGAGGGAGTATGGGAGCGCACAAAACCACCATTGTATCCTAAAATGTTGGTATGTAAACAAAAAAAATTAGGAAAAAATAGGAAGATGAGCCTAAAAATAAATTTTTAGATGGAATTCAGACAAAATAAGCAGAAAAATGTCAGGGCTGGGATTCATTTAGAGATGTTTTGTTTGCTAATGCGCTACTCTAAAAACAAATAAACTCCAACACAGTCGCTGTGTCGGCTAAAAGCTTTTTTACGATGCGAACAACATCTAGAAAGAATTATTGGAAAAAAAAATGGAAAAAAAATCAGTTGCAGTCAAACAGGCAAAGACGACGAAAGGTGCGTAAAGTATTCAGATAACGAGAGCGACACGTCCTCTATTTCTGTTTCAGAGTACCTGCCTCTGAAATGGAGATGATCTAATACTAAAACAAAAATATCAAAGACGCTATTTTTCCTTGTTTTTTTTTAAGCAGCCAACTGTTTCCCCAGGTTGTCCGCATTTAGCCAATCAGCTTTGTTCTCGCACATTTAGGGGCGGGGCTAGAGGTCTAATTTGATATCAAATTTTTAAAAAAAGTACCTTAACAGTAAAAGAATTCCGTTCCGTCATCTTCCGCTTGTTCCGGGGTCGGGTCGCGGGGGCAACAGCCTCAAACGGGCAGCCCAGGCCTCTCTCTCCCCGGCTGCATCCTCTAGCTCACCTGGAAGGATCCCAAGTGGTTCCCCGGCCAGCTGTGAGACATAGTCTCTCCAGCGTTCTTTTATCTATTTTTATCTATTTTCAGTAGATAAAAGAATTCTTGATAACTTATATTTAATAGTTTAATTTAACTTTGTTTAATTTGCGATTTGTGTTCGTTTTTTTTTTTTTTAAGTTTAATTCTAACTTTTATTACTTTAAAAATCTATTAATGGGCACTGATTATACCCCAAAATAAACATTTTCCAATATCAAGATAATTACCCTGAACTGGGAAATATTCATGTCTAGGGATCAATTTTGGTCGTAGCTTTTTGGTTTACCAATTAAAACTATTAGGACAGATTGTTTCTGGTGTTTCTACTTCCTCGTTCTCATTATTCAGCAGACTTTTATATGTTCAGGACGAAAAAAATTTCACCAGCTTATCACAATTCCTTTGTTTGTAATATTAATAATGCATTGAACGTATATAGCGCTTTTGTGGACCCTAAAAGGTGCTTCATTGACTCCACTCAATCTTTGACTGTTCATGTGGTTGTTGTCGGAAAACCTCATTCCTAATGTTTTGGACTTGCTGAGCATATACTTCTTGCAAAACAGTGTGTGTGTGTTTTTCTTACTTAAGAGGGTACATCCTGAGGGCAACATCCATGCCCGGGCAGTAGGATAGGAAAATAGCAAGAAGGGTTTCCTCAAAGATCCCAAGAATAAGGACCCGGTTTCTGGTAACCATAGAAGCCCACAGTTACTCAATCACATCCTGGACTTTAGTTCACATGTTTGTCTTTGTTTTCAAACTTTATATCATGAAATTATTCTTCTCTGCACAAAAAAGTAATTTTTTTGTCGTTTTTACGTATTAAAAACGACAAATCTTAATAACAAAAACCATAATGCTAATGCTGCTAAACCTGTCTGTCAGAGTAGCTTATTCTTCTCCAGAGATGGAAAGACGTTAGCCAAACTAAACGTAAACTCTGTTCATTAGAAGAGGAGTACCCCTAAAAAGTCGCTACATGAATCAAGAAATAACTACCGTCTTTTTCTCGAGTGGAATTTTCAACATTTCTGTAACTCAAGCACTAAAAATAGTTGTAACAATATTTCTGTGCTTTTTGTGCAGAAACAACTTTTTGGAGCGTCCTACCGTTCCTACCCGGTTTGAATGTCTACAAGAAATATGTCTTCTGCAAAAAGCAGAGGCCCAATTCTAAGGTCACAGGAAGGGGTACCCCCACCGCCTCTATTGCATCTTGAAATTATGTCCATATAGGGTCGGTTACAAAGGGCAGCCATGGAGGAGAAATCAACCTACTACCACCAAAACAGATCGAGTTCTGGCACAGTTCATTCAGAGACCGGATAGCCCGTAACAAGGGCTCAAAGACTCCATACTCCAGAAGTACCCCCCACAGGAATCCCCAATGGAAATGGTCAAATGCCCTATGTGGGATCCTGAAATAGTTTGGAGCTGGCCTGTAGTTCCATGTCCACATAGCTCCACAATTCCAGACGCAAGCCTTGCTTTCTGTGGTGATTCCTTTCTGGTTGTGGCATACCCCTTTCTTATAAAGAGGAATCACCACTCCAGTCAGCCAATCAAGAGGCCCCATGTGATGGTCCTGTCAGCCAGGATAGCCCTACACCATCCAGGGCATTTAGGAGCTCTAGGCGGATCTCATCCACCCATGGAACCTTGCCGCCACAGACATCAACCATCTCTGTGACCTTGGCCCCAGAGAAAAGGGAACCTATCTTTGATTCCAAAGATTAGAAGATGTTTTGGTGGAATTGAAGAAGTCTTTGATAGATTCCCTCTAACAATCCACAACATCCCGGACCGAGGTCAGCAGCTCCCCTTTTCCACCATTAACGTATTAATAGTGCACTGCTTTCCCTTTCTGTGCCGCTGAACAGTGGACCAGAATTTCTTCAAAGCCATTCAAAAATGCTTCTCCATGGTGTCACCAAACTCCTGACAAGCCTTGGCCATCGCCTCAGCAACCAACTGTTTCGCTTTGCCCATCGATACCTAACATCTGTCTCAGGAATCCCACAGGCCAAACAGAACCGGTACGACTTATTTTAGCCAAGCAAAGGTAGTTCAATATGTATTTAAATACCTTTTCTTTACTTGATAGTTATTTCTATTTACTTTTCTACACGATCCTGACTGGATTCTCTGATAGTTTAACTTTACCGTAAGAGTCCCTGTGTGACTATGGAGTTCCTCCTTGTTTTGCAGATGATCAAATCGGCCCACTGGACGACTACGATGCTTGTAAAGAATGCTGTGTGGCAGGTGAACTCCACCATCTTCCGGCTATCAAACGTCTGATCATGGAAAGGAATTAAAACAGATCAGAAAAGACTGAAATTCAAACAAAATCACCAAACTTTTTTTAATACTATTGATTTGACTGACCCACTGCTGTCCGTAGCTGTCCTCCAGGTCATGAATAGATCTGTCATCCCACCTTACTCGCATACCCAGTAAGTCCGTAGGGCGGAAGCCATTTTCAGCCAGGATGACAAAGTATGTAAAGAAGCCAGCTGTGGCCTGCATCATACCTGGTGAGAGAAGAAGATCTTCAGGGATTTTCAAATGCACATTATCGCAACCACACTGAAGCTGAACCCCGGAAGAGCAAGAGAGAGCCAGGACCCAGTCTTAGTGAAAGGCTACTGATTCAAAATTATCAACTCATATTGGTCTCACACGAAACCAACTGCGGAACCAGCCAGGGTGCAGACCTGCCCAAGCTGCCTCATTATTTTTCTTGTGGAAAAAGAAGATGCGGCCTAACCTCACTGAGATTATGCCTCCAATTAGATTGAGCTTGGTTCAAGGTTCTTCACTTTAGTGCTTTAAAAAATCTGGTTGTTGAGTGTTTAAAAAAACGTAATGTCATCTGTGGTATTGTTATCCAGATTGGTAAGTGCTCACACTAATTGAACCATGCGCTGGCACAATTCTTCCAAGCGGCACAGGTATGGCTAAACAAATTGTGCCTCTGTATTTAATTGCACAGTTTACTCACGGCCTAGAAAAGCTGGAGAGGTGGAGGTTTGTACTAGAAAGAATAGGAATGAAGATTAGTCAGAGTAAAACAGAGTACATGTGTGAATGAGAGGGATCCAAATGGAAAAGTGAGGTTACAGGGAGAAGAGAGAAAGAAGGTGGAAGATTTTAAATATCTAGGATCAACAGTCCAGAGTAATGGAGAGTGTGGAAAAGAGGTGAAGAAGCATGTGCAGGCAGGCTGGAATGGGTGGAGAAAAGTATCAGGTGTGATGTGTGACAGAAGAGTTTCAGCTAAAATGAAAGGAAAAGTGTACAAAACCGTGGTTAGACCGGCCATGCTGGTTGGTCGAGAGACAGTGGCACTGAAGAAAAGACAGGAAACAGAGATGGAGGTAGCAGAGATGAAGATGCTGAGGATCTCTCTGGGAGTGACCAGGATGGACAGGATCAGAGGAACAGCACATGTTAGAGGTTTTAAAGTCAGAGAGGTCAGACTGAGATGGTTTGGACATGTGCAGAGAAGAGAGAGAGAGAGTACATCAGAAGAAGGATGCTGGGTTTGGAACCACCAGGAAAGAGGACTAGAGGAAGACCAAAGAGGAGGTTCATGGATACAGTGAAGGAAGACATGAAGATAGTTGGTGTGACTAAAGAGGATGCAGAAGATAGGGTTAGATGGAAGAAACTGACTTGCTGTGGCGCCCCCTGAAGGGAAATGCTGAAAGAAGAAGAAGTGTAACAGTCTTGATATGTACATGTGAAGGCTTTTTTGTGGACTTGATTGCGCGATACTCTGCCACAGAAATAAAATCTTGATGAATTCTCTTTTACTCTCTTGATTTAGATTAGAAATTGATAGAAATAGTGACGAACAAGTCATTTTCTTACCAATTTGTCCGTACGCAATGCTGATGAGCCTCTCATTTACGAGTTTATCTGTTTTAGGATTTCGGGGCATTCGTTTCATGATGTCGCTTTCGGCCTCTTCATATGCCAGAGAGATCGCCGGTAGCTGGGAGAAATTAACGAGATAGAGTTCATTTGTTTTTACTGATTTTTGCACTGAATTCTCTCACCATGTCGGTTCCCAAGTCGATACAGAGGATGGTGACTGTTCCCAAAGGCAGGGGGATGTTGGCGATGATAAAGAGTAAAAACGGAGAGATTTCTGGGATGTTACTGGTCAGAGTGTAGGCGATGGACTTCTTCAGGTTATCAAAGATAAGACGGCCTGATGAGAGAAGATATTAGAAATATAAAAATGGATGAATTCGGGAGCAAAGCTTTGGTCTTTTGTCTTGTTTGACCTTCTTCCACGCCGGTAACGATAGAGGCAAAATTATCGTCCAGAAGGATCATGTCAGCTGCCTGTTTGGACACATCAGATCCGGCAATCCCCATGGCAACACCAATGTCTGCTTTCTTTAGAGCTGGGGAGTCGTTCACGCCATCACCTGTCACGGCCACAATGGCTCCCTGTGGGGACATTAAAGTTTTTGGACCCACACAAACATAAAAACAGAAGACGTTCCCTTCATCGGGGACTCACCAGTCTCTGGCAACCTTCAACAATGATCAGCTTCTGCTGAGGGGACGTCCTGGCGAATACAATTTCCGCGTGGTACATCAGGATCTCGTCAAGCTTACGTGGGCTCAATTCTTTTAGTTCACCACCGTGGATCACACAGGCCTTGGCATCTCTGTGGAAGAAAGATGAGTCCACGTTAAGATGAGTCCAGGAAAGCCTCTTGATAGAAGACATTGTCAAAAAAAAACACTTCAACTTGTAACGGGACTAGAAGTACGGTCATAGACAAGAAAAAATGATAAAAATCTGTGTGTGAGATTTTTGCGTAAGAAGTCCCGACATGGAACTCTAATTCTTGAGAAAACCTAAAGATCTTATTAGACAAATGAATTTTATTTCCACATTACTTCAGTAGTCGTACCATAAATCGGTCAAAGTGAAAAAGTAAGCACTTGAATAGATGTCACCTTGGGTCGACATCTGAAACAGAAATATGTAGGCGATCAGCAATGTCTTCGACCGTCTCGCTGCCTTCAGAGATAATCCCGACACCTTTAGCGATGGCCTTAGCAGTGATCGGATGGTCACCAGTGACCATGATAACCTGATAAGCCAAAAAAAAGAGACAAAACAGTTCCATCTCAAAATGATACAATTAATTTTGGTGTGGGACATTTAGATTTGTGTTTGCCAGAACATGAGTTTCCAAAAATGTGTGACTAAGACCATGTCCACATGTACTCGGGTATTTTTGAAAACGCATATCAGCTGTCCTCCATTTTAGAAAAATGCTCACTTCCACACTTAACCATTTTCAAAATATCCGCGTCCACACGAATCCGTATAAATACACTTCTGAGTGCGGTTATGAGCATGCCAGACCAGTAGTGGGCAGTACTGATGTAAACGTAAGTTCTGAGCTATCCAATCAGAGCACCTCTCGCAATTTCCTTGTCTACTTTGGTAAACAAGGACGTACACAAATGACGAATGTGCATTACGTGTCGCAGGTAGTGACGCATAAAGACGCAAATCTCCGTTTTCGCATGTCCATTTGCAAACGCAAAAACAGAGTTTTCAGAAATCTCCACTTTGGTCGGAGTTTTCAAAAACGCCGGTTTTGAGAGAAAAAAAACTCCATTTTCGTGTGGACGGCAAAACTGATAAAAATATATGCGTTTTCAAAAATACCCTGCTACGTGTAGGCGGGGTTTTAATCTCTCTACAATATAAAAAGTTCTCATCTAAACAAAATAAAAGTCAAGTCCCTGACCTTGATTCCAGCACTTCTGCATTTTCCCACCGCATCTGGCACAGCAGCACGCGGTGGATCGATCATGGACATGAGGCCAACAAAACACAAGTTTTCTGTGGGGAAGTTTAGCTCGTCCGAGTCGAAATGAAAGCCGTCTGGGAACAGATCATCTGGCAGGGGACAATGACAGAAACCTATTTGAGGGAGAAACAAAAAGTTAGACTGACTTTTCATTTTTGTTTAAAAGAATATGCATTACCAAGTACTCGCTCTCCCATCCCTCCCAGTTCCATATAAGCCTTCTGGAAACCGTTTTTCATTTTGTCGTCCAGGTCGACCTCATGGCCTTGCATCATAATCGTGGTGCAACGATCCAGAATCCTCTCCGGGGCTCCTTTCATCACTACCAGGTACCGAGATTCTCCTGGCATTGGATTTCGGTGGACAGAAACCTGTAAAGAGGAGCGGTGCGTTTATAAACGTAAGACTAATTCTAAGACTAAATAAAACGCAATTAAAAAGCAATTGAGCTGTCTGGCTTTAAGCTTGTCTACTTAGAATGGGTCGACTGCGTACCTGATATTTGTTGGTTGAATTGAACGGGATTTCCGCCAATTTCGGAAATTCATTCCTCATTATGGCAACGTGCCCATAGCTCAGCTCGACAAACTTGAGCAAGGCAGCTTCTGAAGCATCACCAGCCACTTCTTTCTGCGGGTTTAAGAGCCAAAGTTAGTTCGACCCAAATTAGGGTCACATTGCGTGTTTCAAACAAGTCCTCATCCTCTGTTTCAGAATGTAACAGCTGCTCTAAATCCAACATAGCAGGTTTACTTTCCTCGCTGTCAGAGTCACTTTCTGTACCGTGCGGGTCTTCGGAAATGATGCCTGCTTTTGGGAACGCTCGGACAACAGTGCCAGCAGACACGTTAGCCCAAAGATGTACAATCCACTGGCAAACTGTGGCATAACTCGCCCGGTGCTGCCTTCTACCCGTTGTGAAGCTGTGGTCTCCTTTGGTCCCACGCCGCTCGCAGCCTTACTTTGAATGGCCGGTTCACGCCGATGTCCAGCGGTTGGAGTTCCTTTGTCAGACCTCCCGGAATCACAGCAAGCATAGCGTTCTACTGCTTCACTTGTTTTTTCGCAACACTCATCGGGCGCACTGCACGATAGGGCGCGGCGCTCATTTTGAAGACAATCTAAGACTTTTATATGCGCCTTATGGTCATGAAAATACGATTCCCAGGAAGCCTCTACAGCACAGGATAATATGATCTCTAACATGTAGGTTGAATCGAAGACCTTCTGGTCTGGTTTTTAATGACGAGTGCTTTCAGTAATTTTTTGATTGCTTCTCTGAGGTTGGTTCCAAAAGTTTTCTTGTGAAGTATTGAAGTTGTAAAACTACCCAAAGTTTCTAGTTTCTAACTAGTGATGCAATAAAATTGACAAAATCCCGATAGCGCGATAATATGAAAATGTCACTAAAAATGTATCCGGTCAAAAACCGTGACAGGCTACCGGTAAAGGTTTACGTAGTCAAAAAGCCTTTCAGACCGCTGCTAAAAATGTGTCCAATCAAAAACCACACAGGCTGTTACAAATGTACACAGTCACAGACGCGTTACAGGGTGCCTTTAAAAATGTACTTCTCGGAAACCGTTCAAAATGTATGCAAGCAAAATCTATACCTTTCAAGGCAATCCTTCTGCTTCCCGTTCCCGGGAGGCTTTCACACTGTAGTGAATACCCCAAAACCATACTCATCTACCATTTTGAAAATTACAAAAAGAATTGTGCACGTGCACGCTTATGTGGGAACGTAATGAGCCAGAGTGACATAAGGGGAGGTAACCAGCCTAGCTCTGACTGTGTTTTAACAATGGGCTAGTTTGAGATCAACCAGACGTCTCATCAGTGCTATGGAAGGAAGGTCGAAATTGTTTTAGCTATTATTCATATATGTGACACACGTCGGTTACATAACCGGTTATGAACCGGTTATGGTTTTTTAATGTATGACACGCAGATTTTTTATTAGGCCGTACAAAAATACCAATTTTCGTATTTGCTAAAATCCCATTTTTCACGTAATAAAATACGGCAAAACTATAACTTGACGGGTATGAAAATCCATTAATGACTGATGTTCGAAGTTACCCTTAAAAACGCACCCCGTTCAAAATCCTCACAAGCAATTGTTAAAAATATACAAAGTCAAAAAAAATTTCAACAATGATTCCTTACGACAATCAAAAAGTCCAAGAAAAAAACAAAACAACAACCATATACACTGCGAAAAACATAGTGACTAATTTACACACGTTCTAAAGTAGATGAAGATGATGGGGGTGGCAGACATGGGCAAACTACGGCCCGCGGGCCACATGCGGCCCGTTAGACATTTTAATCCGGGCCGCCAAACTTGACAAAATTAAATAAAAATACCTTGTAAATGTTTTATTTCCTGTAATTCTGATGTTTTTTCACCAGATGGTGCCAAAGATATAGCAACACTGCTCCCATTAAAATGGGTCTGTGAGCCATCAGGCCCAATACACGCACGTAAACAAGCGTGTTAGATTTTAAAACAAACAAAATGTTACATCAAGCGCTTAGATTTAAAACCCAGCGCTGCTAGATTTGAAATTTTAACGTGCTTGATGTAGCATTTAACATGCTTGTTTAAAATCTAGCGTGCTATTCTAGTGGTCTGATCTAGCGGTAACCAAAGCATGCCATCCATCTGATCCTGTTCCAGCCCTCTAGTCAACTCAATGTGGCCGGTGAGTCAAAAAGTTTGTCCACCCTTGGCTTGCTGGGTAGTGCGGCCATCTTGACTTGATCATTTATGGTTGACTAATTGTACCATCTATAGTTGTCATAAAAGGTGATGTGTTGTTTTTTTATTCATGAAAAATATATATATATTATCAAAATTATTATTAAAAAACGGATTATAAACTGATTCACCTTCATAACTGGAGTGTTGGTTTGTTCGCCCAAGAAGACAGCGCGGTTACAGAGTCCAGCAACTCTTGCCAAAGCGGTCCATGTTTCAGAACTCTTGTCAAAGGAACAGCCTGTCTGGTTCTCTGTTGTATCAGCTTCATGGACCTGGTTGTCGAACCACATGTGGGCCACCGTCATCCTGTTCTGGGTCAGGGTTCCGGTTTTATCAGAACAGATTGTGGAGGTAGATCCCAGAGTCTCGACGGCTTCCAGATTCTTCACCAGGCAGTTCTTCTTGGCCATTCGAGCGGCGGTCAGGGTCAGACACACCTGGAAACAGAAGCCTGCTGGTAACAGGCTGTATTGCCATGTTCTTTCTGAAAGAACCAAAGTTCCAACTCACAGTGACTGTGGCCAGGAGACCTTCTGGCACGTTAGCGACGATGATACCAATAAGGAAGATGACACCCTCCAACCAGGTGTATCCCAGGATGAGTGAGAGGATGAAGAAGGTTATTCCAAGGAAAACAGCCACACCAGTGATGATGTGAATGAAATGCTCAATCTCGATGGCAATGGGGGTTTTTCCTCCTTCCAGACTGGATGCCAAAGTGGCAATCCTACCCATAACAGTGCGGTCTCCAGTGTTGATGACGATTCCTCGGGCAGTTCCTGTAAGCAAACACGAGAACACGCTAACTCTTAATCTAACTAAACGAATTCAAACAAATCCCTTCCCCATGAAGAAGGAATCCCTACGAGAACAGACTGTCCTGACTAATCTAGCTCGACAGCTATCTAGTTGAAGAAATCAGCAAATGAGCTTCCTCATGATGGAAATGGACAGTAGGAGAGACAAGGGCAAGGGGGATCAAGGACGAGATGAGATCCACATGAAAAGGAAAGCCGTGAATTCTCCATGGGCCAAGAGGATACATCAAGCCCTGAAGTATCCTCGGTCAGGACGACAGAAACCTCCAATGAAAATCATTTACTGCGGTCACAGGGCAGACTGATAGAAGCGAGGCTGCCATTTGCGCCATCGGCCCCTAAGACCATCACCAACCAATCACTCACACACCATGCAGACTAGGCAACCTGGGTGAAGTATCTTGCCCAGGGACACAGCAACAATCTATTCTTGACAGCCGTCCCACTGTAACACTTGGAGTTCCGGCGGTCTACCATCCAAGTACTGCCCAGGCCAAGCATGCTTAGCTTCTGAGGTCTGACGGGATCAGGCTTAGGCTGGTATGGCCACAAAACATGGTAAAACTGGGGTTCATGATTAACTGCTTTTCTTACCTTCGATACAGTTGGTGGAGAAAAAGGCAATGTTTTTTGTTTCCAAGGGGTTCTCGTGGGAAAATTCTGGACCACGGGCCTGAGGCTCAGATTCTCCAGTCAAGGAAGAGTTATCCACCTGGAAGTAGGTGGGAAAAGAACGTAGAAATAGTTGGGCAATGAATTGTGGACACTTGCAAGACTGATGAATAAGTAAACCAATGCCGAGGCCAAAGGAGGATTTGAAATCAGCCTAACAGGACCAGGCCACCCAAGAACACAGTGTTTGTAATGCTAACTTTGCAGCCGTGAGCGGAGATGATCCTCAAATCAGCAGGAATCCGATCTCCACCTTTCACCTCCACCAAATCACCAGTCACCACGTTCACAGCATTGATGTTCTTCTTCTCACCGTCACGTATAACCAAGGCTTGCTATGAAATGAAAAATACACAAGTCTTCAAAGATGGACAGAAGAGACAGAGGCTGATGGTCAAAGCCAATATGGAGCCTCACCTGTGGAACCAGGTTCCTGAAGGAGTCCATTATTTTGGAGCTTTTGGATTCTTGGTAATAGGAGAAGCATCCGGTGACAACGACGACAACAGACAGCACAATGCCCAAATATAACTAGAAGAAGAACGGAGTCACTTTAGGCACGTTGTAAAGTTACGGTACTCCTTAGAGAGACTTTTAGACTCTCTATAGCCAAGATTCTTTATTGTCAAAATGGACGCATAGTGAAATTTAAAAAGTATTACTACAAATAAAAATAAAACAAGCACCAGTCCAGACCGGCATAGACAGTGGACAGTGATACAACACGAGAGGTATCGGATATTTACGGGATAATTTAGAGTATAGTTATTGAAAGTGATGGTGCAGTATCATAGTGATTATTGTTGTTACAGTGAGTGTGGCCATAAAGTGTCTTTTGTGCGGGACAGTCGGGTGTGCAAGTGGGGATGGGAAGCAGTGGAAAGATTACTTTCACAAATCTTGGAGAAAAACTGTTGATAAGCCGTGAAGTGGTTGTCACGGCTTGGTTGCGGGCTGACATCCTTCATGTGGGCGGTAGTCATTGTTGTATTTTGGGGCACAGATACAATAATGGACAATTTCAAGCAGTTTGGGGCCACACAGCTGTGGGGACAGATTGAAGATGTGCAGAAAAACAGCTTCTCATTGGTCCGCATACGATTTCAGAGTCACTTGATACTCCCTTAGGAACTGCCACTTTGTTCACATTGATTCTCCTCAGAGTGGAGTTCACAGGCTGAGGGGCTGCTGCTGCTCTCTGGCTGAGGGGGATACACAGTTCTTCTGCTGCTCAGAGTCAAAGCATGCAAAGAAACTGCTTCGAGTGTGGGGCGGAATGGGATTGTGACTTACGTGCTCATCACCATTTTGGTTGTTCCTAATGGTCCTAATGCTTTACCGCAAGCCGCATGCGCCAATGTCCCTGAAGTGCTTGTTATGTGCTGTGTCTGTGTTTGGCTTATTCAGTTCTCTTTGGGCCTTGCTGTGGGCCAGTCTGTCCCCTAGGACAGTATCAGTACAGAAGTGTACTTTGGCCAGTATAGTTGACGTGTAGCTCTTTGGGTCCCCTTCTTTGAACAACACCCAGTCCATGTGCTCAAAACAGTCCTGTAGCGCTGAGGTGGCGCTGGGGTTACAGTCCCCAGTCATGATTTCAGCCGCCTCTGTATTTGCATTCATCTTCTGGTTTATCATACAGTACAGTTCTTCTAGCGCTAGCCTAGCTTTAGCCTGTGGTGGTAAGTAGACTGCAACAAAACTGAGCCCCTCTTCACTTTGAAAGGTCTACATGACACTGCCAGGTACTCCAAGTCAAGGGAGCAGAATGGTCCAATCATGCTAGTTGGAATACACAATGCGTTGTGAATGTACAGCGCCAAACTCCCGCCTTTTGATTTACCACAAGCTGCTGTCCTCTCAGCCCAAAACAATGTGTACCCCATTAGCTCCATTGCTGCGTCTGGAATGTTGTTATCCAGCCAAGTTTCATGGCAGATGAAAGACGCCACTGGGTCCATGTTTTTGGTGTCTAACTCGAAGTTGCTCCCATCATTGGTGCAATCATGGCTGCCTGCTCCGGTGCAATGCAGCAAAGTAATTTCCCCATTGAGGGATAAATATGATACAGTACAAAAAAAAAGGGTCACACAGTTTTCCCTCCTGTCGGAGGAGGAAGAACCGTACCTCATTCATCTTGTGTATGAAAGACCTGGTGTTTGCAAGGAGAATGCTGGGCAGATTGGGTCTGACTACGTTAGCATGTAGCCCAGCTTTTACCCCTCTACGCTTACCCCGCAAAGAGGGAGGGTGAAAGCCTCGGAGAACCGCAGCAGTACGGGTGGATTAAAGTCCAGTTTTGGTGGCGCAAGAAGTCTACTGATCTGCCCAAACACCCATAGTTCAGTTCTACTGTACTTGATTAATGCTTTCAGTTATTGAAACATGAATAAACAAATTAAAATACAATTAAAAACATGGTAAGCCGAGAGCCTCTTGCCTCTGCGGGTAACTGCAAACAACATCTTAAATAAATAGAAGAGAATCTAAAATATCAGTTCATCTATTCTTCTTACATTGTCCTTAACAGGCTCGTCTTCTGAGGCAGCCTGAATCGCGTAAGCAATGAAGCAAAGAAAGGCACCGATCCACAGCAACATGGAGAAACCGCCAAACAACTGGAGACCAGATCAAAGACAGTCAGACATTGGCCATTTTACTGAGCGTGACAAATCCTGGATTTTGATCGAATTAAAAAAGGTAGTTTGTGTACCTGTCTGCAGAATTTAACCCACTCAGGTGTAGTTGGAGGAGGTGTGAGGGCATTGGGACCATCTCTCTCCATGATCTCTCTTGCTCTGGCAGAGGTAAGACCCTGCATGGAAACACAGAGGAGGAAGAATTATTATTAGGAATCAAAAAAAAAAAAAGTAAAAACAGAAAGAACAGAGTTGCAGAGAAGGTCTTTATTTCTTTCTTGATGAAGCAAATATTCCGTTACGGAACCGTTCTGTCATCATCCGCTCATCCGGGGCCGGGTCGCAGGGGCAACAGCTTCAGACGGGAGGCCCATGCTTCTCTCGCCCCAGCTGCATCCTCCAGCTCACCCGGAAGGATCCCGAGTCATTCCCCAGCCAGCTGTGAGACACAGTCTCTCTAGCGGGTTTGGGGTAATCAAACAACGCATCTTTCAGTCTGAATGCCGTGGATTTTGGCAACGTGTTTGGACAAATTGCTCGTGGTTCCACTGCAGACAACGTGCGTTGTCGGCAACAATTTTGGTCAAATTTCGAGATATTGCCAGAGCGAATTTGAGACGTAGTCCTTTCAGCGAGTCTTGGCTATGCCTGTTGTCCTTAACCAGAGCTGGTGGCTACAGGAGAGGTCACTAGCTACTAGCCACTATCCACTAGCCTAGTGGTCACTATGTTAGTGGTCACTAGGCTAGTGACCACTAGGTGACCACTGACTAGGCAAGTGGCTACTAGCCTAATCAGGCTAGTAGGCTGACTACTGACTACTAGCCTACTAGTAGTCAGCTAGTACTACTAGTAGGCTAGTAGTCCTACTAGCCTACTGACTAAGCTAGTGGCTACTAGGCACTAGTAGCCACTAGCCCAACTAGGCTAGTGGCTACTAGCCTAGTCAGTGGTCCTAGACAGTGGCTAGACAAATCCAGGATTTGACTAGGCTAGTGACAACTAGATCACTAGCCTAGTGGTCACTAGGCCAGTGGCTAGTGGCTAGTGACCTATCCTCTGGCCACCAGCTCTGGTTAAGGACAACAGGCATAGCCAAGACTCGCCGAAAGGACTACGTCTCAAATTCAGCCTGGCAATGTCTCAAAATTTGACCGAAATCCTAGTGGTGACTAGCCTAGTGAACACCCCCTAGGCTAGTGGTCTAGGCTAGTGGCCACTAGCCTAGTGACCACTAACCTTTTAAACGTCTAAAACATTTAAAACGGAAAAAACAAAATTTTTGCGTTTAAACTTTGCCTTTTCGTCACCATAACAAACTGATTCAACATTGTTTTTATTGAGGATGCTGCACCGAACTGCCGATGTATCCCCCATTCCATGTGTACCCAACTCTTGAAAAAGACTCCGACTCTACTCGGTGAAAGACCCTAACCCTCAACAGGTCAGATTGAACCCTTTGTGGAAACTGTTTTGGCCTCACGTTGGCACGCATATGAGAGCATTCTTCACACCAGGTTATCTCTTGTCGTGTGTGTGTCGGATGGAGAACTCACATTTGTGAGGTCGGTCCCATATTTCCTGTGAAGTTCATCCAATGTCAGCTTGTGGTCATTCTGCACAGAAAAAAAAACTCAAGCATGAGCGTGTGTTAATGTGTCCTCTTGAGCAATTCTTTGTGTACCTGGTAGAGACGGTAGAGAATATAAACGTCCACTTACTATGTCCACTTCTTTTTTAAGTTCGTCCATCTTCCCACGGTTCTTTTTTTTCTTGCCGCCTCCCTCATCTCCCCATTCCCCCTGAAGAAAAAAAAAAAAAAAAAAGAAAGTGAACGCACGTTGAGTTTTAGACAATAATAACAGAAAAAAAACACAAAGTAGGAAAATAATTTAATAAAAAAGGTTTGAAATGTTCGGGCTTGACAAAAAAAATTAAGCTGTCTTTGATCGTGTCATGATCCCCTCACTTGCCGTCAGAGGGAGACCCGGATGTTCCTCATCACCTTGATTAGGGATACCTGAGGTTGATTACTGATGCCACATCTGTGGACCCTGATATCTATTTAAGGGCAATCACTTCCATGTTGGGGGATACCACCCCTTCCAGCCAGGTCTTGCTGGTTGCCTGACCAAGTACACATTTTGACGATAACATTCAAATATTGTCCCGCATTCTGTTCAAATATGGTAGAAACCTCCAAAAAAGACCCCCATTTTTAATAACATCCATATCATTCATAAAGAATGTCGCCCTGTGAGACTTCCTGACATGCTAGCATCTATAGCGGTACAACCTATCCTGTGAGTTTTTCATCATGTCTCCAGTTTCCTGAGCTTTAAAAAAAAACGTCACTCTTCTCCGCTTTTAGAATAAAGACGGGAACCAATTTAAAGTGAAAAGTCAAGTTTTTCTTTAGCGGAAGCTGCCTTGCTGCTGTCACACACTTCCTTTACTTATGTCGGAGGACACTGGAAGGATGCCGGTGTGTGGGACCGAAAAAATAAAGAGGCTTTCATACCATAGACGTTTGGTCGGGGTTTCACACGTCTGAAAATAAAATTATCTTGAGGTGAGGCTTCCCGTTCTCACGGGAGCATCTCTTTAGCACACACTGATTTAATTACCCAAACCAAACCGGATGCTTTAATTAGAGGTTTAGTGGCGACAAAAATGCAACTCAGCCTAAACTTCCCAAGCGGGCCGTCGGAGTTAAGGCACTTCAAATTTCACATTTTTTAAAAAAAATGGTCGCTTCTTCTTCTCCTTCCCTTCAGGGATCACCACATCAAGTCAGTTTCTTCCATCTAACCCTATCTGCTGCATCCTCTTTGGTCACGCCAACTATCTTCATGTCTTCCTTCACTGTATCCATGAAACTCCTCTTTGGTCTTCCTCTAGCCCTCTATCCTGGTGGTTCCAAATCCAGCATCCTTCTTCCGATGTACTCTCTCTCTCTCCTCTGTACATGTCCAAACCATCTCAGTCTGACCTCTCTGACTTTAAAACCTCTAACATGTGCTGTTCCTCTGATCCTGTCCATCCTGGTCACTCCCAGAGAGATCCTCAGCATCTTCATCTCTGCTACCTCCATCTGTGTTTCCTGTCTTTTTCTCAGTAACACTGTTTCTAGACCAATCAGCATGGCCGCTCTCACCACGGTTTTGTACACTTTTCCTTTTCATTTTAGCTGAAACTCTTCTGTCACACATCACACCTGATACTTTTCTCCACCCATTCCAGCCTGTCTGCACACGCTTCTTCACCTCTTTTCCACACTTTCCATTGCTCTGGACTGTTGTTCCTAGATACTTAAAATCTTCCACCTTCTTTATCTCTTCTCCCTGTAACCTCACTTTTCCATTTGGATCCCTCTCATTCACACACATGTACTCTGTCTTATACTCTGACTAATCTTCATTCCTCTTCTTTCTAGTGCAAACCTCCACCTCTCCAGCTTTTCCTCCACCTCTTCCCTCCTCTCACTACAGATCACAATGTCATCTGCAAACATCATTGTCCATGGGGATTCCTGTCTGACCTCGTCTGTCAGCCTGTCCATCACTACAGCAAACAGCAAAGGACTCAGAGCAGATCCTTGGTGCAGTCCCACCCCCACACTGCACTCCTCTGGCACACCTACAGCAGCCATTTAAAAAAAATGGCTGCTGTAGGGATAAAAATACACACTTTATTGAAAAAATAGTCGCTCCCAGCAAACAGAGAGCCTTTAGGAAACGTTAGCCTGAAGTTCTCTAAAGGTTTGTTTTTACCAAAAACTAACGTTCCCTAAACGTTAGTTAGTGGTTATGTTAGAACCTAACCTTCTCAGAACGTTTAGAGAATCAAGTTCCAATCGATATGGTTAAAATTGAGGTTAGAGGAACGTTCCAAAAACCAAAAATCAACATTTGAACCTTTAGAGAACCAAAAATAACCTTCAGAGAACGTTCTGCTAACCTTCGACAAACCTTCCGAGAACATTCTGGCAAAGTCAAAATGGTAGCTTGGTATCAATTATTTCCGAAGATGCATGTCCCGAACTATCCAATTCATTGATTGGATGATTAAATTGGCTAATACTGTACTCTTATTGGCCATTGACAATAATAATACCAATTGGCACGGATGGATGTCATGCCAATGAGAGCTTTGAGGTTTCCAACTTGTCAATGCCATGAAAATGTAATGTAACTATTTGTAGCTACGGTTACATTTTACACTGGTCTTGCGATTTATCGGATTTGAGCGAATCTTACCCAAATCTGAGCCCCAAATTTACGGCTTTATATTGTAAAGCCATCATAAAACCTCTTAGTTTGAAATTTCATTCTAAAAAGACGCTACTCACTGATGTATCATAATTTTTATTGCAGATCGTCATATAGTGCTAGCGGCAATGGCGCCATCTACTGAGCGTTAGACTTCTGTCTCACTTTGGATGTACTGTATGCCTCCCAAAATGCCTCGCTTGTACGGTGTTTCGGGCACAACCCACTGGAAGGAGACCCAGACAGACCCTGGACCCGCTAGGGAGAGTATTTCTTACAGCTGGCAGAGGAACGCCTCGGAATTCTCCCAGGTGAGCTTGAGAATGCAGCCAAGATAGGGGAAGCCTGGGCTTCCCGCCTGAGGCTGTTGTCCTTGCGAAACGGCCCCAGATTAGTAGAAGACGACGCAACGGAATTAGAAAATGATAATGTAGTCTGAAAATATAGATTATTTCATATGAACATTTCATTCACCAAGACATCTGCTTTAGAGTTCAAATTAAGGTTACCAGACTTGATGGAACCAAAAGCTAAAATAAATCTCTGCATTTGTTTGAGAAACATCTCAAAAGTTCAATTGGTGACCAATAGGATGATCACCAGGATGACCACCAGGATGACCGATTGAAAACAGATGGTAGAAAAGGGATCTCTTTGTGCCTAAAATTGGTAAAATATGATCAAGAAGGATGGGCAACTTTCCATCAGGGCCCTTTGAAAAGACCAACTCACAATCTGTCGGTGTGGCATTTTCGTCTGGCCTCCATCCAATTTGTAACCATGATTTTTCTGGAATAAACCTTTTTTCATGTCACCAAATTCTTTGCAAGAAGTCTTTTTTCAAATTTGATGTGGACCCCGCGGCCATAATCTACTTCAATAATAAATGAGAAATTTAAAAATTCACAACAACAGAAATACGTACAGTATTTATTCGTAATTATTGTATAAACACGCCTGTAGTGCCGAAAATTTAACGGCACTACAGGCTGGTTGACTTTCAATTGAATATCAGCAGCCGAGGATACATTCCGACTCTACAAGATTTGATTAAGGCCTAAAAATGATGTGATGTGGGTCTTATTGAGTCTATAAGCTTCATTTATACGCCATAAACAGTAACATGATAGTCAGATTCGGGTCTGATTCGCTCAGATTTTGTGATATAAAGGCATTGATTTGGAGCTTAGATCGGGTCAGATCCGGTCAAATTCGCTCGGACGCGGTAAGATCTGGTAAATTGTAGGACAAGCAGTATTTCTTGATCTCGTTAAATTATCATCAGCACTTGTGGAAAGAGTCATAATTCGTCGAGCCCTTGTATAAATAGCAGCATGTCGACTCTAAAACCCAATGGACTGCAGAAATATTGCTTCCCAGAAAGGAAGCAAAAAAGTGGCCAAAAAAGTATGAATGAAATCTATTATTCCCGGCCCAGTAAACATGAATAACCAGAGGAAAGTGCCGTTAGCATGATGGATCCTGATGTACATCTAAACCAATTATAGCAAACAGCAACCAGGTCAGACTATAACAGGAGGAAGAGATGAAAAGCTCTGCTATTTATAATCCAAACATTTGCCAGATGGTCCCACTCCGACCAAACCGGGCCGTTTTTAAACTGTGAACAGTAGAAATTTCACAAACTTACAGATGTAAGTAGCGTGTTTGACAAATCAAACTGCTAGGAAACATAGTCACGTATTGTAATCTGTACAAATCTGGTGACCACTTTGATTTTGACGCTTCAGAAGCGGCTACATCGTTCCTACACGTCAATTGGATTTGGATTCCTGTCCTCTTCGCCGAAATGATGGCAAGAGATTGAGTAATCTCTGAGAGACCTATGAAGCGTTCATTCAGACCACACAAAGATCCCGTACATGCCTCTAATCTGACAAAGGATTAAGCGCACAATTAGAGGAATGAGCCGGAGAGATGCCAGTAGGAGGGAAACCGACAAGCTGCCAGAGTTTGATCGTCGGTGCAAATCTGGTCGCTGTTCGATCAAAGCTTCCAACAAAAAGAACAAACTATTGTTCCAGTTGTGATGTTTCCTAAAACTAGGGGGTGACCGGTATTGTTTGGGAACAGACTGTCCAACTTTAGACACAATTTCAGCTTTATTTAGCCATGGAGAACCAATCAACAGCTCAGAGAGAGAAAGAGTTACTGTAGGACCTGCTGGTCGGTCTGATTCGAAACCCTGGCAACAGAAACAAAGACCGTCTGTTTGCTAACACATACACACACTGATGGTACAATGTGTGAGCGGGCACACAAACTAAAGAAATACGACCTCCAAATGAGAGAATTATGAGGTGGATTTCCTTCTCAGGGCGTGAAGGCTTTCGTAATCCGGCAGTGAAATACAAGGGTGTTGTCACACTCGGGCAGTTTGAATTGTACCCAAGTGGGTTTGACCACCAAAGCCTGGTTCGGTTGACTAGCGTAAGTGGTCCGAATTGTGGCTGGGTATAGCTGTCTCTAGCGGTCATGAAAGAGGTGTATCAAAAATAAATCAATTGGTCTAGGTCAGTGGTTCTTAACCTGGGTTCAATCGAACCCTCAGGGTTCGGTTGAGTCGGTCTCAGGGGTTTGGTGGAGCCTCCGCCACGGAGGACCACCCCTCAGTCTAGTCTGCAGTTAGTGGGCACAGTTATTGAACGCTTCCTGCTCTGGGATTTACTACCGGTCCGCTTTGAAATCGCTGGATAAGCAGCGAGTGAGACCTCCCTATCAGACCGCTTAGAGAGAGCTGAATAAGCAGCAGAGTGAGACCTCCCTATCAGACCGCTTAGAGAGGGCTAGATAAGCAGCAGAGTGAGACCTCCCTATCAGACCGCTTAGAGAGGGCTAGATGAGCAGCAGAGTGAGACCTCCCTATCAGACCGCTTAGAGAGGGCTGGATAAGCAGCAGAGTGAGACCTCCCTATTAGACCGCTTACAGAGGGCTGTATATGTGTCTGAGTGAGACTACCTACCGGTCCGCTTTGAGAGCGCTGGATAAGCAGCAGAGTGAGACCTCCCTATCAGACCGCTTAGAGAGGGCTGGATAAGCAGCAGAGTGAGACCTCCCTATCAGACCGCTTAGAGAGGGCTGGATAAGCAGCAGAGTGAGACCTCCCTATCAGACCGCTTAGAGAGGGCTGTATATGTGTCTGAGTGCGACTCCCTACCGGTCCGCTGGATAAGCAGCAGAGTGAGACCTCCTTCTCAGTCGGGTTTAACAACACCTTCTTTAATAACCCTCCGTCTGACCAGCGGTGTGCGTTAGTGACGTTAGGTTAGCATTTGTGACACTACTAAAGAAGGATTCGGTGAAGTCTCTTGTAATCGGCCTCTTCTTTCTTCCCTTCACTAGTATCAGCCATGATGACTCAAGTAGTTTGGACAGCAGAACCTTGTTTGGTGCCTCCAGCAAGGTTAAGAACCACTGGTCTAGGAAGTGGTTTGCATGCAATGGAGCATAAAAATGTGGACAGGTTCCGACGCTACAAGATTTGAACAAGGCCTAAAAATGGGCCTTAAACAAAGGCCCATTTTGATTGAGGTCCCTAATCAAAATGGCCACATACGGCCCGTTTAACAGGCCGTATATGGCCCGCGATCCGTAGTTTGCCCACGCCTTACTCTAAGGGTGTCAAATTCCGGTCCTCAAAGGCCACAGTCCACATGTATTCTTACGTTTTCTTGCATCTGCAAAATTCTGTGCCAAATTTGATTCAGAAGAGTTGAACCAGGAATTCGATGAAAGACCCGGGTTTACACCTCTGGTCTAAACTCAGTTTGACTCAACGATTGGTCAACCTTCTCTGGGACATTAACTGAAGAATTTAATCGTCACCACCAGGAAGCAATGAGCAAGGATGTGTCTTCTGGACCACTTATCCCTTACGAGGCTTCGGGTCTGCCAGAGGCTATCCCGGTTGATTTAAGGCTAGAGGCAGGACACATTTCGAACAGGTTGCCAGTCTGTCGTAGAGCCACACAATCATTCCTTAAGGGCAATCTCATAGCGGCCCTTGCATGTGTGTTTTTGGAGAGTGGGAGGAAACCGGAGTGCCCACACGTACTTGAGGAGAACTTGCAAACTCCACATGGAAACGCCAGTGTTTCAAGCCTCGTCCCATCCGGGACTTGAAACCCTGGTCTTCTTGCTATGAGGGCCACAGTGCCAACCATTGCGCCAAAACTCGCATTTCTCATTCTCGTTGTACCTGCTTAGTTGTTATTTTATTTGACTTTCCTGGAGTAAAAACACAAAATTTATCTCCTAATCATCCGTTAAAAAGTTAGCATGAATACGCTACCTCATGGTGTTACGCTACCTGTTTGTTTTTTGTCTGTTTTTTTAGTTCCAAGACTCCTCATATTGAAGCAAGCTAAATTTTTTTAACTTCAACACGTGAAGCGATGCTGTCTCCTCATCAGGCAGCTCTTGGTCTCATACAGATATTTCAACACATTTAAACTTCTGAACCCTCTGGTTTTATTTCCGTGCTGCTAAGTTTACTCCTGATGTGACAGTGAAGGAGTGCATGAGTCAGTAACGTCTGGCTTAATAGCTTAGCCTGGCACATGTTTAATCTCCTTTCCGTGCTAAACCAACACCCTGAACACGTTAAAAGATAAACTAGAAAACATGTTAATCCCTAAAAACACAACACGGCCTGTGCCAAAAAGAAGACATTCTAGTCAATCGACGTTCCTGATCTGAACAACGTCCTGGGAGGGTGTTTTAGGAGAGCCTGGGGAAGACTCAGAACAACCTGGAGCAGGCATGGGCAAACTACGGCCAGTGGGCCACAAGCGGCCCGTTAAACGTTTCATTCCGGCCAGCCAAACTTGAAAAAATTAAATAAATAAACCTTGTTAGTTTTATTTCTCCTGTAATTCTGATATTTCCTCACTAGATGGCGCAGTGTATAATCCATCATGGACAATACACGCATGTAAACAAGCATGTTAGACATTAAAAACAAGCAAAATGTTACATCAAGCGCTAAGACAGGGGTGGCCAAACATTTTCACTCGCGGGCCACATTGAGTTCTAACATTTGACAAGCGGGCCGGATCCGAGGGGGTAGACGGGGGCGAGGGGTGCGTGAGGTCATAGACAAAAAGCCCTTTAGAAAATCCTGAAGTCGCCCCTGAGAACAGGATAAGATGGATGGCATGCTTTGGCAACCACTAGTTTAGACTGGTTAAATGTCGTGCTAGATTCTTTTTTTCCTCCTTTTATTAATTGCCACCATTTTGGAAAATTGGGGGGCTCACATACTAATTTGCTGTTCCTATTTTAGCCTCTAGATGGCAGCATTTAGAACACGCAGGTAACAGCGCTGCTGCCCGATGTATTACGTAATTCTACACGCGGGCCAGGTGCTATTGATTTCATGATGGAGGCTGCGGGCCTGATGAAAATTGACAACGGGCCGCATTTGGCCCCCAGGCCGGACTTTGGACATGTCTGCACTAAGATTTCAAACCTAGCGGCGCTAGATTTGTTTAAAATCTAGTGCGTCCTTTTATCAGTCTAATCTAGCGGGTACCAAAGCATGCCATCCATCCGATCCTGTTCCGCCCCTTTGTCAAATGTTAGAACTCAATGTGGCCCGCGAACCAAAAAAGTTTGCCCACCCGTGATTTAGAAAGACCACAAAACGTTGGTCTGGGACTACGCCATATTGTGTTTGTGAAGCCCATCGTAGGAGCTCAAAGAACTGCGAAAAAATGACCAATGTTTCCATAAAAACAAAACCCGACAATATTTGATATTTGTGGTACTTCTTTGCAAATGAGCGCCAAGAGTTTCACTTTGGACTCAATACGTAGTCTGCCAGTTTCGTGGGTGATTCCCTTTATTTTAATTTCCTACACTTTAACTTATTTTTTCTTCACGAGAATTCAGTTTAATTCGGTTTTTGTTTTCCACGACAAAGACTCACATAAACATAAGTACAGTGTGTTTTGCGCGCTTTTACTCTTCATTTGTGTCGTCGTTGTTTAACAGGCGTTAATTCACACACATACCTCCAGCTTCCTCCCGCTACCCCCCTCTTCTTCGTCATTAACATATTCATGCTGACACACACACTGAGAAGGACCCTCCCCTAGAGCCCCTCCACTTCTGTGAGACCTTTCTCCTGGGGTCTTTACAACATTCCCTCATGGAAAACTACCAGGAAGGACACACACACACTCAGAGTCACAACCTCTTGTGTGCTAGCGTGCCGGGCACAAATATCTACAAGTGTCAGATAAAAAATTAAAACCCTAAAAGACAAGATTTAATCAACTTAAATTAGTTTAAATCCAAAAGTCGACAAATCGTGAGACCAGAAATATTTTAAACCCCTCTGGCTGAGAGAAAAGAAGAGAGAGTGAGGTAGATCCATTTAAAGGAACACTCCCTCCCAAAGGACCAATCCGTCACCCAGTCAGCCTTGCACTGTATTAATTACCCATTTCCCTTTTCATCAATCGATTCGTAGACGGAAGAGGGAGAAAATGTTGCTGCGTTGTTCGGGTTTCGCTCATAAAACTGTTCCGACATCCACTCAGACTGAAAGTTCGGCTTTTTTACCAAATGATTCGGCAGTTTTGTGAGTTTCTGTTGCCGTTTATTTCAGGTTTTATTGTAATTTTGGTTGTTTTCTATGGTAAAGTTCTCAGCATCAAATTGGTGACCTTTGTAGAGTGTAGCCACCCTCTAAACCTCGGATGGGCAAACTTTTTGGTTTGCGGGCCACATTTAGTTCTAATATTTGACCAGGGGGGTCGGAACAGGATCAGATGGATGGCATGCTTTGGTAACCGCGAGATTAGACCAAGAGAATAGCGCTAGATTTTAAACTAGCATGTTAAATGTTTCATCAAGAGCGGTAAATTTCAAATCTAGCGGCGCTAGGTCTGAAATCTAGAGCGATAGCGCTTAAGAATGTGCACTTAGTGACGCTAGGTTAGCGGCGCTAGGAATCTAAGCGCTTCATGTAACATTTTACTTGTTTTTACATCTAACACGCTTGTTTACGTGTGTGTTTTGGCCCTGATGTCTTTCCATATCTGTGCACTCTGTTTATTTTGACAACGTCCGCATCATGAAGACACACACATTTTAATGGGAGCAGTGTTGTTCTATTTAGAGTGTGCCATCTATTGAGCACACGTCAGAATTGCTGGAAAAACAAAATAACAAGGTTTTTATTTAATTTTTTTAAATTTAGCGGGCCGGATTAAAACGTTTTGTGGGCCGCATGTGGTCCGCGGGACGTATTTTGCCCATGCCTGCTCTGACCGGAGTGGAAAAAAGGTTTTCAGTAAACGGTTAGATGGAGTTTCAGGGGAGGGAGTTGTGGAGGACGGACAGTAAATGTCGATTAACCATTCTTTTTTCTGTCCGGTCTCTGTAATGACCGGTGCCAGAGCTTGGACCACATTGTCAAGATTAAGTCAGATCTATTTCCTGCTTTTTACAGATGACGTGGTTCCATTGGCCTGAATTTCCAACTTCACTGAACCGATTTGCAGTTGAGTATCGGGATAGGAACCAGTACCTCCAAATTTGAGACTGGCGCCCTTGATTTGGAAAAGGGATCACTGCCCGTTGCAGGACAGGGTCTTGCCCCGAGTCGAGAAATTTAAGAGCAATTATGTTTGTTGTGAATCGAGCCCTGTTAGATTTTTCCAACCTGGCCACGCCTCATCTGGTCTAAACCAATCACAAGATAACCAGGAAGAGCAATGGCGCTACCGCTCTGGAGACTTTGTGGGTAGTAAGATTGGGTCGCTTGGTCTATGGTGGTCTAGAGCCCTTTGAGGTCTATCACTTTTGCAACAAGAAAAAACTTGGAAGCGTTGCGAAAAAAAAAGATTTCACGTGTTCTATTCCGTGTTCTAGCACAGTTAGCGCTCACACTATATGTGAACCGCGCGCGAATTTAACTGTACCATTTTCTTGCAAGAGGGCCAATGAAGGCTAGCCCACGGGTACATACCCGTGGGCTAGTCTTATGAACCGCCCTTGGTGGTCAAACCAATTTAGGTTTGGTTCAAAGCGGGTAGTTTGACTACGCCCGAAGTATTTCAGGTTTTTTTTTGTTTTATCGCTACCAATATTTTTACTGCGATTTTTTCTTCAAACTTGTTTTACTGGATTGTTTTAATATAAAACTGTAATTTTTAAAACTTTTCTTTTTGTTTTAAGTCTAAACATAATTATTTTGATCAATCAAAATAGACATAAAGTAAAATAGAAAATATTCAAAGTTTTTGTTTTTTTCTATAGAATCAAAATAGTTTTGAAAAATAAAAACTGTTTATATTTGGCGCGTTGATCCGTTTCCACACGGACGGAATAAACCCAAACACAACCGAAAATAAAATCACCACACATTAATGTTTCCGTTCTTGATAAACACAACCACATCTCCAGGATCTGACATAGGTTGGTGTTGCCTGGCAACAAGGTCTCATGCACAAGTGTTGGGGGAATCTCGGCTGCAGCCATGCTTGTACTGGTGTAAACGTATATGGGACAAAAAAAAAAATAAGGCCGAAAAAAGCAAGATGGATTTTAAGGTTGGAAAAAATTTAGTCAAAAAAGAAAAAAACGGAAAAAAAAGTAGCTGTAGCTTTAAAAGCAGATGATACTGACTATAAAATCTCAGTGAGTGTTGCGTCTGCGGAATTGTGGGTCTAAAATATGAAAACATAAATGTATTCCTTATGTAACCATGAGGTTAGACCAGGCGTGGGCAAACTATGGCCTGCGGGCCACATGGGGCCGTTAAATTTTTTAATCCGGCCCGCCGAAATTGGAAAAATGTAGGTAAATGAACGATGTTAATGGGTTTCTTCTGCAATTCTGGTGTTTCCTCACTAGATGGCGCACTCTAGATACATTTGCTTTGTTGAGAAAACAACAACACTGCTCCCATTAAAATGTGTGTGTCGTCGTGATGCGCACGCTGTCAAAATAAAGAGTGTGCTCAGATATGGAAAGCCATCGGGGCCAATACACACACGTAAACAAGCGCTTTAGATGTTAAAACAAGCAAAATGTTACATCAAGCGCTTAGATTTCAAACCTAGCGCCGCTAAATGCACGTTTTTAAGTGCTAACGCACTAGATTTCAGACCTAGCGCCACTAGATTTGGAATTTAACCTAACCATAAATAAATGTTGCTAGAACTTTTCTTTCAACCAATCAGAATTTGAGTGGAGATCCGTCCCCCTTCTGTCCTCTAGCGCAACGTTTTTCAACCTTCTTTAAGCCAAGGTTCACTTTTTAATCTAAAAGAATCTGGAGGCACACCACCAGCAAAGATGGAGGGTTGGGTTGCTATGGTTACAGTAAACAACCTATGCCTGTTTGTACTGTAAATAAAAAGAGAGACTATAATACTAAGAAAGATAAATAAGCACGCTATAATCTTGCTAGGGGCTGGCGGTAGATCGCGATCGACGCATGAGGTGAAACACGATTATTTTCTATGGCACACTGTGCCGGGGAACACTGGTTGAAAAACGTTACCCTAGCAATGAGACAGGGTCCTGCCCCAAGTGGAGGAGTTTAAGTATCTCGGGGTCTTCTTCACGAGTGGGGGAAGGATGGAGCGGGAGATCGACAGGTGGATCGGTGCGGCGTCAGCAATAACTAGGACGCTGCATCGGTTTGTCGTGGTAAAGAGAGAGCTGAGCCGAAAAGCAAAGCTCTCAATTTACAAGTCAATCTACGTTCCTACCCTCACCATGGTAACCAGGATCTACGTTCCTACCCTCACCATGGTAATCAGGATTTACGTTCCTACCCTCACCATGGTAACCAGGATCTACGTTCCTACCCTCACCATGGTAACCAGGATCCACGTTCCTACCCTCACCATGGTAACCAGGATCTACGTTCTTACCCTCGCCATGGTAACCAGGATCTACGTTCCTACCCTCACCATGATAACCAGGATCTACCTCCCTACCCTCACCATGGTAACCAGGATCTACATTCCTACCCTCACCATGGTAACCAGGATCTACGTTCTTACCCTCGCCATGGTAACCAGGATCTACGTTCCTACCCTCACCATGATAACCAGGATCTACCTCCCTACCCTCACTATGGTAACCAGGATCTACGTTCCTACCCTCACCATGGTAACCAGGATCTACGTTCCTACCCTCACCATGGTAACCAGGATCTACGTTCCTACCATCACTATAGTAGTAACCAGGATCTACATTCCTACCCTCACCATGGTAACCAGGATCTACATTCCTACCCTCACCATGGTAACCTGCTGTGGGTGGTGACCGAAAGAATGAGATTGCGGATACAAGCGGCCAAAATGAGCTTCCTCCTTAGGGTGGCTGAGCTCTCACTCAGAGATCGGGTGAGGAGCTCTGCCATCCGGGAGGAGCTCGGTGTATTCCTACAATTTAGAACTGCTACACCTCCAGCCTGATATCACTCTTAAAGTTATCAAGTTTGCAGACGACACAATGCTCTTTAGGGTAATTCTTCAGATACCCTTTTAGCTTCTCCTTTCGGAAAAAAAAAACTGATTTAGATTTGGGTTCTACTTACTGCTTCCTCCATTTTGTCGTAAGGATTTCTCTCTCTCTTCGGGGTCAAAGGGATGGCATTTACTGCGAAGAAAAAAAAAGTTCAGAAAACATTTCTACAGAAACAGAATACCTTTTAGCATTTTCAGCGCTACTTTTTGGTAGCACTACAAGAAAGAGCCCCAAACAGCTTACGAACAGCTGCTAGGTAGTGTCACGTCGGGTGGGCTGGAGCTGGAACGGCTGCTTGGTGGAATAGAGCTAGTACACACAACAGTTGGCTCTGCGCTAGGCCAACCTAACCCCCGCAGACCATGAAAAGATTGTAACTGCCACTAAAAGCTCGACATCTTGACAGGAACTCACATCCTTCACTGTGATTGGAACAACTTTATTTGTTGTTCTCAAACACCACCACTCCACCATCTTTATTGCCGTACTTTTTCCTCGTCTTTGTCCACACGGAACGGTATGTTCAGACAGGAACCACCTCAGAAGATCCTGTTTCATTCCTTCACCTTCCGATTATCCAACAAAAAACTGAAAAAAATCCAACAAAAATGTGGAACGCAACATGGACCTGCTGCCATCACGAGACACGCATTTTTTAAAAAAATGAGCACAACAACAGTAATAATATAGTTCTTTTTGTTGTTTACGGGCAGGAAAAGTGTAAATGTGTGACAAAAAAGTAAAACTAACACACACGGCCATCTTTGTTTTTTTTTTTCTTTAAGTAAACCATTCTAACGGTATGGCTCATTACACACACCCAGAGACTAATGAAGTTTTAGTGAAAACAGAATTAATTCATTAAGTTTATGTGTCGATGTAAATTGGAAAACACATTACGCTGAGATTAGGACGAGGTGTTCAAGCTGCTTCTTCTGCTAGCTAACACGCCAAGCAAAGATCCGACTTTCTGAAGAGAATTAGAAGGACGTGCTAAATTTGTTGAAATGAACAAGTGGAAAAATTAAGCATTTTAAAATCAGAAGATCTTTTTTAAAGAGACAGTACTCTTTTGGGGTAGTAATCCTTATTGCATAGCATCGCTTAAACATGATTTCTTTTGTTAGCTCAGAATGCGCTAGTTGCCGAAAAAAACTTATGAATACATCTTTTCAACTTCACTTCCATTTTTGATACTTTCCCCTCCTCTCACTCGATGCTTTGTGCCGCCCTCTTTGCCCGACACAAAGTAAATCACAAATAAAGCGTTAGCTAAAGCTAGGCATAACGTTATACTCATATTTACATAATTTACTATCTGTTCGGACCTTAGCGTAAGCAGAGCACGGGCACAAAAACTTTCTGCTTACGTTTAAATGTGCGAAAAAGATTAGTAGCCAAGAACAACCTAGCATTTGAATAATTAGCAAAGTGTAACTAGCGTGAGCAGTACGAGTTAACTAAAACACTTCCCGGTTACGCTAGAATTTTAATCAATGACGAAGATTAGACCCCGCCCACATGTAGCCGGGTATTTTTGAAAACGCATATCTGCTGTCCTCCATTTTAGGAAAACGCTCGCGTCCACATGGAGTCGAATAAATACGCTTCTGAGTGTGGTTATGAGCATGCCAGACCAGTAGTGGGCAGTATTGATGTAAACATAAGTTCTGAGCTATCCAATCAGAGCACCTCTGTCGTCATTTTTGCAAAACCTAAAACATGGCGCCAGGCATCTCGTTTGAGGTGGAACTGCTTTTAAAAGTCGTCATCGACGATAAAGTTAATAACACACAGGAAAATATAGACGATCCAAACAAGGACGCACACGAATGACATATGTGCATTACTGGTCGCAGGTAGTGACGCATAAAAACGCAAATCTGCGTTTTCGCACGTCCACATGCAAACGCAAAAACGGAGTTTTCCAAAATCTTCACTTTGGACGGAGTTTTCAAACTTTTTAAAGACCTGATTTGGCATCTAAATCTGGTTAGACTCTGGTCGCTAAATTTACGACCTGTTATTAGTTTAGATAACCAGCTAATTCCTAAGCTAGTTATCGTAGTTATTTTATTATTAGCTTGTTTCATAGACCAGGATCTAAGTGGCTAAATCTGTCGTTTTTGGAAACAAGGGGCAGTTTAGCCGCTGTGTAACATGTTTAACATGAAACATTTAAAAAATCTGATGTCTTTCACTCAGATTATCGGAATCTACGTCACATGTTTCTATTTTTGATCTCTTTCCCGGAAAATGAGAGAAACATGAATTTGGTTGAGGATTAAAAGCAGCTGCAAGGCCGTGCTTTTGGATCAGTGATGGATTAGCTGCTACAATGCTAAGCTGCATGTTTCTGTCTCACGACTGGGGGTCAGCTAGTTTGTACAGCAGGCTAAGCCAGGCTAACCGTAGCAACCCAGGAGGCTAAACCATGCTAACTGTAGCAACCCAGGAGGCTAAATCAGGCTAGCTGTATAAACCGGGAGGCTAACCCAGGCTAACTGTATATTCCGCTAGTCCAAACCAGGGTAATGGTGGCAACCCAAAAGCTAAACCAAACTAACTGTAGTAACCCAGGATGCTAAACCAGGCTAACTCTAGCAACCAACAAGTCTAAACCAGGCTAACTCTAGCAACCAACAAGTCTAAACCAGGTTAACTGTATAACCCGGTTCTAGGACATTTCAGCCTCGGATATTTCAGCCACGGACATTTGAGCCAAAAAACTGCAATCTAGGATATTTGAGCCATGTGCGCCCCCGAATTTAGGACATTTCAGCCATGGACATTTGGGCCAAAAACCTATTTTATGTAGAAAATTGTGATATTTTATGTAAAACCAATTAGTAATAATTGGTTTTAGTCATTTTTATCCCATGGCTCAAATAAAAAATTCTGATATTTTTAAAAAATTTTGATATTTTATGTAAAAATTCTGATATTTTATGTAAAAATTTTATCGTAAATAAACAGTTGCACTACAGAAAAATTGCTTTTAGTCTTAAAAATTTTTATCGTGCAAAAATTTTTATCGTGCTTTTTAGTCATTTAAAATTTTTTTAACGGAAATAAACAGTTGCGCCCAGGTTGCAGTTCTTCAAATGTCCGTGGCTGAAATGTCCGAGTCACCGTGGCTCAAATATCCTAGGTTGCAGTTTTTTGGCTCAAATGCCCGTCGCTGAAATATCCAGGCTAACTTAATAACCCAGGAGGTTACGCTAGGTTAACTCTAGCAATCCAGTAGGCTAAACAAGGCTAACCGTAGCAACCCAAGAGACTAAGCTGTTAACTGTAGCAACCCAGCAGGCTAAATCAGGCTAACTATCTAACCCGCAAAGCTAAACCAGGGTAACGGTGGCAACCCAGGAGGCTAAACCAAGCTCGCTATAGCAACCCAGGAGGGTAAACCAGGCTAACTGTATACCCAGGAGGCTAAACCAGGCTAACTGAATAACTCGCGAGTCTAAACCAGGGTAACGGTGGTAACCCAAAGATGAACCAGGCTAACTGTAGCATCACAAAAGAGTAGACCAGGCTGACCTTAGCAACCAGGAAGGCTAAACCAGGATAACTGTAGCAACCAAATAGGCTAAACCAGGACACTAAACCATGCTCACTGTAGCGACCAAGGAGCCTAAACCAGGCTAACTATATAACCCAGGAGAGTAAACCAGGGTAATGGTGGCAAACCAAAGCTAAACCAGGCCGCCTGTAGCAACATATCACTCCACAAGGGGGTTGGGGATTAGGAGGTGGGGGCCTTTGGTAATTTTATTCATTTTTTTTTTATCCTCCATCTCTTTGGTCCTCCTCCCATCTGGTTGCGTGCCTGTCGCTTTGCTACTCATTCTAGTGAATGAAGACACACACACACACACACACACAGCATGCTGTACGGTGTGGGCAGCTGACATTTTCACTGCGAGCAATCTGCCAGTCAGAGCTGGAGGCACTCACGTGAACACAAACCAACAAAATACACACACACTTACACACACTTAAAACATCCAGCCAGTGAATGAGATTTTTTTTTCATCTTCTGGCGGATTATATAACATCCCTGGGTGTAGTGCCAGCTGCTTTTATGTACATCACACACGTGATGACTTACGCAAGCAGAAAATGCTCATTTTATTTGATTTAAAATGGGGTTTGATGTGTTTTTGGGGGCTAATAATTCATACGTTATCGGATCGATAAATACGATACTTTTTGTTGATCAAGAAATGCAATAAAATTTGAATCAACTTCAGTCTGATTTTTAACACTGATTTCCTCCATTGTTTTGCTTGTTTCTTAGGCCCCGTTTTAGAAAAACGCATATGTTTTTATCCGTTTTGCCGTCCACACGAAAATGGAGGATTTTTCAGTAAAAAAAAAAAAAAAAAAACAGCGTTTTTTAAAACTCCGGCCAAAGTGGTGATTTTGGAAAACTCCGTTTTTGCGTTTGGACGTGCGAAAACGGAGATTTGCGTTTTTATGCGTAACTATCTGCGACAAGTATGACCACGAATGCAAATACGTCATTCGTGTGGATCCTTGTTTGGATCGCAAACAAGGTTTGGTTAGCATGGATGCATGCTGCGGAAATGATGAGAGGTGCTCTGATTGGACAGCTCAGAACCTACATTTACTCAATACTGCCAACTACTGGTCTGGCATGCTCATAACCACACTCAGAAGCGTATTTTATGCGGGTATGTGTGGGCGCGGATATTTTGTAAACGGTTATGTGTGGATGCAAGCTTTTCTTAAAATGGAGGACAGCAGATATGCGTTTTCAAAAATACCCTGGGTCTTAAACCCCGTCCACACGTAGCCGAGTATCTGGTCAAACGAATATATTTTTATCCGTTTTGGTCAGTCATCCACACGAACCCGTCGGTTTTTTTTTTCACAACAAACCGTCATTTTTGAAAACTCCGACCAAAGTGAAGATTTTGGAAAACTCCGGTTGTGCGTTCTCGTTTGGACATGCATAGCCGGAGTTTTGCATTTTTAAACGTCATTACCTGCGACAATTATTCATAAACGTCATTTGTGTGCGTCCTTGTTTTTTAATATCAGTCAGTGGGCAGCATGGAGCCCCTGAAAAAAAACACTGCCCCCTACTGGTCTGGCATGCTTATAACCACACTCAGGAGTGTATTTGTACGGCTCCGTGTGGACGCGGATATTTTGAAAATGGTTACGTGTGGATGCGAGAGATTTCCTAATACGGAGGACAATAGATATGCGTTCCGTCATCTTCCGCTTGTTCCGGGGTCGGGTCGCGGGGGCAACAGCCTCAAACGGGCAGCCCAAGCCTCTCTCTCCCTGGCTGCATCCTCTAGCTCACCTGGCAGGATCCCAAGTCGTTCCCCGGCCAGTTGTGAGACATAGTCTCTCCAGCGGGTCCGGGGTCTGCCCCTTGGTCTCCTCCCGGTCAACAGATATGCGTTTTCAAAAATACCCGGCTACGTGTGGACGCTACCCGGCTACGCGTGGACGCTACCTGGCTACGCGTGGACGCTACCCGGCTACGCATGGACGCTACCCGGCTACACATGGACGCTACCCGGCTACGTGTGGACACTACCGCAAAAACTTCTTGTTGAGGGTAGAAACTGACCGTGCAGGACAGACGTGACGAGGATTTGTCGTGTTTTATGAAATATTCCAAAAATGGGATTTTTTTTTCAAAATAGCAAATCCGAACTTTCCATCCATCGTCTTCCATTTTAGTGTTTAACGGTGTCCCAGTTTCAGCATCCTTCAGGGAGAAGAGATAATGATGGTGTGAAACCCTGGCTCCCCCCCCCGGGCGATCACACACACACACACATACTCTGTGTAGCTTACACGGCATTATCGTCATTATTGCTGTTAGCGGAGCTTCTGGGAACACACACACAAACACACCGAGAGAAGATTTACTGATGCAATCTGACACAGATTGACCTTTCAGCAAAAAAACGAAACATCCTGGACTGAGACGAATCGGAATGATTCATGTTCTTATTCCGATTTTTGGTCGTTTGATAACGAATGGACAAAATTCGTTAGCTTCCGAAATTAACCTCCTCAAGTGTTTCCTTAAACAAACTCCTTTTACGATTTATTCTTGTTCAAACAGATTAAGTACTTCCGATTTACCTCCCGCCCCGACCACACCCACATTCTAATATAAACAGGAAGTGACAATTTTTGTTGATGCCAAAATAATAAATATTAAAAATGAAATGGAATGCCTCCTGCGGGTCAGGGACAGGGTCCTGCCCCAAGTGGAGGAGTTTAAGTATCTTGGGGTCTTGTTTACGATTGGGGTAAGGATGGAGGGGGATATCGACAGGCGGATTGGTGCGGCGTCAGCAATAACTAGGACGCTAGATCGGTCCGTCGTGGTAAAGAGAGAGCTGAGCCGAAAAGCAAAGCTCTCGATTTACAAGTCGATCTACGTTCCAACCCTCACCATGGTAACCAGGATCTACGTTCCTACCCTCACCATGGTAACCAGGATCTATGTTGCTACCCTCACCATGGTAACCAGGATCTACGTACATTCCCTCACCATGGTAACCAGGATCTACGTTCCTACCCTCACCATGGTAAACAGGATCTACGGTCCTACCCTCACCATGGTAACCAGGATCTACGTTCCTACCCTCACCATGGTAACCAGGATCTACGTTCCTACCCTCACCATGGTAACCAGGATCTATGTTGCTACCCTCACCATGGTAACCAGGATCTACGTACATTCCCTCACCATGGCAACCAGGATCTACGTTCCTACCCTCACCATGGTAACCAGGATCTACGTTCCTACCCTCACCATGGTAACCAGGATCTACGTTCCTACCCTCACCATGGTAACCAGGATCTACGGTCCTACCTTCACCATGGTAACCAGGATCTACGTTCCTACCCTTACCATGGTAACCAGGATCTACGTTCCTACCCTCACCATGGTAACCAGGATCTACGGTCCTACCTTCACCATGGTAACCAGCTGTGGGTGGTGACCAAAAGAATGAGATCGCAGATACAAGCGGCTGAAATGAGCTTCCTCCGCAGGGTGGCTTGGCTCTCACTCAGAAATCAGATGAGGAGCTTGGTGTCGAGCCGCTCCTCGTCGAGAGGAGCCAGATGGGGTGGTTCGGGCATCTGGTCAGGATGCCTCCGAGCGCCATGCCGGTGAGGTTTTTCAGGCACGTCCCACCGGGAGGAGACTAAGAGGCAGACCCTGGACCCGCTGGAGAGACTACGTCTCACAGCTGGCTGGGGAATGACTCGGGATCCTTCCGGGTGAGCTGGAGGATGCAGCCGGGGTGAGAGAAGCCTAGGCTTCCCGTCTGAGGCTGTTGCCCCTACGACCCCGCCCCGGATGAGCGGAAGACGACCGAACGGAACCAAAATAATAATTTCGGCAAATTAGCACAAGGTTTGCAAATTTGATGCGTTTTATACCGTATTTTTAGTCTCAAACGAGCCTCAAAGAGACGGGACTAAGTGAGGAGCGAGAGGAGGGGAAACTTCAGAGCCAAAAATTAAAGTGAGACTGAATAAATGTATTTATGAGCTCTTTTTTGCTAAAAATGGCACATTTTTTAGCCAAAAAAGACTATTGTGTCGATACGTATTGATTATGCGATAAAAAATTACCCAACCAAAATGTCGCAATTTTATTTAGAGTAAATATCGAAAAGGAGCAAAAGACTTATTAAAAGTTCATTAAAAGATAAATTAGTTGGAAAGGAGACCAGTTTGTTCTGGGTAACTGGGAACACGTCCATACACACACTCACAAACGAGACGCCATGGCAACCACGGGCCTAGCATCAGGACGTGTGCTTTAAATAACCTTCTTCAGATCGGACTCACTGTACCAATTGTTCATTGTGAACGCACCATCGGGGATTTCTTCACACCTCCATAAATAAATGGAACCAGAAAGACGGACTCTACGGAGAATGGTTTGAGTTTGGACGTTAAAACCCAAGCAGACCGGAAAAAAAAAAATGGACGGAAAGAAAAATCTGACTGATTCCCCCCGGCCTCTCCGAACTCATTAGATAACCAGACGCTAATTTGATCTGCTGGTTAATTAAGGACGACGAGCAGCTGGGTGAGAGTGTGTCAGCACGTGATTGGCACGGTACACGAGCCTAAAGGCCTTCGGAATCTCGGAACGCATTTCGGAATGCTTTCTTTTTTACACGTGTTGAGCTTTTCCAGTGTACGGAGATGATGTCCGTGATTAGGGTGCACAGCAGATGGTAACCAACGGCGACTTGGTCACGTGAATGCCTATACGGCTCGCTTCACATCTGTCATAACATCTCAAGAGTGTGTGTAATTTGTATCCACATCTGGCGCCGGAGCGCATGTAGCGCACGACACTATAACCCGCTCTTATTCGGAATAAATTCCTGTTTCTTTGGACCCAATTTAAAAATATCAATGAAATTTCTGATTTTTATCTACTATGGAGTACCTCAGGGGTCAATCTTGGGACCCTTTTAATTGAAAATACAAGGAGGGTACCATGAAGTACCTCATAGTATCTCATGGTACCATTGGTACTACCTATGAGGGTACATCTGTACCCTTCAACGGGCAAAAAAAAAACCCAATTGTGATGTGGTGTCTATTATTAAAACTATGTCCCGCTCTGTTCATGCTTGGTCCCAACAGGAAGTGCCCTTTAACAAGAATCTATAACGGGATGGGCAAACTTTTTGGTTTGTGGGCCACATTGAGTTCCAAAATTTGACCAGCGAGCCGGAACAGGAGCAGATAGATGGCATGCTTTGGTAACCGCTAAATTAGACCAATAGAATGGCGCTAGATTTTAAACAAACGCTAAATGTTACATCAAGAGCGTTACATTTCGAATCTAGCAGCGCTAGGTCTGAAATCTAGTGCGATAGCGCTTAAAAACGGGCACTAGGTTTGAAATCTAAGCGCTTCTTGTAACATTTTGCTTGTTTCAACATCTGACACGCTTGTTTACGTGTGTGTATTGGCACCGATGGCTTTCCATATCTGTACACACTGTTTATTTTGAAGGCGTGCACATCATGGAGACACACACATTTTAATGGGGGCAGTGTTGTTGTATATTTGGCTCCATCTAGTGACGGCTCATCAGAATTACAGACAAAATAAAACATTAACAAGGTGTTTTTATTTAATTTTACCAAGTTTGGCGGGCCGGATTAAAACGTTTAACGGGCTGCATGTGGCCCGCGGGCCTAGTGGACTCATAGCAAGAGGGTCCCGGCTGGGGACGAGGCTTGGAACAGTGGTTATTCTGTGTGGAGTTTGCATATTCCATTGGTCCATTGGCCGCTTTAAAATTGCTCCTCGGAATGAGTGGGTGTCTGGATGGTTTGACAGAATGGCGACCTGTTCTAGGTGTGCCCTGTCTCTCAGCCAAGATAGGCTCCGGCACACCCTGTGACTCCATAAGGTATGGACAATTCGGATGCGTTACAACTTAAGAAGACTTTTTCAGTGTCGTGCTTATTCTTAAGGGGCGGGACTGAGCAGGGAGCCAATCAGTGTCGTAGCCAATAGTAACTGAAGGAATTTATTTAGCTTTTTTTTTAGGCAAATATATGCATTTCCGATCTAAAACGTCTAATAAGCGTGTTAACATTTTTAAAAATACACTTGCCCTAAAATTCTGATTTAATATTTCAATGAAAGGACACTATGGACTGTCAAAATAAAGGTACTAAAACAATTAAAACTGCTCTTTCGACGGTAAAAAACACGTTATTCCAGTCAAATTGTAACGAGCCCAGGATTTGGTTGGCGTGTGATGAGTAGATTTAAGCCAGTGCTACTCGTCCGCCTTGGATCAGCTGTGAAAGAGAGTCTGTTTTCTCCTCGGGGAAGCTTTCTCACATTTACCCACATCTGGTCCCCATCAGGAATGCTAACGCGATATTTTATCCCGAACAACAGTCGACACGCTTCGAGTCAAACAGAGACAACAAAAACAAAACGAAGAAGGAAGATGTCAAACTTAATCTTTCAGTTTTTCATTCAATAAAATAGAAAAATTTAAATTTGAAAAGAATTTGATTCCATCTGATTCTTTTTGGGCCTCACACAGATGTTGTTTTGATTTTTTTTTAAAAAGCCCCCCCACTGCCTTTCCCAGAATCCTTTGTTGTTCTGAACAGCATGCCTGCCGGTTCTAGACGGAAAGAAATCGAATCAAGAGGCCAGAGATCGTCTGACACAACAAAGTTTCGCTTTTCGTTGTTTCGTCTTAATCTTCAACAAGCTTCTCTATTAGTTCTCTGGGAGTGAATCTTGTGCCCCCTCTGCTGGAGAAGATTACAAACACTATGGTTACGTTTTATTTTGTAAAGGAGTTAAAAGGCAAACAGGAAGAAGAAAAGTTGAGGAAAAGACAGGAAACAGAGATGAAGATGCTGAGGATCTCTCTGGGAGGGACCAGGATGGACAGGAGCAGAGGAATAGCACATGTTAGAGAAGGAGTTCCCACCTTTTTCGCTCCACAAACCCCCAGGACAGATCCGGAAGTCTCCAGGACCCCCAAGTAAAGAAAATCAGAGAAGTTAGAAAACACCTTTATATTGAATTCTTATCACAATCAATACTTTTTGCCATTGTTATTGAATTTATTAAAAAAATCAGGCGTTCATAACATGAAATCCCCAAAAATTTAATGCGAAGATTGCTCTTGGGTTTCGTCGCCGAGCATTTTTATGCGAGGCTGCTTTGTGCTCAAAGCGAACCGCATGCCAGAAGCAACATCTAGTTGGGTCCGCCACTTCGTCTTTATGACTACCACCGCCGAAAAGTCGACCTTGCAGAGGTAAGTTGTAACTAAGGGGAGCACAAACTTCAGGGCTTCAAGTAAGCTGGTCCAAAACTCGCAATTGCTCACGGCTTTGAACTTCAATTTAAAAATTGCAGAATTTTTGAGTTTGATAAATTCATGGACTGATGCCAATTTTTTCCAAGCGGCTCCAACTCCCCTCCGCCCCCCTGAAGTGGCCTTGCGACCCCCTGGTTGGGAACCTTTGTGTTAGAGGTTTTGGAGATAAAGTCAGAGAGGCCAGACTGAGATGGTTTGGACATGTACAGAGGAGAGAGAGAGAGGGTACATCAGAAGAAGGATGCTGGGTTTGGAACCACCAGGAAAGAGGACTAGAGGTTCATGGATAAAGTGAAGGAAGACATGAAGATAGTTGGCGTGACCGAAGAAGATGTAGGAGAAACTGCCTTGCTATGGCGCACCTGAAAGAAAATGCCTAAATAAAACCAACCGTTCATAATGACGATAATTGACGGTGCGGTGGAGGAGTGTGAAATGAGTAAGTCTGACAGAGCGTCACCTCCTCAATCCTGTTCCGTGACAAAGAGCTTTGATGTGCGATGCGGTCATCGCACCAAACAGCTGCCGGGATGACCGCGCGGACAGGAATGTCACGACTCCCTAAATGGCATCACTATTGTAGTGTGAGTCCTCTAAATGACTCTGATGGGGTCCAAAATAAAACACTTTGTCCTCCCAAAGTCTCTGTCCTCCCAAACTTGACATGTTCAAACACGTAAATATGGTTGTAAACAGAAGAAAGTTGTGGCACTGCCCGCCGCGTGTTCCGACGGGTGGTGCGGTCAGAAACAGTGCCGGCAGGATTTTGTTCAAGTCAACCTTTGGTCAAAAAAGATTTGTTTCAAACGTTAGAATTTTACGCCGAGTATGACGGAGCTTTGCCTTATCTGTAGCGGCCAACCTCTGGTGCCGCAGCAAGACGGGGTTACATGTGTGGGAATGGGAAGAGATAAGGAGGGTGAAGGATTCCAAGGACAATACTTGGGGTCAACAGTCCAGAGCACAAGAAAGGATCTAGGGGTGCCAGAATGTAGCACCGAGCTGACTGGATTCTTTGGTGATATCTCCACCTGTAAGGGACAATCAATTGACAGGCGCCCAATAATGGCACTCACCACGCCATACCTTGATATTTACATCTAATAATGTACTGAAACTTAGGCTCCTCCTCGTCTCCTGGGATCTGTTGATCCAGTCCAGACCTCAGCCTCTGTCTATCTGAGCCATGCTCTATGAATGGAGAGCCTAACTTTATCTGTCAAAGCGTCAGCGGAGCTGCTGGTATTTTTAGTGGCCGGCTCCAAGTAGCAGCAGCTGCCAAAGCATTTAGTGCCCTCCTCTACCCTCCTTTCGCACACTCTAAGCTGCTGGACAATGACACAAGTGGATCTGATACATGTGTGGAAAAGCGGCTGTAATTTCCATTTATGCCACCTTCGATCTGACGGCGAGAAGAGGGAACCCAAACGCAGAGGAACAGTCTACGACCCAACAAACAAGAAGGAAAGATCTTTTTTCTTTTCAAATCTTCGGAATGTGACGAGATAAGAAATCAGGAAATTAAAGAACAAATGTTTAGTTTTACCGGGACGTCAACAGTGTTGGACATGGCCGATTTTTGTCCAAGTGACTCAAAGATTAATTAAAGATGGGACTCGATTAAATCTTCGACATAGCATTGATTTAGCAAAGCAATCTGTGAGCAAAAGGTGAGTTCCTTTAGCCCCGATGCGAAACTTTTAAGTCGCAAAATGTAGCCCATTGTGAAACTGAAAACGACAGTCCCAATCAGGTAGGACTCAATCAGGTAGGACCCTGATTGGGACTGATTCAAACAACTGTTTAGATACGACTGACGATGTCCGTTCATTTCATGTTCCGATTTTATCTTGTTTTTTGTTTTTAGGTATGCTAAGTGGCGCATGGTCAGGGAAAGACTTCTTTATAAATAAACTCTTCAATGAGTTACAGCACCAGCTGGGTCTAAGACTGTTGTAGGCTGAAACTAGTTCTGCTAAAACACACTCTGATCTCCGGCACTGAGTGTTTCCAATGAAGCAACTTTCATTCTGTGTTCTGACTTCACTTCTAATAATAGCCCTCAAAAAAATCCCCCGTTATTCGATCAAACATCCGTCTATTCCTGAAGCATTTTATCAAACACCTCGTTTTATCCTGGCTAGGTTTCACCCTTGGCACGGTATCGCGACCACTACCAAACATATTTCTGAAATCTCTTGGATTATAAACTGACTCGCTTGTTTATTTTCTTTCAGTTGTTTCTCTCGAAATAAACGCAAGTGAAGCAATAAAAATCGTGAATCTACCATGGATATATTTGGTGGCGCTCCCCATGTTTTGGGTTATCCTCGACCTGTGCTGGCAAAGTGTGGGACAGATGCGACGTTAAGGTGCCAAATTGCCGGGGACCCTCGTCCAGACGTCATTTGGGAACGTAAAAATGTTCGAGTTGTGTCTGACGGAAGATACAATCTATCGGAGGAGGGGAATGTGTACCTTTTAACCATTACTGGAGTGTCGCAGAACGACGCGGGACAGTACATCTGCAAGGCCAGAAACAGCGTGGGTGAAACGTACGCCGCAGCCTCTCTCAGAGTGGAAGGAGACGTTCAGGTGATGCCGAACGGAGAACCCGGAACCGGCCATCTAAACGGTTACGACATGATCCAAAACGGAGCAGTAAGTCAGGAACTGAACGGAGATATTGATTTGACTTCTAATGACAGACCTCGGTTCCTCATCAAGCCGCTGTCCCTGCGGGTCGACCGAGGAGAAGACGCGGCCTTCTCCTGTAAGATCTGGGGCACGCCAACCCCCGAAGTAATGTGGGAGAAAGACGGAAAAAAACTGAACGACATCTTTGAGAGTGCCCACTTCAGCGTAAGCAGTCAAGAGGGCGGTTGGTTCCAGCTGAAGATACACAGGACGCGTATGCCAGATAAAGGCGTTTACACCTGTAAGGCTGTGAACCACCACGGTAACGCTCTAGCGGGGGCTGTGCTTCTTGTTGAGCCCGTACCGGAACGAGAAGACAGTAGAAAATCTTCGGGTAGTCACACTAACAGCCAGTGGTCACCGAAACCCCGAAGTGGGCGTCTCAGTCTGTCCAAGCTAGTTGAAGAACCTCTGATGAACGCGGCCAAGGCTAAAAAGTTCGCTGTGACGGAGGGTAAACACGCCAAGTTTCGCTGCTTTGTAACCGGCAAACCGAAGCCGGAGATCATCTGGAAGAAAGATGGGGTTCCTCTTGAGCCCGGCAGACGCCACCTGATCTTTGAGGATAGAGAAGGTTACTACACCCTGAAGGTTTTATACTGTAAGGTCCAGGACACAGGGCTGTACGTGTGTGCCGCATCCAACGCTCTGGGAAACACGCTAAGTGCTGTTCAGCTCTCAGTGAAAGGTGAGCCCGAGTTTCCATTTTTGGGGGGGAAATCAGACAAATCTGTTCCATGAGCCCTACACTGAACGGTATAGATAATTATTTTGAGTGGCTAAATACTAACTGCCTTTGATATTTGTGGAATAAAATCCTCTCCTCGTTCAGGCCCTGCTGTGCGGTTTAGGCGTACCTTAAAAGATGTTGAAGTGAAAGAGAGGGACGTAGCCGTGCTCGAGTGCGAAGTGCCGGATGAGACCGTCCCGGCTGCCTGGTACCTTGAGGACCAGAGGTTGATGCCTGGCAGTAAGTACGGCATAGAGCAGAAAGGAACCAAGCGGAGGCTCACCATCCACGATGTGGGAACAGATGATGACGGGGTCTATTTGTGTGAGATGCCGGATGGAGGGAAAACTATCGCAGAACTTTCAGTGAAAGGTAAGAGCGTGGGATATGACACAGACCTATACTCTGATAATCTTGTAATCATATTCCCTAAATCCATATTTTGTCAGGTAATATTGTTCGTAAACTTCCTCGGAAGCTAGAAGTCATGGAGGGCGAAAACGCAGCCTTCTGCGTGGAAGTGGAGAATGACGACGTGGACGTACACTGGTTCAAAGATGGAATGAAGCTGCACGAGAGTCACCAAACAATCCTCAAGTCTTTTGGAAAGACTCACATCTTGGTATTCGTTAACGTTGAACATCACGACTCCGGAGTCGTGACATTTGTAGCAGGAAGATCCAAGACTTCTTCACGGCTTAAAGTCAAAGGTATCAACATGGAAACCTCTTAGTCCAAGGGGTGGGCAAACTTTTTGGTTCGCGGGCCACATTGAGTTCTAGCATTTGACCAGCGGGCCGGAACAGGATCAGATGGATGGCATGCTTTGGTAACCTCTAGATTAGACCGATGGAATGGCGCTAGATTTTAAACAAGCGCTGAATGTTACATCAAGAACGTTAAATTTCAAATCTAGCGGCGCTAGGTTTGAAATCTAAGCACTTGATGTAACATTTTGCTTGTTTTAACATCTAACACGCTTGTTTACATGTGTGTATTGGCCCGATGGCTTTCCATATCTGTGCACACTGTTTATTTTGACAGCGTGGGCATCACGGAGACACACGCATTTTAATGGGAGTAATGTTGTTGGCTCAACAAAGCCAATATGTCTAGAGTGAGCCATCTAGTGAGGAAACATTGAAATTGCAGGGTAAATAAAACATTAACAAGGATTTCTTTTTTCAAGTTTGGCAGGCCGGATTAAACCATTTAACGGGCCGGATGTGGCCCTCGGGCCGTAGTTTGCCCATACCTGTCTTAGTCGTCTGTCGCTCCACATAAAGACCCAAAGGATTTATTGGTTGGGTACAAAAACAACCAAAATCGCACTTCCAAGACTTTAATAATAAGTATCATGGATTGCTGCCGATTAGCGCCTATAAATTTGCGAGCTTTCAACTTTTTAATGCAGAGTAATATTTAGTTTTGAAATTTATCCATCAGAATGCATTTACACCTTTTAGGCTACAGGTCAGGATCATGGGACACCAGAATCAGAAATGCTTTTGTTGCCATGGTCAATGAAGTGGATCAGAGACTAGGAACTTGCTTTGGTATTTGTGTGCAAAAAAATAATTTTAACAAAACTAAGAGTGCTCAGAAAGAAAAAGAAAAGTAGTGCAATGACAGAAAATAACAAAGATAGTAAAGTGATGAAGAGATGGAAGGCTGCAGCCAATCACCTTCTCCACAGAGCGCACTATGCGCTGCAGTCCCTGGCTGTGGCTCCAGCGTACCACACGGTGATGGAAGAGGTGAGGATGGACTCGATGATGGCTGTGTAAAACTGCACCAACATCTGGGCGGGCAGCTTTCTGCCACAGAAAGTACATCCTCTGCTGGGCCTTTATGATCAGGTAGCTGATGGACGGCTCCCACTTTAGGTCCTGTATACAGTATGTACCCTTATACCAATGGATGTAAGGGGAGATTAGATTATAGTGGCCAGTTCAGCCCGATATACACGCTGCAACAATATTTTCCTCTGCTCTGCTGATTCCTTTAGTTAGATAAACTATAAAGAAGGAAAACGATTTTCCATTTCTGTCAATTTTTATGCGCTTATTACGACTTCAGCAAGCAAATGACAAAATATCAGGGACTTAGCGTAATTGCTTGAACTAATAACATTATTGTCATTTGTTTCCACGACGTGAGAAAAGTCCATTTTAAATGAGTAAAAAAATGCAGTGTGTCAAAATGGAATAAAAAGCCTACAGTACCAAGGCCAAAAGTACAGTCAAATTTGGGGTTCTAAGACAAAAATTGTTCTTTTCTGGACCCGTTAGAACAGTTTCGGCATCAGTCTGTAAAAAATATTAAACAGCCTTACTCCACATGTTCCTTCATTTTCCTTTTCTTTCCCAAAGCCAGCAGACACTGTCCCCCTATCTGTCCTGTGGGAGTCAAAATGGACACAGATCGACCCAACAGTGCCCTCTTGAACTGGGTGCCGGCCCCTACGACCCAAACCTCCACCCGCTCTGTTTTTCTTGTGGAACGGCAAGAAGTGGGTTTTCAAGAGTGGCAGAAATGTTTCACATCAGAGACGGCCACATCGGCAGAGGTTTCAGGAGACAGCGTACCGTGTGAAGGAGACTACCGATTCCGTGTTTGTTGCATGAATAAATACGGACGAAGTGGCCATGTTGAGTTTCCTAAAATCGTACATCTCAGTGAGTATCACACTAAAACCCAAACATTTCCTACAACTGAGTGCCATCTATGACTGTCCTCCATGTTTTAGTCCCAGGTCCAAAGATTCAAAGCAATCTCCAAGAGTGCGAGGTGACAGAAGGAGAAGACGCTCAGTTCTCCATCGAACTATCCGTCCCCATGGTCGGAAACTGGTTCCTGAACAGCACGCAGCTGCAGAACGGCGCTCGGTTTTCAATCGCACAAACAATAACGAAGCACTCTCTGGTGATCAAAGAAGCTCGGATAACCGAGGACGCAGCTGAGATCACCTTCATTGCCAACGGAGTCAGAGATTCATCGACGCTGAAGGTCAAACGTAAGTTTAAAGTACATTGGTATTCAGGTGCGTTTTCATCGGGATAATCACCATTATGTGATTGTGCAGCTGCTGTGGTGAAATTCAACCCCCTGTCGGAGTCCGACAGCAACAAAACAGTCGTGACCGGCGATGCTGTTGTGCTCTACTGCGAGGTGTCCCACCCGTTTGCTAAAGTATCCTGGTATAAAGACGGCGAGCCTTTGCAGGCGGAAGACAATGTGTACGTCCAGTCTGATGGGAACATGAGGAGGGTGGTCATCCAGTCTGCCAACGCTTCGCACGCTGGGGTTTACACGTGTGAAACTGCAGAAGATGCCGTCAAATTTAACGTAAATGTTACAGGTAACTATTTGAATCCTATTCGACAAATGGAAGCCATTTTGTTTTGATGGATTTTACTTTAACCACCAGAAAGTTTTGTTTTGATTAGTGCTGTTATTTCAACACGTTAATTCGATTAATTAATAACGCTGAATTTTAACGCGTTAAAATAATTAACGCAATTAATTATGATGTCATACCGTTGGCAAGCCAATGCTTGCGCATTTGAATTTTGGCCTATTGAAGGACCCGTGGTCTTCTCGGCCGTGCTACATTGCCTGCGCTGGCAAATTAAAAAGGCAGCAGTGGGTTCAACACAACAAACATGGACAGATGAGACAGTCGCATGGGCGGATCCAGGGGGGTAAGCAAGGGGGACGCACGGCCCCCCACACTCTGCCCCCCCCCTTTTGGTTCACAAAAAAAAAAACTGTTCTCACTGCTTTAATTATCATAAACTTTGGTTAAAATATGCACCAAAATCCAGAAAAAATGACTTATTTTTCAAAATGTTCTAAGGGGGGGGATGGAGGGGAAATGCCTCCATAGGCCCCCCCTCCCCACACACACACACACACCCCGCACCCATTTAGAAAATCCTGGATTCTCCCCTGAGTCATGGAAAACTAATAAAGACGGGACGACAAATAAAAACGTGGTAATTTGTAGTTTTCACAAAAAGTAGTTCTCTTACCACCGGAACAACTCCAACCTGACATACCATCTAAACGTAAAACATGTTCAGGCAAGTTCCTCTGTTACGAGTGTGGCTACCGGGAGCTCGCTCCGCCAAACCAAGCTAGCAGAATTTGGCAAGTGAATGAGTGAATCCACAACGGAGGAATTGACAAAAACTATCGCAAAGTGGGTTGCTGCTGAATGCAGGACGATTTCTATCATTGAAGATAAGAACGAACCCTGACGAACCGTAACCCTTGTTTTACTTTTTTTAATGATGCGCCTGGCCTCATGAGGCACAGTTCATCAATAATAAATTGGATTTAAAATCTTCTCTTCTACTGTATTCAATTGATTAGTCATACAGTGCATTTTTTAATATTCTAGGATTCAAATTCTTCATCAGGAGACCTTTAGAAAATATGACATTAAAATGCAATTAATTTTTTTATAATCGACTGACACCACTAATTTTGACGGATTTTGTGATGGATTACTAACTCCCATCTAATTTAGGCCCTCCAGTAGATTTCACCCCGGTCTCAGAGGAGGACCTCCATCGGAGCACCATGGAGTTGGACCCAGTGGTGCTGCTATGCCACGTCTCTAGAGACGATGCAGAAGTTGTGTGGTACGAAAAAAAAATAATCTAAGGGGTTTTATTCAGTCGGAAAAATCTGGTAAAAGTTGTCTGCTTTTGCTTTTTGGTACAGGTATAAAGACGGCTGTGAGATCCTACCGAGTGATAACATCACGCTGCAGGTGGAAGGGAGCATGAGGAGGCTCATTATCCGCTCTGCCGAGTCCTCTGATGGTGGAAGCTACACCTGCCAGGCCGGAACCAACAGCATCCATTTTACTGTTACAGTTAAAGGTGGGTTCAGCAACGAAAGCTTTTACTTCAACGGATAACTTCGTCTTTCTCAAACTGCGAATCCAGAGCCCCCGGTGATGATCGTGGAGCCTAAAGATGACGTAGTCATGGAGAGCTACATCTTTGAGGAGATTCATTTACAGAGCGAGCTGTCACGCTCTAACGGAAAGGCGCGCTGGTTGAAGGATGGCTTGGAGGTGCAGGAAAGTGTGAACATCCGCGTAACGTCAGAAGGGCCCTACAGAAAATTGACCGTCCTCTGCGGTTCGAGGGAGGACTCCGGGGAGTATGTGTGTGAAACAGACGGAGACTCTGTCTTCTTCCAGCTTACCGTTACAGGTAGACGTCGGAATCTAACGCTAACATAAGGAAAACCTACAATTTATTCAAGTTTTTTTCCTTTTGCTGTAGATCCACCAATAAGAATCATCAGTCCCAGCGAATCGGAGGTGGAGGTGATCCGGTTTGCCTCAGAGCGGTTGGAGCTCAGCTGTGAGATCTCCAAAGCGGATGCTCCGGTTCGATGGTACAAAGACAACTTTGAGGTCGAGGAGCAACCAAATTTACTCCTGGAAGTGAATGGAACTCAACGCCGTCTGGTTGTACCTCTTACCACGGTCGAGGACACCGGGGAGTACGTCTGCGACACTGAGGACGACTCCGTCGCCTTCATGGTCACCATTACAGGTAAATTGGCCGAAATACTTCAAACTTGCACAGAATCTTTCTTTCATTTGTTTTCCTTCCATTTAGAACCCCCAGTGAAACTTAGTCGTCCAAAAACATCGCCCGAAACGCTGCAGAGTTTCGCTGGCAAACCGATTATTCTGGAGATCGAAGTGTCGCGGCCGAACGCTGAAGTCAGTTGGTGGTTAAACGGCAAAGAAGTCGAGCTAAACGACAAAGTTTTCACCACTGAAGACGGCCTGATTCGCCGACTGACCGTCCACTCTCCAACCCCAGAGGATTCTGGGAAATACACCTGTGATGCCACTGATGATAAAATAGATTTTCAGGTCAAAGTTTCAGGTAAGAGGAAGAGTCCGCCGAAGAATGGTACTAATTTAAACGCCTGATTTTATCGGCAATTTTGCCAAAAGTTGCAAAAAAAAAAAGTTGCGATTTTTTTCGGCCATACTTCACATCATTAAAAGGGATTAATTAAGAGGGACTAATTAATGCCCCTTTGAGATTTTGAAGTGTGGTGTGTTTTGGTGGTTCCCTAGAGCCTCCGGTAGAAATCTTGAGAAAGTCGGAGATCATCACAGATCTTCAGTTCCTTGTTTCGGACGACATTGTACTGGAGTGCGAACTCTCAAGAACCAACGCCAAAGTGAAATGGTACAAAGACAGCTGCCGCATCGAGGGGGACGACAGGTTCTGCGAAGAGGAAGAGGGCGCTTTTCGATCTCTCGTCATACTGAATGCCGAACCTAAGGATTCAGGAGAATACTTCCTGGACGCTGGAGACGATTCCATCACATTCCAAGTTACAGTGGAAGGTAAACACGATCCGATTGGTTTCAATAGATTAAATAAATCTTATTTCATCGTATTTCCTTTCAGAACCGCCTGTGAGAATTGTGGGTAATTCGTATGACCCTGACCACCAGGAAATGGTGGCCGGAGACGACCTAATCCTTGCCTGTGAAGTGTCCCGGGCTAACGCTCCCGTTCAGTGGTTTTGCAACGATAAACTTCTCATCGAGGACTCCCGGGTGAACATCGAAAGTCACGGCACTCTGAGGAAGCTCATCGTTTCATGCGTTCAACCTTCTGATTCTGGGAAGTATGTGTGTGACGCTGTGGATGACCAGATGACCAGTTTGATCAGAGTCCAAGGTAAAAAAAGAAAAACAGGAGGGGAGGAAGTTTAAAAGAAATCTTTGTGATTCCGCTTTCTGTCCATCGTAGAACCTCCGGTTACGTTCGTGAATAAGGAGGACGATGTTGTCGTCACGGGTTACGAAGCAGAAAGCGTGACTTTCGTCGGCTACGTGTCAAGAGAAAACGCGGCGGTGCGCTGGCTGAAGGACTGGTCTCCGGTGGAGGGCGAACGTTTCCGATCACTAGTGGAAGGACACAAACGTTCGCTTACCATCGACCCATTGAGGCGTTCGGATGCCGGGGAATACACTTGTGATGTTAACACTGATCAAATCCATTTTGGCCTGCTGGTGAAAGGTACGTTCATATGTTTCCTTCATAGGATGGGGGTCAAACTTTTGCCCCTCGATCAAAACCGGACATCGCAATTTCCAAACTTGCCCAAACTTGGGAGAAAGTTTATAATATTTATCAAAAGTAGCAAATTCTCGACTTATCTCTTCTTTATTGTTACGTTGTTACTTCATGACCTGGCACACTCCTACGTTCTTAGCTGTTCTAAAGCAGTGGTTCTTAACCTGGGTTCGGTGAGTTGGTCTCAGGGGTTCAGTGGAGCCTCCATCGCGGAGATCCGCCCCTCAGTCTGGTCCGGAGTTAGCGGGCACAGTCATTGAAAGCTTCCTGCTCTGGGATTTCCTACCGGTCTGCTTTGAGGCCGCTGGTTTATGCAGCAGAGTGAGACCTCCCTATCAGACCGCTTACAGAGGGCTGGATAAGCAGCAGAGTGAGACCTCCCTATCAGACCGCTTAGAGAGGGCTGTATATGTGTCTGAGTGAGACTCCCTACCGGACCGCTGGATAAGCAGCAGAGTGAGACCTCCTCCTCAGTCGGATTTAACAACATCTTCTTTAATAACCCTCCGTCTGACCAGCGGTGTGTGTTAGTGACGTTAGGTTAGCGTTAGTGGCGCCGACCCCACGTCCACCTCCAACTGTCGGTGTGTCGTGTGATTTCTTACAGTATGCTAACTATGTCGGGCAAAAAAATAAAGTGGTCGGACGAATATGTAAAACATGGATTTACATGTTTCACGGAACATGACGGGAGTCAGCGTTCCATCTGCATAATTTGCAATGCCAAGTTGAGCAACTCTAGTCTCGCACGTGCAAAACTGAAGGAACACTTCTTGAAGCTGCATGGAGACGGGGAATACGAGAGCACAACGCTTGCTGAATTCAAGGTGAAGAGAGCCAGATTAGACAAAAAAAAATCCTAATTCATTTTTTTTTTTTTTTACTAAAGAAGGGTTCGGGGAATGAGCAAATGAAACTGGTGGGGTTCGGTGCCTCCAACAAGGTTAAGAACCACTGCTCTAAAGTAAATGTACAGAACAATCAAATAATCCTGAAATCGATTTGTTTTGCTCGACAGAAATGAGAATAAAGTTCGTGAGACAGCTCAAAGATACGGTGGCCCACGCGGACGGCATGGTGACCCTCCGCTGTGAGGTGTGCAAACCAAAAGCAGACGTTCAGTGGCTGAAAAACGGAGTGGAAGTGGTTCCAAGCAGGAGGTTCTCCGTCCGGGCGGATGGGGTCGAAAGAAGTCTGACAATTCACCGGTTAACCCGAGAAGATTCGGGGGAGTATGCCTGCGAGTCCAGAGACGATCGAACTGTGGCAACGCTTAGAGTAGAACGTAAGCGTGCACAGCTTGAACCTCTTGCCCCGGTATGAGTTCCCTAACCGCTAGCTTCCCCTTTCAGTGCCAAGAGTGGTGGAGTTTCTCACCGAGCTCCATAATACGACCGTGCTGGAGGGCGAGGACGCCACCTTCAAATGTGTGGTTTCTCCGGATGACGTGCAGCTAATCTGGCTCATGGACAACGAGCCAATCAGCTGGGGTGATCGTTTCCTGGCGACGCAGAACGGATTGTGCCACACCTTGGTGATCAAGAAGTGTCAAATCGTGGATACGTCGAAAATATCGGCAGAAGCCGAGGGAAAGATGAGCAAAGCTAACCTCAAAGTTCAAGGTGAGCCTTATTTTAAGTCACTAGGATCAGTAGAAGCTCAAAGTTTGGTTTCCTTTTCCTCCGGCATCTCTAGAGGCGCAAGTTATGTTCACCAAGAAAATGGACGCTGTTATGGCGGAGGAGTTTGGCGACGCCACCATGGAGACGGAGATCAGCTTAGAAACGGGGGAGGTCCAGTGGATGAGGCAAGGCGTGGTCATCCAATCCGGTCCGCGGTATACTTTGGGACAGAGCGGCCTCGTGCGGAGCCTCACCATCCACAACCTGATGCTCTCCGACAGGGGAACGTACCGCTGCGAGACACTGCACGACCGCACGCAAGTCAAGCTAAATGTAGAACGTAAGTGGGCGACGTTACGTAATATCGTATCCATACCCAGCCCTACAAGACAAGCATTAAATTTGTCCCCGATCCAGCCAGGAAGATTTCGATCAGAAAAGGCTTGGTGGACCAGGAGACCTTTGAACGCGAGACCGCCTCCTTTGAGGTGGAGCTATCGCATGCAGATGTGGAAGGCAGCTGGCAGAAAGATGGCATCCGGGTGAAGCCTAACTCCCAATGGCGTGTGAGCAACAACGGGCTGGTCCACGGCCTTACACTTTCCAACCTCACCATGGAGGACACGGGGACAATCGTCTTCTCGGCTGAGGGGGTTCGGAGCACGGCGAGGCTCACGGTGAAAGGTAAGCTCTACTTTTAGAAGACTTTGAACCCCAGCAGATGGAAGATGATGACGAATGGATATTTCATGTGACTGAACCGGCAGAGACGCCAGTGACTCTCCTGAAACCGCTAACGGACGTCTCCGTGGAGGAAGACTTCCCCGCCACTCTGGAGTGTGAATTCTCCAGACCGAACATTGACGTCAAATGGTTTAAGGTAAAAAATACTAATATCGTAATTTCACGGCCATAAGGCGCATATAAATGTCTTAGATTTTCTTCAAAATGAGCGGTGCGTCCTTTCGTGTGGTGCGCCTTGTGTGTGAGAAAAGGCGGACCTAAAAGAAAACGCGGTGCCCGCGAGGTGAGGCGGACCTGAAAGAAAAGGCATGAGAACGTTAAAGAGTGAAGTGTGTATAAAAAAGGTACAGTTTAAACTGAAGGCAATCAGCTATGCGGAGGAACATGGGAATCGAGCCGTGGAAGGGTGGAAGGCAGCGCCGGGCGAGTTACGCTACAGTTTGCCAATGGATTGTAGATGCTTGGACTAACGTGTCTGCTGGTACTGTTATCTGAGCTTTCTCAAAAGCTGGTATCCTTTCTGAGGAGCCGCGCAGTACAGACAGTGACTTTGACAGCGAGGAGAGAAGTGGACCTGCTCTGTTGGATTTTGCGCAGCTGTTCGATTCCGAAACAGAGGATGAGGACTTTGACGGATTTGAATAAAGACTATTACCGGTAATGTGCTTGTTTGGTATCGTTACTACTTAAATAAAGCACAACCAAACTCAGTTTTGCTCCCGATCTATTTTTTAATACACACATTTGCATGCTTGCGTGTGTGTTGTTGTAAGGCGGTGTGTGACTGAGACTGCGCCTTTTCGTACGGTGCGCCTAATGGTCGTGAAATTACTCGAATTAATCGAACACTGACAATCTTCTGGGTCTAATTTGCCCCCCAGTTAAGTAAAGATTTAAAGTTCTGCCCTTTCTTCCTGATAAAACCAGAACGGGGCTGAGGTGAAGCCCGGGAAGAACTGCCGGATATACTCCATGGGTCGGAGAAGATTTTGCCAGATTTTGCAATGCACTCTGGGAGACGCCGGCTCCTACACGTGTGACACTGGGGACATCAGCACAACGTGCTCGTTGGAGATCTACGGTAGTTCCACCAACGCGCTAGTAGCATCTCGTAGTCACGAGTATTTAATCAGGGTGTAAAGTAAGTCAAAGTGTGTGTTGGTGTCGCCCTCCAGAGCATGAGCTAGAGATCGTCCAGGACCTTGAGGACCTCTACATTCAAGAAGACCAGAATGCTGTTTTCTTGTGTGAGGTTTCCCTGGAGGATGTGAGCGGTGAATGGTACAAAGATGGCCACAAGATCCGTCCCAGCAGCACTACGAAGATGCGCACTGAAGGTAAGAGCTCAAACTTTTTCGATTTGTTTGTCAAAATAAAAACGTTCCGTCACTGTTTGAACCAAATTTTTTTCGCGTAGGGACCAAACACTTCCTGTTGATGTGTAACGTCAAAGCAGAAGATGCCGGAGCAATCCGGTTTGTTGCCAAAGACGTGGAATCTACAGCCTATCTTGAAGTAGAAGGCGAGTCAATTTGATACTTTATTCCGTTTCAATTTCGGAAGAAGTTGGATTTCAGGGCTCGCATGTCGTTAGCGTAACCGATAAAATTAGCTACGGTCCAGACATCAATTTAAAAAAAAGTGGTCTTCTACTTCCAGAACTTCCAGTTTCTATCGTGAAACCTCTACGAGACCGAACGGCCCTTGAGAGGCATCGCGTCATTCTTGAATGCACCGTGTCGTCGCCTCGTTGCAGTGCCACCTGGTACAAAGGCAAGCAAGAGCTGGATTCCTCAGAACGAATGGAGATTGTAGCAGACGATTGCTCCCACAAACTCATTATTCACCAGGTGGCTGAAGAGGACGAAGGCACCTACAGCATAGAGGTCGGGGGGCACACGTCCAAAGCCAAACTGATGGTTGAAGGTAAGCAGGACGAAAAGGAACGCGATTAAAACTAGTTTCTCTGTTTTCTTATTTATTCTCAAACTGGATGTTTGCTTCCACAGCCCAGGCTTTGGTGGTGGTGAGACCTCTTGAAGATGTGGAGGTAAAAGAAACGGAGTCGGCGACTTTCTGTTGTGAGGTTTCAGTCGAAATAAACAAGCTTCCTGTTTGGACTTTGAATGGAGAGACCCTTCAGTCGGGCCCTCGTGTGCAACTAGAAAACCATGGGACGGTGCACAAGCTGACTTTGAAGGATACCACGGGAGAAATGAGCGGGACGGTCAAGTTCACGATGGGCAAAGCAAAGAGTAGTGCCACTTTTAAAGTGACTGAAGACTAAAAACAAAAAAAAATGACTGCGTTTTAGACGCCGTGCTTTCGTGTTTTGTGCGTTCTTCACAAGGCACGACTCCATAAAAGAACGTAAAGATGGAGAAAATATATTTCAGAAAGAAGAAGTATTATCTTCGCTATTTGGTCGCATTGTTTCTGAAGATTTCACGCACATAATGAACGCAAAACTTGAAAAAAAAGTTCCTTTTCATTTGAGGGTGTCTTTTGTTGTCCATTTAAAGTCGGCTTAAACAAACAAGTCAAGATTTTTCACATTTTTAGTTATTAAATTGTCTACGTTAAGATTAGCAAAATGTATAAACAACTCACCAAATGCCAGTTCACAATCGAATTAGTAAGAAATTAATATTTACGTCAAAATTCGGAACTTTTTCGTTATTTCAAAACATTCTGAATGTAAATTTTTGAAACAATAAAACTTCTGCTGCCATTTTTCTTCAACAAGCCTCTAAAAAACATAATAAAACAAACATGAAACTATTTTACGTTAAAAAAAATGGCGAAAATTTGGAGAGCGATGAGCATCGTCAGGAAGCGTTGAACGTTATTTCGTAAGTAAGTCAAGGCGGCCCAATTTTTTTTTGTCTCAAAAATCTCCTTCCCAAATATCAAGCCTAGTAAGACCTCCCAGTCCGGCGCTACTACCGCAACCCCCAAAGATCGTTTCCGGCTAGCCTCTCTCTCTCAAACACACAGACAAGTTCCTCTCTCAAAGACACAAACAGACTAATTTCTCTCTATCACACACACAGACACACACCAACAAATCCCTCTTGCTCGCTCCCTTTTCTCTCTCTAACACAGACACACACACAGACTTTTTTCAAACGCATGCAGCGCTTTAGGAGGGGGAGGGGCCACAACAGCAGCAGGCGCTGCTTATTAATTTCAGGCTCAGAACACCATTTCATGTCACAGACTCCAAAATTTGTTGATAACACTGAAAAAGGCGCCAAATTGGCGCTTTTTGGGGAAAAAATAACAACAAAAGACAGAGAGTTGATACATTTTAGTGACTCTTAGCAACTAGAAGTTTTGAATACTCGCTAAATATAGCGTCAAAGTCGCCAAGTTGTCTCGGACACACTTGGAATCAGTCTGTGGGCTACCTAAGGGTAGACCACGATTGACTGGTTGGGCTCACCCGCGTAGTAAGTCAAATATAAAAAGCTATAATTTTTTTTTTTATAAATTACAAGCCAAATACCTGGAGTAGCAAACATCTGCGAAGTTCATTTCTGGTAGCAAGATCGTAAATGTAAGTGGGCGGGAATTCACATGCCGACATCTTGTGTTTGAGAATGTCTAAGAACACTTCAAGGGTTTAAATTCCTTCCCACCCTCCCAAAACGGGCATGTTAGGTTGGTTGGCCATGGTATGTGTGTATGTAACTGGTTGTCTGTCTTGATATGTGGCCTAACAACAGGCTAGCGACCTTTTTGAAGTGCACCCTGCCGCAAGCGGTTGAGAAGACTTGAGAAGACAACTTATCGTGATATTTGTTGTGACCGATTGTGACACCAAGGTTTTTCTATTTCGTCGTTATTACCCAAAAATGTCACATGTTCGATATCGGGCTCAATAAGAAATCATCTGTTTTGAATGATCTGTTATAAAAAATTTTGAAACGTTTAACTTTTAAAGAATAATTAAAAGCAACATAATGTTTGACAAAGTTATTTGGTTATTTATGATTTTGGCGTCAAGTCGACTGTATCTTTAAATAAAATGAGTCAAGTAGTGACGCTTCATACTTTTACATTTATATATGCGACCCACACACACGGTCGATTGACTCTCCTCCACACACACACACTCTATATTTTGGTTAGGTTGATTGGCCGCTCAAAAACTGCCCCTAGGAATGAGAGTGTTTCTGGCCCCTCAACAGACTGGCGACTCATTCGAGGTACATCCTACCGCTTGCCTGAAATCAGACAGGATAGGCTTCAGCACCCCTTTCTGGAGCCTATCCCAAAGGGGCCTATTCCAAATTCTGGAGTAGGCCCCTCCAGACTTACCCCTGGAGTAGGTTCCCCAAGGTCAAACTACCCCTGGGTTAATTCGACCCCATTACAAATTAACGGTTAGGGTTAGTTCAGTGGGGTGCTAGAGCCTATCCTGGTGAATTTCAGGCGCCAATCGGTTGCAGGGTCGCAGACACACTCATTCCTAGAGGCAACCCGGAGTACCTCAAAAAGAAAAACATCCACACCCTTGCAGAACATGCGAACTCCACACAGAAAGGCCAGTGTTTCAAGCCTCACCCCAACTTCAGTACTCAAACCCCTGACCTTCTTGCTGTGAGACCACCATGTATCCAAATTTAAGGTTTACATAGGCAAATGAACTGGAAAGATATTTTTTTTGTGCCACATTTTAATCCAATTTTAAATGCCGAAAAACCTAAAGCAAAAGAGCACGGGCTGATTTTAACTTAAAAAAACACTTTATGTAAAACAAGTTATGTTAAGCAACTTTTTGTCTATTTTCAATAAAAATAAGATTAAAAGAAAAACTATCTTTTATTTTGTAAGTTTTCCCGCTTTTACTTCTCATCAAATCACAGCTCGGCATGCCCTGGACTAGAGCTTTAATAATTAGCCCGACCCGACTGTCGGGTATCCAATGGTCGAGCTCAATTTCTGACATTTTTATTCAGGCCGGGTCGGGTTCGGACAAGGGGCGATATATTTACAGGGGCGGATCCAGGATTTTCTAGGGGGCATTCTCCCCAAAAACGTTTTTAAAAGTAAGAGCCCTTTGGTGGCCTATTCGCTATCCCTTTGCCTTGCAAAGGGATAGCTTGACTCCTCTTTTTTTTCGTGGACCAAAAGACAGGGGTGTGCGCGCCCCCCTTCACCCTGGACCCACCCCTGATATATATATATATATATATATATATATATATATATATAAGAAGTAGAAATAACAGTAAAAAAAAAACAAAAACATTATAAAAAGACACAAAAACAGTAAACATAGGCAGCTGGCAACTTTTACTAAATAATTAACAGCACAATGTTGTGATTATTGTTGTTAAAGCGCGTGTTGCTGTAAACCATGTTAAATCATGTGCGCCATACACACATTTGAAATATGTCGGGTTCTAAACAGGTCCAGGCTGTAAATCAAAATGTTCATGTCGGACTCGGGTTGCAAATATTTTTTTCCAATCCGTTCATCTGTCAATGGATTTAAGTGGGCGTATTCCCCACAGCCAATCAGGAACTGAATAGATTAGTACGATGGACGAACGGATTGGGGAAAAAAGATTCGCGGCCGAGCCAAATTCTGTTGGGCTTGGGCCTTTTCCGACCAAACTTTTCAGGCCCGATCACAGCTCTAACAATGGACTCCTTTAACTTCGTATAATTAAGTATTTGTTAAAGAAATTCAGAAGAAATCCGAATATGGATGAGAATAAAAACACTTGCTATGCATCCAGTTAAAGAGACAGAATACATTTGTGTAAAATATTTGGCTAAATTTCTGTCATTTTTGCCTCAAAGCTTCGAAAATCTGGTTCGTCGCTTTTATTCAAAACATAGGCAATAAAAACTAAGACACTTTTTTTGTGTTGTAATTATTTTTTTTAACAGTTTTTATTTTTCTTTAACTATCGGGCGTCAAGTCCCGAACATTTAAAATTATAAAAACATGACACGAGTTATTGCCTGGCCCAAAAAGTTCCGTCATTTTTTAGGCTCTAGCAAATTAGCTTTAATTTCTTTTACAAACGCTTGCTTTTAAAAATATAAAATTTAAACTTTATGCATTTAAAACATGTTCCGATATAAAATATTAAGTATGTGAGTTAAAATTAAACATTTTAAACTATTTTGTCGTAAAATTGCTTTTTGTTTTGGTTTTTTTGTAGCTTAGCATTTTTTAAGCTAAAAAAACGGCCAGTGTGGAAAAAAAAAACATGTCGCGATGATAGAACCAAAATGTATCAAATACTCACCGATTTTTCTGGTGAACTCAGCCTCATACGGAGAAATGAAGAAATCGGAGAACGGTTAAATTTTTTTGTTTGTTTTTTTTAAATAAATTTGTTTTTATATCTAAATTTAATTGGGAGAAAATCGGCCTTGGTTTACGTGACGGCCCGGAGGCGGCTACAGGTTGCCATGGTTACACGGCAACTTTTTTTTTTTGTTGTAATCTTCACGCAGTCATAGCAGCTGTTACTATGACAACGGTTTTTTGTTTGTTTTAATTTTAATTATAAAACTTTATTAAACTCAGGGGAAGAAAATATTAAAATAGGCTAATGTTGCTTCATTTTGATCGAACATGTGCGAAATTTGAAAAAAAAAAATTTAAAAATCCCAGTGTTGTTATTTAAAAAATAAATCAATATAAACTTTTTTGATTTAATCTAAATACTAAACGTAAAATGTTAAAAAAAAAAAAAACTTGAAAAATATGTGCGTAACTTTTTTTGCCCATTCGGTCCTCTTCTTCTTATCCAGGGCCGTGTCAAGAGGGCAACGACCTAAACCGAGAAACTGGGTCTCTTCCTGGTGGGGCGTGCCCAGAACATCTCACCAGGAGGCATCCTAACCCGATGCCCACGCCGAATCCATGTAGCATCTTAGCAACGACTCTACTCTGAGCTCCTCTCGGACGGCAGAGCTTTTCACACCGTCTTTGAGCGCGTAGTAGTGACCTTGTTCTTTCGGTAACCATGAGTCGCCACCTAATCGGGGTGGACGGGTTTGCGTGCCCCAATGATCCTAGGAGTGTGTCTGGGGCTCCTGGTAGAGTCGCACAAGGCAAACAGGTCCTAGCTGAGGGGCCTCAGGGACCAACTGAGGCTACGTTTCCCTTGCCCGGACGTGGGTCACCAGGAGATAGGCTATGTGTTGGGGCCCGAAAGCAAGCGGCTGGTGGGCGAGCTTTAAGACATAGGGCCTGGTTGCCCTCGCACATTAGGACATGGGCCTTCCTTCCAGTGAACTTACCACCTGTAGGAGGCGCTCGGGTGATGGATGAGATGGGCAGCAGCCGTCTGACCCTCAAGTGCATCGAGCTGATTTCAGACGAGAGCCAGGATACACCCTGAACAGGTCACCAATCTCACGGGCCACACACACGGACAACCATCCACAAACATACAATACCATCGCATCCTGGGGGCAATTTCACAGCAACCAATCAAAATGCTTGTTTTTTTGGAGGGTGAGGGGAAACCAGAGTACCTGGAGAAAACTTACGTACACATTGGGAGAACATGCAAACTCCACACAGAAAGACCAGTGTTTCAAGACGTAACATTTCAAAACGCAAAATTAGCTAAATTAGCTCGTAAGCAGGCAATAATTAATTAATCCATTTTTAATCTTTTTTTTTTTTTTTAAATCAACCTTTCAATTAAGTTTTTTTCGGACTATAAGTCGCAAGTTTTTTAAAAGTTTGGTCAGGGTGTGACTTGTATCCCGAAGCGACTCATACGTGTTTCTTCTTTCTTTTTCTGTATTTTTGGTTGATGCGACTTATACTATGATGCGACACCTACTTGAAGCTGGCCCCTCTTAAAAAAATATGTAAATAAAAATAAACAATATGTCAATCGTTTGTGCTGTAAATTTTTTTAATTTTTACGATTCTTCTTTACGATACCTATGTAGGTCCATATTTCGTCATCCGGCCTCTTATTTTTGTTGAAAATGCGAGAAAAGTCCCAAAAATGATGCCAATCGTTTGTGCTGTAAAAATTTTTTGTTTGTGCTAATTTTGTTTATTTTTGCTTTAACAAACACGATCTGGACGATGACATCATCCAGACCTTCATTTATTTCCGGGCGTCACCATCTTTCATGACGTCATCGTCCAAATTGTATTTCTTAAAATTAAAATAAATTAAAATAGCACAAACGTACGCTATTTTACGTTTGACGGACGCTGCATCGGTCCGTCCTGGTAAAGAGAGAGCTGAGCCAAAAAGCAAAGCTCTCGATTTACAAGTCGATCTACGTTCCAACCCTCACCATGGTAACCAGCTGTGGGCGGTGACCAAAGAATGAGATCGCGGGTACAAGCGGGCGAAATGAGCTTCCTCCACAGGGTGGCTGGGCTCTCACTTACAGATCGGGTGAGGAGCTCTGTCATCCGGGAGGAGCTCGGTGTCGAGCCGCTCCTCCTTCAGGTCGAGAGGAGCCAGATGGGGTGGTTCGGGCATCTGGTCAGGATGCCCCTCCCGAGCGCCTCGCTGGCGAGGTGTTTCGGGCACGTCCCACCGGGAGGAGACCAAGGGGCAGACCCCGGACCCGCTGGAGAGACTATGTCTCACAGCTGGCCGGGGAACGACTTGGGATCCTTCCGGGTGAGCTGGAGGATGCAGCCAGGGAGAGAGAGGCCTGGGCTGCACGTTTGAGGCTGTTGCCCCCGTGACCTGACCCCGGAACAAGCTGAAGATGACGGAACGGAGCACAAACGATTGACATTTTTTGGGAATTTTCTCACATTTTTATCAAAAATGAGGGGCTGGATAACGACATATTGACCTATAAAAGAATCGTAAAAAAGAATCGTAACAATCGAAAAAAAAAAAAAAAATAGCACAAAATAAAAAATTTTCCAGCACAAAAGCAGAACAAACAATTGACTTTTTTTTTTTTTTTTTAAGAGGGGCTAGCTTCATGGCGCTTGATGCGACTTATACTCTGAAATACGGCAAATTTACTTTTTTATCTTTCGATTAACAATTAAACACCAAACAAAAACTGCACTTTGAAGAACTTTCATTAAGCATTTATGGAAAAAAAAAAAAATTGCATTATTACATACAGTCCATACATTATTTGGTATGATAAAACAAAAGGTCAAAAAAAAAAATTAGGTTACATCTAACAAATCATGACTAAAGTAATATGAATATTCCATATATTAATGAAATTTGTTTGCTTTTTTATTGTGCAAAACAACATATACAAATCTACTGAATGTGTAAGAAGTACAGCATCAGCAAACGGGCCCCCATAGTGACGCGATACCAGTTATAAACCATGACAAAAAAATGACTGAATGTTCCTATAAATACTCTTCTTTGCCAAAAAATTCAAAAACAGCATCGATATTTGATCTAATCGAGATGAAAATGGCTTCTTTAACAAAATGGTTACCCTGTTATGTGCCTAAAACGGTCAAATCGTTTGAATCTTTCCCTGGTGTTTCTGAACCTAATACATGAGGTATCCCACCTGGTTTTGCATAAAAAAACAGGAAAAAAAGCGTTGTTTTCTATCCGAAAACGTGCTTTAAATATCGTTTTAATGGACCGCTCCATGAAAACATAAGAAAAAAAAATCGTAATTATTCGAAAATGGACAAAAAAAAGAAAAAATGATTGACGAAATTTCTTCAAGATAGAAAAATAACGTACTAGCTCTTAACGAGGTGGATTTTTAATACCATCCCTGCCTTATAAACAAGCCTATAACCCCAGGCTTTTAGTCTCACCCACCGTTTCATTCATCAGTGTCGACATGTCGTATTGTCAACGCATTTTTAAAAAAATCTGAATTGCGACATTTTTTCTAAGTTTAAGCGACTTTACTTTTACCGATGTTTTCGACCTGCTGTAGCTGCACCAGATGGAATCATCGTTATCATTTACACCCAACATCGCAGGCGTCGAAAATCGGTAACACTCGCACACATACGAAAAAAAAAAAAAAAAAAAATAGTGTTGCATTTTCGGGCGGATTTATCCCTCCAGTTTTTGGACTTCACTGAAGTTTTTTTTGTTCGCACTTGAAAGGTACCGCTTAGGTAATGAAACTATTCCGATCAAACTGACGCAATAATTAGATGCAATCTGTAAAAAAAAAAAAAAAAGAAAAAAAAAGAAGCAGTGAGAAAGAAGTTCCTGGTTGTGCGTAATCTTAAAACATTTCACACGCAGCTGTGACTCGACAATAAACAGTGACTGATGTTCGGGTTTATTTTTTTTTTAACGTTTTTTGGCAGCCAGTCCTGGTCCTTTGAACTCTGGACTCACACATCCACAATATTTTTTCAAAACAGGTGCACCTGCTTGATGTTTTTTGTTTTTTTTTCACCACCTGGTGAAAAAAATCATTTTTAAAGATTGTTTTTCACGATTTTAGAGTAGCTTTTTTTTTAGCTTCTCTTTTGGGACATTTTGCGATAACTCCACAAAAATTAACTGACTTCGTAAACTTAAGATTAAATAGAAATTACTACAAAAATATCTTAATTTTTTTTACATAATCTTTTTTTTTTCTTGCCAGACTACAAATTATTCCCATAAAGTGCTGTCCAATCTTTTTTTGTTGAATACGATACAAATATTTCCGCCCTTTTCGGGTTTCAAAGTCTGATTCATCCATAACACTGTCGTAATTTTTTTTTCTATAAAAACCTAATCGTAATTCTTATTAAAAACTCTTAAACATCTCTTGAGAATCATACGCTTTCTGACTTTCGACAAATAGTGTGATACTTGATTAGGGTGTGGTGAGGATGATTACGCGATAACAGACATTTATAATCTACAGTACATGTACACCATCTGCCGTGTCGCTGAAAAATCAAGCGTTCAGACGTAAACTATTGATTTCCATCTGATTCCTGACGAGTCCGTGTCCAGTACCCGGTTTTTGTCCAGAAGATTCATGACTCAGCGAATCTCCGCCGCAAGTTCGATGACATCGCGGAAATATTTAAACATTCACTCGACCTTTTTGTCCACTCATTCAAAGAGACGCCTGTTCTCCGTTCGGTCAAAAGGTGGCAGCATCGACGCTGTCAAAATCATCGGAACTGGTTGGATACTGGTAGGGTGAAGGTTTGGTCAGCTGTGAAGCGGCCTGATAGGGCAGTGATAGCTGGTGTGCATTCTGGGATTTTTTTTTTTTTCCGTTACGTCATTTTGTTCAGAGCTGAGCGCCGTTAGCTCATGATCGCTTGGTGCTTGAGGACTGTGTAGACGTTATCCACTTTGCTCAGCCTCTCAAAGAACGGGATGAGGTCCATGAGCTCTGTATCGGACATGTCGTCAAACCACGAGGCCACCGGCACCTGAATGACAAAATTTATCGTAAAAAATTAAGATAAATTCTTTAACAAAAAGCAGAGCGTCGTCAGCGTAGAGGCACACTCACAGCATTGTCAGGGTGGAAGATATAAGAGGCCGGGGAGTTGTCAACAATAATGACTTTGTTGAGATCACGACCCAGACGGCTGAGGTCTTTGACGTAGTTTCCCCGATGGAAGACGCAGGATTCCCTAAAAAGGCGGCAGCGGAAAGCTCCCCATTTGTCAAGGAGATCAGAAACGGGGTCCGCGTACTGTTTCAAAGAAGATTAACCAATGAAATCGATTAATTGTCATAATGAAGACAATAAAACACGTGAAGTCCTGTTCACTTTAATTTTTTTTTTTTATCTAAACCACTTGGTCGTATATAGGAGGGGTGTCCCAACCTATCCTGTGCCACGGACCGGTCTTAAGGTGATGAGACCAGCCAGAAAAAATGGCTTCTTTAATAAATAATAATAAACTTAAATCCACTTTGTCTTCACGAGAAAATTTATTAGCAGCGTCTTTATAACATGGAAACATTTTCTTTGCTCGAACGCACTCTGGTTGCTATGGTAACGGTAAACATACCTTCAAAATAAAAGACATCACAAAAACAAAGTGAATAAAAAAACCAGTTAGTCTCCTTCACAATAAGACTAGATAAATCAGACTTCGGATTTTGTTTTGCTGGAACCAGACAGTCCCATCTTGACCTGAAACCTGAAGAGTGTTACTAAAGGCCAGTCTGCTTCGTAACTCTGTCCCTCCCCTTAGCAACGAAGCTTGCTATAGATCTTTGTTTTTTACTCATTTTGTTAGTTTAGGGGTTTAAATTTTACGGGAGGAAAATGTAAGGACTTTTCAAATTAAAACCTTATTATGGCTCAAATAATAAACCAAATGAAAATAAAGGAAGTTATTTCTTCTGTGCGGCCCGGTACCACATGACCCACGGCCTAGGACCAGTCCGCGACCCAGTGGTTGGGGACCACTAGTCCATAGAGTTCAACTCCATCCAAATGAACCCAATTCAAGTCGCCATTTTCTACTTTACGGGCGATGCCATTTTAAATTTCTGGAAACAATGCAGTTATTACGCCGATCTGTGTTTGCAACCATGGCAACCATCTAGCCAATCAGGAGCTATTGGGGGCAACTTACACCCACTCGGTAAAACCGCTTTTTGGCATTTGTTGTTTACAAAACTACCCTCTTTGCCAACTTTTTGTGCCGCCTCGTCCTCAAAAGTTCATCATGTTTTAGAAGTGGGTTATTAATTTTAATTTTAATGTTTAGACAAGAAAAAAGTGTAAAAAAAATGACACTTTTTGAAGAACCAATTAAACGTTTTAAAAATTAAAAAAATCGGCAAAAAACAAAAATACGTCTGTGAAAAGTTTCGCAAATATTTTAAAACTGGAATCTAGTTCAAAGAAACATCAAAGGCTGAAACTAAAACACAGTAATGCCTTCCTTTTTGCTCAGTTTGTAACATTTTTAGAACATTACAACAGGTCGGATTGCGTCACGAATTATGTAAAATGCGTAAATAGTTGCGACAAAAAAAAAAGTAGTTACAGCTTTATTCACCAAATTTGATCATCAAGAGGTCAAATTTACGAAAAACAGACATTTTCCTTTTCCGACTCACCTTTGCTAAACTGGCAGTGAACAGGACGCACTCGAACATTTCTCCCATCCGTTTCAGGAACTCATCGACATGCGGTCGCTTCAGGACGTACACCTGGAACACACGGCACTCTAAAATAGACTCTTTTGGACCTACTTAAAAATCGTCCACATTTCAAGGGCAGAACCAGACTTGTTCCATTTGTATAAGTTTATTTTAAAAATGCTCATAGATTATCTTTGTTTTGCTCTTTTTTTCTGCTGAGTCGGCGTTTTAACGGCAGCGTTCCTGAACCAAGTCATCCAGAACAGGCTGTGCTTGTCTGAACAAACCTATCCTGGATTACTTGAATCAGGCCCGGAGCCACATGGTGTCACCCCGCAGCGGGCGACCGGTCTCAGAATCCTGTAAAGGCGTAGAAGCGCATGCCCGCTTGGTGGAGCGGTGATTACATCTGGACAGGTGGACGGCGGGTTCTACCTGGTGTACGGTTCCATCGATTTCCACAGGAATGATGAAATCGGCGTTGTTCACCGGCTGAAAAAAAAAAATAAAACACAAGTATTTATAAACGTTACGACTTGTAAAAACTTATTTTCTACAAGAAAAAGTTTCATTCTTGCGAATCTTTTACATTTGATTTTATTTGTTGTATAAAAAAGAAAACTTCATGTTTAAAAGTAGTTTTCCCGCCATAAAAACTTTGTTTTCTCTTTGTAAAAGTTTTCTTTTTTGTTTGTAAAAGTTTTTTTTCTGTTTATAAAAGTTTTTTTTTCTGTTTGTAAAGTTTTTTTTCTGTTTATAAAAGTTTTTTTTTCTGTTTGTAAAAGTTTTTTTCATGTTTGTAAAGTTTTTTCATGTTTGTAAAGTTTTTCCCTGTTTGTAAAGTTTTTTTTTCTGTTTATAAAAGTTTTTTTTCTGTTTATAAAAGTTTTTTTTGTGTTTGTAAAAGTTTTTTTTCTGTTTGTAAAGTTTTTTTTTCTGTTTGTAAAGTTTTTTTTCCTGTTTGTAAAGTTTTTTTTTCTGTTTATAAAAGTTTTTTTTCTGTTTACAAAAGTTTATTTTCACGTATATCAAAGTTTATTTTTTGTTTGTAAAAGTATTTTTTCTTGTATTTAAACGTTTATTTTCTGTTTTTTTTATTTATTTCTTGCATAAAAATAATGAATTTCTTATTTTAAAAATTAACTTGCGACAAAAAAATTTCATACCCTAAAAAAAAAAATAAACAGAAAAAAACATTATTTCCTGCATAAAAACTTTATTTCTTGCACGTGAACCTTTTTTACGTGTTTATTTTACGTGCGTAAAAAATTATTTCCTAAAAATATATATTTTTCAAATACATTCAAATAAAAACACTTAAATCCAGATTAAAAAAATCAATTTCTTGCATTTAAAAGATTATTTACTGCATGTAAATAACAATTAAATGCAAATAAAGGTATATTTTTTGGTTTATAAAACTTTATTTATAAAAATAAAACAGTTTATGTCTTGTTTAAAAAACTTAAACTCCAACAAAAAACAAAAATTCTGTTTGTAAAACTTTACGTTGTAAAAAATTTTCATGTTAATTTTTTTTACGTGTAAACGTTTACTTTTAAAGTGTAAAAATTACAATTCAAACACATAAATAACAAATAAAAGCAGATTGAAAATAAGTTTTTTTCTTATGAACCTTCTTGTTTGGAATTGAAAAAAAAAAAATCCAGTAATTTCCATCGACATCCAGCAGGGGGAGCCGCTGAGCTACTTCCTGTTGAGCATTTCTTTGGAATGCTGTAACAAATGATGACAGAGGAGAACTATGAGCTCGTCGGAGAGTTCGTGTTGTTCTTACCTTAAAAGAGCTGTGGACTAACGTCTCATCCAGGTCTATCACCACACAAATTTTCCCAGAATCCTTTGACTTTACTGGAGGCAGCAGTGGTTTCGCTTGAATCTTAAAAAAATAAATAAAAAACGTAAAACTTTGTCGTAAGATTTTTATAAGAAAATAAAAGTTGTTAAATAAACACCTTGGAGATGGTGCCATTTTCCTCGACTAACAGAGGGGCGTTGTTGTTGACAGGTGGGGGTTCGGGTTGGTCCCGGCACAGGCAGCAGAACAAGTTGGAAAAAAGACCCCCGCTTCGGGGCTTCTTACTGGACGGAGAAGACCCTGCGTGATGGTGAAATTAAAACATTAGCATACTGATTTCAAACACCTCTAGAAAACTAAGTCGCACGGTTATCGGAGTTTAAATCGGCTTCGAGGAGGAGTGCGCCAAAGATAGCTTCATTCACGATAATATGTAAACGCGCAAAAACAACCTTGCGTAATACGATGTTTTGGTTTGGTGCAAAAAAGACAGAGGACGCGCGAAAGAAAAATGCAAACATGCGAAAATTATGCTTGTTTTTTAAAAATAGAACAAAAATATGTCGTCTGCAAGAGTGATGAACGCTAATCCTTAACTTTCTAAATGTAGGAATTTAGCGCTAACGACCGCGGAGCCATGTATTGAACTAAGGCCCCGCCCACATGTAGCCTTGTATTTTTGAAAACGCATATATTTTTATCCATTTTGCCGTCCACACGAAAACAAAGTTTTTGAAAACTCCTGCCAAACTGGAGATTTTGGAAAACTCCATTTTTGCGTTTGCGTCTGGACGTGCGAAAACGTAGATTTGCGTTTTTATGCTTCACTACCTGCGACAAGTAATGCACATACGGCATTCGTGTGTGTCCAACAACGAGAGAGGTGCTCTGATTGGATAGCACAGAACTTGTGTTTACATTAATACTGCCCCCTACTGGCCTGGCATGCTCATAACCGCACGCAGAAGTGTATTTATACGGCTCCGTGTGGACGCAAACGTTTTCCTAAAATGGAGGACAGCAGATATGTGTTTTCAAAAATACCCAGCTACGTTTGGACGTGGTCTAAAACAAACAGATTAGCTGAAAAAGAGCACATTGTGTTGTTTTTGACGCAACAATTCTTACCAAAACATAAACATGGCGCCTTTTGCGAACTTAGAATTGCGATATTTTGTTTTGCTATTTTTTTGGTCTTTTCAGTTTTTCCGTTAGTTTTAGTCTCTGTGGTCCCAGGCGGATTTTGCCCTGAATGGGAGTCGAACCCGTTTCCGACGGTCGAAAGGTGATGTCTCACCCATTGGGCTATGTAGCCTGGGACCAGAATTGCGATATTTCTCGAAAAAAACCAATGAATGTCCGTTCAATTTCACATTAGTTTATTGTAGACTTCAATTCCCCGTTCCTTCTGCTCCTTGGACCTACGGTGCGTACGCGACTGTAAATTCCGTTTGAGGGTGCAAATTCCGCAAAAACCGACTCAAGTTAGTAAAACTAGCGCAATTCTATGACGTAAAACTGAAAAAAAAAACACACTTTCTGTGTCCTATTCTTCCTCTTGCTTCCACCATCATTTTGTTAAGAATCCGATTTTTAAGAAAAACCTTGTTTTTTACGATAATTACCGACTTTTCTTTACAAAACAGGGTAAAAAAAAACCCCGAAGTCTTTCGTTTCTGCTCTTTGAGCTACATGTGCACATTTTTCTCGAGTTAATTATCAGTTAGTGAGTAATCTGCGTCGAGTCCAGTCAAACATTGAACCAAATGACGGGGGTCACGTGTCCGACCGGAGGCCTCTTGTTTTTATTCGTTTATTTCATCGTGTTAAACAAGACAAAGTTTTTAACTCGGAGCTCAGCGTGGGCGTGTTTCACCAGCCAGATAAAAGTGGTCGGATCACATTTTATTAAAGCTACGCTAACGTTTTCAAGAGTCAAAAAAAACACGTCTTGAATTCTATCCGGGTGAAAATGTCCACATATGGTGAACGCGGAAGGAACGGGATGAATTCCTGGGCTTTGTTTGAGTTCTCAGCAGAGTGCACATACAGTATGTGTTGCTCAAGGGGCCTCCGCTCACTTTAAATTCGAGGTGGTTACGCAACAGGCTCCTGGCAGGCCTCTGCGGAGGAATTTCAGCATGAGGCAAAAGTACAAAGAAAGCTTTTGGGATGTTTTTCACTTTTTTTTGGAAGATGGCGTCACTGTACGGTGATATTTTTTACAGTAACTTCGTATAAAAAATATGGAGGGTTGAAGTTACACAAAGTATAAACATAGCTGAGAACTGGTTAGTTTATAAACAAAAGGCTGATTCCGAAAAAAATACAAATGGTAATTGGCTGAAATTTGCTCCACTTATCGCGAATTAAGAGGCGCGATAAATAAAAAGCCAGTAGACCAGAAATCGTAAGCTAGCAGAAGTATGGTGCATTTTTTCAGGGTTTTTATTTTCTATCCTATCTTTGTTTTCGGGTCTTTTCTGTCGTCCCCTGGACGGTTTGGGCCTAGCGGGAATCGAACCAGATTCTCCCAGTCAAAAGACGGTATCTCTACCGCTAGGCCAACGCCCCCTTGGGACCAAGTTTAGTGCATTTTGACGCACATTACAGAAGATTTGCGTCCTTAAACGAGCTTTACACTGTCATGCACATGTCCAGTGGACTAAGTGGGGAGCGAGAGGAGGATTCAATTCACAACGTCAAAATGAAACTGAAAAAAAATATATATACGTGGGGTTTTTTCGGACAAATATCGCAATTCTGAGCTAACGGTAGCATGGGTATCTCTGAAGAATTTGCGTTACAACATAGGTAAACTTTGTTTTGTATTTTGTCACTATTGTTTTCAACATTTTGAATTCCCCCCTCCTCTCGCTCCCTGCTTAGACTTGCCACTTTAGATTGTGACGGGAGGGAGAGCAACACCCGAGTGGAGGGAATGAGCTTGAACCCTTCACGCTTAGCGTTCACATAAAATGCAGTCAGAAAAAATGGTGTGTCGGAGAACAAAATCCATGGCCAAGAAGAAACAAAGACAAAGATAAAAGCATGTTTTTGATGTTAATAGACGTTGAAAAAAAAACGTTCAAAAAGTTGCCACAAATGTTTTTTCAGCTGGTAAAACGATTTCACGCTTGTCCACAAAACTTTCTCCATCTTGTTGATGTCGTAATAAACACTTCAACACTTTTTTTTTTTTCACGATTTCGGCCTCTTTATACTCTTACTCTGCCTCTTTTTTTCTTCCCGGACGTGACCGTTTTACCAAACACACAAACCTCCGTTGTCCGTCTCTCACTCCTCTTTCAGTCCCTCCTCTGTGCATTTGTGGATTCAATCCCCCCCCCCCCCGTTTGACCCACGGTTGGCCTCTGCTGCACGCGGGCCAAAACAGGAAGAGGAAACAGACGGGTATCAGTGGAGGAAGCTACTCGCTAACGTGTTTCAAAAGGATGAAAAGTTACTGACAATGTTTATCCGCGTAGAATCTTCTTTGGGGTTCGGTTTGGGCGATAACATGGAACTACTAGTGGAACTACTCTAGGACTTCCTGGTTTTCACACTTTTTTATTGCTTGTTTTGTTTCCTAACTTGGAAATTGATGTTTGATCAACATCACAAAACACACTAAAGTAGTTGCGAAGTGCGGAACACACATCGCGCTTTCATTAGGAAGAAGTACTCTTCGGAACTTCAAACAAAAATGACTGCCTTTCCAGGTGTTTCTTCTAAGTGTTGTATCTGGAAGATTTTAAGTATCTAGGATCAACAATCCAGAGCAATGGAGAGTGTGGAAAAGAGGTGAAGAAGCGTGTGCAGTCAGGCTGGAAGAAAGTATCAGGTGTGATGTGTGACAGAAGAGTTTCAGCTAAAATGAAAGGGAAAGTGTACAAAACCGTGGTGAGAGCGGCCATGCTGATTGGTCTAGAGACAGTGGCACTGAGGAAAAGACAGGAAACAGAGATGGAGGTAGCAGAGATGAAGATGCTGAGGATCTCTCTGGGAGTGACCAGGATGGACAGGATCAGAGGAACAGCACATGTTAGAGGTTTTGGAGATAAAGTTCGAGAGGCCAGACTGAGATGGTTTGGGCATGTGCAGAGAAGAGAGAGAGAGTACATCGGAAGAAAGATGCCGGGTTTCGGAACCACCACGAAACTGGACTAGAGGAAGACCAAAGAGGAGGTTCATGGACACAGTGAAGGAAGACATGAAGATAGTTGGTGTGACTGAAGAAGATGCAGGAGATAGGGTTAGATGGAAGGAACTGACTTGCTGTGGCGCCCCCTAAAGGGAAAAGCCGAAAAAGAAGAAGAAGAATCTTCTTTGGGGCTCGGTTTGGGCGAAAACATGGAACTAACAGTGGAACTTCAATCAAAAATGGCTGCCTTTCAAAGTTTAGTTTTTCTATGTGTTGTATCTTTAACTCCTCATCACGTGACTAAACGTGTCCAATCAGGTCTAAGTAACTCTACCCCGCTTCCCTCGGAAATAAACTACAAGCATATTTTTAGCTGGAATGTGACGCAGCCAGACCAGGTGGAATCCGTGGTTTGTTTTCTCACCTGCTTTCAGAAGCGGGTCACAAAGCAAGTATAACTTCATGATGTTGACACGCGAGTTAAACACAATTAAGCACAACCAGAATCACGGAGGACAAACCCACCAAATTTATATGGTACTGTTTGATCACAGAAGACCCACCATTTCTGGTCGGATTTAGCCTTATGTGTATTTTACATCAGGCACTTAGAAGGAAAGCTAAGAGGTCCTACTCAGAATTTAGCATTTTCACTACCAGCTAATGGTCGTTATTGTATTTTTTGCGAATGTTCTGCCGTCATTTTGACGTTAATTACACATTATATTTGTTTTATAATCAGATTTTTTTGTTAATGTTAAGCTAGAGCACTGAAGCTACTGAGCTTCAAGACATGTTTTTTTTTTTTTTTTTTGTCGGATTGTATTTTAAAAGATCCTAAATTTTAAAAGAGTCAGACATAGTTTTATTTTTCAACAAGATTTTTTAGCAAGATCGGAAAAAAAAATAAGATTAAAATTGGATATTGGGTTTTTAGCCTACGTCGCCCAGCTCTGCGCTACGGTTGAAACAACTAATTAATTTAATCAATTAAAACCAATCGTTATAATAGTTGATAACATTAGTTGTTTAATATGTTTTTAACCAACAGCTGCAATTCTTTTTACCTCCAGAGGAGGCGATAGTGAGCCCTTTGTTTTCCCCGATTTACCAGTTACAGAAGAAGTGGCGACGCTAATCTTTTAAACCGCTTATTTCATGACAAGATAAACGGGAGTCGTGGCTGATTTAAGGCGAGAGGCAGGGTACACCCCGAACAGGTCGCCAGTCTGTCGCGGGGCCAAACACACACAACCATCCACACGCACACACTCATTCCTGAGGACAAATTTGTTGTGGCCAGTCAACCTAACATGGCGGACGCGTAGATACCCAGAGGAAAACCACACATGGGTAGAACATGCAAACTCCACAAAGAAAAGCTAGCATTCACAGCCTCGTCCCGCCCAGGATTCCACCCAGGTCACTGCACTAACCACTGCGCCAACATGCTCCGCAGTGCAAGTAGCGAAAATACACGCAGCATTTTAAAAGCGCTGTATAAGTAAAATCTATTATGATTTTTAGATCATTTTCGTAAAATAGTCCCTTTTTTTCCTCCTTCGGCAATGTCCTCATCCTCTGTTTCAGAATCTAACAGCTATCTGCGCGCTACCGGCTCGCTCGCTTATGTACGTACGCTCACGATGCGGCCTTTTCAGTAGACATCTGTAAGAAAACGCTTGTTTCGGACATTAAAATAACGGTGATGCTAGTCCCGAAAATGATTCATAAAAACATGCTAAAGTCGTAACCGCGCAGAATTAGACTCCAAACTTTTTGTTATTATTTGTCTTTATAACAAAATGGCTTCAACTACAAACAAAATAAAACGCAATAAACACTGTTTTGTCGCAAAAAGCTTCAAAAACAACAATAAAAACCGCTAATTAATTCTTCAAAGATGCTTCACTTGCGTTTAAAATGTTCATTTGAAACATTTAAAAAAGACCCAGCGTGTTTTTTTCAAAGAAAATCCCGTTTTTTTTTTGTTGTTGGTGGTTTTTTTTACCACACAAAAAAAAAAAAAAAAGCCACAAACATCTTGTTTCAAACAAATTGTTTGAACTTTAACGTCTAGTAAAAAAAAAAAACACGGAGCGAAGCTGCTGTTTCTGCTCAAAGTAAACAGATGATAAGAAACCGCAGAGCGAGGGATGCGAGTCGCTGCATGTCGAGGAAAAAATGCCAGGGGTGGAGAAGATGTGAATTTTAATCGAGATGCACGTGACCGACATGTCGAATCATCTCCAAAACAAAAAAAAAACTATTCGAAGGCTGATTTGCTACGTCTGCACCAATAGTTAGTACCAGCTATACATGAACTGATACGTTTTTACAGTCATTTGTTCAAGTTCTCAAAAGTCAAGACACAAATTCTTGAGAACGAAACATCTTCTAAATCATCAAAAGGCTTTTAACAAAACAGCTCACTGTTACTCAGCACCATCTATACAGTACATGAACTGATGAGTTTGCGATATGGCACGTGTACTTTTTTTCTTAACACACATACAACTTACTAATCTGTGTTTAACAAACCTTTTGCTGACCAGTTAAAGCAAACGGAATGCGATAATTGACCTAGCCTATTGATATTCGTTATTTGCGGGTGATTCTAGAAACCTGAGGATCGGTGAATTTATCCCCCGATTATTCTAGATGTCCCAAACCGTTCACTACAAACTGTATGCTCTTTAAAAGTTTAAACTTTAACGAAATAATGTATATTTTGCACAAAAACAGAGATTCAGCTACACTTTGTCCTGTTTTTGGCCTTTTGTTTTTAAAATATCGGATGTTTTTTTAACTTGGAAATTCGGCAGCACGTGACCGTCCGCCGATCCATAGAAATGAATGGAGAAACAAAATGTTGCGATTTGACATTGTTTAAGTACAAAAATGCCAAAAAGCTACGTTTATTTTGGGTTTTTGAGTAAAATAGACTTGAGAAAACGTTACACATCTTCAGCCAATCAGAACGCAGAACACAATGCCTCGTTTTAATATTCGTCTTCTGAACCGTTTATCCCTAATTAGAATGACTGGAGCCTATCCAGACTGATTTCAGACGAGAAGCAGGGTACACCCTGAACATGTCACCGGTCAGTTGCGCGGCCACACACGTAGACAAGCATAAAACACGCAATTTTGTAGCGGCCAATCAAGCTAACACGCATGTTTTTGGAGGAAACGGGAGAAAACCCACATATACACAAGTAGAACATACAAACTCTACAAAGAAAGACCTATTTCAAGCCTAGACTCGAACCCCTGACCCTCTTGCTGTGGTGCCACTGTGCTAACCACTGCTAAAAACAATGTACTTTGGAAAAACATTTGAATATTAAAATTGAAAAAAAACTGCGATGTTGCGTTGCTAATGAATAATTACAATGAGGTCACGAGTCGCAAGGTCAACGATGAGGCGTAAAATACAGAAAATAATATTTTTACAATTTACGAATAAAAAAAACAAACATTCTGGTAAAAACATTTAGGAAAAATATTACTAGCATATTTTTTAAAAAATATTTGCGAAAATTTTTTAAAAAGTGGAAGTTTTAAACGAAATTGTTTGCGATTTGAAACGGGACGAGGCGTTGGCTCAGTGGAAAAACGTCTGGGCAAAGCCGGTTCGATTCCCGCCGGCCCTGTGCCTAAGAGCCCCGGGTTCTTCCACCATTGGTCGCCGCCGTAGCAGCCTGCTGCGGCGTTTCCCGATTTTGAGGGTTGAACATTGTACGTTAAAAAAACAACTTTATTTAGAAAAGTTATTTTTGTTTTTTTGCTATTTTTTATGTTGATATTGTTCAAAAATGAATATAAACAAATAAAAAACAGATAAACATATAAAATAACACTTATATGTAACAGAAAAGATCGGACGGAGCCGAATTACATGGCATAGACGAGTACCGCTAGGAACCGTTCCGACCAAATTTACAGATGTGTCAGAGTCCACATGTGGTTTTTCTGTCAGAGCGAGTAAACATGCTCAGATTGGATTTGAGTTCACACACACACACACACACACACACTTTTTCCTGGTTTATTTTATCTTTTACAGTCGTGAACGTACGAAACGAGCGGAGTCAGCTTTTTGGATCAGTCACATGATTAAAGGGATGGATGTTGTCATGGTAACGCGTATAAAAATATTATTATTAGATGTAAAATAAAGACAATTTTTCATTTTATTATTGTTTTTATTGTCTGAATTTTTTCGTAACATCTGATTGGTGGATATTTGTGTTGATTAATTTGGAGGGAAACACTTTTTTTATTATTATTATGAATTTTTAAAGTTTACTATCAATATGTTTGTTTGTTTTTCACACGTTATTGAATATTTTGTCAAATATTGAGACAAAAATAAATAATATTTACAATATTTTATGTTTGTTTTTGTTGTTTTTTGCCAAATGAACATAAATTAAGTGAAAAAAATATTTAATTTATTGGGTTTTTTTAATTGCTTAAAAACTTAGAGAAAATATATTTGACCATTTTTTAATGTAAATTATTTGGAATTTTTGGTAAAAATGGCTAATTTTGGACTTTTTTTTCCCAAATATTATTGGCTTAAATAAAAGTTGAAAAAAAAAATACAAAAAAAAAATAAATCTTGAATTTATCATTTTTATCCCCAAAAAATAAAGAAATTATTTAAGACAAAAAGTTATAAAAAATAAACAAACTTTTTTTGTATTAAAAAATAATAATAAAAAATCACAAAAATCAAATGAAAAATGTTTTTGTTCTTTTTCAAAATGTTTAAAAATGCAAAACTAAAATATTTATAAATAAACTATTAAAATAAAAAATACCTTTAAAAAACTTTTTAAAAATTACTTAAAAACTAGCAGAAAAAAATTCTTTTAGCAACAAAAATAATTAAAATAAAATTAAAATAATTAAAAATAAAATCGTAAAATTAATCATTTTGGCGAAAAAATGGTTACATTTTTTTTTTTTTAAATATAAAAAAAAAAATGTATTTGTCTCTTTTAAAAAAAAAGTTTAAAAATTTACATAAATTAATTTATATTTTTCAAAGGAAAAAAAAGCTATTATTCGAATAATTTAGTACATTTTTCAAATTTTACTGAATTTTTAGTCATTTAAAAAATATTATTATTTTAGCCTAAAATTTTTGTCCATTTTTTTTAGATATATGTTTAGACTTTTTTTTATTATTTTACCTAATTTGTCAAAATTTTGAAAAAAAAAAACAAAAACATTTTTTACTATTTTTTTTTTTTTTTTGGTGGGGGTCTTCATCATGACGTCATTTCCTTCCCTTTGATGCTTGACAAAACTTTAATCAAACTTTTTTTTTTTTCATAAAAAAATAAATTTACACCTTACACATTTGCGCGTCAGACGGTGTAATCTGATTACTGCGCAGCTTTTAGCGCAAATCTCCCAAACCTCCAAGATTTTTCTTCCCCCCGGTGTTTTTACCTCGTTCTACGCCGGGTTTCGCCTCCTCTTCTCGGCTAACTTGGGTGATGATAGAGGCCGGAGCTTCCATCACATCCAGCGTATTTTTTCTCCTTCACACAAATTTTTTACGCATTAACTTAAAGTCAAAACAACACCAAAAAAGAAACAAAACTCCCGAAAAACTTGCGAAAAAACTCCTCAAAAGCGTCCAGTTGTTCCCGATATTTGTTTTGCAGCTTTGTTTGTAAACTTTGAAGGAGTTTATTAAAGAGTTTTTAAACTTTGATTCAATATGGAGGCTTCGCTTTGCAAGATACAAACATCACGGTTTCAAGGCGCCCTCAATTCCGTAGGGCGGAACCAAAAAATAAAAAGCGTTTCTACCCGGTTTGAAAATTTAGTTTCACTCCCTAAAAAAAAAAGTTTTATCAACTTTATTTTTACGCGTTAAAAATTCACTAAAAATCCGGAAAAGTTATTTTAACTAAAGTTTACGAAAAAAAAGTTATTTTTATCGATTATATTTAGGTTTTTACGATTTTTGAATTGCGTGTCTTTAAAAAAAAAAAAAAAAAATCTTGTGTTTTTTTTGGGGGGGTTTGGGCTTCTTTTTTTCACATTTTGCGTGGGTGTGAGGGGTGGGATATTCGCGTCACGCTCACCGCTGGTTAAAAGTTTCTAAAAGTAAAGAAACGCCCAGTTTGGGTTTCCTTGAAACTGCCCGAAAGCAGGGAGTGTCGCAAAAGTGTTGATCCTGTTTTAAGTGGTGAAAAAAAAAAAGAAAAAAACTTACATTGTTTTATTATTAAAGAAAAGTTTTTAATAAATAAATAAAATATCGCATAAATATTTATTTTTAAATTTTAAAATATTTTTATTATCAAAATATAAGTCGATGCTCATATGTATATGTTACATACGACTAATTAGGAATGTTGACATATTTACATTGATAATAATGTGTGCTAGCCTATGCCGCCGAGGGTCAGACCTATAGGGTCCACGCCATGGGCTGCCACCCATCTCCTCCTTCACCTGGCTCCTGTTGCACCTCCTGCAGGGGTGCGCCCCCTCTATTCCTCCTCCTTCTGTTTCCCGATCATCCTCTGTGTTCCGGTTGTGGGCGTGGCTAGACTGAGGAGTCCTTTGTGTTTGATCTACAATCCCGTTTCCATCAAGATGAAGAACATCTACTAATTTCTTCGGATATAAAACTGTAGAGTAGAATACAATATTTAATTAAAAGTCTGCTCGTCCGGTGGGAGGGATCTCTCCTTCATGTGGACCCCCATGAGGTTTCTTCTTTTTTTTCTCCACTTTTTTTCAATCTGTAACGTGAACCCCATTGAGAAGATTGTTTAGTGTTATTGGACTGGATAAATTGATTTGGAAGGGAGGACCATGTCCCCCTGTTCGGGCTGAACCCGGCCGGGTCCCATGGGTTACAGCTCGGGCGCCAGGCGTCCGCTCTCGGGCGCCACTCCCAGACCTGGGCTCGTTGGGGGTCCATAGCGACCCACGTCCGCACAAGGGTCCGGATAAGCGGTTTTTGAGCCACGCTTTGTCCGGCCCCTCTCCTGTGACCTGTTTGCCTTTGATGACCCTACCAGGGGCGTTAACCCCACAACGACATAGCTACTAGGACAGGGGTGGGCAAACTTTTTGGTTCGCGGGCCACATTGAGTTCTAACATTTGAAAAAGGAGGCGGAAAAGGAGCAGATGGATGGCATGCTTTGGTAACCGCGAGTTTAGACCGATAGAATGACGCTAGATTTTAAACAAGCGCTAAACGTTACATCAAGAGCACTAAATTTCAAATGTAGTGATGCTGGGTTTGGATCCACACAAGAGTGCGCCATCTAGTGAGGAAACATCAGAATTGCAGCGAAAATAAAACATTAAGAAGGTTTATTTATTTAATTTTTTCAAATGTGATGGTCCGGATTAAAATGTTTAAGGGGTCACATTTGGACCGCGGGCCGTAGTTTGCCCATCCCTTTTCTATACAAAATATATTTTAAATTTGAAGTGCCGTGCTTTTTTTTCTTCGTCTAATGCTCAACTTTTTCTTTTTTTCAAATCAGGTTTTTCCGAACATGGCGCATCTTTTCATTAGCATATCTATACAAATTAATCTACTAAAAACATTCTTGGCACATTTTTTAATCAAATAAACTTTTTTTATGTTATTGTATTGGCTTTTTTCACGCAGGAAATTTTTGTCTGGCTCAACCGCGTGGTGTGCTAGATCAGGAACGGGCAAACAATGGCCCGCGGGCCACATGCGGCCCGTTAAACGTTTTAATCCGGTCCGCCAAACTTAAAAAAAACAAATAAATAAACCTTGTTAGCGTTTTATTTCTCTTGCAATTCTGATCTTTGCTCACAAGATGGCGCTCTGTATAATACGGAAAACCATCAGGGCCAATACATGCATGTAAACAAGCGTGTTAGATGTTAAAACAAGAAAAATTGGGGGGGGGGCACAAAACCAGCACCGATGGTGCTCGCCAGTATAGAGGGGTCTGGGGGCATCCCCCTCCCGAACCTTTTTGAAAAATAAGTAATTTTTCTGCATTTTGGTGCATATTTTAACCGAAGTTTACAATAATTAAAGTAGTATGAACAATTTTTTTTCTCGACCAAGAGAGGGGGGAGGGCCCTTTTCCTCTCCTCCACGGGTCTGTTCCGCTTGTCAAACGTCAGAACTCAAAGTGACTCACGAGTCAAAAAGTTTTCCCACCCCTGGTCTAGCTCAACCGCGTGGTGTGCTAGATCAGGCACTGGCAAACTACGGTCCGCGGGCCACATGCGGCCCGTTAAACGTTTTAATCCGGTCCGCCAAACTTGAAAAAAAACAAATAAATAAACCTTGTTAGTGTTTTATTTCTCTTGCAATTCTGATGTTTCCTCACTAGATGGCGCATTGTATGATATGGAAAACCATCAAGGCCAATACATACATGTAACAAGCGTGTTAGATGTTAAAAACAACTAAAATGTTGCATCAAGTGCTTAGATTTCAGACCTAGCGCTACTAGATTTGAAATTTTACGCTCTTGATGTAACATTTAGCGCTTGTTTAAAATCTAGCGTCATTCTATCGGTCTAATCTAGTGGTTACCAAAGCCTACCATCCGTCTGCTCTTGTTCCGCCCCCTTTGTCAAATATTAGAACTCAATGTTGCCCGCGAACCAAAATATTCAGCAAAAAATTGCATTTTACTCCATTTTAATCCTAAATGTATCAATTTTTATTACATATTAGGTCATAAAAACATCTGAATCACATATAAACACCGCAAATTGGTACATTTACAAATCATCAACCATCCAGATTTCTATAAAAGGAACACAGAGAACATCGTAATATTACAAGAAGTTTATGGAAATATGTTATAACAACTGTTATTCCTAATATCCGAAGTTTTACCCGAATTCCTGCTTTATAAACCATGTATTAGATCAATAACGTTAACCTGATAATCTGAACCTCCGACGACCCACATGCGTGTGTGAATACAAACATTATCTACATTATGAATTTATTTTTGAAAATTTCTCGCAACTGGATCACAAAAGGATTCGTATTTGAAATTGTTCGTAAATTTAAAAAAGTGATCATGCCCCGCACACGCACACTCAGCCACACATTCCCATGCAAATAAATTAACCCGTAAAAATAGACAAATGTTCCAAAAAAAAAAAATTTGTTTTTTAATGTGACTAAACGCAAACAAACGTTAGCAGCTTAGATGATGATACATTCACATGAGTAAGAAACCGCTAACCCGCCGTGTACGGACTGTACATGACCCAAATCAAACCAAAATGTGCCTCACGATGTGCAATAAAGATAAAAACAAAAAGACCTTGTTTTATTTTTTCACTTTACAAACAAGTTTTTTTTGCCGAGTAAACAAAACGGCTTATCAAATTCTTCGTCATTTTTACGAGTTTGCCCTGATTTGTTTTATCATTGGTGTCTTAGATGACTCCGAAAACTCTTGTCTGGTCCTTGTAGGGGCGGGGTTTCCTCATTTGGAGCTGTGAAGATGAGGCGTAGTGCCGGTACTAGGTGAGCTCTGGTAAGTACGTAGCAACACTTTGTGTTTGGTGGCGGTTTCCGTGCGACGGCTTTGCTGCTCGACCAGAAACTCTTTGAGCCGATTAGTCGTGAAAGTGAGTGTTTGCCTTCTGAGTTTCATCAAGTACGAATCCTGCAGCCAGGCGTGCGTGAAGCAGTCCCGCGTAGTTGGTCGAGCCCTAAAAACGAGAAATTTTGACATATAATTTAAAAAAAACAACAAAACAACGGCCATATTTATTTTTTACCATGGATAACTGCTTAGCATTTTTTTGAGAAAAGCCGAAGCGCTTTGGGATACGTTGGCGTAAAGTTTGGAGGCGTCAAACTTCGCGATCAGGATTTTGGATTCAACTTGTTGAGGGTCTTTATCTTCAAAGGGAAGTCGCCCACTTAGCCTGGAAGAGGTGTAAAACAAAACAATGAGGTTCATAAACAAAAATTTTCGCTAGAATTAAAAGTCGCAAAAATTTGCGACGTTACGTTCAAAGAAAATTCTGGGACTCTTCAATCTGCTCCCAAAATTTAGAGTGTAGTATTAAGTCTTTATCATTTCAAGTACGAAATCAAGAAAAGTTACTAAAATGGACTAGTCGTGTAAGTTTCGACAAAAAATTGCGATAAAAATTGAGAATGCTAATATTTATGTTAATTTGCGAAAATGTTGCCTATTTATTCACAGCAACTAGAAGTAAACGTACTTACATGATAAAAGTGACGACTCCGATGGTCCAAACATCCCCGGGGGGACCGACGACTTCCCTCTTGATCATTTCAGGAGCTGGTCGAAAAGGGAAACAAAATCACGAAACAATTTTTTTTAGTAATTTTCACAGAAAAGCATTTTTAAAAATTGGGCTTTTTTGTGGTCGCCCGGAAAAGGGTGGAATGCCCCCTGTTGGTCAAGGACAGGGTCCTGCCCCAAGTGGAGGAGTTTAAGTGTATCTCGGGATCTTGTTCACGAGTGGAGGAAGGATGGAGTGGGAGATCGACAGGCGGATCGGTGCGGCGTCAGCAATAACTAGGACGCTGCATCGGTCCGTCGTGGTAAAGAGAGAGCTGAGCCGAAAAGCAAAGCTCTCGATTTACAAGTCGATCTACGTTCCAACCCTCACCATGGTAACCAGGATCTATGTTCCTACCCTCACCATGGTAACCAGGATCTATGTTCCTACCCTCACCATGGTAACCAGGATCTACGTTCCTACTCTCACCATGGTAACCAGGATCTATGTTCCTACCCTCACCATGGTAACCAGGATCTACGTTCCTACCCTCACCATGGTAACCAGGATCTACGTTCCTACCCTCACCATGGTAACCAGGATCTACGTTCCTACTCTCACCATGGTAACCAGGATCTACGTTCCTACCCTCACCATGGTAACCAGGATCTATGTTCCTACCCTCACCATGGTAACCAGGATCTATGTTCCTACCCTCACCATGGTAACCAGGATCTACGTTCCTACCCTCACCATGGTAACCAGGATCTAAGTTCCTACCCTCACCATGGTAACCAGGATCTACGTTCCTACCCTCACCATGGTAACCAGGATCTATGTTCCTACCCTCACCATGGTAACCAGGATCTATGTTCCTACCCTCACGATGGTAACCAGGATTTATGTTCCTACCTTCACCATGGTAACCAGGATCTACGTTCCTACCCTCACCATGGTCACCAGCTGTGGGTGGTGACCGAAAGAATGAGATTGCGGGTACAAGCGGCCGAAATGATCTTCCTCCGCAGGGTGGCTCGGCTCTCACTCAGAGATCGGGTGAGGAGCTCTGCCATCCGGGAGGAGCTCGGTGTCGAGCCGCTCCTCCTCCAGGTCGAGAGGAGCCAGATGGGGTGATTCGGGCATCTGGTCAGGATGCCCCCCGAGCGCCACGCGGGTGAGGTGTTTCGGGCAGGTCCCACTGGGAGGAGACCAAGAGGCAGACCCCGGACCCGCTAGAGAGACTATGTCTCACAGCTGACCGGGGAACGACTCGGGATCCTTTCGGGTGAGCTGGAGGATGCAGCCGGGGAGAGAGAGGTTTGGGCTGCCCGCTTAAGGCTATTGCCCCCGCGACCTGACCCCGGAACAAGCGGAAGATGACGGAACGGAACGGGCTTTTTTAATGGGAAAGAAAAGGGGCTTAGTTCGGGACAAGGGCTCACGCTACCCGCTCGCCACGTTCGCAAATGCGAATTTTATTTTAGTGTGGCTAATTGAAATTCTGCAGAATTAGCCACTCTGCTAGTCTGTGGCGAATCTGTTTTTAGATGAATCAAAAGATCGTAATTCCGCCTGTGATTGACGTTGGAATCCATGTTGCCTATCGCGCAAAAAACTCAAATCCGAACAAAGAAAATGTATCAGAAGAGGGAAAAAGTTAAAGAGGGCAAATTATGTTCGCGATGACTCACGATCTGTTCAGGCTAAGTGGTTCTAGGACTTTTGTTGACTAAAACTTGACGGAGATCTCCTCAAGTGCGCCCTCTATATCTGGAGTGCTAAACCATTCGATCGCGGTCTTCTGTTAACCCGCGAACTGATTTCAAATCGACCACCTGTCCGTATTGTCAACTCAGCGAACTTGACGCTACATTTAGCGACTATTCAGGCGCTCTAGCCGCTAGAGTCGCTAAAATTTTCGTTTTTTTTTTTTTTAAAGCGTCAATCTTGCGACTTTTTCAAATGTTATTGGAGATTTTCGGAGTCTGTGACGTGGAAGGGAGTTGTTAACTCAAATTAATAAACAGCACCGGGTGCTGCTGTGGCCCCTCCCCCTAGGAAACAATCTGTCTCAGATTGTCAAAAATTTTATTAATATTCATCAAATGACACATTCTAAATTAATTAAACCAGATTCGTTAAGAACAAAGATTAAAGCGTATGTACATTTACTGTTAACCACAAACTAACACGTTACGACACAGAGCACATCTGGTCCGTTCTGTTTCGTCATCTTCCGCTTGTTCCGGGGTCAGGTCGCGGGGGCAATAGCCTTAAGCGGGCAGCCCAGGCCTCTCTCACCCCGACTGCATCCTTCAGCTCACCCGTAAGGATCCCAAGTCGTTCCCCGGCTGTGAGACATAGTCTCTCCAGCGAGTCCGGGGTCTGCCCCTTGGTCTCCTCCCGGTGGGACGTGCCCAAAACACCTCGCTCGCGAGGCGCTCGGGGGACATCCTGACCAGATGTCTGAACTACCCCATCTGGCTCCTTTTGACCTGGAGGAGGAGCGGCTCGACACCGAGCTCATCCCGGATGGCAGAGCTCCTCATCCGGTCTCTGTGTGAGAGCCAAGCCACCCTGCGAAGGAAGCTCATTTCGGCCGCTTGTACCCGCGATCTCATTCTTTCGGTCACCACCCACAGCTGGTGACCATAGGTGAGGGTAGGAACGTAGATCGACTTGTAAATCTAGAGCTTTGCTTTTCGGCTCAGCTCTCTCTTTACCACGACGGACCGATGCAACGTCCTAGTTATTGCTGACGCCGCACCGATCCGCCTGTTGATCTCCCGCTCCATCCTTCCCCCACTCGTGAACAAGACCCCGAGATTCTTAAACTTCTCCACTTGGGGCAGGACCCTGTCCCTGACCCGCAAGGGGAATTCCACCCTTTTCCGGGCGAGGACCATAGTCTTGGATTTGGAGGCGCTAAATCCCATCCCGGCCACTTCACACTCGGCAGTAAATCGATCCAGCGAGCAGAGCACATCATAACTAAAAAAGAATTTGTGGCTAAAAAAAATTTAATGTGGCTACTAAAAATGAAACTGGATTAGCCACAGTGGCTAATAAATGAACCATCCCTCGCTGCCGTGTATAAAACAAACATTCTTTCCTTTCCGACAACTGAAACATTCTCGGTGTGTTTTCTTTACACATGTACTCCAGCGTCCCCGCGTCCGATTCCTGCTGTCTCAGATTGAGCGGGTTGAAACTCTGAGCGCTCCCGAAGTCTACGATCTTGATAACGTTCAGGTTGGACACCATGATGTTGTCGGGTTTAAGGTCCAGGTGGAGGACGCGGCGGTTGTGAAGGTACTCTACGGCTTGAAGGATCTGAACCAGGTAACCTACGACGTCATCCTCAGAGTAGCGAAACCTTCGGGAAGAGAAAACGGATCGTAACTTTGCCGTCGGAAAGCTCATGGTTGATTTCTACTGGCCGGTCTTCTACCTGTCTATGAGAGTGTACAGCAGTTCTTTGCCTGTGCAGTACTCCGCCACCAACACTAGGTAGCGTGGTGTGACGTACGCCTCATGGAGAGCCATGATCTTCTCGTTGTGAAGAGATTTCAGTATCTCATACTCTTTTAAGACGTCTGGCTTGTTCTCTTGAGTGTAAGGAATGATCTTTGCCATGTAGATTTTACCTGTGGCGTTCTCTCGGCATTCGCGGATGACTCCGAACCGACCCCTAAACGCGCAACATGAAAAGAGTCGTTAAAACGGGGACTTTATGCAAAAATCAACTACCGATCCCCGAGATTCTTCTCACCTTGTTTTCTCGTCAAGGAACGTGTATGGCTTCTGTGGAACTCCTTGTCGCAGAGTCATGGAGGGTGTGGCGCGTCCAGATGAGATCCCTCTTCCTGGGCTACCGGGTCCCTCACTAAACGGGCTGAGGCTAGAGGACTGAAGTACTTGCGGAGAGAAGGACACGGTAGTTGGAGCCACTTTGGCAGTGACTGTGGTTGTAGGGATGTAGGTGGGAACCGAAGCCTCTGATGGCTTTGTAGGTGTAGAAGGTGGGGTCACTAGAGCAGGCGGTGGTGATAACGGTGGTGATTGAGTCATTGGGGTCACCACATTCACAGGACTTTGGGGTTTGGGAAGGACAAAAGAAGGTGGGGCTTTGACTGGTGGGGAAGATGGAAGAGGGGTGCTTGACTTTTGAGAGTCATCACTAGGAAGTCCAGATGACTGAGAGGGAATGGTGACCGTTGTTGAAGGGGACACATGAGGGACTGTGTTGGTAGAAGACAGAGAGGCGGAGACTGTAATCCGGGTAATGCTGTTCTGGACTGGTTTGGGTTGTGTGGTTGGTGTCGGAGCGGGGATCGTCTTTACAACAGCAATGGTCGGAAAAGCTCCTCCAGCTATAAAACAGAAACACTCTCTTAATATTTTTCGTTACCAAGATAAACAAAAACAGAGTTCTCCTAATAGTTACTAACGAGCTGATCAGAACTAGAACGCTAGTTTACGTCTTTGTCCGACATGTCCCTTGTCCTCCATCGGGCGTCCTTCTTACCTGTGGAGCCGAGGTTGACCGGAGTGGAGCAGTTACTATAAGGACCCTGTCCAGCCTTGTTAACGCAACACACTCGAAACTTGAAGGTGCCCTCTGGTGGCAGGTCAGTGACATTGTAGTAGCAATCCATAATCCCGGTACACACAGTCACCCAGTTTGAATCACCTATAAAATGATAAAAATGATTTATTACATTACAAAATGTTTAATTAATAATGTTTTTTTAAATAAATAAATATTTCAAATTAAAACTTGATTCTGTTGGTTATTTTTTAAAATGACAAACTTGCTGCAGTTCCTGAGTCAAAGACTAGATGGCAATGTTGCTTTGTTTATTTTTCAAAGTTTGTGATTGGTCTCTTCTGTCTTTAAAAATTGACAAATTTACAGCCCAAAAAGTTTATTTGTGAGATTCACCTTCTGATTTTTTCTCCAGAGTGTAGCTGCACGGTGATTTAGTGTCCGCTGGCTTCCAGAGCACCAGGGCCGTGTTGTTGTAAGTCTGAGCCACTTCAGGGGTGCCGGGTCGTTTTGGTGTGGCTACAGTGACCAAACAGGCAGGAAGAGTAAGAAAGTTTTTATGATTTTGTAAGAGGCTGTCTTATTAGTTCATTAGGTCTCAATTTACGAGAAAAAAACATCTTATGTGCCCAGAATTTATGCGTAAAATCAAAATGAACAGCTAACAAACAAGTAGCCTGCGAAAGAGTGTAGGGTAAGCAAAAATTAGGACTTTTAATTGTCTTGACAAACATAGGGCTCTTTATCCAAGGTTTGGATTCCTCTTTAGAAACATGTTCTGTTCCGTCGTCCTCCGCTCATCCGGGGCCGGGTCGCTTGGGCAACAGCCTCAAACGGGAAGCCCAGGCTTCTCTCACCCAGGCTGCATCCTCCAGCTCACCCAGAAGGATCCCGAGTCGTTCCCCAGCCAGCAGTGAGACATAGTCTCTCCAGCAGGTCCGGGGTCTGCCTCTTGGTCTCCTCCCGATGGGATGGGGCAGAAACACCTCACCAGCGAAGCGCTCGGGGGCATCTGGTCACCCCATCTGGCTCCTCTCGACCTGAAGGAGGAGTGGCTCGATACTGAGCTCCTCCCGGATGGCAGAACTCCTCACCCAATCTCTGAGTGAGAGCCCAACCAACCTGCAGAGGAAGCTCATTTCGGCCGATTGTACCCGCGATCTCGTTCTTTCGGTCAACACCCACAGCTGGTTACCATGGCTAGGGTAGGAACATAGATCCTGGTTACCATGGAGAGGGTAGGAACGTAGATCCTGGTTACCATGGTGAGGGTAGGAATGTAGATCCTGGTTACCATGGTGAGGGTAGGAACCTAGATCCTGGTTACCATGGTGAGGGTAAGAACGTAGATCCTGGTTACCATGGTGAGAGTAGGAACGTAGATTCTGGTTACCATGGTGAGGGTAAGAACGTAGATCCTGGTTACCATGGTGAGGGTAGGAACGTAGATCCTGGTTACCATGGTGAAGGTAGGAACGTAGATCCTGGTTACCATGGTGAAGGTAGGAACGTAGATGCTGGTTACCATGGTGAGGGTAGGAACATAGATCCTGGTTACCATGGTGATGGTAGGAACGTAGATCCTGGTTACCATGGTGAGGGTAGGAACGTAAATCCTGGTTACCATGGTGAGGGTAGGAACGTAGATTCTGGTTACCATGGTGAGGGTAGGAACGTAAATCCTGGTTACCATGGTGAGGGTAGGAACGTAGATCGACTTGTATGGGTGGAGACGGTGGCCGCGTGGTTAGAGCGTTCGCCCGCGGACCGGAAGGTCGCGGGTTCGCGCCCCACGGAGAGCACGTCTAGGGTTTTTGGAGAAGACACCTAACCCCCGCTTCTCCCACCATTGGCGCCGTTGAAGGGCAGCCTGCTGCGGTGTAAGGAGTGCAGCAAACAAATTTCCCCGGTGAGGGATGAATAGAGTAATTCATTTTTTTTTTTTTTTTTTTTTTTTTTGTAAATCGAGAGCTTTGCTTTTCAGCTCAGCTCTCTCTTTACCACGACGGACCGATGCAGCGTCCTAGTTATTGCTGACGCCGCACCGATCCGCCTCTCGATCTCCCGCTCCATCCTTCCCCCACTCATGAACAAGACTCCAAGATTCTTAAACTCCTCCACTTGGGGCAGGACCGTCCCTAACCCGCAGGGGGCATTCTACCCGTTTCCAGGCGAGGACCATGGTCTCAGATTTGGAGGCGCTGAATCCCATCCTGGCCGCTTCACACTCGGCAGGAAACACTTACTACCAGCTAATTACCAGGCTTGAAATATAGACGTAGAGTGAACCCTTTCTTGGCGCTTGATGAGCCCCTTCTTCACTGATTTCAATTACCAACAACCGAACATCATCTTTGCCTATTAAATTTTGAATACGTGTAAAGCCCAAAAATCCATTAAGTTAATCTGCCGTGAAGCTAATCTGTTGACATTAATATTAATTCCGACCGTATTTATTCACCGCCATTTTCATAGCGATTAAAATTCAATAACGCAAAATATGATACGAGGGAAATTACTGTTACCACAAAATGATTTTGTCGGTAAATCAGACTACTTACAAGCGATGGAGAGCGTACAGGAAGTGGTGATTGTCGCTATGAGATTAGTAGCTACGCATTCATAAACCCCAGCATCCCTTTGGATTGATTTTCGGATGGTGAGAAGCTGCCTGCCATCGGGATGGGAGATCAGATTGATCCTATCCTCAGTCACATCCAGGGGTTTCCGATCTGCTCCGGAATAAAACGAGCGGTTATTTAGGCGTTATTTAAAACAGTGTCTCGGCTAAATTTGGGTTACCTTTCCTCCAGGTTATTTCTGGATGTGGACTCCCAGCCGGAAGGCAGCTGAGGGTGACAGCTTCCCCCTCTAATAAGACGTGGTCTTTCAATTTGATGTGGAACACCGGAGCAAAGTCTGAAGCCGAGCGGATGATCTGTTGGCTTTTTGTCAGGCTTTCTTCTTTCGGGGCGGTTGATGGTAAATCGGGTTGAGACGGGGTTTTGTCTCGTTTAGCCCTGGTCAAACCCCACCGGTCCCAACGGGATCGCCTGTCGCTCTCTGAAGTTTTTTCCGACTGGATACTTGATGTGGATTCTACAGACTCTTTGGATGCGGTCGTGCCGACTTGTTTGGCCAGCTGGTTTTCAGGGATCCCCGTTCCAAGGGTTCGGCCTTCAGATTGGGAATGGCGATGGCGGGCAAAGAATGGCGTTCCCCGAATTTCTGTTTCTGCTTTTCTTTCCTCTGATTGGCTGCGCAGTTTGGAAGACACCCCCGCTACCTTGTTCTCAAACTTGTGCCGCATCGTGAGGACCGGGGATTCCGAGACCTTGTTGATGTCCAACTCTTTCAGGCTCCCTCCTGTGTCTTTAGTCTTCCTCTCCTCTGACTGAGTCCGTATTTTGGCGGAGATTCCTGCTACTTTAGATTCAAACTTGCGTCTCATTGCCGAAACGGACGACTCCTCCAGTTTTTTGGATTCCTTCTCTTCCGGATGTTTCTGCGCGCCACTGCCGTTCGGCTCCTTTGTATCCAAGGACTTACTCCGACCAATTGTCCATGAAACTCTCTTGCTTCCAGCACTCTCCTGAACATTCACCTGCTTTTCCTCTTTCGTTTTTTCCCCTTTTTTCTCAGCGGATGTCGATCGTTTACCTCGCAAGGACAACCGCCCCATCAGCCCGATACCCGCGTCTTGATCGACTTCTCTCAAGTCTTGAACTGATTTGGATTTTTCTGGTGAGACCATTTCAAGTGGCGCTCCCCTTGCTCCTGGTCTGTAGATCTCTTCACCTCCTTCGGTTGCTTTGCGGTTTAAGGTCGGAGACTTTTCTTCGGATTTGTTCCTTGTCAGTTTGCGGAGACCGCGAGTCAAAGACGACTCTCGCTTCTTGAACTTGGCTTCAAAGACTTCCTCTGAGTCGATGTCTTTAATGTCCGTTCTGAGCACAGGTTGGCGGGGCATGGCGGGAAGGTCGGGATTTGACGAAGCAGAAACGGAACTTACAGCGATTTTGGCGAAAACAGCTGGATGCTCGGGTGGAGCAGATGTTTCAGAAGACTTTGGGTTAAGCGACTGACCGCTGGTAGGAGAGTTAGAGGGTTGAATTTTGACGGATTTTTGGGGTACCTCTTCACCTTCTCGTGTTTCCTTGTTATTCATCTCAAAATCCTTTTTGTCTTTGGTCTCTTCATCGCCCTCCTCAACAACGATTATAGGTGTAACCACAGAGGGAGATTGAGACTCAGAGTCTGCTTTCTCTCCCATTTCTAACTGAGCTTTGGTCCTTTCTCTCGTTACGTCTAGATCCTCATTTTCTTTCACATTTTTTTGGTTATGTTGGTCCAATTTTTCCGATCCTGGGAATAAAAAGGAAGTTTTGTCCCACTGGGACTCAGATGTGGACTCCGACACTGGCTGTTCTGTCAGGGCGGACATTGAGGTTGCCTCTTTGAGAGTCTTCCCTTCGGTGCTGGAATTCCCCACTGATGGAATCTCTAAGGGGGCTCCAAACCTGCGGTGCAGGGGCATGGGCTCGGAGTCGTCATGTGTGAAGGATACGCTTTTCCGGAAAACTTTGGTCTTTGGCGTGTCCTCTCCAGGACTGTCCGAAGAAGCCGCCCTCGTGAGCGTTGATGGTCCTGTTCGGGATTTCCTCAAATTTCGATCTAAGGACCCTGTTTGTCTTTCGTCATCAATGCCGAGTGTTTCAAACAATGGCCCACGGAGACCACTCATCTTTTTGTCTACGTTTCCTCCCCTCAGGAGGCGCTGTCTCATCAGCTCCAGTTTCAGAGCGTAGTCCTCCTGGCTTAACTTTCCTGGCCCGGGGCTCGCAGAGCGGTTTGGTAGTTCCATAGAAACCGCCTTTTTTAGGGTCTTACTACTGCCTTCTGGATCCCCACCCGGATCGCCATCTTCCGTATCAACATGAAGCAGCAGAGCTGAGTCAGCAGAGCTACCCCTCCTCATGGTGGCTCGCCTGGTCCTCGTCTGGGATTCATCAGATTCCATACTTGATCCTTTCTGAAGACTCGCTTTTTTTTCCTCACTGGTAATTTCCACCTTCTCTTTTTGAGCTTTTTCTTTAGATTCTACGATAGCCACGCTGTCGTTTTTCCTTGCTCTTTCTTCATCGCCGGTGATCTCGTTGAGAGACACCCTGGAGCCAGAGAAGACCATAGACAGTGGCATGGGAATGAAAGGAAGCTCGTCCACATCTGCATCCGAGTCTGAGGAGGACGAAGGCGGCGGGGACCCTTCTTTAAGATGCCGAGCCACAGCGATGGAAATGTGATTGAATGAGTCGTTGAGAAGCTCTGGGATTGAGCGCATCACCATTTTGGATTTGTAGCTGATGAGAGAACGCTGAGAAAATAATGAATAAATAAAATGAATTAAAAAAAATCTTCAAGATATTTATCTCTAGGTTAAACGGAATGATTGCGTACCTGCCATCGTCTTCTGGAAAGAACCTGCTTCAACGAAGCGGTACTGATGCTCTTATTCGTAGGTGACTGCGAGAAAAACAGATGAATTTTTTTCTCATTTCAATCCCATTCAACTCAGTTGTATTTTCACAAACACTAATATGGCTGAACTCACTCAACCCAATTTAAAAAATGCCCAAGTACAATTGACAAACAAGGCACGGTTCATTTCTCTATTCCTGATTCGCTTGGAAGGGATGTCCTAGGACACGTTTCAGTTGGACTCAGAAACGGGTTGCATGTAGTGTGACCGTCAACTTTATCGGAGCACAAAACAAGAAGTGCAACACCACGTTTTTGCGACGCTATAAACTAGTTAACTAGCCAGAAAAGGGACAGACCCTGTGAGAGTTTTGTGAACCACCGCGGTCCAAACAACTTCAAATTATTACCCACAAAGTAACTAGAGCAGGGGTGTCCAAATCCGGTCCCAGAGGACCGGTGTCCAGAAGGTTTTCCATATTTTCTTGCATCTACACACCTGATCCAGTTAATTGAGTCATTGTGCCAAATTCTATTGGCTGTTGATTTCACTTTCTGTGCATCAGCTGGAAACCATCAGGACACTGGCCCTCGAGGACCGGCTTTGGACACCCCTGAACGAGAGCGATGGACTCAATAGTGTTCCACCAGACGGCTGCTCTTCCTGTTTACAATAAAAACATAGCACCATATTGAAAAAAGAAAGATGGAACCCTGTGTGAACATAGGTCAGACGGAGAGTGAGGGGAGGGGCCTATGTCAGATCTGGTAAAACATAAAATTATGATGGTAGACATTGTTTTTGTAAATAAAAGTTGTACGTCCAGACACCAAAATGAGGCCGAGGTGGGGGTTCAGTGAGTAAATCAGAGACGAGGTCAAGAGTCTCATCAATCTAAGATGAAAGTTTCAAACCAGCTGGTCTTTTTTTAAAGCAATGCTCACCTTGAACCAAGGATGCCGAAGACATTCGACAGCATTCGGTCTCCTACAAGAGAATAAACGATGTGTTGAAGTTTTTATTTGCGTTTTTTTTTGTGTTGAGCGAGTAATTCGGAGACGTACAGTCGGTCCACGACTAAAAGCTTGATGACAAATCCCTTTGCTTCTTTGCAGAGGTCGGAAAACATGGCCTCCTCAAAAGCCACGTTGTAGTTTCGGATGTTCAGGGCGGTGGCTCGATCGTTCTCACCAGCGAACGGAGACACTCCGGTTAGACTGAAATACAAAACATCGTTATATACGTCACGATTTGGGATTTATTTAGTGTAACTAGCTTACCATAGGTAGGTTATAACTCCAACCGGCCTACAGGGACAGAAAAAAAAGAGAGGTCGAACTCAGTGTCCTCAATGGGAAGTCGATTCAGTATACCGTCAAACAGGTCGCTTACCAGATGTCCGTTGCCGTGGAGACGGGGGTTTGGTTAATAATCTCCGGTGCAACGTATTCTGGGGTGCCGTATTTGCTGTAGTACTCCTCTGTAGGCTCCATTTTTATTGCGTTTCCAAAGTCACAAATCCGAATGTGGTCACTTTCTGGATTAGCCATTAAAATGTTTTCCGGCTATCGAGACATTCATAAAAACAACGTTAGATAACGTCCATATATGGACCTATACATGAAGCCAGTGTTATCGAACTGATTAAAGAAAAGTAATTAATTTCCATTGTCTTCCGGGGCTGCGTCACGGGGGCATTAGCCTAAGACGGATATCCCAGGCTTCCCACTCTCATGATCCCCTCTCCTGCCGCCAGAGGGAGCCCTGGATGATCCTCATCACCCCGATTAAGGACACCTGAGATAGATTCCTGATGCCACACATCTGTAGACTCTGCCATATATTTAAGGGCAATCACCCCGGACTTTGACACCCTGACCTATCCTCATCCTATCCTCAAGCTCACCCGGGAGGACGCTGAGGCAGCCCATATCCGGCTGTGAGACAGTCTCTAAGGTAGGTTCGGGGTCTGCCTCTTGGTCTCCTCCCAATCGGATGTGCCCGAAACACCTCACCAGTGAGGCATTTTGGAGGCATTCTAACCAGATACTCCAACCATCCTATTTGGGTTCTCTCGACAATGATGAGCAACGGCTCTACTCTGAACTCCTCCTGGATGGCAGAGCTCCTACCGCTATCTCTGTGTTCGAGCCCACCCTTACAGAGGAAGCTCATTTCAGCCTCTTGTATCCACAATCTCAATTTTTTGATCACCACCAACAGCTGGGGACCACAGGTGAGGGTAGGAACGTAGATCGACTTGTAAATCGTAATTAAGTTACGTTACAAATTACCTCGCTTGAAAAGTAATCAAATTACATAAGAAGCAAAAGTATTTAGTTACAAATTAAAGTAAAAGTAATTCTGAAACCTCAAAAAAAAATTGTTGCTGAAAAAAATAGACGTTACCTGAATCCAAGTAATTCTCAAGAGTTTTGCCGAAAATATGTTCGTACGAAATACGTATTACATCATAATCCGAAACGTATGATTGTTATGTGTTATATTATGGGATGGATAGCGTGAGGTCACATACACCTGACCACTACATTACGATGTAGTGATACCTTTATGTCAAGGTGGGCTATGCTGTTTTGGTGGAGATACCGAAGCCCTTCCAAAATCTGTTGAACACCACTGCGGATCTGCAAAGTGAGATATAAGCGACCATCACAACGTGTTACATAATACCAGCGCAGTGCAGTAAGAAGAGAACCCACAAACCTCCTTCTCCATGACTGCTGTTTTCTTGGCCATCCTCTCCAAAAGCTCCTCGTGACATCTTCGCAGTTAAAGAAAAAGAAAAAACCCACGGAGATACAAGCGGTAGGTGCATGGAAAATGAATTATAAATAAGAAAAAAAAAAAGAACTCCCACACAACCCACTCCTTACTAATGCCACTCCGCAGCAGTGAGTCAGAGAAGAAAAGATGGGGTTCTTCTTTTGTGCCTTCAGGCGACTCGGTACACATTAGGATCAATGCTTTCGAAACCGTATAAAAAAAATCTGACAAAATTACAAAGGATACAACTCGGTGACGAGGACCACCACGTTCTTCTTCTCAAAAGCATCGTGAAAGTAGAGAATCTTGTCATTGTCGAGTTCGGACAGTAGATCCATCTCTCGCAAAGCCAAGGCCTTCCGTTTTCCTCTTGCGGATATAAATTTAGCCGCGAATTCCTTCTTTTCCTTCTTCATGGTCACCTTCTTGACGTAGGAGAAGGCCCCCCTGTCACACAAGGGAAGGCGTCACCAGTTAGACGTACATCCAGGGAAGTACGATAACACGTGTTGTACGAAGTTGTAATTGCTAATAGAAGCCAAGGAGGGTTGGGAAAGGACAGGACGGGCCGGTTAGGGCCGAGAGTCGGGATTTCTTGGCGACAAAAGGGATTAGACCAAAGGTGGGCAAACTTTTTGACTCGCGGGCCACATTGAGTTCCAACATTTGACAAAGGGGCCGATTAATGGTATGCTTTGGTAACCTCTAGATTAGACCGATAAAATGATGCTAGATTTTAAACAAGTGCGCTAAATGGAGGGAAGCCATCTTTGTGAAGAAAGAAAATCCCTCACTGAATCGGAGTGGAGGCGTTAGATACATTCTGCCCGGTATTTACAGCAGCCTTTTGAAGCCATGGACTAAAGATGACACCTCGTGACCCAGAGTCACGCCTCTCGTTAGCAGGAATTTCTATTCACTAGGCTTTTAGCATTTTTATAATAGGGTCGTTTACTGTTCTGTGGCTACAATAGGAGCCATTCACGGCCATCTTAGGTAACACAGTCTCATTGATCGAGCCCTCCTTACTATTTTTTACCTTTTTCTCAGGTTAGTATAAATAGATCCAGTTTTCAGTCCATTTTATTCAGATTGAAAATGATTTCCGGATGGAAGTCGAAACGTCTCGTTCAGGAATGAAACTGTCCAGAAGACTTTTTTGAAACTTTTTCTACTATGGATCACTCCTGGATGAATGAGGGACTACACGGACAAGTGCGCTAAATGTTTCATCAATAGCGTTAAATTTCAAATCTAGCGGCGCTAGGTCTGAATTCTAAGCCCTTGATGTAACATTTTGCTTGTTTCAACATCTAACACGCTTGTTTACATGCGTGTATAGGCCCTGATGGCTTTCCATATCTGTGCACGCTGTTTTTTTGACAGCCAAACATTTTAATGGGAGCAGTGTTGTTGAATCTTTGGCTCCATCTAGTGACAAAACATCAAAATTGCAAGAAAAATAAAACTAATAAGGTTTATTTATTTAATTTTTCAAGTCTTGGCAGGCTGGATTAAAACGTTTAACGGGCCGCATGTGGCACGCGGGCCGTAGTTTGCCCATGCTTGGATTAAACCAAAAGGACAAAGATGCGTCTAATTAACAACCGAAATTTGGGCAAATTTATCGGATTCTCTCTTTTTAAAAAGCAAATTCTTCCCTCGTTTTTTTCAGTCTGTTGTCTTTTCCTCGATGTGAACGACAAAAACAAATCATCCTTCCACTCAGGCTGGTGAATCATCGTGCAACAACTCCCACACCACCTCCTCCCACAGCCTGACCCTGGCCACGAGCATCGATGTCCTCATTCCTGAGCAATGCCAGACAGCTTGAGTGTCTGGTCTCACACACACACACACACACACACACACTTTCTCTCTTTATCTCACCTCCCAATTTCTTTGTGGATGTCATAATAATCCGTCAAACGCCTCATTTTTCGCAGGATTGTCCCCTCGTCCTCCATCGGCTCCGCCGCTTTCTTTTTCTCTATAAACCAAAATAAGATTTTTTTTCAAACAGTGTGTTTGTGTGTTGGTTGTGGGCGCGTGCCAACATGGTGGCAGATGGTTTTTTATCCTGGACACTTTGTGCTGCCCATATGTAGCAGATTTTAAGGATGATTTTTAAATAACGATTTTGTACCAACATGGTGTGGAACAGTATAAAATCGTCGCAATGGGACACGTTTTGCGCGCAATGATGGCACAAACCTGTGTGAACTGTGAGCTCGGCCTTGCAGGAGTTGGCACCAGCCAGGTTCTTCACGGTGCAGGTGTAAACACCAGAATGAGCGGGTTGTGCGTTGAGAATAACGAGCGAATATTCGGGATCGTCGTAGACAAACGTGAAATGGCTGCTTTCTGAAAGAAGGACGTCGTCCTGAAACGAAATTAAAAAAATTCTCAAATTACTTATATTTGGAGGTTTGATTTGATTGAGTTGATACCTTAAACCAGAGAATGTCTGGGTCGGGTTTTCCTTCGACCACTACAGCCAGACGTGATGTTTCCCCGACGTTCACGTCCACGTCCTCCATGATGCTTTCAAATTTGGGCGCAACTGAAAAAAATGGTCAAATTTTCTTGTTTAAGCGGCTAAAATAAGAATTTAAGCTGTTGAGTTAAAGTATTTTGAGGTTTTGGTGCTCATCAAGGGGAACGCGCAATCGTCCTACAAGATTAGGACGATCCATTGGTCCATTCTGGGATGGTCAATAGCCGTCCTCACACACTTCCTCCCTTTTTTTGTGTCTTCTATCTTTAAGTCTGCTTCAGGTATTCCCAGGAGCGGCTTAGGCCCAGTGGGAATCGAACCAGGTTCTCCCGGTCGAAAGGGGGAATTTCCACCGCTAGGCCCCCACTTCTGGGACCCTTACACACTTCCTTATCAAATCAGTACGATTTGATTTTGGAGAGTAGTCTGTTCCCTCCTCTGTGTTCCCCCTCTTTTTTTTCCATTCCGTTCCATCATCTTCCGCTTGTTCCGGGGCCGGTCGCGGGGGCAACAGCCACAAACGGGAAGCCCAGGGTTCTCTCACCCCAGCTGCATCCTCCAGCTCACCCAGAAGGATCCCAAGTTGTTCCCCGGCCAGCTGTGAGACATAGTCTCTCCAGCGGGTCCAAGGTCTGACAATTGGTCTCTTCCCGGTGGTACGTGCCCGAAACACCTCACCAGCGACGCGCTCGGGGGGCATCATGACCAGATGCCCGAACCACCCCATCTGGCTCCTCTCGACCTGGAGGAGTAGCGGCTCGACACCGAGCTTCTCCCGGATGGCAGAGCTCCTCACCCAATCTCTGAATGAGAGTCCAGCCACCCTGCAGAGTAAGCTCATTTCGGCCGCTTGTATCTGTGATCTCATTTTTTCGGTCACCACCCACAGCTGGTTACCATAGGTGAGGGTTGGAACGAAGATCGACTTGTAAATCGAGAGCTTTACTTTTCGGCTCAACTCTTTCTTCACCACGACGGACCGATGCAGCATCCTAGTTATTGCTGACGCCACACCGATCCGTCTGTCGATCTCCCGCTACATCCTTCCCCCACTCGTGAACAAGACCCTAAGATATTTAAACTCCTCCAATTTGGGGCAGGACCCTGTCTTTTTATCAATCTAATAAATCGACTTGTGATTTTTTTCATCTGAGCAACAAATTAATACAATTACTAATTAACTGATTTTTCAGGGTGCTGTGACAGGAATCAAGGTGATCAAAATTGTCCCTTTTTTTTTTTTTTTTTTAAGTAAACAAAAAAAGTGAAAAATCTTTGTTTTGTTCTAATCCAAGTATAAGTAAAACATTTGATTAAAATTAGCAGCATTTTATTTTTTCCAAGTCGCTAAATAAATTCGGGACTTCTTATTTTAACGTTTACAATCATTAAACTCAGAAATAGCCAAAGATAATAAATACCAATGTGTAGTAAGTTCTTTGAATTCTTCGTAAAGCGCTAATTTTATCTGGTAATTTGCTTTAACGGACCTGCCAACGCCAGCTGAAGAGTACAGAGGTCGCTGCCGTACTGGTTGCAAGCCGTGACCACCAGCTGGCCCACGTCAGTGCCCCTCACCCGCTGGACTTTCAGAGTGTGTTGGTCATCATCTGGCATGCTCATCTCAAACATTCCCGGTTTGTTGACCAACACGACGCCTCTCCTAGAGATGACAACAAACTAAAAATACAAACACCTACAGAGTTTTTTTAAGGGTTTTACTTCCTGTTGTTGAAGAAAAAATTTGGATCAAGAAAATTTTTAAAGAAAATAAAGTGAGTCCAAACAGAGAAAAACACAGAAAAATGCGCGTTTTTTTGATGAGTTGAAGCATTTTACTGAAAATTTTTACACTCTTTTGTGCATGTGCCCAAAGGGTGTTCCTGATCAAGAATCGTCACTTCCGAGAAATTTACCCTAATTTCACGACCATTAGGCGCACCGTACGAAAAGACGCAGTCTCAGTCACACACCGCCTTACAACAACACACACGCAAGCATGCAAATGTGCGTATTAAAAAATAGATCGGGAGCAAAACTGAGTTTGGTTGTACTTTATTTAAGTAGTAACGATACTAAACAAGCACATTACCGGTAATAGTCTTTATTCAAATCCGTCAAAGTCCTCATCCTCTGTTTCAGAATCGAACAGCTCCGCAAAATCCAACAGAGCAGGTCCACTTCGCGCCTCGCTGTCAAAGTCACTGTCTGTACTGTGCGGCTCCTCAGAAATGATACCAGCTTTTGAGAAAGCTCGGATAACAGTACCAGCAGACACGTTAGTCCAAGCATCTACAATCCATTGGCAAACTGTAGCGTAACTCGCCCGGCGCTGCCTTCCACCCTTCATGAAACTGTGGTCTCCTTCGGTCATCCATCGCTCCCACGCCGCTCACACTTCACTCTTTAACGTTCTCATGCCTTTTCTTTTAGGTCCGCCTTTTCTCACACACAAGGCGCACCGCACGAAAGGGCGCACCGCTCATTTTGAAGAAAATCTAAGATGTTTATATGCGCCTTATAGCCGTGAAATTACAGTAGTTTGTTCTTTTTTACCAGATTGATCAAAAGTTGCTTTTAAGTATTTGTTGAAGCTAAAAAACAAAAAATCACGTCTCATTTTAGTTTTTGTTTTCAATAAAAACTATAATATCATGGGGAAAAAAACGGAACCAAAAAATCTTCTAAAGCCATACCCGGAATGGTCCCTGTGATGGCGTGTGTTTTGTATTTGTTGTTACCCAAGGCGCTAACCTTTTCCAGGTGACCACGGCGTGCACGTGGTTTAACGTGATGGTGATACTCGCAGGTTGATTCTCCACCACATAAACAACATCTGGTTTGTCTAAAATAATGGGGGCTTTCCTTAGGTACGGCCCTAAAGATGGGAAACAAGAATACAGTTACCATTCGGGTTGTATCGAATCTTCTGGGACAGATTACGGAAAAAAAAGTGGTTGTTGTGAAGCAAGTTTACCAACAGACGGTTGGTGTTTCTTTACCTCGGTCTAGTAGCTGGACCAGATCGGTAGACGGCGATGGTTTGCTGAGTGTCTTCCCAGTGGACGTAAGAACTCTGAAAGCATACCGAACTCCCTTCGACAGAGAGTTGACGGTGTAGTTTGTTTCCTTCAAGTTCGACGCCACAACCGACCACTGAATCGAGCCAAGAGGCTGTTGCTGGACCAGATACAGCAGGGTGCTGGTGTCTGCGAACACACGTTTGTGTTTATCAGAGTGTTCGCTAAAGACTTTAGAAAGCGACTAAAGAACCAACCTAACGAAGGGTCGAGCCTCTTCGGTCTCTTCCAGCTGAGGGTTATCGTTTTCCCGGTGATGGACTCGATCACCGGCGGACCATCCGGCGGGTCGGGAACAATGTCTGTTTTCAATTAAATGAACAAACACTCAAAAAAACAAGCTTTTATATCGCGTAAATCAAACAAAGAGTGTGTACCCTACCTGTGACGTAGAGGTGAGCGTAACACGCTGCTTTGCCAACTTTATTAGCGATCACAGCTTTATAGACGCCGCCATGAGCGTGGCAAGTATTTCGTATGACCAAGCTATGGACATCCCTGTCTGGAAAACACACACAAGTTACCAAGTATGTCTTTTAAAAAGGCGGTGACGGCGGTTCCAGCTTACACTGAGTCATTTTGCGTTCTTCGCTGTTCTCGATGAGTTTGCCTTTGTGGTACCAGGAGATGCTCGGGTATGGCAGACCTGCCACTTTGCATTTTAGCACCGCCTCCTTTCCTTCTATCACTTCAACGTCAGCGAGGGGTTTAAGGAAGTCGGGCATGGTTCTTCTCTCTATCTCGTTTTCAAGCACTTCGGGTTCCTCGGCAATAGACGGCATTTTCTCCAATTTTGTCCTTTAATTTTAACAAAACAAGGCAGAGGGTTGACTTTTGTTTTTATTTCTTTTTCTATTCTTGCGAAAAAAAATCTTCAAACTGTTCGGTCTTACATGTGTGAGGAGATGGCCGCTCTGTGTTCCTGCATGTAGAGCTCAGCGGTACACTCCGACTTTCCATGAATATTTTGAGCGACTGCTGTGTAGAAGCCTTCTGTATCTCCGCTAACGTGGGCGATAACCAGCGAGTGACGACCGCCCTCCTGCAGGATGTGAACATTATCGCTTTCCTCGATGCGTGTCTCTAACAAAAGTGATCAAAAAATAAAAATAAAAGTCACAAACGGCGCTTCTTCTAAGAATTTGACGAATAAGACTTTGAGATTCTTACCGAAGTGCAACCATGTGACTTGCGGAGGAGGTGTTCCGCTGACTTTACAGTCAAACCGTGCAGATCGACCTTCGATTACTTCCAAAATGTCCAGTTTACGAGTGAACAAAGGTTCTCTGGATGGAGTGACTTGTAGGTTTGCGCTTGAGGTCAGCTCCTCTATAAAGACGTACCAGTTTCAGGGATTTGCGTTACCCTGACGACCTTAAAAAGCACCCAACTTACCTTTGGCAGTACTTAGCTTGCACATGTATGTCCCGCTGTCATCTTCATGTACAGAGTTCAACATAAGTCGGCATCTTTAGGAGAAGGAATTAGATTTTTAGTCAAATATTAGGAACAAAATTTCCGGTCAAGAACGTCCTAGAATTTGAGACTTGCCTTCTACCGTCAAAATGCATCTTGCAATTAAACAGTGCCGGTTGGATCAGCTTCCCATTGGACAGCCAGTCTACGTCTACATCTGAAGGTCCTGTAATGTGACACTCAAACGTGGCCGACTCTCCGGCCTTTACTGACACGTTTTTCACCTCCCGGAAGATTTTTAGTGCCATTTGTTCGGCAGCTGTTAAGAGATACAGAAAAAGTTAGCATTCAGGAAAATACCCGTGCCTAAGCGGCGCTGCTCCAACGCTCAATGATTAACGGACCTTTAATTTCCACTCTGTACTCCACCTGCTTGCTTCCATACTGGTTGGTGGCCTTGCAAACGTAAAGTCCCGAATCTGACTTTTGGGCCATTGCGATTCTCATTTCACAGCAACCATCTTCAAGTTCTCTGGTGACGAAACGGCCAGCGGTCTTTAGAGTCTCCTTACCCTGCAGCCTGGGTCAAAAAAAAGTTGTCGCAATTATTATTTTGTTATAAAACCGCGTAGATCGCACCCTGCGAAGGGTGCTCTACTCTAGGCTCTCACTCCGAGATAGAATGAGGAACTCTGCCATCTGGGAGGAGCTTAGAGTGGAGTCCGTTGCTGGAGTCCGAGTCGAAAGAAGCCACATGTGGTGGTTCGGGCATCTGGTTAGGATGCCTCTAGAGCGCCTCGCTCCTACCAGGAGGAAACTCGGAGGTACTCCTCAGGCCAGCTGCAGAGAAAGTGTCTCGCAGTTGGCCGGGAAACGCCTCAGAATCCTTCTCGGTGAGCTGGAGGATGCACCCGGGGTAAAGGAAGCCTGGGTTTTCCGTCTGAGGCTGTCGCCCTTGCAGCCCGGCCCCGGATAGGTGCAGGACAACGAAATAGAACTGCATGCATGTATTAATTTTGACGCAACTATGTCTTGGACAAAAAACCCTCAACTTTTAGCCAATTACGTCAACCAATCAGAAGTGTCTGATTGGCGAACATACCCAACAATAGCCGAATTCAGAGTTTGTGCCACAGAGACAAAACAACAGGAAGGTACCATGACGTAACTCTGGCAAGTTACGTCCCCAATCCAGCAAGGACTAGTACGGCAAAACCAAATGCGATCAATCTGTTTTGACGTGAGCTACGTGAGCGTAGCTTTAGAGCTTTTGTAGGAGGGACCTTGAAAATTCTGATAGATTGATTGGTGGGAATAAAAAACATACGCACCAGCTCACGGTGGGTTTGGGTTGTCCTCTGATTTTTGCTGAAATGACAACATCTTCACCTTCGGTTACTTCCTGGTCACATGGCGCCACCTTCAGACAAACAGAAGAGATACATGAAGAACGAAGTACCGAATTCATTTGTAAGAGATGCTAGTCTGTGTAAGACTGGTGCTAGAACTTGGACGACATTGCTTTGACCGACATTCCTCAACAAAAGAGCGGATTTTCTGAGCAAAAGACGATGATACGATAAGGTTACATGAAGATCAACGTCAACGTTGTTTTTCACTCTCACCTGGAAGTACGGAGGGTCTTTAAAAGTGACTTTTTTACTCTTGACTGATGCTTCTTCGACCTCCATCAACTCTTCCTGCGGACTCAAATACTCCTCGTCTGATTGAATTGGACTGCTGACTACCAGGGACGGGACTTGCTTCTTGAAATGGGTGCTGGTCGCTTCCGCTGTTGGGAATAAAGCTTTTTAAGTAAAATGGAGTTACAAAGTAATGTAACTAGTTACTTTTCCTTGATGTGTTTTTAAGTACTTCTCCCGGATGGCAGAGCTCCTCACCCGATCTCTGAGTGAGAGCCCAGCCACCCTGCGAAGGAAGCGCATTTCAGCCGCTTGTATCCACGATCTCATTCTTTCGGTCACCACCCTCAGCTGGTTACCATGGTGAGGGTAGGAACGTAGATCCTGGTTACCATGGTGAGGGTAGGAACATAGATCCTGGTTACCATGGTGAGGGTAGGAACATAGATCCTGGTTACCATGGTGAGGGTAGGAACATAGATCCTGGTTACCATGGTGAGGGTAGGAACATAGATCCTGGTTACCATGGTGAGGGTAGGAACATAGATCCTGGTTACCATGGTGAGGATAGGAACGTAGATCCTGGTTACCATGGTGAGGGTAGGAACATAGATCCTGGTTACCATGGTGAGGGTAGGAACATAGATCCTGGTTACCATGGTGAGGGTAGGAACATAGATCCTGGTTACCATGGTGAGGGTAGGAACATAGATCCTGGTTACCATGGTGAGGGTAGGAACATAAATCAACTTGTAAATCAAGAGCTTTGCTTTTCGTCTCAGCTCTCTCTTTACCACGACGGATCGATGCAGCGTCCTAGTTATTGCTGACGCCGCACCGATCCGTCTGTCGATCTCCCGCTCCATCCTTCCCCCACTCAGGAACAAGACCCCGAATACTTAAACTCCTCCATTTGAGGCAGGACCCTGTCCCTGACCCGCAGGGGGCATTCCACCCTTTTCCGGGCGAGGACCATGGTCTTGGATTTGGAGGCGCTAATTCCCATCCCGGCCGCTTCACACTCGGCAGCAAATCGATCCAGTGAGAGCTGGAGATCACGGTCCGATGAAGCCAAAAGGGCCACATCATCCGCAAAAAGCAGACATCCGATCTTGAGGTCAACAAATCGGATCCCTCCAACGCCTCGGCTGCGCCTAGACATCCTACTGATACTGATACGTATGTTCCACCCATTTAGATTTGATCAATTATTTACAACTTTCTCGTCTTATTTTCTACACTAATCTCATCAATGACGAGAATTCCGCAACCCAAAGTGTTTAGATGAAGATAAGTGAGCCATATGTACCCAACCTACCCCGCCCCTCCTTCTACGAGTGCACAGCTGAGCAGATAATGAATTACTCCCCAAATCCCTGACCTAATCACTCAGTTAGTCCCACAAGTTCCAGAGCAGTCACCGTGTCTGTGCTTCTGTTAGCGCTCGCAGCTGGATAAAGAAATATAAAAACACCGTCTACGATTCTCTACTAGACTTTATTTGAATATTTTGTTTCCTTGTTGCTCAACAAATAAAACCACCACACTCTGACCGTCTGAGGATTCTGTTCATCATCCTTATGGAGAGGATAGCTAGGCGCAGCCGAGGCGTTGGAGGGATCCCTGTCCCAAGTGGAGGAGTTTAAGTATCTCAGGGTCTTGTTCGTGAGTGGGGGAAGGATGGAGGGGCAGATCGAAAGGCGGATCGGTGCAGCGTCAGCAATAACTAGGACACTTCATCGGTCCGTCGTGGTAAAGAGAGAGCTGAGCCGAAAAGCAAAGCTCTCGATTTACAAGGCGATCTACATTCCTACCCTCACCATGGTAACCAGGATCCACGTTCCTACCCTCACCGTGGTAACCAGGATCTACGTTCCTACCCTCACCATGGTAACCAGGATCTACGTTCCTACCCTCACCGTGGTAACCAGGATCTACATTTCTACCCTCACCATAGTAACCAGGATCTACGTTCCTACCCTCACCATGGTAACCGGGATCTACATTCCTACCCTCACCATAGTAACCAGGATCTACGTTCCTACCCTCACCATGGTAACCAGGATCTACGTTCCTACCCTCACCGTGGTAACCAGGATCTACATTTCTACCCTCACCATAGTAACCAGGATCTACGTTCCTACCCTCACCATGGTAACCAGGATCTACTTTCCTACCCTCACCATAGTAACCAGGATCTACGTTCCTACCCTCACCATGGTAACCGGGATCTACATTCCTACCCTCACCATAGTAACCAGGATCTACGTTCCTACTCTCACCATGGTAACCAGGATCTATGTTCCTACCCTCACCATGGTAACCAGGAACTACGTTCCTACCCTCACCATGGTAACCAGTATCTATGTTCCTACCCTCACCATGGTAACTAGGATCTACGCTCCTACCCTCACCATGGTAACCAGGATCTACGTTATACCCTCACCATGTTAACCAGGATCTATGTTCCTACCCTCACCGTGGTAACCAGGATCTACGTTCCTACCCTCACCATGGTAACCAGGATCTACGTTCCTACCCTCACCATGGTAACCAGGATCTACGTTCCTACCCTCACCATGGTAACCAGGATCTACATTCCTACCTCACCATGGTAACCAGGATCTACGTTCCCACCCTCATCTATGGTCACCAGCTGGGGGTGGGGACTGAAAGAACGCGATCACGGATACAAGCGGCCGAAATGAGTTTCCTCTGCAGGGTGGCTGGGTTCCTCACCCTATCAGAGATCGGGTGAGGAGCTCTGCCATCTGGGAGGAGCTCAGTGTCGAGTTGCTCCTCCTCCAGGTCGAGAGGAGCCAGATGGGGTGGTTGGGGCATCTGGTCAGGATGCCCCCTGAGCGCCTCGCTGGTGAGGTGTTTCGGGCACCTCCCACCGGGAGGAGACCAAGAGGCAGACCCCGGACCTGCTGGAGAGACTATGTCTCACAGCTGGCCGGGGAACGACTCGGGATCCTTCCGGGTGAGCTGGAGGATGTAGCTGGGGTGAGCGAAGGCTGGGCTTCTCATTTGAGGCTGTTGCCCCCGCGACCCGGCCCCCAGATTAGCAGAAGATGACGATACGAAACGGAACTCTGACTGTAGAGTTTGGGAGAAGGAGGAGCTAAAAGACAGAAAGTGGTAAAAAATTACCGCTAGCTGCGATTATGAGTTGAAATTGTGTGTCGGTGTTTCAAAACACCAACGGCCAAGAGGGACGAGCTCTCCTGTCCAGTCTGACAGATACTACTGAACACCAGGTTGTTCTTAGCCCCGCCTTTTGATATCAATCACTCCCAAAAACTAAAAATGGAAGACGGTTTCTTGTTTCCAGAACTTTAGTCCCGATTCCAAACATTCACAGCCATTTTTACGTTAATTCATCGTAATAACATAAACGAATTTGCGCTAGTTGTGAGAAGCTGATTCACTTTTCACGATATTTTCAGCTTTAAATGAGACGTACATTGGGTTTTGTTTGTTTACAAGAGCTGGGACTTCGCAGCGAACGCAAGGAGCGAGAATTCGTAGTGTCAAAAAACAGTTTATCAACATGGGCAATGGGATCGGAATTATTATCCCACAAAACTCTCCATTAAAGTCCTCTCCATTCACCGGGTGTTAAAATTAAACTCCACGGCTACAGAAGTAATCTCACGCAGGGACACAAAGCAGACAGCAATTACCCCAGAGAACAAGAGCATGGCTAAATTTACCCCTGCAAGTCAGACTCCGCTGGCCTAATATGGCAGGAAAAGCCCCTCGTCCAAACGGTGAGGCAGCACCGGGGCGCATGTTCATATTTGTTACCAAAACGTCCAAGAACCATTTTGAATTTACATGAGCTTAATCAATACTCGCCGACAGCGAAACAAGCTTTTCATTCCACCAAAAAGAAGAATTTATTTTGTTTACTTCCTCCTTTGAGAGCTAGCCTCAGGAGACCCTTTTTTTGTGTGTGTGATGGGTACGGTTTGTGTTTTGAATCCACACACCCTTAGGGAGATCAGTGCCTTTGAGAATGAATAGGTTGTCATGGCAACTATCACTGTGAAGGGGGACCGGGCTGGGGCTTGCATGAGCTCCAGCAGGTCTTTGTAGTCGTTAAGACAGAATGTCAGGCGGAGGATTGCGAGCTGGCCGCGGATGAAAGAGTTCGTCCGGGAGTCGACTTGCTCAAAGTCTGCATTGATTTACAAAATTATCGTCATCATTTCTTTCTTTATATAAGGTTGTCTCTAAGCATGCTGGGACATCCTTCCATATGGGTTTTTACCTGACTGGAGGTGGAGGGTAGCGCTACAGGAGGCTCTGCCCGCTGTGTTGACAGCTGTGACGCAATATGAGCCGGCGTTTTGAGGCTTCATCTCCGTTATCTGAAGGCTGTACTTCTCGCCTTCGGTTTTAATCAAATGGATGGCGTCATTTCGTATCGGAACATCGTTTTTTCTCCATGAGACTGCAAATGAAGTCAGAATTATCGGGTTTTTAGGTGAAAGAATAAAGTACTTTATTTTTTTGTGTTTTCTAGGGTATGAAATACTGTTGTCTTTGTTGACTAAAAACGAAAATCTTGACACGTGGGTCAATTTCAAATTTCTTTCCGTTTTGTGTCCTAGCCTGAAAGGGCAAAGTTTCAGTTCTCTAAATGATTGAAAAGTTGATTTCACTGTTAATTCTAAGTCTGCTACTATAATGTTGCACACACATTTATTTAAAACTGTCATATGATAAATATTTTATTCACTCTGTGATGATCAAAAATCTCTACCCAGCCAAATTTCAATGTCCCTCAATAAAACGCTTATCTTTCAGTAGCATATCAAGAATCTTTTCTGTAATAAAAAATATTAATTTTTTGCCTTAAATAAACAAGGTCATCTAAGGTTTTAAACCCAGGATGAAAATGTTACCAAAAAATGACATAATACACACAAAAAGACCTGTCCCTCAATATGATGTCCACTCTGTTACTTTTACTCTGTTACCATATTGTACATCATAATGTTCATCAAGTTCCAACTACTGCCACCAGGATTCACTGCTGCAGACAGGAAGTAACTTTTGGAGAAGAAGCCATGTGGCTAAAGTATTTTGGCTAAAGTTTATGAAGGTTTCAAATCTTAAAAAGGGTAAGGTTCATTTTGAAATGTCTTCTCTGTTACCAGCATAATATATAGATTATCTAGAATATAAGAGAAATGCCATTTACTGGTGATAATATTTGTGAAATAGTTTTAATTGATGTGAGTGATAATACATCAACTTTCCTAGCTGTAGTGAACAGAAGAAACAAAATCTGTCCACTCTGTTACTGAAACAGTTATTATACTGTTATTGTAAATGACTCCAATCAGGTATGTAACAGAGTGAACACATAGAGGTGAATGGCCAAACTTAAATTTAATTGTAATTAAAAGTACATCTGTAAAAAAAAAGGGGGCCATCGGCAGATTTGGGTTTCTAAAGCAATCCTCTATCAAAAACAAAAGAGAGTAGGAACCTATGGATATACTTATATTTTATTTTTTCACTAGCTAAAATGGAAAAAAATTTGAAAATGACCCACCTATGTAACCAGTTTTCTGACCCTTTCTTGCTAATTTAAGACTCAATTTTAAATAATTCCGTGTTGTACCTTTCGGGGATGGGTTGCCAGTGATAAAACATTGCAGTGTAACTTGGGAACCAATGGCTGCTGTTGTGTCCTCTAGGGGCATCTCAAATCGTGGACACCCAGCCGATTCCTCGTCAGCAGACATGTAGGAGTCATCTGAAGAGCCTCCTTCAAATCAGACGAATCACTAGTGAGGATTTTTCTTTTCTGACATGTTCACATGTATCTATTTGACTTTTTTCTGTTGACATAGATTTAATCAATCGTGTTTCAGTCATCGTTGACAGGTATAAGTCTGCCTGGAGGCTTTGAAAACTCAACAATCCAACAAAACATAAAAGTAAAGGTTAAACTTTTGCCTCAAACAATCAGATTTTGAGTCGGTGTCATCAGAATCTTCTAGGTCAGGGGTGGGCAAACTTTTTGGTTCGCGGGCCACATTGAGTTCTAACATTTGACCAGGGGGCCGGAACAGGATCAGATGGATGGCATGCTTTGGTAACCGCTAGATTATTCCGATAGAATGGCGCTAGATTTTAAACAAGCGCTAAATGTTACATCAAGAGCGTTAAATTTCAAATCTAGCGGCGCTAGGTCTGAAATGTAGTGCGATAGCGCTTAAAAACGGGCATTTAGTGTTGCGTTTACATGTGTGTATTGGCCCCGATGGCTTTCTATATCTGTGCACACTGTTTATTTTGACAGCGTGGGCATCACGGAGACACACACATTTTAATGGGAGCAGTGTTGTTATATATTTGGCGTCATCTAGTGACGAAACAACAGAATTGCAGGGAAAATAAACCAATAACAAGGTTTATTTATTTAATTTTTTCAAGTTCGGCGGGCCGGATTAAAACGTTTAACAGGCCACATGTGGACCGCGGGCCGTAGTTTGCCTGTGCCTGTTCTAGAAGGCATTGGCGATGTCGTTGTAATCGGACCTTGTAACCACTGTGCTCAAAACTACCATCTGTACAAGTGAACAAAAATATTGTTTTGTTGGTGTAAAAGCTTTTTTATCGTCAAAAAACAACTGAAGGAGAAAAAAAATATATCAGATGACTGTAGCCAATCAAAAAAATCCCCAAATCAAACAAACTTTCCGTTAAATGTGACTTTTTTTTTTTCAGAAATAAACGTAAAATACCTCCTTACCTTCGTCTGGTGACTTAGGTTGAGTTCCATGACCCTTCTTGGTTTTGCGAATTCGACCTTGGCGCGGTACCGTTTTGCTTCCCTCTGTGGGGCTTTCTGTTTCCACGGGTTCATCCTCCAGCAGGATAGTGGGTATGTCTATTTTCAAAGCGGGGGATGTTCGTCCTGCTTCTGCTCTCCTTCTCTTCATGAGCGGGCTAACCGAAGGCATGGATACCGATGTGGGACGGTTAGGTTTCTGTAGGATCTGAGATCCTGATTCCCTCATCGTAACTGGAGATGTCCGCTTTCCCGTTGGGTTTGTGTTGAACTTCCCGACTTGCTTTGCGTCTACGTCTAGTTCTTTAGAGATAGATGGAGATTTATGGGGTGGGGTAACCTTTGTGTTTCCTTGGGACGAACCACCCACGGTCTGAGTCATTGTATCCTCTTCCGGTTTACTTTCACTGCCTGGACTTTTGCTTTGAATCCGGGAAGAAATCTGGGATGTGGTGCCCGATTTATTCCCGACAATTTTCCTTTCTTCTAAAACTCGCTCCCTCGCCTCGAGCTTTTTAACTACTTGGGGAGGAATGGGTTCTATTCTTTCTGTAACCAACCTGTCTTTCTGTGACAGCTGCTCGGTGGAATAGGCCTTCTTCAAGCTTGGCTTCCCCACAAGTTTCTTGATCCTTTGGAGTTCTTCTGCAAACTTACTCTGATAGCTCTGAACCTTCTGGGAATAGCTTGTCTTGTCCTCCAGTGACGAGGCGCGTTGTTGGAATGCTGCTCTCCTCTGCGCCGTGCCTGGCCTCTCTTCTTTCCAAGGGCCTCCTGTCTTCTTTCCGCTGTCATCCGAGTCAAAGGGAGACGCCGCTTTTGGCAAATCCACACTCGCTCTTCGTTCTTCAAAAGCTCGGACCTTATCAAAGATCTTCGATCCGGTACGGGCCAGTTTGGGAGTCATAACACTGTTAGCCCCGGATGACTGACTGTTTTTAGAGGTTTGAAGGTCTGAATGTTTAGTTTTATCTTGTTCTTTTTGTTCGTTATTGATGATGTTTTGAGTTGCCTGGGGAGAAGACAGAGGCTCACGGGAAGACGCTCCCCATGGCTCCTCGGCAGTTTGAGTCCTAAAGGATTGATGGTCGAGGGGAAAATGAGGTTTGGCATTAGACCTAAAGTACAGAAGAAAGCTTTGGAGGAGTTTTAAAGATGAAGTCCATTCTGTTACTTTATGTTTTGTTGTGTTTGTCTCTTCTATTTTCTTATTACAGTTAATTTTGTAGTAAAAGGCGAAGCAAATGAGCAAAAATGCAGCAAAATAAAGTCAAATTACAGTCAAAAATGCTTAAAAAAAAAAGCTTGTAAAATGGTTCACGCTTAAAAATCAAGTCACACAATCATTTATTTCTACGACATTCATGCAAATATTAGCTCGGCTGAAAGCTAAAAAGTCATGCAAGCCACTGCAAAATTTATCAAAAAGTGGTGTTAATCCAAAAGTGAGAGCTTGAACGATACATGCGGCTTTTAAAAATAAAAAAAATCACAATACCGACACTGGTTTTATTGGGTTACTCACACTGTTAGGTTCAAATAAAGCCCGAAACGTCAAAACAAGTCAAAGGAAAGTGTGACCAGAAGGAAAGAACTGAAAAATGAAAGGAAATGGAACAAAGATTTTTGCCGTTCAGGTCACTGCTGTGCCGTATGCATCAGTTTCTTTGCAAATTATTATTTGTTGTCAGTCTTTTTGCTTTGATTAAAGGACTCCGGGGTTACGTAACCGTGTGCTATAACGGCATTGAAAACGTTCTCCCCCTGTAGAGGCTGAACATGCTCCCGTAATAGTCGCTGCCTACAGAAACACTTTCCTCTGACCCTTGCATTGGCAGCGCCAGGTTAGCGTGAGAAGCCCGAATCAGTGGTTCCACACCCAAGTGACGAACAGGGAGAGCCCCTTCGGAGGGACCCCCGCCGAGGGCTTGCCTGGCAGGATTTGTGGGGTCCAAATGTGCCCCGGGAGGACGAGAGCCCAATGTGCGGAACTCTCGTTCCACGACGGAATCGTAAGTACCGGGGAGGGTTGCCCTTCGGTCTGGGGCGTCTGGGTTGTAGTCAGTCATCCGTCCTCCTTCACCTAAAAAAATAATAATTTAGTTCCAACAAAAAAAGAAACTCAATTGATCAAATTTGACTTGTTTGAAAGCAGAATCATTACTAAGAATTCAAAAAACGGTCCTTGATTACTTGAAAAATGAAATTACCGTAATTTCACGACCATAAGGCGCATATAAAAGTCTTAGATTTTCTTCAAAATGAGCGGTGCGCCCTTTCGTGCAGTGCGCCTTGTGTGTGAGAAAAGGCGCACCTAAAAGAAAACGCGGTGCCCGCGAGGCGCACCTGAAAGAAAACGCATGAGAACGTTAAAGAGTGAAGTGTGAACGGCGTGGGAGCGATGGATGACCGAAGGAGACCACAGTTTCACGAAGGGTGGAATGCAGCGCCGGGCGAGTTACGCTACAGTTTGCCAATGGATTGTAGATGCTTGGACTAACGTGTCTGCTGGTACTGTTATCCGAGCTTTCTCAAAAGCTGGTATCCTTTCTGAGGAGCCGCACAGTACAGACAGTGACTTTGACAGCGAGGAGCGAAGTGGACCTGCTCTGTTGGATTTTGCGCAGCTGTTCGATTCCGAAACAGAGGATGAGGACTTTGACGGATTTGAATAAAGACTATTACCAGTAATGTGCTCGTTTGGTATCGTTACTACTTAAATAAAGCACAACCAAACTCAGTTTTGCTCCCGATCTATTTTTTAATACACACATTTGCATGCTTGCGTGTGTTGTTAAGGCGGTGTGTGACTGAGACTGCGCCTTTTCGTACGGTGCGACTAATGGTCGTGAAATTACGGTAAGCACAAAACTGCGAAGTCTGGAATTGAATTGAACGTTCCCCGGAGAGACTTTCCATCGCAAATCAACAAATCATTGACGTCTTAGTGACGAGCAACAGAGACAGGAATGCTTTAGGAGCTAAAAAAAAAAAAAGCTGTCAGCATCTTTGGTTAATGAAGATCCCCAAAACGGTGAATTGGTCGAGGACATAAAACGTCAGACTTGCTTGACTGATTGAGTGGCGTACTGCTGACACTGCGTTACCATCGGAAACAAACTGTGTACAATGTTTTGCTTCTCGACATGGGACAGATAAAAATAAATCATGATTCGAGGCCTTGATTTATTGACTTTTGAACGACTTTAATGCTGAACAACGGTCTTTAACCTTCAGCAGGGAGACGAAGAGGTGAGCAACATGTATTTATAGCGGTGAGTCATCTGCAAATAAAATGATTTTTTTGAGGAAAACTGAATTTTTTAAAAATTAATGAAGAAAATTGATAATCTAAAGATTATAATTACCACCCCACAAAAGAATAAAACACTCCTCAATGTTCCAAATTCTTATGGCCTCTTTTGGAGACTCTTTCAGTTACAATGGAGTGCTCTTTCAGGTGAACTTCATATTGAGGTGTGCTGAAAACTAGGGCACTGTGTCACACTGTTGCATCAAACCACGAGGGATTAATGCGCTGTCACGTATCGGATTTCATCCAACGCCCGTCGCTAGCCAAGCCGATAACACCCGACATTAGACTCAGCGAATCAATCTGAGACATAATTTTGTACGAGTCCGTTTTTGGCAGCCGTGGTTGCGCCAGTTAATCATAACTTCATAATATCTTGAAAGCCTCTAAATGTGCAACTAATGCACTTTAAGTGTGAAGGAATGAACGATAGAGAAAATGAAAAATTAGCTTGAATATCAACGGATTTAAACGGAACAAAATGAAGATTTCAGCACTTGTACCTGAGGCGAGTTTCCGATTGGCCTTATCTTGATGCTTTCCATCTTTCGTTTCCATCTGAGGCTCTGTCGTTTCATCCTCGGTGGTCTCTGAGTCTGAAATAAAGACATGAAGAAACAACGGGTACAAAAAGGTTAAGGAGAGCTGGTCGGTGTAAAATCGAAAATGACGATGTGACATTTAAGGGTTGAACGGATTTTAAGGCCGTTGAAAAAAGGTCAAAGTAACCTCAAGGAGTGCAAAAACTGTGACAGAAGGGAAGCCGTGCACATTCAAATGATGGTTTTATTAATTTAAAAGGGTCATAAATGAAAAATAACGGACCAGAAAAGAAAAAAAAGGAACAGGCGTCAGATGAAGAAATAAAACAGGAGGGTTTACCGTAGCTTTGCTTTCGGCAGGAGCGGAAAACTTCGCTTCCATAGTGGCAGCAAGAGAGGGCAGACGGGAGAGCACCGTTACTATGGAAACCAGCATCTCTCTCACCCACACGACCAATCCTCTTCGTACCCATTAGAGTCTAAAATCACCAGCCAAACTGCTGGGTGGCTGACAGATATGTTTACTGGTTAGAGAGTCTGTGAAGGAGTAACGACGACAACCACAAAACATGTCGCACCTCATTGCACCTCGTTTTAAATCCACGTTTAAAAGCTTTTATTAGTTTTACCCAATCGTCTAAAATGCCCATGCAACAAATCTGCAGAGCTAAGAAATTAACAGGAAGGACTTGTTATGTTTGCGTACATGTAAACATGTCAACCTTCCATTTTTATAGACTTTATTTGGCGGTTATTTGCATCTGGTATGCGTTTTTGCGTTGGTCGTAAATTGAATAAAGATTGGAAAACGTGACTATAAACCAGTAAGACTAGACGTTATCCACTCGAGGGTTTCATGCAGAGAGGCAGCAATGTGATTACAAAAACACAGCTTTGTGGGGGCGGAGGCACAATAACAAAAAATCCATTCAAGATGGAGGCAAGTACCGCATTAAATCATACAAATAAACCAATGAAATATGCATTCCTAAAAAAATATATCAAGATATTGACAGTGATATTGATACATCGTGATATCGATATAATCGCGATTATTCAATATAATCGCGATTATTCAATATAATCGCGATTATTCAATATAATCGCGATTATTCAATATAATCGCGATTATATCGATATTGCGATAAAACGATAAATTGATATCTACATATAAAGGTTTTAATATCGCTAAAAATTTAACAGTTATACCTCAAAAACTATATCTTGAATTTTAAAAAAAAGTCTTAAAAATGCATTTTTGTAGCTTTGTCGTCCATTTTGTAACATATTAGAGAAAAATAGAACAGAATAAAAAAGCTCATACTAACAACACACCATGGGTAAATCTGCCAAATGTCCGGGTGGAATGCCCAGTTCTCTGAAACAAGATACAAGAGTACAATCCATTATTCAGAAGCAGCCACAGATTCATTTGAGACAGAACGATGATGGTTACTAGATTGCCTGAAACAGCCGCGAGTGTCACATTTGTCACTCTGAGATGTGAAAAATTCATTTGGCCGATCATCTTGTACTTTGAAAAGTCCTTACGACGTTATTAAAATGGAGGAAATTTTGACAGGGAAGTGTGGGATCGTTGGCGTTCGTGGTGTGATTGTGTTTCAAACTAGTTTGTAGTTAAATTGAAAATATCAATAGATAATAAATTACTTTGATTGGTTGGGTGGATGTAATTATTATTATTCGGACGTAAAAAGCACTTAAATTCCCGCAAACCGATTCCAAATAAAGTGTGTAAGGAAAAAAAAAATTATAATATAACGTCGGTATTTTCAACTTGGCAACTTTGGCGCTATATTTACTGAGTACTCAGACACTCTAGTGCAAACCATGGCCCGCGGGCCACATTTGGCCCGTTAATCGTTTTAATCCGGCCCGCCGAACTAGAAAAAAGTAAATATATAAATCTTGTTAATGTTTTATTTTTCCTGCAATTCTAATGTTTCATCACTAGATGGTGCAATATATAAATATTGGCTTTTTTGAGAAAACAACAACACTGCTCCCATTAAAATGTGTGTGTCTTCGTGATGCAGCACGCTGTCAGAATAAACAGTGTGCACAGATATGGAAAGCCATCAGGGCCAATACACACACGTGTAAACAAGCGTGTTAGATGTTAAAACAAGCAAAATGTTGCATCAAGCGCTTAGATTTCAAACCTAGCGCCGCTAAATGCACGTTTTTAAGCGCCATCGCACTAGATTTCAGACCTAGCGCTGCTAGATTTGAAATTTAACGCTGTTGATGTAACATTTAGCGCTTGTTTAAAATCTAGCATCATTTTATCGGTCTAATCGAGCAGCTACCAAAGCATGCCATCCATCTGATCCTGTTCCAGTCCGCTAGTCAAATGTTAGAACTCAATGTGGCCCGCGAACCAAAAAGTTTGCCCACCCTAGCCACTAGATCTAGCCACTAGAGGCGCAAATAAAGAGGCGCTTTCCAAAAAAGTGTCGTTTAACTGTCTTTTTCTAGTGTTATTGGCGATTTTTTGAGTTTATGATTTGAAAGCATGTATTTAAGTCCGTTCTAAATGAGCAGCACTGCATGCGGAAAATGTCTGTGAGTGCGTTTTAGAGAGGAACTCTTCTCTGTGTGTACGCTATGTTACACTATTGGAGAGCAGTGTCGCTTAACTCTAAAAATTAGCATACGTTAATGGTCAAAGGCAGCTTAAAGCTCCACCCACCAAATTCCATAGGGTTAGACGGGATGGAACTTAACGCCACAAAAATCTCAAACTAGGGACGGGACGTAAGAAATGTGTCACAGTGCTGGAGACTTTTAATTGTTGGACTTTAAGGAAAAAAAAAGTTACAACGTAAAATTACGATAAAAAATTGCGAAAAATAATTTACGACCAAATGTTGCGATTTATTATTGCTGCTTGTAGAAAAGTCCAAACAAATGGTCGGTGAACTGTACCTCTAACTATTTCGCAAATAATAACAAAAAAGTTATACCAAACTAAACTGTCAGATTTTTTTGAGCATTTTTTTAAAACATTACGACAAAAGATACGATAAAAATCTTTCCGTAAACAAATAGAACAATTTCACGGAGAATTTGATTAAAAGTTGTGACTAAAAGTTACAATTTATCTTCGCTGCTGGTGATGTCGTGCAAACCAACGGTCCGCAGCTCCGGACAGAAATGTGCAGATTTTTCATTTGCTAACTAAATTGTCTGATTTTGTGGGTAACGTTCAAATCGTAGCGACAAAAACTTGCGATTTTTTATTACAACTCGTAGAACAGCCCACCTCGATGGTTCAGTTAGCAGTCATCTTGGGTCTTTGGGTATTTTTTTTCATGATTTCCTCAAACTAAATTGGCGGATTTTTCCAAAAAGTTACGATAAAATTGTGACGAAAAACTGCGATTTATTTTGCCTCTACATTGAGTCCAGACAGAATTTCAAATTTTGGGTGATTGGTTGAATTTTTAAAGCTATTTCTTTGGGTTTTTTTGGGTTGTTTTTTTCATCTTTTTTTTAAGTTGAAACCAAAGTGCGCAAAAATGTTAACGATAAAAATTGCGGCTAGTCGTTGCGATTAGTCTTTGCTGCTTGTAAAATAATCCAATTGCACTGTCAATAAGCTGCACCCCCAAAGTTTTATGGGTACTTTTTGAAAAACAAACTTAGCCAACTAAATTGTCGGATTTTGTGGGCGGTTTTTAAAGAATCGCAGCCACAGCTTACGATAAAAAAAAAGTTGAAAAGTTGCGATCTCGCATTGATCGACTTTTACATTTACGTCACTACGCTGTTCCTTTTGTCTTACGCATTTTTTTTGTACATTCAGGGAAATTTTTTAAATTTCACATGAAGTTGCGACAATCGCTAAAATTTGACAAAAATTTCGACAAATATTTGCGTCCAACGTAACTTTTTGTAAATTTTATCTACATTTGTTTTGATTTCTTTAAAAACATACATAATATATATAAAAATAAAAAAATATATTTGAATCAATATTAGCATTTTTTTTTTCTTAGATTAAAAAAAAATGACTTTCTAACCTTTAACACTTCAAAAAAAAAAACTAGAAAGCGATTAGTCTCTAAGCCGTAAATCGGTCACACCGCGGGCGTCCTTTCGAGTGAAGAGTCCCTGCTGATGAAGCATCTGATGAAACTGCCTTTAGGCTAGTCTGTCAATCAGCGAAGAGCTCGGATTGACTCACGGCTTCGCTATCGCGAAAAGTAGAAAAAGTAAAATGAGTCATGTTATCTACCCTCACTGCGTACCCCGCGGAGACTGCCCACTTCTTGACGGCAACAGATTTCACTCGGATTTAGAGTAGCCATAAAATATACTAAAAAAAAAGGCTTTGAAGTAAAACACGTCAAAATGCTGTGATTGGACACAGAATTTTAAAATAGGCTAATTTAACGCTGTTTTTTTTCACCTAATCTTCTAGTACGAGAAGCTTTCCTGGCTCTCCTGTCCTCCATGCTGCGTAGCCTACTGACACACTTTTCATTTGCCCCAAATTTTAACGCTTCACTATAAAATTCCTTACGTGACAAATTCCAAAATACAAGACGCATTATTGGTTTTATATTTTAAACAAAAAACAATTAAAATCTTAGTTTTTACTTCAACAAATTTAAAAATTAGCTACTCTTTTTTTCAATAACGCCGTTGTTTGGAACAAAAGAAAATGAAGCGTCGGAAAGAAAAACAACTAAAAATGGTGAAAATTTATGTTTTTTTACAGTGTAAATATTTACCATCAACAAAGGGGTGTGGCATGTTTTAAAATAAACAAACAATTCATAACGGACTGTTATTAGTGTAAAAAAAACGACACAATTACAGATTAATTGTGTTGAAATTTGTTCACAAGAAAACAAAACTTACCTGAAATCGCTTTTTGGACCAAATTTTCTTCATTTTTTAAATATTTTTTAATAAATAGTTCCTTTTAAATGATAAAAATGACTTGAAACAGAAGCAAAAAAAAAACACGCCACTCTAAACCCAGGGTGTGGTGTGTAAACGAAGAACAACAACCAACAAAGATGCACCCTCTTTTTACGAGCGCCTGTTTTTACTCTGCGCTGTCATGAGCGGAAAAAAAAACCCGACACTGTGCAAAAGCAGGTGTCTTTGTGTCTGCGTGAGAATCTGCTGATGTTAATACCGTCCGTCGGGGATGCTGCTTTCGCTCGCTCTGCCTCCGGATGAGAGGAGGTGGGGGATGGAAGTCTAAGAAATAAAAACGGGGGGGAGGCTAGGGGTGTTGTTCTTGATTGCGGTGGGAAGCCGAGAATAAAAAAAGGAGGCGTTAAAAGGTTGAAGAATTGGAAAAGAAAACTCCTGGCGTCAAAAGAGGGATGAGTTTTTTTTTTTGAGGAGGTGGGCGTTAAGGAGGCAGGGAGAAAAAAAGCGGTTAAAAACTGACAGGAAACGGGTTTAAAAATGAAATACGAAGATATTTGATCTACTTTTATCTAAAAGAACTCTCTTGTTTTCTGTTTCACGCTTTTAATAATTCATGAGCCGAATTCAGCCTCTCAAAACAACACGAGGATCATGTTACGAAGAGCCGAAAGCGACGAGCGCAGGATTTTTTTTTTCTGGATTTTGATTTATTTGTTGAATAAATTATATTCTGGGTCATTATTAAAATATTGTTTTTGTTTTCAGAGATGTTTGATCGCTCATTGGTGTTTAAAATGATCAAAAAGCGTCAAATTCCTGGGTTTTTCGGCAATTTGACAAAATTCGCGCCAAAAACCTGCAAAAAAAAAAAAAAAGGGGCGTGGTTTCAGAGGCGTTCCTCTAAAAAATGAGAGGAGTTGGCTCAGTGGTAGAATGTCAACCAGGAGTAGTCGGTTCGATTCCCGATGAGCCCATGCCCCTTGTACCGGTTCGATTCCAGATGGGCCCATGCCCTTGAACCAGAAGAAGTCAATTCGATTCTCACTGAGCCCATGCCCTCTGACCAGGAGAATTCGGTTTAATTCCAACTGGGCCCATGCGCTTGTACCGGTTCGATTCCCACGGGGCCCATGCCCTTGGACCAAGGAGAATTCGGTTCGATTCCCGATGGACCCATGCCAAAGTGTCATTGGAGGAGACACCTAACCCCTCTGTCTCTCCCACCATTGGTGTGTCACGTCTGCCAGCTGGCGTGAGAGAAGCCTGGGCTTCCCGTCTGAGGCTGTTGCCCCCGCGACCCGGCCCCAAATAAGCGGGGGACGACGCAAAGGAACAGAATATTTGCAAATTAAGTCGTTGGATTTGAAAAACTTTACAACAAAAATTGTAAATTATTTTTACCGTTCTATATCAATCCTTCACTGGGAAAATTATATGCTGCATTGCACCGCAGCAGGCAGCGACAACAGCGCCAATGGTGGGAGTACCTACGGGATTCGGCTTCTGGTTCAGGAACATACTGGCTCCTGGAGGAGGAGCGGCTCGACACCGAGCTCCTCCTGGATGGCAGAACTCCTCACTGATCTCTGAGTGAGAGCCCAGCCACCCTGCGGAGGAAGCTCATTTGGGCCGCTTGTATCCGTGATCTTGTTCTTTTCGGTCACCACCCACAGCTGGTGACCATAGGTGAGGGTGGGAACGTAGATCCTGGTTACCATGGTGAGGGTAGGAACGTAGATCCTGGTTACCATGGTGAGGGTAGGAATGTAGATCCTGGTTACCATGGTGAGGGTAGGAACGTAGATCCTGGTTACCATGGTGAGGGTAGGAACGTAGATCCTGGTTACCATGATGAGGGTGGGAACGTAGATCCTGGTTACCATGGTGAGGGTAGGAACGTGGAGCCTGGTTACCATGGTGAGGGTAGGAACGTAGATCCTGGTTACTATGGTGAGGGTAGGAACGTAGATCCTGGTTACCATGGTGAGGATAGGAACATACGTAGATCCTGGTTACCATGGTGAGGGTAGGAATGTAGATCCTGGTTACCATGGTGAGGGTAGGAAGGTAGATCCTGGTTACCATGGTGAGGGTAGGAACGTAGATCCTGGTTACCATGGTGAGGGTAGGAATGTAGATCCTGGTTACCATGGTGAGGATAGGAACATAGATCCTGGTTACCATGGTGAGGGTAGGAATGTAGATCCTGGTTACCATGGTGAGGGTAGGAACGTAGATCCTGGTTACCATGGTGAGGGTAGGAATGTAGATCCTGGTTACCATGGTGAGGATAGGAACGTAGATCCTGGTTACCATGGTGAGGGTAGGAACGTAGATCCTGGTTACCATGGTGAGGGTAGGAATGTAGATCCTGGTTACCATGGTGAGGATAGGAACATAGATCCTGGTTACCATGGTGAGGGTAGGAATGTAGATCCTGGTTACCATGGTGAGGATAGGAACGTAGATCCTGGTTACCATGGTGAGGGTAGGAACGTAGATCCTGGTTACCATGGTGAGGGTAGGAATGTAGATCCTGGTTACCATGGTGAGGATAGGAACATAGATCCTGGTTACCATGGTGAGGGTAGGAATGTAGATCCTGGTTACCATGGTGAGGGTAGGAACGTAGATCCTGGTTGGGATACCATAAATACCAGAGAAATGAGATTTAAATTTAAAAAGCAAAACCCAAAAAAACAGCACCTCACTCCGTATTTTCTGATCCAGAAAAGCGATCTTCCAAAACGACCTGATTTTGTCTTTTTTTAACACAATATTTTAACGAGCAATATCTAACAGTCGCTACAGATCTGATTAAAATCAAATCTATTTTCATTACATTTATTGACGAACCAACGCAAGGTTAAACGAACCGCTGGAGAACAGAGGATCAAGATAAGGTCAAAAGCATTAGCGCTACTTATGCAAATCAAACCGTGGCATTAAATTAATGAAAAAAAAATACTTAGAGATATTAAAAATAACAACGACACGTCTTTTTAAAAAAAAAAAAAAAAAAAAAAAAAAACACGACATGCTTTTATTTTGATGCTAAAAAAGAAAAAAAAAAGAGCGGCTTTTTAGAGACGTTTTAATTATCCTGTAGCTATTGGCTAATTAATCAAGGCTAACTAATTAGCTGTTATTGACCAATAGGGGTCTCATTTCTAGCGTAGTTCTATCAGAAATCACTTAAATTCCGAGTTTTCTTAAGTCTGTTTAAACTTTTCTTTAAACATTGTATTTTTAATCAAAAACAATTCTGTTCCGTCGTTTTCCGCTTATCTGGGGCAGGGTTGCAGGGGCAACTGCCCCAGAAGGGTCTCCACCTGGTAGGACGTGCCCGAAACACCTACCACCGAGGCGTTAAGAAGGCACCCAGCCTACCACCGTAAGGCAACGACCCAATCTAGCTTTTCTCGTCCAGGAAGAGCAACGGCTCTCCTTCGGCTCTACAATCAAAAAGATAGCAATGCTAATGCTAATTAGCGCTAACGTTAACGCTAGGAATTCAAGCTAATTTTTAGCCTGAATTTTAGCTGGCGATAGCCCAGCGAGCACGAACGCTTACTCTCATTTTTAAAGAATAAAAGCCCTGTTATCGTCAAGGGCAGTGTCCAAATTTGGCCTCTGAAGCACTCCGTCTAGGGTAGCGTTGGTTCATTCCAAAAATTCCCAGTTTTTTTTGGTACATTCGTCAACATTCTCCGCTATTTTCTCTGATTTGTTCGGAATCAATGTGTTGCTGCTTCGTTTGGTACAAACGTCACCATCAAGAATTCCAAAGATAAACACAGAAAGATGCCGATTTTATTCTGTAATTAAACCAACCACTTATAAACGTGACTCGTTTACACTTTAAAGTGGAACCATTTTGTTTTTAGTCTTGTAAAACGAGGCCTGTTTCTGTTTACAGTCTTGTAAGTCCCTAATCAATGTGAGAATGATTGAATAAGTTTGTGTTTTTACGTTAGTTTAGATACAAAATCAAGACCCGGGCTGTGCCGGATCCGGCCGGCCTAGCTCCGCCGTAAATCATAGCCTTTAAATGTTCTTTTCTTTTACCAAAGCTTTTCTTTATTCACCTTTAACACTACGTGCTCCTTCATCCGTCACCGACGAGGCATTCAGTCCAAGTTAAGGAATCAATAACAATGCTTTATGGGTGATATGGGATACACCCCCGAGTAACAGTTCCAACGCCCTCAGATCGATAAACCCATCATAACACCAGATTCCATCGCCCAAATCAGATACGCTTGGAAACGTCTCTCAGATGATTTTTTTTGTTGTTTTTAAAGCTCACGAAAAAGCACATCAACCAGTTCCAGCTAGTTCCTGACAGAGATATCGTAGTGTCCGACATTCGGAAAAGATAATTCGATCTGATTGGTTTACGCCATTGGTCGTTTTCAGAAACTGTTTTCCCGTCGTTGGCTGCCACCCATCTCCTCCTTCACCCGACCCCTATGGCCCCTCCTGCGGGTGGGGAGTCCACTGGCAGGGCGCCCCATGTCCCTTGTTCGGGCTAAGCCCGGCTGGGCCCCATGGGTAAAAACCCAGCCACCAGGCGCTCGCTCTCATGCCCCACACTCGGGGCTGGCTCCAAGGGGGGGCCCCCGGTGACCCGCGTCCAGGCAAGGTCAACTTGGCCATGTTTGATTTCTTCTTAGGAGTTTTTGAGCCACGCTTTGTCCGGCCCCTCACCTAGGACCTGTTTGCCTTGGGTGACCCTACCAGGGGCATTAAGCCCGGACAACATAGCTCCTGGGATCATTGGGGCACGCAAACCCCTCCACCATGATAAGGTGGAGCCGCCAGGTAACCAGGATCTATGTTCCTACCCTCACCAATGGTCACCAGTTGTGTGGGGTGACCGAAAGAATGAGATCGTGGATACAAGCGGCCGAAATGAGCCAGGGTGGCTGGGCTCTCACTGAGGAGCTCTGCCATCTGGGAGGAGCTCGGTGTCGAGCTGCTCCTCCTCAAAGTTGAGAGAAGCCAGAGGGGGTGGTTCGGGCATCTGGTCAGGATGCTTCCCAAGCGCCTCGAGGGTGAGGTGTTTCGGGCATGTCCCACCGGGAGGAGAGCAAGAGGTAGACCCCGGACCCGCTGGAGAGACTATGTCTCACAGCTGGCCGGGGAACAACTTGGGATCCTTCCGGGTGAGCTGGAGGATGTAGCTGGGGTGAGAGAAGCCTGGGCTTCCCGTCTCAGGCTGTTGCCCCTGTGACCCGGCCCCAGATGAGCGGAGGACGACGGAACGGAAAAAAAAACCAAATCTGTTGTCTACATTTGCCCAGAAAGCTTCCCTCATCGTTAAACCTTGAGTCCACAAACCCAGTCCTCATTCCTTCGTGGTGCTTACGTACCTAACAAAGCTTATAAGAATTTTAACGGGGGGCCATTTTGAAACGGACGCCTCTTTAATTAGCTTAAAACAAGAAGAGAGTAAGCAGACTTTATGGAAACTCATTGATTTTGTGATAGAGGCCGCGTTCTGGAGCAGCCTTGATGAATGTTCACTAGCGATCCAGCTTTATCAGCAGCAGCCGATAAAACCCTCTGAGGAAAAGAAAGCAGATTTTCTTGTTACATCACGATGTGAGCGCAGCGAGCGGGATTAAAGCACACAAGCTTTTTTTTTTTAGGTGGGAACACCAGCTGTTATGTGTCTGACTTTCTTTTGTCCTCAAATATAACAACACAAAATATAAAGAAAAGTAACTGTGTGTCAGAAAAAGGAGGAGTTCCACAAGGGTCCATACTGGGACTTCAGAGGTTCCATCGTCCCAAGCTCAAAAAATGATATTAGATTCATTTCTGAAACTGAATTTCCCCTTCCTTTCTGTCATGAGATGGAGAGCACTACCTGAGGAGGAGGATCGAGCTTCATCTGAACGTAGTACTAAAACGCATCCTGCTTACGGGTGATGTCCCGATCCAATCACACGACAAGAAATTGGGTCAAATCTCATGGTTGTAGACCAGAAGTGGGCAAACTGTTTTGGTTCACGGGCCATATTGAGTTCTAACATTTGACCAGGGGGGCAGGAAAAGGAGCACTAAATTTCAAATCTAGCGGCGCTAGGTCTGAAATATAGTGCGATAGCGCTTAAAAACGTACTTTTAGCGGCACTAATGCACGGTGAAGTGGGGTGTTTCGGGAACGTCCCACCAGGAAGAGACCAAGAGGCAGACCCCAGACCCGCTGGACAGCTGGCCGGTGAACGACTTGTGATCCTTCCGAGTGCGCTGGAGGATGCGGTCATGGTGAGAGAAGCCTGGGGCTTCCCGTCTGAGGCTGTTGGCCCTGCCACCTGGCCCCGGATGAGCGGAAGACGACGGAACGGAAAAGTATCAAAATAGGACTTTCTATTGGCAGATATTTTAAATCAAATTACTTGGACAAGAGGGTAACATCACTCTTGGTCACACTGGAATTCGGATGTGCCGTAAAACAAAAAACAAGAACAGTCCGACATTAAAATATTATCCGAATGGTTGATGAAAGAGCTCACAAATGACTCAAAAACTTACGAATAAAACAGAAAAAACACTTCACGTATGTATTTGATATGAAAATAATCTACAAACACAATAAAAAGCCCCAAAAATTCATTGATTCCCTTTCATCTAAACACAGCCTCAGTTTAGTATCTTTTCATTTTAAATGTAACCAGATATACTTGATAGATTCAAATTTGAGCCATGATATCGATTCAAATTAGATTATGAATTACTTTACTAATCCAAAATGACAGCGTCCGATGTTTACAGTCACAGTGCAACCTGATCCTACTACCTAATCCCGACCAAATCCCTGCAGGGTCTCTGTAAATGTCTGCACGCTGGCAGGATGGAACACAAACACTACGTTTGCCAGACGGGCCGCTCGAGAAGCAGCCCTTTGGATCTCACTCACATGCTTTCTAATCGGAGAAAAGCCGCGGCTTACTCGGGTGTAATTTTTAATCAAGTTAAACCACAAAATTTGACGCGATGTAGACTTTACTTCTGCCAAAAAACATAAAGTTTAAAGAGTAGAGCGTCATGTCGGATTTGAAGTGTAATCTCGGTAAGAAGGTGAGGCTGTTTGGATCGGAATACCGGACTTGACTGTTACAAGATGTCTACTGGTCGACAAATTCGGTTTCAGACCCAAAGTATGCTTGTAAATTCACACATTCTGGTTTGAAATAAAGCTGCGGAGCTTTGGGGAAAGTCTCTTTTCAAGCTACCCTAAAATAACCCCAAAAAGGCCATTCCATTCTTTCCATGTGCTTAGTTGCGTCGGTATGGTCGAGTTTCTTATGCCTCCATGTTTTTGACCCACCTTTCTTTTTCTTGCTCCTTGGTCCTTTCACACCTTCACTAACGTTCCTCAAAGATCTTCGTACGTCCAATAATTCCTTCCGCAGCATCCCTTTAGTACTCTTTCTTCCGGTACCCTTTAAAAAAACTTCAAATCTTGTTTCCACGAGAAAAAGTCCGCAAAAAAAAAGTAGAGGACCTACGACTAGCAGGGCTTTCAGGTTTACCCTTTTTCATTATGTCAACAAAATGGCTTTCTTGTCGTCGTCACATGGTGAAGTGATTTGGGCAAAAATAGTCAACCTCAAAATGTCCGCCTTTGATCGAATCAAGCATCATCAGCTCGTTTCCCGACATTCTGGCAGTTTAACTCGGTCCAGTTTAAGTGTCAACTTTGTCTGCCTACGTTAGTGTTCTATTTAGAAGCGCGGTACAACAGTGCAGCAGTACTTTCTCTTTGCACCCCTAGTTCAGTAAGCCAGCCCCCCCGAACTGGTCCCCAAGTTAGAGCAGGAGATTAAACAGGCGCAGAAACCAAATGACCTTAAACTCTCCTTTCTGTGTCCCTCCTCTTTTGGGAGAGTCGGACATCTACTGGTAGACATGTTGAGACGTATTATCAAATAATGGAGTTGAAGATAAAAGTAGAGTATTTTGCAAAAATGATTTTTTGGGACGTTCTTGAAGGTCATTTTCAAAAACATACCGGAAGTGTTTTTTATCTTGGTCATGCATGTTTGAGAATTTGCAAGTTTTTGGAAAATATTCTTGGCCATGAATTTTGTTCCTCACCACGCCCACATTCTTACATCACTGGAAACTGTTTTAGTGCAGGTGCTCTGCTCGTGCTTGTTCCCTACAAGTGAAAATGTCCGACTTTCTTGACCGATTAGTGTAAAGCTGACTTAGCGTCACCATTGGAAACAAACTGTCCGATGTTTTGCTTCTCCACATATGACAGATAAAAATAAATCGTGCTTTAAGGCAGGGACGTCAAAGCCCGGTCCTCAAGGGCCGGTGTCCTTAAGGTTTCCATGTGTTCCTGGTTCCACACAGCTGATGCACATGAAGTGAAATCAGCAACCAATCAAATTTGGCAAAAATCAAGTGTGTAAATGCAAGAACACATTCAGGGCACCAACCCTCGAGAACCGGACTTTGACACCTGTGCTTTAAGGCCTCGATTTATTCACTTTTGCACTGCTTTAATAAAGAACATCGTTAATTGCGAGACGAGGAGGTAAGCAACATGTTTTTAAAACAGTGAGTCATCTGCAAAAAAAGAGATTTTTTTAGGAGACGTAAGTTTGTTAAAGATTATTTACCTTCAATCGTTAATTCAAAGATTAATAAATCTAAATCTACAATAATACTGAATATGATTAAGAGCGTGGTTAGAAGACATGCTCTGCTTACTCTCAGTCCCAATGGGGGTGTAATTTTTTATGTAAATGCCCCTAAAAATCGTTTTTTTTTGCACTAAAACTACACAACTTGAATGTTTTTGTATATTTTTTTTCATGTTAACCTGGGGCCTTTTTTTGTACGATACTTCTGAACAAGGTTAAATTTGCAAATCAAAAAGTGTTAAAGGTTTCTTGTTTTCAAATGTGATCCAACAGTTTACATTTGATGTTTTATTAGCCAGTACTACTAAAGCACATTTTATGGGTGCTTATGATTTACTTTTACTGTATACAGTAGGTTATTATTTTCTAGAAATGATAATATTATACGTCTTTATTTGACAGAAAGAGAAACATTTGTTCTTACTGTAATAAACCCAACGTGTTGTTTATGTGGTTATGAGTTGTGTTTTACACAATTACATTCTATAATATGCCAGAAAAGTCACATTTAATAAATTGTCATTTTATCCGATTAATCGAGTAATCGACCAAATAATCGACAGATTAATCGATTACCAAAATAATCGTTAGTTGCAGCCCTAAAAAGAATATGCCCGAGAATTGCAGACTGGATGCAGCCTCAAACAAGATTTAGGCTGTCATGCATGTGTCTATAGATGGGACTAAACATGGAGCAAAAGAAAGGTAGGATTTTGTCTCAAAAATGGAAGTGAAACGCTTATTTTGGACAATATTGCGACATGGCACGGAACCTTGATTTTGAGTCAAATTATTCTAATAGTGAAAGAATTCCGCTTTTTTCTTCCATTTTTTCCAATAGTATCCATTCAATCACCAATTCTAGAGCTTTGCGTCAAGTATTAGTCGGATTTTTTAGAAAGACAACAATGGAACGCTACGTTCTTTGAATTTTACGGCTGAGTATCCGGTTCCTTGATCACGATTAAACCCCTACATGTCCCAAACCAGAACGTTCACTTGATAAATCTGTCTTCACACCATCAATGTCTTCGCTGCATCTTGAGAATTCACACATCTTTTTTAAAATCAAGTGAAAATAGACTCTAGTGTCAAGTTCAAGTACAAGCGCAGTCAGAGAGGCAAAAGACCTAGAGGGGCTGGGATCATCCACGGGTCCGGTTTCAAAACCCCAGTGAAGAAAAACAAATAAATTTTTAGCTTTATTTTATTAGTTATGTTGAAAACAAATGTGATTTTGGCAACTTAGAAAAATTAAAACCATTATGCCAGACAAATCCTGGGGCGGAAAAATCGGTCAAAATTTGACAAAATACCCACAGGAAGGAACCAGGTGAGCACCTGCAAGTCTAATCTGATGTGTGTAAAGGTGAAGTACAATCTGATTGCAATGCCCCACAGGTTTGTAATGGTCCACTTCTCCGGAACGTCCAATGAACTGCTTGGATTTTCGACAATACTTCAATCAAAATCTGTGCGCCAGACGGTGACGTCAATGAAGTAATCAAGACTCAGCAGTGGCCTTGTTCTGGCTGGTCTCTTCTCCCAGTCTGATTCCTGTCTGACTCACTGAGTGCTTCTCAAAAGCAGCCAAAACATCCAATAAAACCAACCACACACACACAAACACGACGGGATGCAAACACGCAATCAGACTCTCAGTTGTGTCTCTTTTTCAACCTAGTGACCGTGATTGAGCGTGACGGTGCCGTGTCTTGACCGTGGCAACGCTATAATTATCTGTGATGTCTGCTGGTGCAATCGGAGAAGAGAGGCCGGTGGTATCCACACATCACTAGCGCACGAGTGCTCAAGCCGGCGCAGCACATACCGGGCCATAAATAACCACAAGTAGAGAGAGAGAAAGAGAGATGCACAAGGGAGGCAGAGGTCAGAAAGATAAGAAAACAGCCACAGCCAATAAAGTCAGCTTAAAAATCCGATAAAGTACAAAAACATAACAGAGAGGAATAGATCGGAAAAGATTAGTCGGAACTAATTCTGGATTTTAAAGAGGGGCGTATCTTACGGCCGTGGATTCCGTTCTTTGCAGTACCCTCATTCTAAAGTACTGTATTTTCACGACAATAGGGTGCAGTTTCAGTTACGGGTAAACTCGTAAAAAACGTGGACCAGATTTTAGGGCGTGGCCATTTTAAAACATACTGGTAAAACATGCATGCTAGTCTGGGATTTTGAGTTCTGTTGGGATTTGCTGAAGTCCTCAACAAGGTACTCACGTCATTTTTCAAAAATCAAGGACTTTTACCTGCACCGTGTGGTCATAAAATATGGTAAACAGGAATTGTTGTGCTCTGCTCACGCTCCGTCCCTCTCCTCATCAGGGAGTTACTTGATGTGCTTAAAACTGTATTTGTAACCAGAAAGGAGATTTACGATGTGTCGTGATTGAGTTCAGAAAAAGGAGTCAATGGGTAACGAAAGGAAGGGGAATTCACCGTCAAAAATGGACGGACCGCAAATATCACGTGCTTGACCAAACAAAGGCTGTGAGGGAATGATGATTACGCCATGTTAGCCAATCATTACTGCTGGTCCCTCGAAAGTAAGTATTCCTTTCAAAAACTGAGTTAGAAAAGAAGTTTAGAACTCTAGAATTTGGGGATAATCTTGATCCCTATTTACGATACGGGCAAACAGTATCAGTCAATTTCAGAAACTTTGTTCTATGTCTGAGAAATGCTTTTTATCCAGTCCATATTGCTTGCGTGTTTGGTCAAGTCTTGAAATAAACTAATCATGTGCTAAATTGGAAAATGGAAGTGAAAACGCAGCAGGACGACTCATTGAATTAAAAAAAAACCTTGACGTGTACTGATGAAATAAATGGTGGCCCTCTCGGATAACGTCTGGACTCTATGATAAAAGCAAAAAAAAGCACATAAAAAAGTCAAAAGATTCATGAATTCATCTGTGAGCCATATTCTACCATTCAACCGGATGATGCAAACTGGTTGTAAGACTGATTTTAGCTTTTTTAAAAAGCACCAGGGCTATAGGCCCTAACCCAGTTCCAAAATTCCGCTCTTTCTAAGACTCTTTCAATGATTCAACATCTTGAATCTTGACGAAGCGACACAACGCAGTGGCTGTGGAGTGTGCGAGGAATTGCTTGACATTTCACGTTCCTTTTTTTACCCGAGAATGCGCGCTCTGCAAATGGTGACATCTGAAAAATAGAGCTATGCAAGTACATACCGTCCTGGACGAAATCTCTGGTGTGCATTCAAGAGTTGGTTAACACGGGGATGGAGGAGTCTAGAATCCTTCAGTCACAAATGCAAATTTTTTTTAATCCTTTTGTCGATTCCATTTCCAGTGAGAGTTGGACTCCGCCAAGGCTGCCCTTTGTCACCTTTATGGACAGAATATCTAGGCGCAGCCGATGCGTTGGAAGGATCCAGTTTGGTGACCTCAGGATCGGATCTCTGCTTTTTGTGGATGATGTGGTCCTGTTAGCTTCATTGGACCGTGATCTCCAGCTCTCGCTGGATCGATTTGCTGCCGAGTGTGAAGCGGCCGGGATGAGAATTACGCCTCCAAATCCGAGATTATGGTCCTCGCCCGGAAAAGGGTGGAATGCCCCCTGCGGGTCAGGGACAGGGTCCTGCCCCAAGTGGAGGAGTTTAAGTATCTCGGGGTCTTGTTCACAAGTGGGGGAAGAATGGAGCGGGAGATCGACAGGCGGATCTGTGCGGCATCAGCAATAACTAGGACGCTGCATAGGTCCGTCGTGGTAAAGAGAGAGCTGAGCCAAAAAGCAAAGTTCTCGATTTACAAGTCGATTTACGTTCCAACCCTCACCATGGTAACCAGCTGTGGGTGGTGACCAAAAGAATGAGATTGCGGGTACAAGCGACCGAAATGAGCTTCCTCCGCAGGGTGGCTGGGCTCTCACTCAGAGATCGGGTGTGGAGATCGGGCATCTGGTCAGGATGCCCCCCGAGCGCCTCGCGGGCGAGGTGTTTCGGGCACGTCCCACCAGGAGGAGACCAAGGGGCAGACCCCGGACCCGCTGGAAAGACTATATATCACAGCTGGCCGGGGAACGACTTGGGATCCTTCCAGGTGAGCTAGAGGATGCAGCCGGGCTGAGAGAGGCCTGGGCTACTCGTTTGAGGCTGTTGCCCCTGCGACCCGACCTCGGAACAAGCGGAAGATGACGGAACAGAACGTAAAGATTTAACTATTAGAAAAGGATCTTTTTGGAAACTAACCTACTCTGTCCCTTTCACGTGTTGGTCTCGGTAGGCCGTGACTTCCATGTTCAAACATTTAAAATAAGCAAGCCCCAACAGGCCTGAGGACCATTTACGAAAGTGTCATGTAAGCACAAACACCCAGTGCTGGAGACATTAAAATATGATACCAAACACCCATTAGTTAGCATCAACGCTCTGTTGAATTACCTTCTCCAAGGTCCATGACAGCCAGCACGGCGCTACAACTCGCCTCCCCCAGCTCATTGGTTGCCACGCAGGTATACAGCCCAGCATCGGTGGTACGACAGTCCCGAATCCAGAGTCCACCCGAGTCCTGTGCCTCAGATGGGGTGAGCGGCTCATCGTTGTGGTACCAGGCAAGTTGAGGCGGCGGAGAGCCCGATACCGAAACTCTGAGTCGGATATCACACCCCGTTCCCACAGCGGCTTTCCGGAGTTTGCGGGTAAAAACAGGAGCAGATGGCGTTTGCATTTTAGCCCCGTTTTCTTGTAAACCGGAATTGCTGGAGATTTTGGCCTTTTTGGGAGGAGTTTTGAAAGGAGTTGACACAAGCCTGTCAGCCATCTTGATTATGTCTTCTGAAGAAGTGAATCTTTGATTGGTTTCTTGTGAATGTTTTCTTTCAGACACCCCACTTGATTGGATGTTTTTGGTCTCACAGGAAGTGGAGATGATGCATTACCTGGGCAGCTGAACCGGGAGCTAAGATTAACACAAAAATGATTAGGTTTGAATATTTTGGCCAAAAAACAACACAAAAAAACATTTGGAGGGCACTAATGGCTAAAATTTCCAAAAGTTGCATCTTAATCAGTTTCTCTGCCTTTTAAAACAAATTTTTCGGATCTAGCAGCAAAAGTAACAATTTTGCCAAAAGTATCCACTCGCTTTTTTTTAACTCCCCAGTCCTCATTCATACGGTTCCAAATCATGTCGGCCCACTTTTTGGGAATTTTATTATTAGCTTTAAGACTTCTGGGAAGTCACACTGATATCGGACAAGAACATCCAAAAATACGAAAGGCGTTCTATTCAATTGAGATGAAAGATCTGCACGCATTTTTCTTACTAACCACCAGGTGGAGACGAGACTCTAGCGATCTTTTTTTTCATGGAAGCTGACAGTGAAATTTTCGGGAATTGAGAAAACTTTGATGCAGAATCACCAAAATATCTGCGTCCAAAACTAGAATTCAGGTTCAACACCAAACAAAGTGATCAAAACGGTTGTGAAAATACTTGAAACAAAAAACATGTAAAATATGCATAATTTTTTTAAATTTACTGTTGATATTTTGGGTCCATTTTGTTTTATTTTCCAAACAAAAATGTCTATTTTTTGACAATTTAAAATATTTTCTTGATTAAAAAGAGAAACAAAAACAAGTTGTTTTTGTAAAAACTGTTTACGTGCAAGAAAAGTTGTAAATATCAACAATTTTGCTTTAAAACAAAATATTGATCGTAAATTGTTGTCGCAAATGTTCAAAATAAGACAACGACTTACCTCCATTTGGCGAAAGCTAAAAGGAATTCCTTTTAGACGTTCGTGCAAAGTCCAAGTTAAAGTAATCGGATCCATGAGGTGAAATATTTCATCTCAAATCATTTGCTTGAAGCTCGTGTCACTGTGTCCTTTAGAGGTGTAAGTCCGGGCTAGATCAGGAAGCATTAGCAGTCGACACTATGGTCCCTTCAAACCGGTCGAATCAACTCAGAAATAGTTTGATAAAATATCCTTTTTCTCATTTTTAAACTACATTAAAATTCTATAATTATGTTTTAACTTAAAATGCTACTTAAAATCCCCACTTTTGACCTTTTAAAGCTTCTAAATGAGCCGGTGTTCATTGTGTTCCCTGCTTTTCCAGTTTCACCCCTTGCCTTGTTGGTTGGGAACGACAGCTGCAAGGATAGGTCACATTTCTTGGACAGCCTTCTATGACCTGTTCTCACACACCCGGACCCACCCACCTCACCCTCCCCTCCAGTGGTCTGGCCTCTTTAGATGATGTTATCAGTCGTAATGTATGTGTGAGGAAGGCAGCCTGAGTGGGACAGTTGGGGGTCTCTATAAAAGGAAAGTCTAAGAATAAAAGACGGGATTTGGTGAAACATACCGTAGGCCAACGGATCTAGATCCTAGATATGTACAGTAGCTCGTACGGGAAGTTATTTATCTCCAAACACGGAGATAAAATTCAGAGTCTTTTATCTGTTTTTGATCAGAGTGAATTTGTAAATCTCTGCTTTTTGCGGATGATGTGGTCCTGTTGGCTTCATCGGATCGTAATCTCCAACCCTCATTGGATCGATTTGCTGTCGAGTGTGAAGCGGCTAGGATAGGAATTAGCGCCTCCAAATCCGAGACCTTGGTCCTCACCCGGAAAAGGGTGGAATGACCCTGCGGGTCAGGTACAGGGTCCTGCCCCAAGAGGAGGAGTTAAAGTATCTCTGGGTCTTGTTCACGAGTGGGGGAAGGATGGAGCGGGAGATCGACAGGCCGATCGGTGCGGCGTCAGCAATAACTAGGACGCTGCATCGGTCCGTCGTGTTAAAGAGAGAGCTGAGCCGAAAAGCAAAGCTCTTGATTTACAAGTCGATCTATGTTCCTACCCTCACCATGGTAACCAGGATCTACGTTCCTACCCTCACCATGGTAACCAGGATCTACGTTCCTACCCTCACCATGGTAACCAGATCTACGTTCCTACCCTCACCATGGTAACCAGGATCTATGTTCCTACCATCACCATGGTAACCAGGATCTATGTTCCTACCGTCACCATGGTAACCAGGATCTACGTTCCTACCCTCACCATGGTAACCAGGATCTATGTTCCCACCCTCACCATGGTAACCAGGATCTACGTTCCTACCCTCACCATGGTAACCAGCTGCGGGTGGTGACCGAAAGAATGAGATTGCGGATACAAGCGGCCGAAATGAGCTTCCTCTGCAGGGTGGCTGGGCTCTCACTCAGAGATCGGGTGAGGAGCTCTGCCATCCGGGAAGAGCTCGGTGTTGAGCTGCTCCTCCTCCAGGTCGATAGGAGCCAAATGGGGTGGTTAGGGCATCTGGTCAGGATGTCCGCCGAGTGCCTCGATGGTGAGGTATTTTGGCCACGTCCCACCAGTAGGAGACCAAGAGGCAGACCCTGGACCCGCTGGAGAGACTATGTCTCACAGCTGGCTCGGGAACGACTCAGGATCCTTCCGGGTGAGCTGGAGGATGCAGCTGGGGTGAGAGAAGCCTGCGCTTCCCATTTAGGGCTGTTGCCCCCTTCGATCCGGCCCTGGATGAGCGGAAGACAACGGAACGGAATCTGTACAAGTGGCTGAACAGGGTCTTCAAGGCTCACTCAGAGGGACAAAAAACATATCTGCATCTGCCTGGAGGCCTTCAAAATTTATTTTGTAGCGTTCTAAAATATATGAAATGCTAATGTAGTTTCGTAAAACTGTCGCAACAGGATAGGCTCAACTTTTAGCAGTGCGGACAGGAAGTTAAACTTTAGCTACAAACAACAAAAACTCGTCCATCTTCTGAGCCTGCCATCCTTAACTTGGCCATAGGGGGTGCCAAAGCCTATCCCAGCTGATTCAAGGCAATAGGCTGGGTACTACCCCAAACAGGTCGCCAGTTCGTCATGGGCACACATACTCAATTCTAGAGGCCATTTTGTCGCAGCCAAATAACCTAGCGTGCTTGTTTTTGTAGGGTGGGAGGAAACCGGACAAAACCCAAACATACACGGGGAGAACACGCAAACTCCAAACAGAAAAGCCAGTATTCCAAGCCTCGTCTGCACTCAAGACTCGAACCCCTGACCTTTTTGCTATGAGGCCACTGTGCTACCCACTGTGCCACCGTTCCACCCGAAAAAAAATTCAATCTAAGACTCTATAAAAATATAACTACTTATAAATTTAAGTAATTTTGAAATTCTGCCTCAGCTTTTATTTTTTGTACGAACTCGCCATAAAATCGACGTCCAATAAAAGTGGTATTTGAAGAAGAGTCCAGTCTTTTTGGTTCGATTCCAAACCAAAGTACATTTAATCAACTTGACGACTTTAATAAACTGAAGCTGTTTTAGTGTCATTCCGTAAAAAAAGCTGCCAGCGGTTCTGCAAACAAGCAGTTTTAATTTGCGGGTTGTTTTTATTAGCGTTGATAGATTTTATGGATCGAGTCTCAAATCGTCAACAGCCTCACATGCATTTAAAAAACAAAACAATAAAACCCAAAAAAAACCTTATATGATGGGGGAGACGGTGGCTCAGTGGTTAAAGCATACGCGCATCCCACTTAGTGCACGTCTAGGGTTTTTGGAGAAGACACCTAACCTCCTGTTTCTCCCGCCACTGGCGCTGTCGTGGGCAGCCTGCTGCGGTGTAGGAGTGCAGCACACAAATTTTCACGTTGAGGGATGAATAGAGTGAGTAGATCTACGTTCCAACCCACAGATATGATCATTAGCTGTGGGTGGTGACCGAAAGAATGAGATCGCGGGTACAAGCGGCTGAAATGAGCTTCCTCCGCAGGATGGCTGGGCTCTCACTCAGAGATCGGGTGAGGAGCTCTACCATCCGGGAGGAGCTCGGTGTCGAGCCGCTCCTCCTCCAGGTCGAGAGGAGCCAGATGGGGTGGTTCGGGCACTTGGTAAGGATTCCCCCCGAGCGCCTCGCAGGCGAGGTGTTTCGGGCACGTCCCACCAGGAGGAGACCAATGGGCAGACTCCGGACCTGCTGGAGAGACTATGTCTCACAGCTGGCCGGGGAACGACTTGGGATCCTTCCGGGTGAGCTAGAGGATGCAGCCGGGGAGAGAAAGGCCTGGGCTGCCCGTTTGAGGCTGTGGCCCCCACGACCCGACCCCGGAACAAGCGGAAGATGACGGAACGGAACGGGAAAAAAAAAAAAGTCTTATGACTTCCATTAACATGTCTGATTGTGATCACCGTTTTAGGAAGTTTGTCAAACTTTGTCATTTGAAGAAGGTCAGCAGTTTGAGTTCCGGGTGTTTATGAGGCTTGAAACACTGGCCTTTCTGTGTGGAGTTTGCATGTTCTACCCGTGTACGCGTGGGGTTTCTCTGTGTACTCCGGTTTCCTCCTACTCTCCAAAAACCTACATGTTAGGTTCATTGACTGCTATAAAATTGCCCCTAGGAATGAATGTGTGTGTGTGTGTGGCCATGCAATAGATTGGTGACCTGTTCAGGGTGTACCCTGCCTCTCGCCTTGAATCAGCCGGGATAGGCTCCGGCATTCACTGAAACACCACTGGGATGGTCGGTTTAGAAGATGAATGAATATTTTGTTAATAATATTAAATTAAATACATTTAAATGGACGAAAAGAACATTTTAGTGTAAAAAAAAAAAAAAAAGCCCGCCAAAGTAAAATGTCTTATGTTGACTTTTGTCTCCCTCTGCTGGTTGATATAGCGTACTTCATTTTGAACTCAATTTAATTGAAAAAAAATTCTCATTTAAATTAATTTTATGATAATGTTTTACATTTTTGAACAAATATATTAATAATAAATAACGTAAAAGTATCAAAAAGTCTTTTTTTATTAATAAAAACACAAAAAAAGCGTTAACTTGTTCGTACTGTCTCCATTTTGCTTTTCATCACTAACAATGAGGCTAAATGTCCCCAAAAAAAAACTCATTTGAATTTAATCAAAAAGAAAAAAGTAATTTAATTAAATTGAAAACTTTATATAAAGAAAAATTTTATAATTTTTTTAAATTATGTTTAAAAAAAATCAATAAAAATGACAAAAAAATTATTTTACAAACTGTAGTTACAGCTTATGGCCATTGAGGTCACTGTTTTTCCAAATTTGATCGTGAGAAAATACTGAAAAAAAAAAAACATCAATAGTTTTTTTTACTATAAAAAACATATTTAATCACACTTAATTTAATCATTTTATCGATTCAAATTTTTAAAAAATTAAATAAAATCTCATTCTATAAATTTTTAAACTCCACTGTTTGTCTTTCATACGTTTACCAGCGAAAAAATGTCCTTGAGTTGAACCGAAGATTGTCAAAATAATGTTACACTGAGAACAATTCAAGGCGAGCGAGATAAGCGCCTTCCTCACAAGCAGACAAAGAAGTTCTGTTTACTGTTGAAACAGGTGTGCGATATCACTTGGGATTTTCCAGCTGCAGGACGCTAATGAACATTAAACCGATCCGTCTGACGAATGCAGTTATTTTCGTAAAAGTTTAAGAAAAATATTAACTTCCACCGAAAAATATAGAGTTTTTCAAGTTGGCAAAATTGATCCCTTGATGGAAATTGCGAATTTATGAAATAAAAAGTCACATTATGAAACAATTTTCGCTCGAGGTCAAACGTTACTATCTTTTTCGGACGAGCTTTGAAAATGCATTTGTTTGTCGACTTTCTTCGGAGACAGATGGCTTCAGAGTCTAAACATACATCGTACATGTCCGACTAATAAAACAACAAGAGATTCATTTTCTGGGGACATAAATTTCACGTTAAACCAATGACAACAGTCACTGTTGGTCACATTTCCGAGACGACAGAATGACTTCCGTTGCTAATCTCGTTCTGTTCAACCTCTGGATGCAGGTTCTGGTCCGAGCCTGTTGTGAAGATGAACTTTCAAGAGGTCTTGTGTTGGCTTGGTTTAGGGAACGAGTTTTGGAAAGCCTAGGATTAGAAGAGCCTCCGTTAACCCTGCACAGAGATGATGGGGAACGGTCAAAACCCCAAGTCAGACACAGGTACAAGAGGGTTGCCAGGACGACTGGAAGACAATGGATCGATCCAGAAAGGAGTTTGGACCAGGAAATCACCCAGATCACCATGTTCTCCACTCCTGGTGAGATACATTTGAACTGGTCTTTGTGGGGTTTTTAGATTCTAATCAAATCAAATGTGAAATTCCATACGACCCCGAACCCGCTGGAGAGACTATGTCTCACAGCTGGCCGGGGAACGACTTGGGATCCTTCCGGGTGAGCTGGAGGATGCACCCGGGGTGAGAGAGTCCTGGGCTCCCCCTCGACCCGACCCCGGAACAAGCGGAAGATGACAGAACAGAATTCCATACGAATTCAAGCTTGTGGTTTAGTTGCTGTTGCCCCCAAAAGAACGACATCCGACTCAGGCCATGTCCACACGTAGCCGGGTATTTTTGGAAACTCATATCCACTGTCCTCCATTTTAGGAAAACTCTCGCTTCCACAAGTAACCGTTTTCAATTTAACCGCATCCACACAAACCCGTATAAATACGCTTCTGAGTGCGGTTATACGCATGCCAGACCAGTAGATGGCAGTGTTTTTTAGAGAATCCCATGCTGCCCACCGTCTGATATTAAAAATAAGAATGCACACAAATGACGTTTAAAAAAAAAAAAGAATTACTCTATTCATCCCTCACCGGGGAAATTTGTGTGGTGCACTCCTTACACCGCAGCAGGCTGCCCTTCGATGGTGCCAATGGTGGGAGAAGCGGAGGTTAGGTGTCTTCTCCAAGGACCCTAGACGTGCTCTCTGTGGGATGCCAACCCACGAACTTCCGATCCGCGCGCGAACGCTCTAACCACTGAGCTGCCGTCTCCCAATGCATTAATTGTCGCAGATAGTGACGTTTAAAAACGCAAAACGCCGGTTATGCATATCCACATGCAAACGCACAACCGGAGTTTTCCAAAATCTTCAAAAATGACGGTTTGTAGTGAAAAAAAAACGACGGGTTCGTGTGGACAACAGGCCGAAACGGATAAAAATATATTCGTTTTACTAGATACTTGGCTACGTGTGGACAGGGCCTCAGACCCTAGAGGGCCGGTATCCTGAAGGTTTTATTGAGTTCGTGAAATCAACAGCCAAAAGAATTTGCACAATGACTGAATAACTCGTAAATGTGTAGATCCAAAAAAAGACTATTGAAAACCTTCGGGACAGTGGCCTTCGATGATCTGAGTTCGATATCTTTGCTGTAAACACACCAATCTTCTTGTAATCTATCGGAATGTGGATTGATTAGGAGCCGGGACGGTTCACCAGCAGGTCAGGGTTCTACCATGTAGAACTTAAGCCCGAACTTTGAATCGAAATTTGTTCTCTTAGCAAAATTGTGCATTTTTGAGCAAATTTTTAGATCGGCACTCGACCCCTAAATTGTCCTTGACTTCTCTTGACAGATCCATCCAGTGGCGTAGTTGATTCTTCTCCACCAAATACGACCACCAGGACTCTGTTTACGTACAGCTTCCGCCCTTCTATCAACTACCAAACCGCCGTGGCCACATCTGCCCAGTTCTGGTTCTTTGCGGGACAAAGTACGGCTAACTTTTCCGCTCCGCTTCTTTTCTTTAACTCCACACAGCAGCTCCTTTTGGCCACCGAAGCTCCGTCAAACCGGAGCCCAGATGGATGGACTACCTATGTTCTAGATCCGAGCCTGCTGGAGTTTGTAACTCGGGGTTCTTTTCAGCTCCAAGTGAACTGTTCCGTCCCGCAGTGCCAAAGCGATTCCGACAAGACTCCCTTTCTCCATCTTTACGTTCGTCGTAGACTCTCCACGCGTTCCCGCCGGCAGGCTGAGTTTAACATCCCCTGGTCTCCTTCGGTGATCGACCTTCTCCAGAGGCCTTCGGAAGAAAAGCCACTGCGTAGCGACTGCCAACGGGCGGAGATCGAGATAAGCTTCGAAGAGCTCGGCTGGGACAACTGGATCATCCATCCGAAGACGTTGATTTTCTATTACTGTCACGGGAACTGCTCGGCTGGAGATCGAATCACTTCCATGTTGGGGATCGCTCAATGCTGCGCTCCTGTCCCAGGAACAATGAAGTCCCTACAGATCGTAACTACGTCTGACGGTGGATACTCGTTCAAGCATGAGACGTTGCCCAACATAATGCCCGAAGAGTGCACTTGTATTTAGAGTACCCATTTGTTTTAGATTCAATTTTTTTGCTGTTTGTCTTGTGTTTTTAAAAATTTACTTGGACTTAAAGCACGAAGTAGCGGCCATATTTTAGAAAATTCTTATGTGCCTAGCTGAATGAGCCGTTAGCTTGTTCAAGATGGGCCCAAATATTCATGGACAATTTGTGACCCCCTTTTCTTGCCAGGTGTCTTGGTCTATTTGTTTGTTTGTTCAGTTTCTTGACTCATTTTTTTTTTTTTTCTCATTTAATCCAGTTTTGAATTGATGTTACTTTGCGTAAAATAAACATACGATTGAATAAATTCTTCAATTATAGTCTGAGTTCTTTTCTTTCTTACCTTTCTGTTCCGTTGCGTTTTGTTGTCTTCTGCTCATCTGGGGCTGGGGGCAACAGCCTCAGACGAGAAGCCCAGGCTTCTCTCACCCCGGCTGCATCCTCCAGCTCACCCGGAAGGATCCCAAGTCATTCCCCAACCAGATGTGAGACATAATTTCTCCAGCCGGTCCGGGGTCTGCCTCTTGGTCTCCTCCCGGTGGGACGTGCCCGAAACACCTCACCAGCGAGGCGCTCATGGGGCATCCTGAGCAGATGCTCGAACCACCTCATCTGGCTCCTCTCGACCTGGAGGAGGAGCGGACATCAAGCTCCTCCCGGATGACAGAACCGGATTCTTTCTTACCTTCGATACATTACCCAGGATGCAGACACATGAGACGAAGCGTTGGAGGGATCCGGTTTGGTGACCTCAGGATCGGATCTCTGCTTTTTGCGGATGATGTGGTTCTGTTGGCTTCATCGGACCGTGATCTCCAGCTCTCACTGGATCGATTTACTGCCGAGTGTGAAGCGGCCGGGATGGGGATTAGCACCTCCAAATCTGAGCCCTTGGTCCTCACCCGGAAAAGGGTGAAAGGCCGCCTGCGGGTCAGGGACAGGGTCCTGCCCCAAGTGGAGGAGTTTAAGTATCTCGGGGTCTTGTTCACGAGTGGGGGAAGGATGGAGCGGGAGGTCGACAGGCGGATCGGTGCGGCATCAGCAATAACTAGGACGCTGCATCGGTCCGTCGTGGTAAAGAGAGAGCTGAGCCAAAAAGAAAAGCTCTCGATTTACAAGTCGATTTACGTTCCAACCCTCACCATGGTAACCAGGATCTACGTTCCTACCCTCACCGTGGTAACCAGGATCTACGTTCCTACGTCACCATGGTAACCAGGATCTACGTTCCCACCCTCACCATGGTAACCAGGATCTACGTTCCTACCCTCACTGTGGTCACCAGCTGTGGGTGGTGACCAAAAGAATGAGATCGCGGGTACAAGCGGCCGAAATGATCTTCCTCCGCAGGGTGGCTGGGCTCTCACTCAGCTATCAGGTGAGGAGCTCTGCCATCTGGGAGGAGTTGGATGTCGAGCCGCTCCTCCTCCGGGTCGAGAGGAGCCAGATGGGGTGGTTCGGACATCTGGTCAGGATGCCCCCAAGCGCCTCGCGGGCGAGGTGTTTCGGGCACGTCCCACCGGGAGGATACCAAGAGGCAGACCCCGGACCATGTCTCACAGCTGGCCGGGGAACGACTCGGGATCCTTCCAGGTGAGCTGGAGGATGCAGCCGGGGTGAGAGAGGCCTGGGCTGCCCGTTTGAGGCTGTTGCCCCTCAACCCAACCCCAGAACAAGCGGAAGATGACGAAACGAAATAAAAGTAACAGTAGGAGAACTCATTATGTTAAAATGTGGGTGTGGTGAAAAAAATCCATGGCCAAGATCAAACTGGTATTCAAATCACAAATTTCTCAAACATCCTGTCTTTTTTTTTTTTTTTAACTTTGAGGTTTCCTTTAAGATTAAGGCATAACACCCCAATTTTGTGGTTGGGTCGTGTATCTAAAAAAAAAAAAAAAAAAAAGTCCCAATAGTGTCTCAATAATTTCAAAATAAAGAAAAAAAAAAAAAAATTCTCAAATTTTTTGAAAATCTCAAATTTTAAATGTAAAGAAGCTAAACTATTATTTTGAAAAAATATTTGGAGGAAAAACAATAGAAAATCAATAAATATGAAAAAATAAACTAAAATAATAATAAAAAAATATTTACTAATATTTTAGTTGTCATTGCAGTAGAACGTCTTAAGGGGGCGCTGTAGGAACACTTGTAAAAACCAAAAATAAAAACTGAACCATGTCAAATATATTTATTTATTTACTCTTCAGACAATATAATCTCTAAGTTACAAAAAACACTACAAAACATGTCGGAGCAACAAAGTCGGAATGTCATACCGAAAAACTGAGATGAAACCGATCAATCAAGCAGCGCAGGAACTAAAAGAAGCTAGTTAGCGTAGCACCAGCGTCTCACACGAGCTACATTTTCTCTACACAGTTCACAAAAAAAAAAAACAACGTACACAACAGCAAAGTCAAATTTGCATAAACAGGTCTTAAAGCGGAAATTGCGAGTTTTTGTTACGAAAAAAAGTAATCATTGATTAAATCGGAGAGAAAAAGAGTTTAAATGGAACGTTTTGATTTTAACCGATTTGGACAGAAATTCTTTGGAACTCCAGTAGAATTCAAGCATCGCCCAGGTAAAGATTTAGCGGTTTGGCCGATTCCGTGCTTTTTACGTTTTTTCGTCTTCTTTTTTTAGAGCACATGTGGGGTGACGCAGTGACGAAGCCCGACCCTAGGTTGTGGCCCGACCCCAGGCAGTGCCGTGTACGATTCTGAGGCCGAACAAGCCTGAAGAAAAATGTGACATCAGTGATTCTTTATTTAAAAAAACAGAAGAAGAAAAAGGTCACAGGAAGGAGTGAGGTGGGCGGGGCGCACACGTCAAAAGGCACAGTCACTCTCATCAACAGAAAAAACTCCAGATGAAGACGGGCTTTCAAGTTTAGATTTGCGTGTCACCGCTGAGTCAGCGCTTTTTGCTTCTGACCAGTCATCGTAAAAAAAAAAAAAAAAAACAAACAAAAAAAGTTCGGTCCACAGACTCTGCGAGTTTGGTCCCCACTGGTCAGACTGCATTCCTGTGTGTGTGTGAGTGTGTGTGTGTGTGTGTGTGTGTGTGTGTGTGGGGCCAGTAGGACGAGGCAGGAAACAGGCTCAGGCATGAATTCCTAGAAAAAAGACAGAAACACAGACGCTTAGTTCACACTCTGAATAAAATGGCCGATTTAGTCCGATAATAAAAAGACGATAAATAAACACGAGTCACTGCAAAACGACATTTTTCGTCTTTTTTTTGATAAACATTTATTTTTTTCGTACATTTTGCCTCTCGTGAGGTCACATTTTGAGTTTTTCTCTCAATTTCTGACAATTCGCGTAATTACCGCGTAATTACGCTAGCTAGCATTTAAGCTAATGTAGCTTTAAATTGTTTTTTAACTCTGATTTTTTTCTTAAAATAAACTTAAGTTTAATTATGGCGTCCATTTTGATCCCAAAAGCAGTTTGTTGTGATATTCGTAAAAAAAAAAAAAAAAATAAATAAAAGTGGGGGTATTTGGCCGAAACTTTTTAACCAGCTCCGCCATTGTTGTCGATAATCCATAAGAATTTTTTTTAAAGAAAATATTTAACAAATCGCTTTAAAAAATTTTAATAATTTATAAACAAACAAAACTTTATTTTGAAATAAAACATTAGCTAGCTAAGTGCGCGTACCTTTCTCGCTAGCTTCGCCCTGCTTCTCTTGCGCGAAGTTGAGCCGATTTTGCTCGGCGGCCGTTTGAGCCGCCGTGTTAACCTCCGGGCTGCTGCTGCGGGACGGACTTCCTTCATCGTGCTGGTACGCCTGATCCAAGTGCTGCTGCGCCATCTTCAGGTGCCTCCTTAGCTTCTCAAGTTCCCGCGACGAGGGACCCTCGTCCCCAAAACTCTCCCGTCCAGAGTCCCCCATGGGCAAGTCCCTCAGCTCCTTCAGTTTCTCCTTCTTCATGGTGGCGTGGTAACCTGGCGGCGCGGTGGGTATAGAGCGTGACGACATGGGGCGGGCCGAGCGGGAGTTGAGGACGGCCCGGCGGCGGAAGGTGTCACGAATCGCCCCTACGCCCAAATGGATGATTTCCAAGATCGTAAGAAGCAGGCAGAGGAAGGAAACGACGTACATGACCAGAAGGAAGATGGTCTTCTCCGTAGGTCGGGAGACGAAGCAGTCCACCGTGTGGGGGCACGGCGAGCGCTTACACACGTACGACGGCATCACTTCTAAACCGTACAGGATGTACTGTCCGAACAGGAAGGAGATCTCGAAGATGGAGCGCCACAGCAGCTGGCAGACGTAGACTTTCATCAGGCCGTCTCGGAGGATCCGCCGGCGTCCGTCGTGTTTCTTTCCCGAACCTTCAAAACAAACAAAAACATCAGTGGACGTTGATTTTTTTTCGGACGTCAAAACCATCAATATGACTGAGCAGCCAACTGATTGGTCATGGCGTTCACGGCCGGCCGATGACCAAAATGAATGTCTTGTGATTTTGACTTTTCAGTTCATCTATAATCGGTACCGAGTAACTTAAATCAATCTCTTACTTTTTTCCGTTTTCTCCGGCTTTTCTGTTTCTATCTCCTCGATAATCATGGGGTCCTCTTCGCCGTTGTCCTCCGCGTAGTCGTGGACGGCGCCGCGGCTGACGATGGGGACCCGTTTCTTCTTGTTCTTGACGGGCCTGTACTCGCTGTCCTCCATGCGGGCGATCTTGTGCATGGCGAACCCAAGGTACATGATGGTGGGCGTGGTGATCATGATGACCTGTGCCAAGACAAATTAAGAGCGTGGACACCGATAAACAAACTGTGCACAGCGAGTCGTACCGGCCTTGGATCCGAAATTTTTTGAAAAAAGTTACGAACTCTGAAAAACTACGGCAAGCAACTGCCATTTTTTTTTAACCAATAAGAGAATAACGTTCATCCACTTGCTCAAGAAATTGATGACCATGACTTTAGTTTACATAACCCTGAAAACCTACTCAGTTAATCTATAGTTGGTATCAGAAATATATATATAAATTTGTAGCCAATGACAGCAGGAAGCCAGATGGAGATTCGGACGAATTGGCTCCATTTAGGGTCTTCAGTCGGGATGGTTATCGATACGAATGTTTGTATCAATATTTTTTTAGCGTAAAAACAAATAGAAAAAAACAAACTACAGGTTTTATTTTGAAATAATTTAAAACTAAATATTTACTTAAACTTTTTACGTCAATATTTTTATTTATTTCAAACTGTTTTGTTACATCTGTATTGTTTATTTATTTTCCTCCATTTGTTTTTAAACAAAAAAGTATTGTTACGCTGTGACACTTCAACAAGCTAGTTCCTGGTTGGCAACGTGAAAGCACACTAGTTCAAAAACTTCGTAACTGGACCCATTGATTCAACATGGCAACGCTCAAGATGGCAAAAAATGGATGAAGTAACGCTCACTAGCTCCGCCCCTTCTACCGTCAACGCCGAGAAAACATGAAGTCGTTTGCTAGCTCACCTGAAAGATCCAGAACCTGACGTGCGACAGCGGTGCGAAGGCGTCGTAGCACACGTTTTCACACCCGGGCTGCTGCGTGTTACAGACGAATTTACTCTGCTCATCGTAGTAGATCGTTTCCCCTCCGACCGCGGTCAGCACAATCCGGAAGATGATGAGAAGCGTGAGCCAGACCTTCCCCACGAACGTCGAATGGTTGGAGATCTCATCCAGCAGTCGGGTTAGGAAGCTCCAACTCATGGTGCCGAGGTGTCCGGAGCGCTACGTCAGCACTGAGATTCAAAGACAAGAAAAAACAAAGAAAAGTTATTCTAAGAAGTTCGGGGAATCACCATGGCAACTGGAACTTAAACTGATGAAGTTCTTCATTAAAGAGAATCGGGGGTTCCATAAGAGCCCGATTTTACGCGACACTAGTTAGTGAATACTTTACAAACAACATCTGAGGCTCTAATGGCTTCATTACGACTTCGGAAAACACGTAGCGCTACGTTTTAATGCCGTCTCGTGTACTTTTCTTGTTTTACGACGAGCTGGATATCAAAGGGTTTTTAATTTGTCTTGTTGGACATTTTCAAACCACAGATTCTGGGAAACTAACGCATGTTTTTAAAACCCTGCGTGATTAATTGCGAAGAAAACAAAAATCTGCATATAAGTAAAATTCGCATTTGTTCCCGACTTTTAGTTCATTAAACTTTTCATTACCCAAAAACCCCTAATTGAGCAGGAAAAGTATCAAAACTACCGGCTTTACACACTAACGAATGCAAATGGAGGCGAGTGTTCCAAGGCCAATTAGTCAAGGGCTATGGCTAATAATTGAGCAGCGCCCTGCTGGTAGGCGTGCGTCACTGCACCACTTCGGTAAGCCAACAAAAAGTGGTCGTGTTTAGTGTCGAGACCGAAAAATAAAAGAAGAGGCTCATGTTTGCTTAAAGAGAGACTAAGACTCCCAAGGGTCGGAAGATTTTGGGGTAAAAACCATACCGAGATTTGGAATTTGGAACTACCAGGCATGGCGCCAAGAGGAACACCAAAGAATTTTGTGAGACAAGAGTTCAAACAGAACAAAATTAAAGAGAAAACAGAAGCTTTAATGAACTCACAACTTTGGGTTCAAAGGGTGTGGTTAAAAAAAAAAAAGAAGCTTCGTTTAAAGTGACTCATCTCCGTGGCAACAGGCGTTAGCCGCCACAAACATCTGTACGCAGACTCATCCATTTTCTACGCTTCACCTTTCCTTCCAAACCTCCGAACTCCAGGAAGGTTGTGAAGACTGACGTGCCCGAACCAGACGTGCCCGGTGGAAAAAAAAATAATAGCCCACAAAAATTTATGTGACACGCTCGGCCACGCTGGAGCAATAAAAACCAATCCTGACAAGAAGAATTAAAGGGCCGGAGGACTCGCAGACAAGTGACTGTTTCATTTGAAAGATTCTTTAGGAAGTCGTTTAAAAAAAATGTCTGGTTGACACTTTGAGACAAAACATGGTTATTGTTTTTTACCAGACGAATAAAAACCGATCAGACGTAAAATTAACATCAAAAACACGCAAAAAAGGACCTTTTTATGTCAAATTTGACCCATTGTTTTGTTTTTTACTACTTTTGAGGACCCGACTTTCTAATTCTTTCACATTTAAATTGGTAAAAAATACGGAAATGCATATGTTAACAATATCGGCGTCACATTAACGCAACTTTTTTAGTTAGCATGGAGGCTAGAATTTGAAATATGAAGATTTCGGGCTTCATTAAGATGAAAAATTTTGGCTTAATTTTACATGTACTTTTAAAAAAAACCCAAGAACTTAGATTTTAAGATTATTTCTAAAGTCAAATCCAAATAAAAATTTTTCTTGCTCTCGGCGCCGGATTGTGAAGGCGACAGCCTCAGACAAAAAACCCAGGCTCCTCTCACCTGGGAGGATCCCGAGGTGTTCCCTATCCAGCTGTGAGACAGTCTCTCCAGCCGGTCATGCCCGAACCACCCCATCTGGCTTCTCTCGAATCAGAGGAGCAACAGCTCTATCTCAAAGCAAGATAGCCACAGTCACTCTGCAGTGGAAGCTCATTTTGGTCGCTTGTGTACATGATCTCGTAAGAGTGTAAATTCAAAATTTCGGAAAACTTTTTGTAGGCATTTATTTGAAGAAAATTAGCTAAAATTTTGATTTTAAAAGATGTCAAACTTTCAGAAATTTGACATTTGTAACTTTTTAATTGTGGAAAACTTCACTTGTTTCAATTTAAAAACCCCAAAACTTCAATTTTGAGAGAAAAAAAGCAGTTTTTGCACAAAAATTGATTCCGAAAAGCGGCACAACTTGGTTTAAAAGGCTGAAAAAAAGGGGTTTCTGATAATTTTATGCTTATCTTTCACATTTGGATCAAACATATGATACATTAAACAATTTGGAGGCTTTTTTGCTTCAAAAGAAGGATCGAAAGGGGGGTGAAGCAGCACAAAGGACAAGTTAACATTCCTACTCTAACCAAAAACAGAAAGCTGCTGGATTTTAAGGTTCACAGAACAGCCAAGAGGGCACATGGAATCCTCGTGTCTGGAAAACCAAAAAAAAAACCTCCCAAAAAAACAATTTAATGTAACAAAATGAGTCAGAAAGTAATAGAAATGAAATTTTGTGAGGATTTAAAGTGAGTTGGAAAAAATAAGCTGGTGGAAAAACATATAAACATACAAAAAAAAAAATAGAAGAAAACACAGTAAAATTAGAAATTTGAGAAAAATAATCATTTTAAAAGATGATTAAAACAAATTTAAAGCAAAAAAATGGCATTTTAAGTAGTTTTTTGTCCATTTTTGGACAACTTACCCCAATTTAAATGGAATATTCTCAACTTAAAGTGACTGAAGTTGTTAGTTTGGGTCTTTTTTGGGGGGGTTAGAAGAGGGGCTCACCGTCCAAAGGCGCTGCTTTGTCTCCTCTCAGTCTTAATTGCTTCGACCAGGTTTTTCTAATTAGAGTAAAACGTCACAGCGAAGAAGAAGACGCCATTCAGTCCGCCATGACCCCATATGTTTGGGGGTCTCGAACAAAAAGCACAAAAGAGATTTAAAACTGTTTTATTCGGTGTTTAAGAAAAAAAAAAAAGTTTCTTTCTGTTCTCCTCCTTCTTGTGTACCTCCTCCACGAGAGGAGGCCCCGCATTTTGAAACCTGAGACCCTCCTACTGTTCTACCTTCACCCAAAACATCATCATGTCGCCATTTAATTACAAAATGAAACTTTTTATCAACTTTTTTTGGGATAAAAGAACTATTTTTGACTTTGTTTACAAGTTTATGTTCTTTTTTAGACACATTTTTGTGATTATTTTCTCTTAAATGCAGTAAATAAAGGTTTTTATTTGATAAAATTGAAAAATAAAGTGATTAAAAATGATAGTTTGTATCACAACAAAAATGGCGGATGATTTTAACTTTAACTTAGTTTGAGCTCAATTTTTAAAGTTTTTATGCTTTTAACAAAATAACTCAAAATAGTCGACTTTTTATTGTATTTTGTACAAATATAATTATTTTAATTAAATAATTAAGGTGTTTTTTCTCAAAATTTAGGTGTAATTACAAAAAATATGGTGAAAGCTAATGTTGCTAAGCTAATTTAAAGAAGTCATATAAACGATTTAATCCAATAAAAAAATAAAAGTCTACATTTTATTGTGAAATATTTTGATTTAATTTTATTTATGGAGCCAAAAATAAAAAAAATGGTCGTAATTGGCTTCAAATTGAAAATAAATAAATAAAGTAAAAAATGTATAAACACAAAAACACAACTAAAAGCTAAAAAAAACAGCTAAAAAAAAAAAAAAAACAAAAAAAACACGTTCCTGTCCTTAGACCCTCCTTCACAAAGTGGAAACTCCCAAAAAAAAAAAAAAAAAAAAAAAAGAAACCTCATGGGGATCCAGATGAAAGAGAGATCCCTCCCCCAGGTCGAGCAGCCAATCTGCCTAAGACTATGATATCAACGTTAGCTCATTTTACTCTACAGTAGAATAATTCTATTGATTCCAGCTCTGTTCCACCAAGTGACTGTTCCACCTGTGGTCCATAAAGTAGCTGTTTCACTTCTGTTCCACCAGGCTGCCTTTCCACCAAGTGGCTACCCACCTTGCATCCAGCTTGGTACCACCTACCAGCTCTTCAGAAACTGTTTGGAGCTATTGGACACATAAAATTCCTCAGTACGGAATTAAAAAACGGTATCGAATCTAGAAATAATTTTAAAAATTTGTTTGTTCGTCGTCTTCTGCTCATCCGGTGCCGGGTCGCGGGGGCCCCAGGCTTCTCTCACCCCGGCTCCATCCTCCAGCTCACCCAGAGCAAGTCATTACCCAGCCAGCTGTGAGACATAGTCTCTCCAGCGGGTCCGGGGTCTGCCTCTTGGTCTCTTCCCGGTGGGACGAGCCCGAAACACGATGATGACTTTAGTTTGAATTCCGTTAAATCATTAGAAAATGCGAACACGTTGAAATTCATGTTTTTTTTGTGCAGGTGAAGTGTTTTGAAGAAAAAATGAAGAAAATAAAACACAACAACAAAAAACACAGTTTTTATTCAAAGAATGTATTAAATCTAAAAACTTCTTTTATAGGCTGCACGTTGTCTGCACAGTGGCCTCACAGCAACAAGGTCAGGGGTTCGAGTCTTGGGTGGAGACCAAGCTTGGAACAGTGTCCTTTCTTTGTGGAGTTTGCATGTTCTCCCCTTGGGTTTCCTCCTATTCATCCAAAAACATGCACGTTCGGTTGATTAGCCACTATAAAACTGCCCCTTGGAAGGAATACGTCTGATTATGTGTATGGCTCTGCGACAGACTGGTGACCTGTTCAGGGTGCACCCTGCCTCTTGCCTTGAATCACCCGCGATAGGCTCCGGCACGCCCTTCAGACCCTGGTTATTCATTTATCTGGAAGAAAATCCCTGCTTACCAGCAGGTGAGAGGCGGGGTACACCCTGTAAAGGTCAGTGTCATGTCACATTGACACACAACTGATTAAGTACACACTTTTTTTTTTAAATAAAAATCAGACTCAAACAATCTATCAAAACTTTTTGTTTGACATATTTTTCATTTTCTTTACGTATAAATTTAAATTTAGCTTAATTTGCTTGTTTTTTTAAAAAACCCGTCTGTTTATCCTTCTCGTTTTATTGCTTTTGCACAACATTTAGAAACAATAATCCGCACTTGAAACAAAGACAGAACAATGCGACCGTTCCCACAGAGAAAAAAAAAAAAAATCCCTCCAAATATATGCGATTAATTGCCGTCGTAATGCGTCCAAGAGCTGCAATAAATCCCGTTTTTATGAAGGCTGTAATTTTCACGTTTGGATTTATGATTCAAGCTTTATGGAAACCGTTGAGGCCGTTTTGTGTTGCTTGCTTTGTTAAAACATTTCAAACAAATTCAGAACAGTTTTTTTTTTTTGGATGTTTAGACGTTCGCAGCCAAATAAAAAGAGTAAAAAACAATCTCAAAATTACCCAACGATTTGAATTGAAGCCTGAACCTCCTAAGCGCCATCAATTAGTCGTGTTTTTATAGCCGTTGTATCGCGGATTTCTCTGTTTATTGTGCGTTTTTAAGAGTGTTTAACAGTAGTTTTAGTTTGTTTTGTTTTTTTGGAAGTCTTGGTCAAGGTTGGTGCCGGGACAACTCGTCCCATAAAACACCTTCCTTTCTGATGTTTCCCTTCAGAAAATCCAAGGAACTTCTTAATCCCGTTAAACCTCACACCATGTTCTTTGTTACTCAAACTAATCTTAGTCAGTAAAATTTGCTTTTCAAGTCAAAACGAGGCTAATTTGATCGGATTCGTTTGAATGTCTTTTTCTCCCCACGACCCGAATTTGGCTGCCCACCAGGCTGCCCGGGAACTGCGTGACTGTAGCTTTTACACACCAGCCGAGAATTTTTTTTGCTTAGCCTTGAGTAAATCAACAAAGTTCTTGTCATGCACGTTGCAGCTGCGACGCTTCTGGAAACTAAAGAACATGAAATGTTTAGAAGAAAGAAAGTCAGGCCAGATGTTTACAGAGTAAAAGGCCGGGCTTCCACGTTAGCATTCGTACCCCATGATTTTATTTTGTATCAGAATCACAATAACGACTTGCATGTTAACGATCAGTCACTTATTTAAAAAATTGGGTTAGTCTTTAGTTACGAATTTTCGTAAAAGAGAGTTAATGTTAGCTCAGGTATGGGCAAACTACGGCCCGCGGGCCACATAAGGCCCATAAAATATTTTAATCCGGCCTGCCAAACTTGGAAAAAATAAACATTCTTAAAGTTTTATTTCGCCTGCAATTCTGATGTTTCCTCACTAGATGGCACACTCGAGATATTTGTTGAGAAAACAACACTGCTCCCACTAAAATGTGTGTGTCTCCGTGATGCGCATGTTGTCAAAATAAACAGTGTGCACAGATATGGAAAGCCATCAGGGCCAATACACACACGTAAACAAGCGTGTTAGATGTTAAAACACGCAAAATGTTACATCAAGAGCTTAGATTTCAAACCTAGCGCCGTGAAAAATGCAAATTTTTAAGCGCTATTGCACTAGATTTCAGACCTAGCGCCGCTAGATTTGAAATTTCTTGCTCTTGATGTAACATTTAGCGCTTGTTTAAAATCTATCGCGTCATTCCTTCGGTCTAATGCCATCCATCTGCTCCTGTTCCGGCCTCTTTTGTCAAATATTAGAACTCAATGTGGCCCGCGAACCAAAAAGTTTGCCCACCCCTGTGTTAGCTGCTAGCGCTAAGCTACTTTGAAATTAAATAGGAAAGTGACTGCCGCCAGAGATACAGCTGTGTATCGTCATACTAATATGACGTAGTAATCATACATCCATATTGCTTTCACATCAAACAATAACGCAGTTAGCTTAATTACAATGTATTTTTAAAAGTCGCGAGTTTTCTTTGTCATTAACTGGCCCACAGGAGACAATTTGATGGAGATGTTTGACAGTTTTTACTTTGAAGTGAAAACAGGAAGCCAGACCATGATTCAGATGGATTGGTTGTAGTTATTCAAAAAGCTAGTTCCTGGTAGGCAAGATGGTAGACAAGCAAAAGCAAATTGGACCAATGGCTAAAAAGAATCAACATGGCGTTGTTCAAAATGGCATCTGAATATGGCTAATTTGGTCAGAATCGAATGTTTTTTGGGTGATGTCACAGTCTCTTGGTCCACCCCAATATTTAGGATAAGGGGAGGAGCCTTTCCATTCTGTTGTCTTCCGCTTATCCGGGGCCGGGTTCCAGGGGTAACACCCTCTGACGGAAAGCCTAGGCTTCTCTCACCCAGGCTGCATCCTCCAGCTCAACCGGGAGAATCCCGAGTCGTTCCCCGGCCAACTGTGAGACAATCTCTCCAGCGGGTCAGGGGCATACCCTGAATCTCCTCCTGGTGGGACGTGCCTTAAACACCTCACCAGCGAGGCGATCGGGGGGCATCATCACCCGGACGTTAGTGAAGAGACGGAAGATTGAAGATGAAGTAAAAGGTCCACAGGATCAGTGAAGAGTTCACAACCCTCGCTTCTACAGGGGGCAGAGGCAATGTTCCCAGGGGCGGATCAAAGGAGCGGCGCCCTCTTTTGGTCCGTCAAAGAAAAAAGTGTTCTTACTACTTTAATTATTATCAAGCTTTGGCAAAATATGCACCAAAATTACTTATTTTTCAAAATGTTCTGGGAGGAACGTCCCCCTTTAGAAAATCCTGGATTCGCCCCTGTTTCTCTACAATTTTTATATGTCTGAGCAAACGCGAAACCTCCTGAGCAGAAAGGGGGCGGAGCAAAAACTTTGACTCTTTTGTGACATCATCAGCAGCAACGAACCAATCAGCGAAGCAGCGGTTTGAAGCAATTTGTTTCAGAAAGAAAGAAGAACTTTATTTTCTGCGCTGCGTAGGTTTTCTTGTGCGCTATTAACGAGCTAGCGGTGCGCAATTGCACAGGCGCGCAACTTAGGGGGAACATTGGGGAGAAGGCTATTTCTGAAAAGCGCTTTGCTAACCTTAGATATCCAGGGGCGGATCCAGAATTTTTGAAAAGGAGCCTGGGGGCAAAGGGGCAAAAGGGCATTCCCCCAGAACAGTTAGAAAAATAAGTAATTTTTATGCATTTTGGTGCCTATTTTTAAAGTCGTAAGAACACTTTTTTTTGTGTGGACCAAAAAGGGGAGGGGAGTTGGGCGTCTTGATCCGCCCCTTATATCTATTAGGGGTCTCCAAGTTTGATCGGTCTGGAAATTGGCCTCAAAGTGGTGGTTTCAGACTTGACGGAATTTGGAGGTTACCTTTACAATATACGATTTACCCAATGCTTACTTTAAAATCACGTGTCGTTACAGTGCCCCAAAGTAACACTTCGCAATTCCGCGCAGAAACAGCGACACGCGTAGAACGACGTCAATGGACAACACAGACGAAGCTTCAAGATAAGGGCGCAAAAAATGTCCGCCATGTATTGTTAGTAGTACATTTTTTTATTTTGGTATTCAGGGTTAGGGTTAGGTTTTGGTTCCTGGTAATGGAAACAACCACGAGTGAAACAAGGGGGTAAGTTTCACCTAGAAACCCGAAAAGAGAAACTCTGCACTTATCAGGTCATTTTGACTTGTTTTGGCCACCCGTGTAGCTCCCCCGCTAATCCTCCCCCGCGCACACGTGTTGTGGTAATGTTTTAGTGTCGATCTAGATTGCTTATTTCCTCCCAAAACATAAAAGTTTTGCTACGTAAATTCATAGCACGCAGTCATTATGACTCACGGATTTTTCAGGCCTGACTTTTTGGAATCATTAATTCCGACTTAGTAATAGCCAAAAAACTAAAAGGCTCAATATTTTTTTTTTTTTTTGCTCTATTCTTCGGGACGATGACGGAGATCACCAAGAGCCATAAAAATGTAGAAAATACAATAGAAACACTTACCACATGGAGAAAAGACAGTAAAATGTGAAATGCATGGCTTAGCATGAGCATGTGAGAGGGCGGTAAATGGTGCCAGATGCCATATTACCGCCATAAAGTCAAATTAATGATGTACAGTACGCTTCACCATTAACTCAGTTTTATGTGCCTCCATTTTTGCTTCTATTTAACCGTTTTTTTCTCTTTTAGGAGGAAAAAAAACATTGAAATACTGTTCTAATGTTTTTCAATGTGCGACTTTGCGTTAAAAAAGCTAGTAGGTCTGATTTGTCGTTGGTTTTAATGGATTCTTTGTATCTGTAAAACGAGGATTAAAAAGTAAGAGTGCCGTGTTCGGTTGCTAATTACGTGTATCAGACTTTAAAACCAGGCTAAGGGTGAGTAGTCAGCAGTCATTTGAGTCCAAACTTGCTGCTGTTCTCCGGTTGTTGGCAAATGGTGGCTACGGTGCTTGCCCATGTGGCTTCAATTGATCCAGGTCTCTTCGCTTGCATGTGCGGAGCATGTGTGGAGCGGTGGCCGAAGAAATACTTACACTTTGGAGTTGGCTAGCATACCTTTCCCACAGCTGAGCTTGGAGTTTGGTGTCCACCTCCCAAACAAAAAAACAAGGGCCAAAAAGCATAGGAAGGAAAAAAAGAGCTCGAAAAATCTCTGGAAGGAATTACTGTCCTTCAAAGAGTCTTCTTTAACTTACTCTATTTCAGTTTTGACTTGCAAAGACAAATTTGCACAACTGGGTCTTTAAAGCGGAGCGCTAACCGCATCATAGCATCGCCCTCACGAGATGCTGACACAAATCACCTGTTGCGTATGAATAAATCTTCGGTTTTTCCCTCCCAAGGAATGACTCCTTTTTTTCCATCATAACTCCAAAGACAACATAACACATGTAGGCGAGCGAGTCAAAAACGCGATGGTGTGCAAAAGCTTAATATAAAACTCCATTTGTGTCCATCATGAAGGCATCAGCGGCGCTAGCAGTAAATTGGATTTGGCTGTTCCGCTTTGTTGACGCGGACACATTTCAATGAAATCGTTCCGAGGATATTTGCGACAACAAACGCTCGTGGACACGCAAAAGTCTGCGGGCGTTTTCAATGAAAGAAACCATCCGAACAAAAACAGAACTTTTTATGTTCACACATGTGCATGATACAAAAATTAAAGGACCGCATTCGGTATCCATTTGAGACAAAAAAAAAAAACAAAGACGAAGACGAATACGTTGAAATTCACAGTCTGAGGAGTCGGTATGCTCTTACTTTACGAACACTTACATTCCAGTGATTTGAACGTAGTTTTATTAAATTAAAAACTGGTGTTCCGTAACTATGACCAAATTTGATCAAGGCCATACCGTACCGTGCTTTTTTGGAATGGGGACGATATGGTGCACAATTACAATACCTTGAACTCTAATTCCGTCCCAAACTTGTGCCTTTACACCCAAACAGCTGTTCCCTTTGGATGATTTGAGGCCGTGACACACATCGAGATGTGTTTCCATTGTTCAAACACGACATGATTCGAAGGAACAAGTCCTGGGCCGGTGGACTTCTTGCAAAAGTTCACTAGGATGTTTTTTTGTTTTTTTTTTTCTGAGGGGGGGGAGAAAATTATGCAAGCGGAACTTTTATTGGCTTGTGTGCCACATGAATGAGTGCAATCATTTCCAAGCTCTTGGCTTAAAGCAACAAGCGTAATGGGACCAGACTGAGAGCAGACTGCGGAGAGAGAAAATAAAGACGCTCAACTTTTTTTCCCAACGTTGGAAAAACACACACAGTCTACCACTTCTCTTTTTTTTTCTCTCTTGTGCCTTCTATTACGTAGCTTTGTCTTGCATGCTCGTGTGCAGTTTAACTCCGAACATGGCCTCCCACTGTGTCCTGACCCAGGCCAGCAGACCCTGAAGGAGCTCGTTGCTCTCAGAGTGCACACACCAAGTCCTCTCTTGTTTCACCGTCTGAGGAAAGGCATCGAAGAGAGAGTTTGTAACTGTAGATGGAAGCTGGATGGAAGGAAAATGGATTTACTGACCTCATCGTAAAGTTTTAAATCAATCCTGCGCTGCTCGGAGGGCCATATGAGGACGGAGCTCACGCAGCTGATAGGCAGAGTTTCTAACACGGTGATGCTGCCGGTGTTCGGGTTTTCGCTTTGCTCCGTTCGTCCGGATTTCTTCCATTGATGATCCTCGTGCAGTAGATAGAGGGTCTCACGTGTCGTTAGGACCGTCAGAGGTGTCCAAATTTCCTCTGGAATGAGACAAAAAAACAGGTTTCTCGATTAGAATCCGACTTTTAACTTACTTTCGCGTCCAGTTTTCAGACATGACTCCGATGTGAGGCTATTCCTGGCCAAGTATTTTGTTCTCTGCCCCGCCCATATTTCAACATAAGCAGGAAGTGTTTGATTGCACACGCTCAGATCATCCACTCGAGTTCTGCTCACCCTCCTCTCACACAAAAAGATGTCTGCTGTTTTCTGATTGGGCGTCTAATACAATAAAAATCTTCGTGTTCAACATTGAAGTTGTGAATGGAAGGCGATTGATTTATTTGGCTCCAAGTGGGGTACACCTTTAAAAGTCACCAATTTGATGCAAAGTGTAAAATTATCCCTATCTTGGAAAAATATAAAGAAGCAACAAAAAAAAGACCAAAAAACCCAAAAAACGTGAAATCAAAAAAGCTTTATTTCCCACAAAAAGCTTGTCTGTAAATAAAACACAAATATTTTCTGTTCTGTTTTTGATTATTTGAGTCTCAAAAGTTATGGAAAAATGTCTAATTTTAACGACTTTAAAAAAAAAAAAAAGACAAAAAAGTCACAGTAGCTACAAAAAAGTCAAACTTTTGTTTTGCTTCGAAGTCAAACCGTATTATAAAAACAAAACGAAAAAACAAAAGCTAAGCTAAAAAGGAACAAAACAATAAAACAGACACATAAAAGGACGGAGTTAGAAACACATGGCGGTGTGAAGAACAAAGGCAAGGAAGAGAAACAAAACAATGGCGACCAATTAAAAGACAAACTTTAAAATGGATTCTTTGGACGATTTTTACCCTTTTTAACTTTTTAAAAAGTCTTAGTAAAAATATCATGCATTTACATTATGGTAAAATTTTTCCGAAAAAACCTAAACTCCAAAATGGCGCCCAGCGTAGAATTATCGCAATTGTTTTTTTAAGGTAAGTAGAGTACTTAACCCATTGTGTCAAAATTGGTCCGTCAGAAGGTCCATCGTGGCCCGCGGCCGGAAATCAGTAAATATTCAAGTAAAATAAAGTGAATATTTTCTCATTTATAAAAATGAGTTTTATTTTTTTTGTTTTGGCAACCGACGCAAAATTTACGAAGAATTTAGAGCAGGTACGTTGGTAGCTAGGTTATTGCGTGCTATTGTAGCCGCTTGATAGATCCACATCGCCTGCGCCACGGCTAGCTCTGTTTCTGGTCTACTGTAGAAACAGAGCTAGCGTTTTTAAGCGTATTAGTTTTGGTTGTTTTGTTTAACTATTTTTTAAATATTAGCGTATTTGGCTTATTTTTTTTGTATTTTTTCTTATTGTTTAGTTGAGAACATAAGAAAAAAGCTAATATTTTAAGCTTTTTTGGAATCTTGTTTTTAGCATACTTAGATTTTTAGCATCGTATTTTCACAACTAGGGGGCGAGCTTAAAAGTCTTAACATCTCCAAAATGTACGGAGCGCCCTACGGTGAGGCGCTTTGTGGCTTCGGCAAGGCGGACATACGAAAGGATGGCATAAAAACGGTAACGGGTGAGGCGTGAAAAAAAAATGGTGAACACGATATTAGATGTTGCTAGCCTCGGTGTCAAAGACGTCAAGGAGAACAAAGACCAGAGCGATCCAGCATGACGCAACAAAGACCCAGAAAAAAGTCAGTCTGCCACTGCTCACCCTATTACTCATACCGCCTATCACATTAGCCCTAAATGTAGTAGGAGCTGCAGCTCCCGCATCGGCTTATTCAGCCGCAGCCGATGTTCCGCAAACAGATAAGTAGGGTGCGGAATCCACCGTCTCTAGAGACGGAAGAAAATTATTCAAGTCGGTAGAAGCCTTTCCAAACTGAATTTGTTGTAACCCTGGTTGGTAACGACCGCCATCGGTACCGTTGACCTACGAAGTGTTGGTGGAAATTAGACGACTAAAACTCGTGTTGGTCAAGCTGTGACTGGTGGTCTTCTCCAAGGACCCTGGATGTGAACTCAGTGGGAATCCAACCTGTGAAGTTCCGGTTAACTTCCAGTTAACTTCCGGTCCGCGGGTGAATGCTCTACCACTGAGCCACCGCCTCCCCGATTTCAACCCTCAGCGAGAAAATTTGTATGCTGCATTACACCGCAGCAGGCTGCCACGATGGGAGAAATGAGGGGTTTGGTGTCTTCCCCAAGGACACCTAGACCTGAGATCGATGGGATTCGATCCTGCGAACTTCCGGAGAACTTCCGGTCCAAGGGCGACGTTCTACCAGTGAGCTATCGCCTCCCCCCATGTGTGTAAGATTCTTTAATTTTGTCAACTTAACCTTTGATACCCTGGCCTTTAGTCCTAATCAGATCTAATCAGTTCATCTATAGTTGGTACTGATTCACTGTGAGCAGTTTAGTTAAAATCCTTCAGTTGCATTAAAATCTTTTACAATGAAAAGTAAAAAACAAGTTTTTTTTTAGTGTTTTTAATGTGGCTTCGCAGCAGACTGGTGACCTGCCTACGGTGCGCCCTGCCTATCAGTGAATGAATGATTCATTTAGTTCCTCTGAACCTATCGGAAACAATCCAGCAGTGTTACCATCATCACATAACGAAACCTGAACCTCTTTAGCAACACGTTTCCAACCCCAGGACTTCCATTCTTTCTGACTTTTCGACTCTTTGATCTAGCGCTATCGGCGGCCTTTAGGGGCACGCAAAGTGGCGTTCATTTCCAAGCCTGTCAGGAAAAGTAACAAGTTCAAGAGAGGAAGGCAGATCCAGGCACGTTGACTTGCAGCCAGTTTAAATTCCATCAACAGCCACAGCTGTGTAGCCCGCGGCAACCTCGGCTCGGAGTCTTTCTACTGTAGCAGAGTCGGGCTCGCATGCGCCACACGCATGCTAATGCACCCATCTGTCAGGCCACCGAGTCTAAACAGCGGATTTCTGCCTCATTTCATAGCCAAGGTTAACGTGGACTGTTACAAGCGCCTCACGTCAACCGTATCCCACAAACCACCCCGTGTTTATTTGGATTAGCCTTTTCATGCGAGCTAATCTGCTTTCACTCCGGAAATAATTGCTTGTATCTTTTTAATCCTGTTGCTCGTTTTCAGCTTATGGAGGGATCCATTTTTGAAGTTTACATACTGTTCGCTACTGTGACAGACTGGTGAACTGGGAGGGGTGGACCCTGCCTTATTATAGCCCAGAAAAATCGGGGAAAATAATTGAAAAAAAAACGTCCTCAAAAATTAACCTCATGGCAATTAATTAAAAAAACTTAGAATTTAAAGTTCAAATTAACATAAAAATATATTTATGTAAATAAATGACATAAAAATAAAAATATGTTGAATGTTATGAGTATTTTATATCAAACCAGTGTTTCACATATAGTGGGGGCTGAGTGGGTCCGCGGATAAAGTGTAATTGCACCTCCACTACACTAGTTGGCAGTAGTGCTCTCATTGTCAGAGTGTGTGTATTGAGTTTTAGCTCGATGGCGTAGGGGTTTTTTTTTTGGCATCGAACAGTAAACAAACGAACAAGCTAATTGTTGCTAATAATTTAAAAACAATTGATAACTTTAAAAAAAAAAGTGCAACAATTAAAAAAAATTATAAAAATGATTTAGAAATAAACGTCAAAGCTAAATGTTTAGTCAACTAACATTTTTGATTAGACTAGCTTTTAACTAACAGCTGTTACTAGCACGGTGGCGCAGTGGGTAGCACAGTGGCCTCACAGCAAGAAGGTCGTGGGTTCGAGTCCCTGGTGGGGACAAGGCTTGGAACACTGTCCTTTCTGTGTGGAGTTTCCATGTTCTCCCCGTGTTTGCGTGGGTTCTCCACGCAAACACCGGGTACTCCGGGTACTCCGGTTTCCTCCCACCGTCCAAAGACATGCATGGTAGGTTTATTAGCCAGTGCCAAATTGCCCCTAGAAATGATTGTATGTGTGTGGCCCCGTGACAGACTGGCGACCTGTTCAGGGTGTACCCTGCCCTTTGCTTTAAATTAGCCGGGATGGGCTCCGGCACCCCCCGCGACCCCAAAAGGGATAGACAGATAAGAAGATGACCGACTGACTGACTGTTACTAGCTATTAGCCTAGTAACAGCGAGGCTAGCTTTTACAAGCTAGGCTAATCAAAGCCTAGCCTTACGTTTCTCTTACCACGAATGCTGAAAGCATTTTTATGCTTTCCTCCAGTTACTCAGTTCAAACTATAGATGAACTGATTTACGTTTTCTGGGCCATACGACAAAAAGGTCAACGCAATATCTTTGAAAACCCCAAAGGGGATTTTTAATGAAACTGGCCACAGTAACTTAGTACGAGTTAAACTTAATCCGGAACGCCTCGCTGGTGAGGTGTTTCGGGTATGTGCCAAAGAACGGAGACCCAAAGGACGGAGACCCAAAGGACGAAGACCCAGAGGACGGAGACCCAGAGGCAGACTCTGGATCAGCTGGAGAGACCGTCTCACAACTAGACAGGGAAAACCTGGGAGAGCTGGAGGATGTAGTCGGGGTGAGAGAGCCCATGGCTTGCCATCTGAGGCTGCTGCCCCTACAACCCAGCCCTGGATAAGCGGAAGGCGACGGAACAGAACGGAATTTCTTCATTTCGTAAAACAACAGTCAGGCTTAGCATTCCGGCGCACACGACAAGTCAAGTCTTGAAATCTTATCCGCCGAAGAATAAATGTACATGTTGTAAAAGACTGCTTGTCAAGACAAAAAAAAAAAGAAAATAAAGCTGAGAAGAACATGCTGGTACCAGGATAACAACGTCGGACAGCGATAGCGTCTTCTTGGAAAAACAAATTGGTCACCTTGTAAGACGAAGGCCAGGATGTAGAAGAACTGAAGCTGTCCGTCTTCAACATCTGCCTGGATGTCTTCACAAACCAGAGGCCTGATGAAAATACACTGTTAGCAGTTTGCTAGTTAGCGGTCACAAATTTCAAAAGCATTCTTGCGCGGCTTGACCATTGTGCTACTCAGTCAAAAAATTATTTTCGTAGTTTTTTCTTTTTAAATAATAAATTTCAGTTCCGGGCAGTGGTGGAACGTAACGAAGTAAATGTACTTTGTTACTGTACTTAAGTAAAAAATTGTGTATCTGTATTTTACTTAAGTAAAATTTGAGACCTGTACTTTTTACTTTTACTTCACAACATTTTAGAGCAAATATCTGTACTTTTACTTCGCTACTTTTTAAAAGTGTGTTTTGCATTTTTTGTTACATTTTTGGTCAAGAATTTGAAAAATATACAGTTTTTTTTTTCGCATCTTGAAGCCGCATTGCCAAAAATCAACCTTTTGAGGGAGCAGTTGATCGCCTGCGGTCTCCAAGAGGGAGAAGAAGTAATAAATCGAGGACCAATCAGAATCGAGAGTACACTTTTTCGCAGTTATTCGCCGCCAAAAAACTAACATCAAATACGCACAAATTAAAAAAGAGTCAGAAGATTGTTGTTTGTTGTGTTTACTTCTAAATAAAAAGTTGAGCCATCATTACACAGAGCAGGGGCGGATCCAGGATTTTCTAAGGGGGGCAATACTCTGGATCCGCCCCTGCAGAGTATTCAACTGTGACCCTACAGCAAAAAATATTACATTTGAATTATGGTCGAATACTTTTACTTTTTACTTAAAACGTCAAATTTACACCAATTACTTTTGTACTTTTACTTAATTTTTTTTTTTTTTTACATAATTATCTGTATTTTTACTTAAGTACTAAAAGTGAGTACTTCATCCACCAGTGGTTCTGAGTCTCTGGAATATTTCAGCATAACTAGGCGGCTGCGAGGAGTCAAGCGGATGTTAATCTAAAATAGCGCGTTTCTAGCTGGGCTACTGCTAGCGGTATGACAATAAATATTGTCCGCACAATAAAAATATGTTTATTGTGTAGTTTTGTTATTACTTTAATATTTTCTTAAATTCAGGTGTTTGTAAACATATTTAGCCAAATTTGAAACATGTCAAAGATTGAATATTTAAGAAAGAGCACTCACTCCGAAAAAAAAAAAAAAAAAGATCCTCAAACAGCAAAGATGTCTCACTCTAATTAAACATTTATCTTCTATACGGTTTAAAATGAATTACTTTATTTTTTTTATATATTTTTGTTCTCAAACAATAAACATGATGATTCAGCCATTTTTAAAAAAAATACAAACACATTTGAAACAAGAAAAAATGGTCCACTTTGAAAGTTCCAAATTTGCGTGCTGTTTTTGTGCACAAGTGTGTTCTTTTTTTCATCTCTTTAAGCGGAAGGAACGTTCACTTTTTAATAAGAACTTACAAAAAGCTCCCTTTGTTTGTCTAAAAGTGAAATAAAACACAATTAAAAGGTGCTAAAAAAAAAAAAAAAATCACTGGCGGATTTGAGCCGCATAAGGGATGACATGTATGCTTCCCAATTTGCTGAGTCGCATATGTAAGCAATTAAAGATGTGGTTTACCAGCTAATTTGGTGAGGCCGCTTTACAAAACGAAGTCTAAAAACAGCTCGTCGTAATCAAGTAAAGATGTGTGAGAAATGTGCAGCATTGGAACCTCTTTAAGCTACACCGCTTGACCGCATACAAATGTGCACGACGCTGGTTCACACCACATCTTTCAGTGTTTATTCAAATAAAAGAAAACGCAATTTGCTTGCTTTCTCGCTGCGTACCAGAGGTGATGCTGGGGTGAGAGTCTGGTGGTCGAGATGGACTGGAGCTTGCTGTCGGACTTGTGGGCCATCTCACGAACAATTCCTAAAAAAATGACAAAAGAGAGGAAAAAAAAAAAAAGTTCACTAAGTACAAAAGGTATGAGTCACAGCTAAAAAATTTAGAAATAAAATCGAGTGGGGGAAGGATGGAGCGGGAGATCGATAGGCGGATCGGTGCGGCGTCAGCAACAACTAGGACGCTGCATCGGTCCGAAGTGGTGAAGAAAGACCTGGGCTGAAAAGGAAAGCTCTTGATTCACAAGTAGATCTACGTTCCTACCCTCACCATGGTAACCAGGATCTACGTTCCTACCCTCACCATGGTAACCAGGATCTACGTTCCTACCCTCACCATGGTAACCAGGATCTACGTTCCTACCCTCACCATGGTAACCAGGATCTACGTTCTACCCTCACCATGGTAACCAGGATCTACGTTCTACCCTCACCATGGTAACCAGGATCTACGTTCCTACCCTCACCATGGTGACCAGGATCTACGTTCCTACCCTCACCATGGCAACCAGGATCTATGTTCCTACCCTCACCATGGTAACCAGGATCTACGTTCTTACCCTCACCATGGTAACCAGGATCTACGTTCTACCCTCACCATGGTAACCAGGATCTACGTTCCTACCCTCACCATGGTAACCAGGATCTACGTTCCTACCCTCACCATGGTAACCAGGATCTACGTTCCTACCCTCACCATGGTAACCAGGATCTATGTTCCTACCCTCACCATGGCAACCAGGATCTATGTTCCCACCCTCGCTATGGTCACCAGCTGTGGGTGGTGACCGAAAGAATGAGATTGCGGATACAGGCGGCCGAAATGAGCTTCCTCTGCAGGGTGGCTGGGCTCTCAGAGATCGGGTGAGGAGCTCTGCCATCCGGGAGGAGCTCGGTGTCGAGCCGCTCCTCCTCCAGGTCGAGAGGAGCCAGATGGGGTGGTTCGGGCATCAGGATAGGATGATCCCAGAGCGTCTCACGGGCAAGGTGTTTTGGTCACGTCCCACCGGGAGGAGACCAAGGGGCAGACCCCGGACCCGCTCGAGAGACTATGCCTCACAGATGGCTGGGGAACGACTTGGGATCTTTCCGGGTGAGCTGGAGGATGCAACTGGGGTGAGAAAAGCATGGGCTTCCCGTTTAAGGCTGTTGACCCCACGACCCGACCCCGGAACAAGCGAAACATGACGGAACTAAAGATGTGTGTGATCAGTAACAATCCTACACAGTGAATAAGAGGGGTCTTAACACATAGCCCTGTGGTGCGCCTATGAGGAGGTGAAGATTCTGGATACGGACTGTCCGATGTTTCTCAATTGAGCCACAACTTTAACGTTTTTTTTTTTTTTTTTACGTACAGATGGGTGAACGCTGGTTGAAATACTTTTAGCCAATGAAAACAAACTACTTGGCATTTGACGCGGTTGAATTGTTCGGTTGCTAACCGTCCATTGGCTTTAAAGGTCCCCTATTATGCAAAACTGACTTTTATGAGGTTTTAACCTTTTATTTTACTTAGTACTACCCCAAACAATCCCCCAAAGTGTGTTTTATTGTGATTCATGCTATTTTGAGATATTTAAAGTCAAAGTAAGGGGCGTGTTCTCCAAACCTCTAACGACTGGTGGAACATAGTGACGTACATCTGTTTTTTGTTCAGCCCCCTGCAGCTCAAACACCCTCCCCCACTTCTACCTGCTCTCCACCCTGATATCCACCCATTTCCGTGCTTCACTCTACTGTGAAGCACACCTCGCCCCTCCCGCTCCACGCTATGCTGGGTGGGTGGGGAAATCACAATGAATGACAACCAATCGCAACCAACGGGGCGGGTCCCGGGAAAAAAAAAATAAAAAAAGACTGAAACAAGCTGTTTTGAGTTCCGGGTATGAAACTGCGCTCCTAAACAGGGTAGTATTTAAAAACTATTGTGTTGAGATTGTGGCGGAATGTAAAATTATGCATATCAGATACATAGCACAGGATAAAATAAGGGAAAAAAAGCATATTAGGGACCTTTAACGATCTGCACATATTTCGGATGTTTCCAAAAGTTTATTTGCAATTCAAAAGACATTAACCACATTTTCCTATAACTTTACGTCTGGTTTCGGATGTCTGTATGTTTACATAGAAAATGCTAACTTGTGGTGTTCGTTAATGACCCTCTTTGGCCCTCGTTTGACTTTCCCATAATATGTAGAAAGCTCTGCTATAAACTACAGCTCAACATCAGACCTGCAGAAAAGTAAATTGTATACTTTTGGTTCAATAAGTAACCAAATATCTGTCAGTGATTCCAAAACAAAATACGCATGCAAGGCGTGCAACCAGATTTTTTTTAATGCGACCACGAGAAATGAATAAAAACGTCCAATATTTCTCTGATTTGCAGACGTTGACGGGAAAGTAAAGTTTTTCAGTGCAACTGTTTAAACGTACAAGGCGTCAAATGCGTTCCTTTTCTTGTGTTCATGAGGAATTTGGGAGGACAGGTAAAGATTTTCAGTTTGTGTGCGTTTCTTAGGGAAGCGAATACGCACCGGCGATGACGTGCGAAAGCGAACTGGAAAGAAAACAACAGTAAAAGTAGACTTTGAGGTCACGCCTGAAGATTTATGAAAAAGAAACTCTAGTTTGCTATTGTGTGTAAAATAATAAAAAGCAACTCTGGTTGCAGGTGTTAAATTTCGACTTCATTCAAACAGTGAGTGAGAAAATGTGGGAAAGATGATCCGATTGTAGCGCGTCATTGGGCGAGACAGTGTTAAAGGTAGGAGAGGTTTCCTCGTGTGTGAATAGAGAAACATTTAAAGGGACAATAAAAGCTGGAAGGACAGATAATAACGCCAAAAATAAAGGCCTGGGAGTAAAAAAAAAGAAACCTAATGGAGATCCACTCCCAGGTTGGGCACGCGATGTAACTACCGTATTTATTTGAGTCTAAAGCGCATTCGCCCGCGGACCGGAAGTCAACCGGAATTTTGCGGGTTTGCATCTCACTGAATGCACATCTAGGCCCCTTGGAGAAGACACCTCCTCCTTCTTCAACTTTCGACATTTCCCTTCAGGGGGCGCCACAGCAAGTCAGTTTCTTCCATCTAACCCTATCTGCTGCATCCTCTTCAGTCACACCAACGATCTTCATGTCTTCCTTCACTGTATCCATGAACCTCCTCTTTGGTCTTCCTCTAGTCCTCTTTCCTGGTGGTTCCAAACCCAGCATCCTTCTGCCGATGTACTCGGTCTCTCTTCTCTGCACATGTCCAAACCATCTCAGTCTGGTCTCTCGGACTTTAAAACCTCTAACATGTGTTGTTCCTGTGATCCTGTCCATCCTGGTCACTCCCAGAGAGATCCTCAGCATCTTCATCTCTGCTACCTCCATCTCTGTTTCCTGTCTTTTCCTCAGTGCCACTGTCTCTAGACCAATCAGCATGGCCGCTCTCACCACGGTTTTGTACACTTTTCCTTTCATTTTAGCTGAAACTCTTCTGTCACACATCGCACCTGATACTTTCCTCCACCCGTTCCAGCCTGCTTGAACACGCTTCTTCACCTCTTTTCCACACTCTCCATTGCTCTGGACTGTTGATCCCAAGTACTTAAAATCTTGGGGAAGACACCTAACCCCCTGTTTCTCTCACCATTGGAGCCGTCGTAGGTGGCAGCCTGCTGCGGTGAAATGCAGCACACAAATTTTCCCGATAAGGGATGAATAGAGTAAAAATTAAAAAAAAAAAAAAAAATATATATATATATATATATATATATGCGAGTCTAAAGCGCATAATTTTCTAATTAAAATCTAAGTCAAAGTTGGGGTGCGTGTTATAAATGAGCTCTGGGGGTAACAGTTTAATGACTCATCAAGGCAGCAAGTATAGTACCGTGTACTCGCTAGCGGACTTCTTAATCAAATAAGCCGCACCTGTCTATGTTTTTTCTTCTATGTTTTGCGTATATTAAACACACTACAATGTTTTATTCGTAAAATATTTGCTTTTACGTACTTTGAAGAAGATCCTGCTACATCAAAGCAATGTTACCGTTAGTTACAGAGTCAACGCTTGAAATTCCAAAACACTTTTTTCCGTTTATTTGTGTAAATAAATAAGTAAATAAATAAAACCACAGAAGCACAAATTGTTCTTATGGCAGCCAGTGTAAACAAACTTTTATCAAAGACCGTTTTCTGTTATCGGATACTGAGTCTTTAATGGCGGTAAACGATTAAAGGCATACCCAGTAAAACAAGCTGTGATTGGTGGAGCTAACATAGACTTTTCCAATTCGGTATCTCAAGTTTTCAAGAGAAAAAACCAGAAACTAATGACATATTTATGTTTTAACTTGTCCGATACAAGATCGTGGATACAAATGGCCGAAATAAGCTTCCTCCACAAGGCGGGAGGGCTCTCGCTCAGATATAGAGGGAGGAGCTCTGCCATTTGGGAGGAGCTAAAAGGACAGCTGTTACTCCCTTGGGTTGGGAGAAGCCAGATGGGGTCGTGTTAGGGATCTGGTTAGGATGCCTCCCTTGCGCCTCGCTGATGAGGTGTTTCAGGCATGACCCAAGGGAACGCCTCGGAATCCTCTCGGGTGAGCTGGAGGAAGCACGCGGAGTGAGAGGAACCTAGGCTTTCCTTTTGAGGCTGTTAGCCACGCGGCCCGGGTAAACGGAAGGAGACGGAACGGAACTTGACTACTATAGTTATCCTAAAAAAAAAAAATAATTATATCTAGTATATCTTATGTGACTGCCAGAAAAAAACAAGTTCTGACCCGAATTTTGAATTAATTTTGACACAATCAGAAAAAAACAAAAAAGAAGCGACATCACCCTGGTGTTTCACTGACAAGGGTCTTTCTTTTTCTCCTTCTGTTCATAAATTTTTAGCAAACTCTAAGACTTTAGTACTTCCACTGTGAGTCTAAAGCCCTCATTTTGTAAAACTAAAAATGGGCACATTTATGCACCCATAAAAAAACAGAAACCCAGTTAGTTTGTGTAGGAAGAAGCTGTTTAAATGTCGCAACGATAAGCGTTTTGGAAGCAAGCTTCATTTCCGTTCGTTTCAGTTGAAAACGTCGTGATTTTATCCGTTAACATCTTCATCGTTACATTTGACAGGGAACCCTAAATGTTTCCATATGTCCGATTTAAATGACGCAGGGCGTTCAAGCATTTCCGTTCCTCTGCTTGCTCCGTGGATCATATGTCTTCTTCTTCGCCTTTCGGCATTTCCCTCCAGGGGGCGCCACATCAAGTCAGTTTCTTCCATCTATCCCTATCTGCTGCATCTTCTTCAGTCACACCAACTATCTTCATGTCTTCCTTCACTGTATCCATGAACCTCCTCTTTGGTCTTCCTCTAGTCCTCTTTCCTGGTAGCTCCAAACCCGGCATCCTTCTGTCGAATGTACTCCCTTAGCTGTAGAGCTAGATAAGCTAATATTGAAATGAAAGACCTACGATTTGCTAGAGGGATTATGAGACAAGGCTAGCCTGGGAACAACTATGAGTTTTCCCAATTTAAGTACAAGAAGTGACCAAAGAGACGGGATTCCGAACTTCAAATGTTTGGCCGCTGTCTTTGTAATTCCACCTCCAAAAATTAGAGGACAACACTACCATATACATCCAAGCTGGCCTCACTACTTTTTTTTAGTCAGGCCACATAATTACAGCAACAGAGTCCTTCTCATTACAGCAACACAATGACAACCCACGACCAACGGAGCTCCACAAAATGGGAGTCCCAAACGGACCTGCTTGTAGTTCCTCCCGTCATATATTGAAAACATAATGTACCGTATTTTCCGCACTATAAGGCACACTTATAAGGTGCTACAGTAAAGGCTGTTCAACTTTGTCCTCTGACTGTGTCCATCTCGCTTTGTTCCGCGGAAACTCTGTTAAGTCTTGTTTACTTGGCGCAGCGCATCCTCTTGCTTCCTCCACTTCCTCATTATTGATTCATTGATGTTAAACTCTCTCGCTGCGGCTCTATTCCCGCGTTCTACTGCGTGACCGATCGCCTTGAGTTTAAACTCTGCGGTGTAACAGTGTCTCTTGGTAGGAGCCATTTCCGGGTCTTTACACAAACACACAAATGGAAATGAGACGCCCTTTCATATATCCCAGCATGCACCGCGCACTACTTCTTCTACGGGGGAAATGGAGTCGGCGGCTGCTTACCACAGTTGCGACACCTGTTGTAGCTCAATATTAATCCATATATAAGGCGCATCGTGGACTTTAGAGAAAATTTAAGGTTTTTAGGTGCGCCTTATAGTGCGGAAAATACGGTATTACAAATACATGGTAATCAGTACCATATTAAGGAAAAGCAAGAGCTACTATTTCCTGTTGAAAGTTCGATATATCTTAAATGACATGTGAAAGTAACTTCGGTAGCTCAAAAGTCCTAAAAAAGACCCCTGTGATGAGGCACTAGAAACAGAAGCTGCTTCACAATAAACATCCAACCTCTCAGCTCTAAATGGAAGCTTGACAATCTGTTTATTTAATGACTACTTAAAAGATAAAGCGAGATGTACCCAAAGGTGTTTGTCTTGAAATCTTTCTTCTTATTTGGGGATTTGTAAAATGTGGTGGTTCTACTTTTGGATTACAAATAACTCAGCAATCAGAAATCGAAAATGATAGAAAAATACTTTGAACTTTCGAACTCCTTGTTGGTTGTGCGAAAGATGTTTGAAGAGAAACAGCATGGCGTGCCAACGCATGGACAGTTTAGAAAGGTGCCATCCAAGACTGGAATCACAGTAAGCAAAGGTGACAGACGGAACGTGTTTAGAAGCAAGCTAGCAACAAATGGACTCTGGATGGTGCTCTGGTCTATGTCAGTACCTCAGACTCTTAACTCCCATCTCCCACGGATGCCCGGGATATTTTTTAACATGTACACTAAACAAAAATATAAACGCAACACTTTTGTTTTTGCTCCCATTTTTCATGAGATGGACTTGAAGATCGAAAATTCATTCCAGATACACAATATTACCATTTCTCTCAAACATTGTTCACAAATCTGTCTAAATGTGTGATAGTGAGCACTTCTGCTTTGCTGAGATAATCCATCCCACCTCACAGATGTGCCACATCAAGATGCTGATCTGACATCATGATTAGTGCACAGGTGCCCCTTATACTGCCCACATTAAAAGGCCACCCTGAAATGTGCATTTTGTTTTGCAAACCAATTGTTCCAGCAGCTGTCTGAGTGGCTGGTCTCAGACGATCTCGGAGGTGAACCTGCTGGATGTGGAGGTCCTGGGCTGCGGTTGTGAGACCGGTTGGATGTACTGCCATATTCTCTGAAGCGCCTTTGGAGACGGCTTATGGTGGAGAAATGACATTCCTGCTGTCAGCATGCCAATTGCACGCTCCCTCAATGCTTGTGGCATCTGTGGCATTTTGCTGTGAGACAAAACTGCACATTTCAGGGTGACCTTTTAGAGTGGGCAGTATAAGGCACACCTGTGCACTAATCATGATGTCAGATCAGCATCTTGATGTGGCACATCTGTGAGGTGGGATGGATTATCTCAGCAAAGCAGAAGTGCTCACTATCACACATTTAGACAGATTTGTGAACAATGTTTGAGAGAAATGGTAATATTGTGTATCTGGAATAAACTTTGGATCTTTAAGTCCATCTCATGAAAAATGGGAGCAAAAACAAAAGTGTTGCGTTTATATTTTTGTTGAGTGTAAGCTAGGCAGTGTTACCACTTGTATCCAATGTGAGGTTCTAATAAAGAAGCCGGGTCGTTTAGTTCCAGTGAAAGGAACTTCAATTTCCAAGTTGTTCCAAGACATCTTGGAACACTCAGTGCTCTCAAAACAAGGTCCATAAAGAATGGGCTCAAACTCATGCTTTATAAAAATCCCAGGGGCTTTACTCATGCCCCATGGTAGTCAGGGTTTTATGGGTGACCTGGCTGGAAGGGATGGTATGACCCAACATGGAGGTCTGGGATGATTGCCCTGAAATAGATGGTAAAGTCCACAGATGTGTGGAATCAGAAATCAATCTCAGGTGACCCTAAATCAAGGTGATGAGAAATATCCAGGGCTCCCTCTAGCAGCAGGAGAGGGAATCCTGACAATGGTGAGGTAAAGAAAGTGGGAGACGGCCACCATAGCAAATCTTGAAATGGCGCACACTGATCTATCGGTGAAATAAAAAAGAAAATGGCCTGACTTTGAGATGGTGACAAAATTAACTCGCACCGCATCGAGAAAACAAGACAGCCACTGGATTAAAGTAACTCCCAGCTTGATGTGGTGATGATATTCTTGTTAATTTTAATCGTGCTTGTAAATATTGCGTAGAAGCGAGATCCCGATAGAGCAAGGTTTCAATTGACAATCCGCGAACAGTTCATTTTAACGGGAAATCTTTTTTATGTTATGACAGCCATTATTTTGTGCTTTTTAACTGTTTCATCGCTGCTTCAAAAGCTTCGTTTCACTGCCTTCAGTTCACTTCAGATTCCGTCCATAAGAGTTGCCTTTTCTCCGTGTCTTTGCGATCTGCGTGCGGCCGCTACTGATTTGGCGTAATAGCCACTTTGCTACAATTATAGATCGCTTAATGTTTGTAAAAGTCAGCGTACGCTCTGATGTGGCCATGAACTCGCTTCATAAACGATACCCTTGGAGAAATGAGTCAGTTGAAAAGCCTCTAAGACTCAGTTTACAAAGTTTGGTGGAGAGAAACCGGCCTTTCAGAGAGTCCTGGCCGAAACCTAATAGAACACCTTTGGGATACGTCAAAGTAAAGGCCGACGGCCAAACCTTCTCATCCGACATCAATGGAACCTCACAAATTTGATTTCTGGAACAATGGTCGAACATTTTCACAAACACACTCTTAAATTTTGTGGACGTCTATTCCAAGAGTTAAAGCTGTTGCATCTACAAAGTCTGGACTGTACCGTATGGATTTGGGATGGGAGGTCATTTCGGTTCACACTCAAGCCATGAACGGGAACCGAATACCTTTGGCAACTCAGTCTACATGTTACACACGTCCATTTTCAAAATTCTTATTTTCAAAGCAACGATTACCTCTGTTTGTGGAACACATCCATCACTCTCACGAAGGTAGAGAACTGGGACAAAGAGACTAAAAATCTGAGAGTTTTTGGCTTAAAAACTCACAAGATTTGTGTTAGCTCTCATGTTTAAAAGAAATTTGGTCGACCATGGTTTGAAAAAGAAGCCCAAAGCTCTAAAAAAACTTCCCTAAATATGACCACATCCTTTTCTTTCCGCCAGCGTGGCCGGCGTCGTTAATGTTGCGGTTTTAATTTGGTCCAAACAACAGAAGCTGGTTTGGAGAATAGACAATTCCCAGCAACACATTTCAACAATGTATCAAACTTTTTTTTTTCAGGGTAAAAACCGCTTTTAAGACAAGACAATTTTAAATCTGAAAAATTAAGGATCTGAAGTTAGCACTTTCATTTTTGCCCTGACAAAATTCGACATGAACTTTCGGATGGAAATTGAAGCGTCACTTTTGTCACTAGTTGAAGACAACTTTGAAGCCTTTACTACAATAGATCCCTCTTGGACAAATGAGGGATAATACCGGTACTTCTCAAATAGTGTAGCGGGTTCCGATGCGATGCCAGGGTGAGCTTTTTTCTTTACCGTACTAGAATAAAGTGTAATTGCACATCCTCTACAGTAGTTGGCAGTGGCGCTCTCAATGACAGTGTGCACAGGGAGTATAAGCTAGCATTATGGTGTTCGGCAGCGGTGCCCAACCAGTCGATCACAGTCTAACGGTCCCCCAGGGGCTGATCCCGAGTCGACTGCCAGGTGTGTAGGGCAAAAAAAATGAAATGATAGGAAGTCAGTGTCGCCAACTTAGCGACTTTGACGCTGCATTTAGCGAGTATTCAAACCTTCTAGAGACTCTGTTTTCAAAAAAGTGACAATCTAGCAGCTTCTTTAATTGAATAGAATATGTACTTTATTTATTTATCCCAGATAAATAACAGAAAAAAAAAAACTTTTTTTCTAGTGTTTTAAGTATTTTTTTAAGTCTAGGACATGAAAGCACGTTGTTAAGCCTGTTCTCAATGAACAGAGCCTCCCAAAGGACTGTGTACGTGCAGAAAATATCAACAGTATGTGTGTGGGTTTGAGAGTGTATGTGTAAGAGAGCTAGACAGATACGCATTTAGACGGAGGAATTTGTCTGTGTGTTTTTGGGAGAGAGGAATTTGTCTGTATGTGTGAAGTCTAATAGTTGTGTAACAACAACAAACATGTTCTGAGGGTAGTTTTACTGCAGAATGGAAATGATCTGTGTGTGTTTGTGATGTTGACACTGGACCGGTAGATCATGGAACAAAAAAGGTTGGGCACCCCTGGTGTAGGATATATCAGAACGGGGCACGAGGGATTGTTTTCTTCTTGCTAGGGTGATGTAACAGAAATAATTGAGAAGCACTGGATAACACAGGCATGTGTTTAGTTTAAATCTCATCTCGTCTCTTGTCTTGAAAAAAAAGTTATATGTGTTTGTTTGTGCTTAAAAATCATAGAAAAATCGTTTCTATGCAGATGATACTTATCTTTACATGAGCATTTACTTTTCATTGTAGAAATAAATGAACTCCTAAAAATCCCTCATAACCGTTTAGGAAACTTAACAGCCATGTTCATTTTTAAGCCGGTTAACGCTTGACACTTTCCTAGCTAGGCTACGTCTTAGTTTTTATCTTCGGTTACATTTTTGACAAAAAACAAACACAGTATTAAGACGATTTGTTGTCAATTTTGTTTCAATAAAGAACTAAATAAGATTCTAACTTGAAACGTGTGTCTTAAAATGTAGTTGCAGAAAAGTTGCGAGATTTGTGCGAAGTTGTTGGATTTTTCCAAGTTGGGTTAATTATAGCGCTAATCGTTCTAATTGAAAAATTCCAGAAGAACTGTTTTTTTTGTGTGTTGTTGTCTTTTTACGTATGGAAAAGATTAAAAAACGAGCCATTTAAAAAATGGATATTAAGATTTTTAAACGCCAAATTTAAAAGTAAATTTAGCATTTCCCTTCAGGGGGCGCCACTGCAAGTCAGTTTCCATCTAACCCTATCTGCTGCATCTTCTTCGGTCACACCAACTATCTTCATGTCTTCCTTCACTGTATCCATGAACCTCCTCTTTGGTCTTCCTCTAGTCCTTTTTCCTGGTGGTTCCGAAACCCGGCATCCTTCTTCTGATGTACTCTCTCTCTCTCCTCTGCACATGTCCAAACCATCTCAGTCTGGCCTCTCTGACTTTAAAACCTCTAACATGTGCTGTTCCTCTGATCCTGTCCATCCTGGTCACTCCCAGAGAGATCCTCAGCATCTTCATCTCTGCTACCTCCATCTCTTCTTCCTGTCTTTTTCTCAGTGCCACTGTCTCTAGACCAATCAGCATGTCCGCTCTCACCACGGTTTTGTACACTTTCCATTTCATTCTAGCTGAAACTCTTCTATCACACATCACACCTGATACTTTCCTCCACCCATTCCAGCCTGTCTGCACACGCTTCTTCACCTCTTTTCCACACTCTCCATTGCTCTGGACTGCTGATCCTAGATACTTAAAATCTCCCACCTTCTTTCTCTCTTCTCCCTGTAACCTCACTTTTCCATTTGGATCCCTCTCATTCACACACATGTACTCTGTTTTACTCTGACTAATCTTCATTCCTCTTCTTTCTAGTGCAAACCTCCACCTCTCTGGTTTTCCCTCCTCCTCTCACTACATATTACAATATCATCTGCAGAAACAAGTCCATGGAGGAAACCCTAATTAGGCAAATGGATCTAAAGAAGAAGTTGTTGAACCTTTTGGGGTCTGATATAAAAAATTGACAGAGCCAAATCGGGACAGCGCCTGCAACAATTAGGACGCAACATCGGTCCATTGTAGGAAAACCAGAGTCGAAAACCGTAGCTCTTAAAGTACCTGCTGTCTATATCATCTACCACCACCTAAATTAAAAAAAAAAAAAAAATGCCATAAAAACTAAGTTCACTTCCACAAACGACTCTATATTAAACTGCGCTCTAAAGAAAATATTGACTCGTTGGTTGCTATGGATTTAAAGTGAGAATATTAAAGTGTGCGGCTGCCATCATGGATAGACCTAAACCTATTACTTTCCCCCAATAAAACTCCAAACAGCGACTGTGGGAGGCCATTCTTCTATCCTCAAATGAAACCCAGGCAGAAATCTTTAACTTCAATAAATGAGATTTTTTTTGGGGTTCTATCAAAGAATGGCTTCTTTGTTAATATGGAACATAATCAAAAAAAATGAAGGGCTTGGGATGGGGTTGAGAAAATTTCCCTCTTCTGCCCGCTATTATCTGGTCATAACTTCTCATAATGCTGAACAATTAACTGCTCTTTATGTAAATTTATTCCATATTGCCTCCCTGGGCGGCCCCAACGGTGTCTGCCAACCGGCTACTTAAGCACTTTAATTGCACTTGCTTCAACGTTTTGGATTCTGTAGACCCTAATAAGCGTTTACTCAGCTAACGACTACATTATGTGAACTGGATTTTATTTCCAATGTCCAACGTTTTGAGTTTGTGAGTCGTTGTGTCTGTAATTAAAATTTGTCCTGGTTTCTTTAAGAGTGACATAAACAATAAAACAAACTAAACGAGAATAACTGACTTAATGAGGCTTTCGACACTTCGCTCTAGTGGTTTATTTTTGTTTGTTTATGATTTGATTAGTTGCTTTAAATATTGTTCGCCTTGCTTGTGGAGTTCCCCATGGATCCATTCTGGGACTTTTTTTTTTAGGTCCCATTTTTTTTTTTTTTCAACCACGCCACATTAGCAGTGGGAGCAACTAGAGGGTTAGGTGTCTGATTCAGGAACACTTAGGCATGGCCCCAGGGGGACTCTAGCCGGCTTATCCTGGCCCAAGGACGGACATTCTACCACTGAGCCAACACCTCCCCTTCAAGAAGAATCTACATTCTAATGCACCTTTTAGCCATTGGATACCTAGGATGTCCCCCTTCGATATTCCTTGGTATTCTAAAATTACAATTTTAGATTTTTTTTTACTCAAAAATTGTAATTAGAATAAAATTCTACTTTTTTTCTAATTCTTAATTTTTTATTTATTTTTTTATTTGATTTTTTTTTTTTTTTTAATTTAAATTTTTTTCTATTTTTTTAAAAATTAAAAAAAAAAATACATTTTTTTTAAATTAGAATTTTTTTTCCCAATTTACTTAGAAAAAATTTAGATTTTTTTTTCTAATATTTTTTTTAATTCAATCCATAAAGTAACAACAAAAATATCTTCATATAATTTTTGTTACTTTTCAATTTCTGCTCAGACGCCTCGTTTTGGTTCAGGTCAAATTGTTACACTTTTTTTCACTCTTTTACGGCAGAAACATATAAAGCGAAACAATGTCTGCCTTGGGTGTGGCACATACGGACACAAAGAGGCCCCTAGGGCGCTTTGGCCTAGTGGTAGAGATACTGTCTTTCAAATGGGAGAACCTGGTTTGATTCCCGCTGGGCCCAAGCCGTCCCTGGGACCACAGACAAGACACAGAAACAAGAAAGTAAAGACATAAAGAGTAGACCCCACATTGGCTTCTGTGGCCTCCATCTTGGATTGGTAGTTCTACCTGCAGACAAACCAAAACTATAGTAGTAGTAACAATGCCTGAACACTATGTGGCGTATTATTGTTCTAATCTGTGGACTATTGAAACCAGAGCTCGAGTTTATGCGGTTTAGTTTTCACAAATAAGATTGAACATTATTATTCGTTGTATGTTCGGGGTGTACCCAGCCCCTCGCCTTTAATCAGCCAGGATGGGCTCCAACACCCCGCCCAAGCCCCGTAAGGGATAAGAAGGTGGTGACAGAAATGTGGAGCCAGAATGAACCCCTGAAAAATCTGGCTAATAAGAAAATTTTCTTCTCTTTCAATAGTTCACTTTGCTCATGGAGTTCCCCAGGGCTCCATTCTGGGACCATTGGTTTTTAGAGGCTTCCAAATCTTTGAACCTTTTGGTTCATGCAATCAATAGAAGAAATTGATCGGGGACACACTGATGCAGCCTTTGCAGTACTTAGAGCCGCTACAGAGCAGAGTCAAAAAGCAAAGCTCCCGATTTATCGGTCCCTCTTTGTTCCGACCTCACTTATAAATACCAGATTTTCACCAGGGAAATTTGTGTGCTGCACTCCTACACCGCAGCAGGCTGCCCACAATGGCACCAATGGTGGGAGAAAGAAGGTTAGGTGTCTTTTCCAAAGACCCTAGATATGAACTAGACGGATGCGAATTTGCGAACTTCCGTTCCGCGGGCGAACGCTCTTACCACTGAGCCACCGTCTCCCCCTGATGCTTATTTCACTTCCATGAAGATGTCACACATTTAAACACCTCTAAATGTTCTTTTGTATTTGCACACAAATCATAGACCAACATAAAAATAAAAAAATTCTTTTGACTTTTCTCAGAACTAAAATGCATAAATTGCCCCAAAAAAAAGCTGCAAACTGTCCAGAAAATTTGACACAGAGGATGACTCAGAATTTCCAAATCTAAACAAAAACTTGTGGACTTTTATTGTTCGGACTGATTTACGCCCTTCGAAATAATATGTTTCTCATTTTGGGATTTCTTTGTCAGAGTATTTTTTTTTTTTCTTTAATAGCTCCAAGTGGTAAAGTGGGTCAAAGAGTCGCAGGTTCGATTTCTGCCAGGGACTCATGCTGATGTGTCCCTCAAGAAGACACCAAACCGCCAATTACCCGAACCCTGGAGCTGTCATGGCTGCCTGCTGCAGCAAAAAAAAAAACCAAAGTCCCCATGAGGGATCAATAAGTATGTTATTGTTAAATATAAGAAATAAATACAATAATAAGAGGCGTTGCTTCAAAAAAACGTAAATAGATGCTAAAATTGAATCATTTATTTACAAATATGTCAAAAGAAGTTGCTAGCTACGGCTAAATACGCGCAAATACCTCTAAAGCTAACTACGTGATTAAAGACATTATTTATTCACAAACTTTTAATTTTCTTTCTTGGCTTTATTTTGAAATCTGTCCCGAGCAGGGTGGACAACAAAAAGCAGGCAAGATGGAAATTTTCATCACAGAACACTTAGAGGGAGGGGCCTAAGTTGTGTTGCTCGGGGGAACGTGTTGTTCCGACACCTTGAGAGGTTCTGGTTTACAACCGTTAAAAAAACAAAAAAAGTCGCGTAAAGTTTCTCATTTGTCGCTTTGCTCATTGCGTTACCTGTGAGGAGGCTAAAGAACCGTTTGCATCGGACGCTGTCCCTGACGAGAAGTGTATAGGCCACATCGCCGTCTCCGAACTCCATGTGGATGCTCTGCGAGCCCAGCCCCACCTCCAGGTAGCTGAGATCTATGATTGGGTAGCTGTCCTTCTTCTGCAGCCAATCAGTAAGCAGGCCTCTGCTGGGAGGAAACAGCAAAAACAATTTGACCGACTAAGTGGTTTACCTAACCTCTGACACGTCGAGGTGTGAACATGGGAAAGCGTAAAAGAAATGGTTTTGTAAATGAACCAAAGCATCGCAGCAGAGTTTCAGGTTTGAAGTGCTTCCTGTTTTGACGGCCGCGAAACATAAGAAGGGCTCAAATTAGCAGAAAAAAGTCTCCGTAATGTGTTTTCAAGATGTGACCCAGAAGCAGGTTGTACACTATTATCCGGGCTGTTGAGTTTTTCTCGTTACGAGCTTGAATACTTCACTGCGTTTTGCTGCCCTCTTATGTATCACCTGTTTGCTTCACATTAATTTTGAATATTCCGACCTTTTATGGGTTATTTTTTTAGATTTATACCGATTCTGATTGAAAATATTTGAGATCAAAGGGATTTGAGATCAAAAAGATTTGAGATCAAAAGGGAGTAAATAAAGAAATTGTTTTCAAAATTTTTCATGTCTTCAAAGTGACTGTTTAGAAAATAAATAATATTATATTAGAAAACAGTTGTAAAAAAAAAAAAAAAATCGCAACTTTGTTTACTTACTTGCTATCTGATGTTATTTCCAACAAATAGATGCGAAGATTTGACACGACCAATAGTGAAGGAACTTCCCCCGGTTCGCCAAATTTTACTGCAGACATCTAAAGTATTAAAAAATAAAATATCGTAAAAATCGTATGAAACATGTACATGCAAAGACAGTATTGTGCCCCCTGCAGGTCATGGACAGGGTCCTGTCCCAAGTTGAGGAGTTCAAGTATCTCAAGGTCTTGTTCCCAAGTGGGGGAAGAATCGGAGCGGAGCGACGACTGCAATAATCGGGACGCTTCATCGGTGCGTTGTGGTGAAAAAAACAGCTGTGCCGAAAAGCAAAGCTCTCGATTTACAAGTCAACTGACATTCATACCCTCACCATGGTAACCAGGATCTACGTTCCAACCCTCACCATGGTAACCAGGATCTACGTTCCAACCCTCACCATGGTAACCAGGATCTACGTTCCAACCCTCACCATGATAACCAGGATCTACGTTCCAACCCTCACCATGGTAACCAGGATCTACGTTCCTACCCTCACCATGGTAACCAGGATCTACATTCCTACCCTCACCATGGTAACCAGAATCTACGTTCCTATCCTCACCATGGTAACCAGGATCTACGTTCCTACCCTCACCATGGTAACCAGGATCTACGTTCCTACCCTCACCATGGTAACCAGGATCTACGTTCCAACCCTCACCATGGTAACCAGGATCTACGTTCCAACCCTCACCATGGTAACCAGGATCTACGTTCCTACCCTCACCATGGTAACCAGGATCTACGTTCCTACCCTCACCGTGGTAACCAGGATCTACGTTCCTACCCTCACCGTGGTAACCAGGATCTACGTTCCAACCCTCACCATGGTAACCAGGATCTACGTTCCTACCCTCACCATGGTAACCAGAATCTACGTTCCTATCCTCACCATGGTAACCAGGATCTACGTTCCTACCCTCACCATGGTAACCAGGATCTACGTTCCTACCCTCACCGTGGTAACTAGGATCTACTTTCCTACCCTCACCATGGTAACCAGGATCTACGTTGCTACCCTCACCATGGTAACCAGGATCTACGTTCCTACCCTCACCATGGTAACCAGGATCTACGTTCCTACCCTCACCATGGTAACCAGGATCTACATTCCTACCCTCACCATGGTAACCAGGATCTACATTCCTACCCTCACCATGGTAACCAGGATCTACGTTCCTACCCTCACCATGGTAACCAGGATCTACGTTCCTACCCTCACCATGGTAACCAGGATCTACGTTCCTACCCTCACCATGGTAACCAGGATCTACGTTCCTACCCTCACCATGGTAACTAGGATCTACGTTCCTACCCTCACCATAGTAACCAGGATCTACGTTCCTACCCTCACCGTGGTAACCAGGATCTACGTTCCTACCCTCACCGTGGTAACCAGGATCTACGTTGCTACCCTCACCATGGTAACCAGGATCTACGTTCCTACCCTCACCGTGGTAACCAGGATCTACGTTCCTACCCTCACCGTGGTAACCAGGATCTACGTTCCTACCCTCACCGTGGTAACCAGGATCTACGTTCCAACCCTCACCATGGTAACCAGGATCTACGTTCCTACCCTCACCATGGTAACCAGAATCTACGTTCCTACCCTCACCGTGGTAACTAGGATCTACTTTCCTACCCTCACCATGGTAACCAGGATCTACGTTGCTACCCTCACCATGGTAACCAGGATCTACGTTCCTACCCTCACCATGGTAACCAGGATCTACGTTCCTACCCTCACCATGGTAACCAGGATCTACATTCCTACCCTCACCATGGTAACCAGGATCTACATTCCTACCCTCACCATGGTAACCAGGATCTACGTTCCTACCCTCACCATGGTAACCAGGATCTACGTTCCTACCCTCACCATGGTAACCAGGATCTACGTTCCTACCCTCACCATGGTAACCAGGATCTACATTCCTACCCTCACCATGGTAACTAGGATCTACGTTCCTACCCTCACCATAGTAACCAGGATCTACGTTCCTACCCTCACCGTGGTAACCAGGATCTACGTTCCTACCCTCACCGTGGTAACCAGGATCTACGTTGCTACCCTCACCATGGTAACCAGGATCTACGTTCCTACCCTCACCGTGGTAACCAGGATCTACGTTCCTACCCTCACCGTGGTAACCAGGATCTACGTTGCTACCCTCACCATGGTAACCAGGATCTACTTTCCTACCCTCACCATGGTAACCAGGATCTACGTTCCTACCCTCACCATGGTAACCAGGATCTACTTTCCTACCCTCACCGTGGTAACCAGGATCTACGTTCCTACCCTCACCACGGTAACTAGGATCTACGTTCCTACCCTCACCATGGTAACCAGGATCTACACTCAACAAAAATATAAATGCAACACTTTTGTTTTTGCTCCCATTTTTCATGAGATGGACTTTAAGATCTAAAATTCATTCCAGATACACAATATTACCATTTCTCTCAAACATTGTTCACAAATCTGTCTAAATGTGTGATAGTGAGCACTTCTGCTTTGCTGAGATAATCCATCCCACCTCACAAGTGTGCCACATCAAGATGCTGATCTGACATCATGATTAGTGCACAGTTGTTCCTTTTACTGCCCACTCTAAAAGGTCACCCTGAAATGTGCAGTTTTGTCTCACAGCAAAATGCCACAGATGCCACAAGCATTGAGGGAGCGTGCAATTGGCATGCTGACAGCAGGAATGTCATTTCTCCACCATAAGCCGTCTCCAAAGGCGTTTCAGAGAATATGGCAGTACATCCAACCGGTCTCACAACCGCAGCCCAGGACCTCCACATCCAGCAGGTTCACCTCCGAGATCGTCTGAGACCAGCCACTCAGACAGCTGCTGGAACAATTGGTTTGAAAAACAAAATGCACATTTCAGGGTGGCTTTTTAATGTGGGCAGTATAAGGGGCACCTGTGCACTAATCATGATGTCAGATCAGCATCTTGATGTGGCATATCTGTGAGGTGGGATGGATTATCTCAGCAATGCAGAAGTGCTCACTATCACACATTTGGACAGATTTGTGAACAATGTTTGATAGAAATGGTAATATTGTGTATTGTGTAATATTGTGATGAGATCCTGAGGCCCATTGTTGTGCCATACATCCATGAACATCACCTCATGTTTCAGCAAGATAATGCACGGCCCCATGTTGCAAGGATCTGTACACAATTCTTGGAAGCTGAAAATGTCCCAGTTCTTGCATGGCAAGCACACTCACCGGACATGTCACCCATTGAACATGTTTGGGATGTGCTTGACCGGCGTATACGACAGCGTGCACCAGTTCCCACTAATATCCAGCAACTTCGCTCGGCCCATTGAAGAGGAGTGGACCAACATTCCACAGGCCACAATAGACAATCTGATAAACTCTATGCGAAGAAGATGTGCTGCACTGCATGAGGCAAATGGTGGTCACACCAGATACTGACTGGTTCTGAGTCCCCAGGCCGCCAATAAAGCAAAAACAAAATGCACATTTCAGGGTGGCCTTTTATTGTGGGCAGTATAAGGAACACCTGTGCACTAATCATGATGTCAGAACAGCATCTTGATGTGGCACACCTGTGAGGTGGGATGGATTATCTCAGCAAAGCAGAAGTGCTCACTATCACACATTTAGACAAATTTGTGAACAATGTTTGAGAAAAATGGTAATATTGTGTATCTGGAATGAATTTTAGATCTTAAAGTCCATCTCATGAAAAATGGGAGCAAAAACAAAAGTGTTGCGTTTATATTTTTGTTGAGTGTATGTTCCTACCCTCACCATGGTCACCAGCTGTTGGTGGTGACCGAAAGAATGAGATCACAAATAAAAGCGGCTAAAATGAACTTCCTCTGCAGGGTGGTTGTACTCTCACTCAGAGATAAAAGTGAGGAACTAAACCATGTTGGAGGAGCTCGGAGTAGAGCAGTTGCTCTTCCGGGTCGAGAGAAGCAAAGATGGAGTGGCTCAGGCATCTGGTTAGGATGTCTCCGAACCAGGTGGGAGGTGTTTAGGGCACCTGGGGAGACCCAGAGGCAGGTCGCAGACATCCCGGAGGGACTATGGCCTACAACTGGTCAAAGACCCCTTTGGAATCTTCCCAGGTGAGCCTCAGGAGTTGTTGGAGGCTCAACCATGGGGTTGTTGTCCCGGCGACCCAGCTCGGATAAGTGAAAGACAACAGAACGGAACAACAATCTTTTGCATAAATTATATTTCAAACCGGCCAAGATTTGTTTATATAAATTTGGATGAAAAACAAGGGCCAAAGATGGTTGGCGCTCAAGAAATTCAAGGGCAATGAGGTCCAGGGTCTACAAGTTGGTGTACAGTTTAACCTTTTTGACTGTTTTGTTTTATGTAAAGGCTCTAAATTTTAATGTTTTTCATAAAAATAAGCTAGATTTTGTAAAATGGCACAAAAAAAAACAATACCTTGATATAAGAGTGGAGTTCCTCCTCTTCTTCAAAGACCTCCACATCCAAGAACAACTTTAACCGATGGTCCACCGCCTCGTAGTCTTCTGATAAGAGATCCAAATCATCTACAGAGACATTGAGAACAGAACAAATGCAAATTATGTAGATTAATAAATAATAAAAATATAAATTTTCAGTCAAGCTTTTGGAATAAATCTTGTTTATTTTTGGTACGATTCTTTATACTTTTCTTCGCAAAAACATGGAAGAAGTCAAACTTCAAAACAACTTGGAGTGTTGTAATCGAATTAATTTTACATTCTATGCTGGGTAGGAGTACCAAAGGTATAGATTTAATTGATTAATTCAAATTAACAGCTCAAAACGATACATTTTTTATTGATAGTAGAAAAAGTTTCAAAAAAGTCTTCTGGACAATTTAATTCTTGATCGAGACGTTTCGACTTCCATCCAGAAATCATTTTCAATCTGAATGAAATGGACTGAAAACTGGATCTATTTATACTAACCTGAGTAAAAGGTAAAAAATAGTAAGGCAGGGCTCGACCAATGAGCCTGTGTTACCTATGATGGCCGTGAATGGCTCCTATTGTAGCCACAGACCGGTAAATGATCCCTATTATAATAATGCTGAAAACCTAGTGAATAGAAATTCCTGCTAACGACAGGCGTTAGCAGCATTTGTTTTTTATTATAAAATCCATTTTTAAGCAGTTATTTCCATGCTAGCAGAGCTAATGTCGCGCCATGCTTTTAAACCGCTACGCTAGCCAAACGTTTGTAGGTTTACATCCATGAGAGCGACTGAAACTAGTAAATACAAGTTAGTTTCCCTTTTTAGGGATCCTCCCAGGATGTAACCGGGACAAGAGAAGCTCGGCTTCCTGCCTGAGGCGGTTGTCTCCGCAACCGGGCCCGGACTTTTGGACGGGTCTGTAGAAATATTGTCACGCACTAACCTGGTCCGTGCTGCAGAAAAGGTTGAGGTACGCCGCCTTACCGTTACAATATATCACACTACTATTAACTTAGAGCGCTTCATGGTCGAGCTCTATCTTGTATCAGTGGTTTGATCCGGCCTTAAAGGCCAGCTGGAGCTCTGATGTCTGTGGATCAGAACTTATTGACTTTGGCGGGCTGACTTTCTGACCAGAGGGGACGGATACTTCAAAGGCTGTTGCTCCAAAGCTTTGGAATAAAGTCTTTGTAGATACTTTAAAGACTTTTTATTTTCACGAGTATTTTAATGAAAATTTTTTACTAGGTTTGATGTGATTATTTCATCTAAAAAACTATGCGACTGTGCAGAAAGTTGGCGACCTCTTTGCGTTATGCGCTTCATCCGCTGACCCCTTTCTGCTACTTTACGTAGCCTACCACTTTTGGCTGACTTCTGTTGTTCCCGAACGCTTCCATTTTCTTACAATAGAGCTGACATTTGACAGTGGAATATTTAGGAACGAGGAAATTTCACAACTGGATTTGTGGCATCCAATGACAGTTCCACACTGGAATTCACTGAGCTCCTGAGAGCAGCCCATTCTTCACAAATGTCTTCATGGCTAGCCAGTCTTTTCACGTTTCAAGTTTCCACGTCTGAGCGCTTCATTTTATACACCTGTGGCCAGTCGAATGGATTAGGACACCTGATTCTGATCATTCGAATCGGTAAGCGAATACTTTTGGGAATTTAATGTATGTTTTTTCCTTCTTTGTTATGCCTTTTTGGGCTGATGCGACTTATAATGCAAAAAATACACCGTCAAAGAAAGAAAGCTTAGACCCTTCAATGTCTTCAAAAAGCTTTTGTAGATCGTCTAAAAAACTGAGGTCTATGTTACCTTCGGGGAGGTCTCAAGTTGTTGCCAAGACGTCAAACAATTAGCTTCCACCTGCCCTGTATCACAAACTCTATTAATAATGACCTTAAAAGCCTTATTGTTTCATCTAAAGTTAAAGTAACTGTGGACAATCCCTTCCGTGGTTTGGGAGATATCGCATTCACAAAAGTATTACAGAAGCACGAAGAAATGCATGGACGGTCCCAGTGCTTAACGTCTCCTCCACATTTTGTGGGCTGAAAAATAGCAGAAGATAAAAATTAAGCAGCTCCGTCATTCTCTTGGATCATTGACGATGGTCTAAGTCAGTGGTGTCCAACCAGTCGATGGACTGATGCCAAGTCGATTGCCAGGTGTGTACGAAGAAATTTTAAACTGGGCAACTTCGACGAATATTTGAACCATCTAGCAACTCTATTTAAAAAAAAAAAAGAACGACAATTGGAGTCTGTTACATGAAAGCACATTGTTAAGTCTGTTGTCAATGAGCAGTGCCCTCCACCCTTTCAAAGCACTGTTTGAATGCGGAATTTGTCCGTGCGTCTGTATTTGAGAGAGAAACTTCTCTTAGAGAGAGAGGAATTTGTCTGTGTGTTTTAGAGAGGGTATGTTTGTGATGTCTAATGGCTGTGTGACAAAAACAAAACATGTTGTAAAGGTAGATTTCCTGCAGTCTAAGTCAGTGCTGCCCAACCAGTGCATGGACTGAGCCCAAGTCGACCGCCAGGTGTGTAGGAAAAAATTTAAACCCAGCAACTTTGACGATTAATCTGACCATCTAGAAACTCTATTTAAAAAAAAAAAAAAAAAAAAAAAAAAAAACGACAATTGAACAGCTTTTTCTAATGTTAGAAAAAAAAAATTTTGGAGTCTGTTATGTGAAAGCACAGTGTTAAGCCTATTCTCAAAGAGCAGTGCCAAAGCACTGTGCGCATGCGGAATTTGCTACATGGATGACAACACCTTGGTATCCATACTCCTAAATGACGGAGAAAAATATTCAATCTAACATCCTTACAGTGAAGCTAACGCTTCCTGTTTAGATTTTACAGTTAATTCGCGTACGCATTACGTTTTGTCGCCATCTTTAGCCTAAAGTTGGAACTGCAGTCACCCATCTTAACCCACAGCATGAAATCATAAGAAATAAAAGTGTTGTCTTTTGAATTGAATTAAAAATGAAATTTGTCTGTGTGTGTGTGTGTTTGAGAGAGAGAAGAATTTATCTGTGCCTTTGAAAGAGGGGAATTTGTTTGTGTTTTTGAGAGAGAGGAATTTGTCTGTGTGTTTGAGAGAGTGTGTGTTTGTGATGTCTAATGGCTGTGTGACAACAAAACGTTTTGTAAAGATAGTTTTACTGCAGGCTGGAAACCAACTTTGGACTGGTAGATCTCAAGATCCCAAGATCTAAAAAAGTAGAACTTGGGACAAAAAGTTTGGGCACCCCTGGTCAAAGTCCGTTCCGTTTCGTCATCTTCCGCTTGTTCCGAGGTCGGGTCGCAGCCTCAAGCGGGCAGCCCAGGCCTCTCTCTCCTTGGCTACATCATCCAGCTCACCTGGAAAGATCCCAAGTCGTTCCCCGGCCAGCTGTGATACATAGTCTCGGGTCCGGGGTCTGCCCCTTGGTCTCCTCCCGGTGGAACGTGCCTGAAACACCTCGCCCGCGAGGCGCTCGGGGGGCATCCTGACCAGATGCCCGAACCACCCCATCTGGCTCCTCTCGCCCTGGAGGAGGAGCGGCTCGACACCGAGCTCCTCCCGGATGGCAGAGCTCCTCACCCGATCTCTGAGTGAGAGCCCGGCCACCCTGCAGAGGAAGCTCATTTCGGCCTGGTCAAAGTCATCCAATAAAAACGATTGACAAACACAGATAGAATTGAGCTTTTATGTTGCCACTTTGAGCTTTGACTGGAGGTCGTTAGTTACCACAGAAGAAGTCATGCCCACGTTATCCCAGCTGCTCCGATTTATTTTACTACTTCAAAAACCAAAGGGGGTTTCTTTACAAACAAGACGTCCTGACCAGATTTGAGAAGCTAATTACCGATGCCTAAATTTTCCAAAGCAAAACCCTATGGGTATTGCTGTCGTATAACAAGTCAAAAGAAAACTTTTTCCTCGCTTAAATTTTAATCGAATAATTTAAAAAACATGGAAGCCATCAGTTTTTTTCCGGTAAATTCGTCTCTACATATGGCCCGAACTTCGCTAATGAATAAGCAGCTTTCTTGGCTTTTTCTCCGTCCCCTCAAATGATATCTGTCATTAATAGTTCAGGCCCGGTTTTCCTGGCAGCAGTGGAAATACTTACATATTTCTTGGCTTTTGTGAAACCGTAGCCAGCTTTTACTGCAGTAGACCACAGCGTTAGCCAACAACCCTCGAGCAAAGAGGCATTTAAGAGCAATAAATTCACGAAAAAACAGCAACAGAAGTTATTTGAACGGTGATGAATGAGTTTAGCTAATCAAAAATGACAAGGCATGGATCCGTAGAGGTTACAAGAAATCACAGGTCTTTGATTTGCAAACTTAAAATCAGATTAAAAGAACGATTAGAAGGTGAACGGGGTTCATGTTGAAAGACAAAGGGAGCTCTCCAAGAAAGGATAACGCTATATTCCACATCTGGCATTGGTTCTGTAGGTCACTGAGCATGAGTTCGGGGTTTTACAAGGACATGTTCAATGTTCGTGGCAACGGAACAAGAGAAACACAAAGAAAGAAAAAAAAAGAGATAAAGAGAGCTATCATTACAAGTCAGCCCTCCCTTTCGAAGCCTTTCATTCCTCCCCCATCACTTCCAGAAACGACTCCAATCGGTCTTGTTGCACATTTGCCATGCGGTTCATTTGGAAATGGCAGACAGATGTGGGCTAGATAGACGCTGTCGCTGTGATACAAAGAGCCATCCATGGGAAACAATCCCAAACACATCTCTACTTGCTTTCAATTAGGAAAGCCATCGGTCTTTCGGAACGGAAACGCGGCTGACGTAAACGGTTTATACCACACGCCACATCTGATGCGTGGGATATGGAATCAAAAGCAATAAAATGCCACTTATATTTTATTGCTGTTTAGGCTCTGCTACATAAACAGGCCTGCCAACCGCGCCGAGTTATTCTACATGCAAACATGAAGTAGCCGAGTAGGGTATGTCGACTTATTGGATTCCTGGTGGGTGTTCAATATTTTATTCATATATTATTCTGTAAAAACACATCTGGATCTCAGCTAAGTGTGGACCTTTCATTTTCTGTGGATTGCCCGAATTCTGGTGCCTGGGCCTGTTTTTTTTAATACCAATAGTACTTTAAAAGGTCCAAAAAAAGTCGATTTATGGATGCAGGGTGGCGGGGCCTCTCACTCAGAGATAGAGGGAGGAGCTCTACCATCTGGGAGGAGCTCGGAGTAGACCTGTTCCTCCTTTGGGTCGAGAGAAGACCTGACTGAGACCATCTACAATGAGTTTCAGAGTCTCAGGTGTGGTGTCCACTAACCGGGCGACTTCTTCAATAGAACTTGTTTTGTTTTCCCGCACGCCTTGCTAGTGAGATGTCGTACTTGGAGGAGACACATAGGCAGGGCCCAGACCTGCTGGGCAGTGAACACATGGGGATCCTCCCGCTAGAGGATGCAGTCGGAGGGAAAGAATCCTGGGCTTCTATTCTGAGGCTGTTGTCCCTGCGTAATTCCCAGGGTGGGGTACATTCTTTCTGTCCATTCCAAAAGAAGATGGTCCTCCTACTGGGTCTCCATTAGGTTCCTGTTTTATTCTCCCCGAGAAGTAGGGTTGTTTAGATTAGATCAGCTTCTTTGTTAAACGCCCATTAAGATACACCTTTAAATTTTTTGAGAGGGTCCACAATAAGTTTTGTTTTTGTTTGATGAAATACATGAAAACACTGAGACAACTTTGTCTGAAATACATCAATCGGACGTAGATCAATACAACGTCACGTTTACATCGAGCACGCAATCAAAATAAACTACAATGTGCAAATGTTTAGCATTTAGGAGAAGGAGAAGCTTCCAGATGACTGGACAACTACAGCTAATGTGATCAGGGAGACAGGCAAGAGACGTCTTGGTGTGTCATCTGGAAGGAAGATAGATAAAAAGACTTGGTGGTGGAATGAGGAGGTACGGGATTGTATCAAAAGAAAGAGGCTGGCTGAGAAGAAGTGGGACACTGAGAGGACCGAAGAGAATAGGCAAGTGTACAGGGAGATACAGCGTAAGGTTAAAGTAGAGGTGGCAAAGGCAAAACAAGCAGCCTATGATGACCTATACGCTAGGCTGAAAAGTGCTGAAGGTGCTTTGCTTTTTTATGTAAATAAACAAAATTTGCGCCATATTGCGCTGAACAATTAGCTTTCAACATCAGTAGGATAAATTTTTGCAGGGTGCACGCGCTCTGCTTACAGTGAGCCCCTCCACTCGAGTAGCGCTCTCCCTCGCCTGAAACTTTTTATGCTACGGGGCTAAAACTGGACCAATGAGGGAAGTCAATGAAGCACTTTGGCGCCACCTACCCTTGAATGTTATAAGCCAATCAAAAAGTCAGTCGGTGGAAAAAGCACTCGGGTTTTTTTTCCTTTGAAGTCGATTGTTTTTGTGCGAAAATAAATTTACGCGCAAACTTTTTATGTAAATATGACGTCATAGATCCGTTTTTTAATCTCTGCCTCGGCGAAGGAAGACCCTACCTGTGGGTGTGGAATGGTCCGTGAGGGTAGTTTGAGGAGGTGTAGAACTTAAACCAGAGTAGTGATAGCTTCCCGCTAACTCCTCTTTACTTTGGCACCCCGTGTCGTAGGACAGACTGCTGGTGTCACCGGGATCATCACCGATAAAGAACGAGCTTCCTTGGGCCGTGACAAAACTGGGATCTATTGTCGTCCCGGTTTCTAGGATCGGACTGTTGCTGTTACTACGAACTGTGGAGGCATCCTGAAATAAAAGGTCAGGTTTAATAAAAGTGGGTCAAGAAAACCAAAAAAGAGGGATTTTGAAGTACCTTGTTGGTGTCCCAGTTGATCTGTGTTGCATCTGGAAGGTCGTTTTCAGCGTCAGATAGAGATGAGCGGATTGGTGTGCTACTGTACATTCCTTGGTCTACGACTTGAACCACGTGATCGCTAGCGCACTTCGGACAAATGTGACTTGTTTCTGGGAAGAAAAAGAAACGGGAGTTCAGGCTTATGGTACCGGATTGGTGAGACCCCAAAAAACTCCCAACTACTATTCCGAAAACATAGAGCAAGGGCTGGCAAACTACGATCAGAGGACCATATGTGGCCTATCAAGATTTTACGTAAACTTTTATAGAGCTCCACCCACTACTATTTGGATTACATTGGAACGCTAGGTAGTTCTTGGCCGCGCCTTTTGTTCTAAACCTTGCCCACATTCTAACGTAAGCGGAAGTGTTTTCAGTTCCTCCCTTCAGGTACTGCTCTCCCTCACCTCAAGTTTTCTTAAACTTGCATGTCGATCAAAAAGATGTAAATATAATAAAATATAGCCTACCCTCACCATGGTAACCAGGATCTACGTTCCTACCCTCACCATGGTAAACAGGATCTACGTTCCTACCCTCACCATGGTAACCAGGATCTACGTTCCAACCATCACCACGGTAACCAGGATCTACGTTCATACCCTCACCATGGTAACCAGGATCTACGTTCCTACCCTCACCATGGTAACCAGAATCTACATTCCTATCATCACCATAGTAACCAGGATCTACATTCCTACCCTCACCATGGTAACCAGGATCTACGTTCCTACCCTCACCATGGTAACCAGGATCTACATTCCTACCCTCACCATGGTAACCAGGATCTACGTTCCAACCATCACCATGGTAACCAGGATCTACGTTCCTACCCTCACCATGGTAACCAGGATCTACGTTCCTACCCTCACCATGGTAACCAGAATCTACATTCCTATCACCATAGTAACCAGGATCTACATTCCTATCATCACCATGGAAACCAGGAGCTACAATTCTACCCTCACCATGGCAACCAGGATCTACGTTCTTACCTTCACCATGGTAACCAGGATTTACGTTCCCACCCTCACCATGGTAACCAGGATCTACGTTCCTACCCTCACCATGATAACCAGGATCTACGTTCCTACCTTCACCATGGTAACCAGGATTTACGTTCCTACCCTCACCATGGTAACCAGGATCTACGTTCCTACCTTCACCATGGTAACCGGGATCTACGTTCCTACCCTCACCATGGTAACCAGGATCTACGTTCCTACCCTCACCATGGTAACCAGGATCTACGTTCTTACCCTCACCATGGTAACCAGGATCTACGTTGCTACCCTCACCATGGTAACCAGGATCTACGTTCCCACCCTTACCATGGTAACCAGGATCTACGTTGCTACCCTCACCATGGTAACCAGGATCTACGTTCCCACCCTTACCATGGTAACCAGGATCTACGTTCCTACCCTCACCTATGGTCATCAGCTGTGGGTCGTGACCAAAAGAATGAGATCGCGGATACAATCGGCCTAAATGAGCTTCCTCTGCAGGGTGGCTGGACTCTCACTCAGAGATTGGGTGAGGAGCTCTGCCATCTCCCAGAGATGAGGCTCTGAGGCTGTTGCCCCCGCGACCCGACCCCAGATAAGCGGAAGACGACGGAACAGAACTGAGTTTTTTCTCATTCGTTCAAGCATCAATTAGATTATTTATTTGTAAAAAAAATGCTGTTTTTCAATCGAAAGTTAACAACTGTGTGATGTTTTGACTCTTTTTTTCTTTCATCCAGTTTGTTGTGCCTCTGAAGCAACGATCGCTTCGATAAACATGTAAAAAGCTTCTGATCTCCGACGGCACGTCCTGCAAACACACCGTATATCCCTCTCAATCTCTAATGACTGGAACCAATTAGAAGCCATCTGGTTAGCTTCTTCGATGACGCACGGAGATCGGATGAAAAATGTTCTCTTGGATATTTCTACTTGACGTTCACGTGGTTAGAGGTGCCGAAGATGAGCGGGCTCATATCCCGTTATGATCTGCTTCAGACGGCATGTCCATGCCTTTGTAATTAAAGTACTAACATGATAGTCTTTTATTTTACAAGCTGCAAATGAGGCTTCGTGACGCGTCGCAAGGGAAATAAATAATGATTCATTCAGTTTGGGAACGAAGATGAAAATCAACATGTGTAAACAAAAAAAAACAGCTCTTTGTTAAATGAGTGGGAAAAAAAATGGAACAGTGAGGTTACAGGGAGAAGAGATAAAGAAGGTGTCAAATTTGAAGTATCTAAGATCAATGAAGAGTGTGGAAAAGAGGTGAAGAAGCCTGTGCAGGCAGGCTGGAACGGGTGGAGAAACGTATCAGGTGTGATGTGTGATAGAAGAGTTTCAGCTAAAATGAAAGGAAAAGTGTAGAAAACCGTGGTGAGAGCGGCCATGCTGATTGGTCTAGAGACAGTGGCACTGAGGAAAAGACAGGAAGCAGAGATGGAGGTAGCAGAGATGAAGATGCTGAGGATCTCTCTGGGAGTGACCAGGATGGACAGGATCAGAGGAACAGCACATGTTAGAGGTTTTAAAGTCAGAGAGGTCAGACTGAGATGGTTTGGACATGTGCAGAGGAGAGAGAGAGAGTACATCAGAAGAAGGATGCTGAGTTTGGAACTACCAGGAAAGAGGACTAGAGGAAGACCAAAGAGGAGGTTCATGGATACAGTGAAGGAAGACATGAAGATAGTTGGTGTGACCAAAGAGGATGCAGCAGATAGGGTTAGATGGAAGAAACTGACTTGCTTTGGCGCCCCCCGAAGTTAAATGCCGAAAGAAGAAGAAGAAGCTTTCTATTAAATATGTTCTACTTGAGCCCAATGAGTTCATCTATAGTTGGTACTGTGTAAACATGGGTAGTTTAATTAAAATATCTTCAGGTAATTAAAATTCCTTCAGTTGTTTGCAAATATGGCGTCCAAAAATGTGTCGCAGAGGCACAGATGAACGGACAACCTGGGTACTTAGTGCTTTGGGCGAAAGTATAAAATGTTGTTTCACTCCAAATGAGGCAATAAGTTGCTTCTAATTTCATAAACAATGTCGAAAGGTACATATTTTTAGTTCCTCAAAAGGCTTTAGTTAGTTTTAAGACGGATCAGGTCATTTTTTTTGCATCAAGCAGCGAAAACATTTAAAGAAAAGCAGAAACTATTAAAACCTGATCACTCGATACGCAGATGATACTCTGTTTTATGTATTAAATAAAATTAAGAGAATAGTAGAAACCTCATTTCATAAACACATTTAATCAGTTTTAATTTATTTCTGACACTTAGATTTCCCTCTTCCTCTCACTCCTTTATCAATTTCACCTCCTAGGTGCATGCACAACACAGTGTAAAACTGATGCACAGCTGCAAATCTAATAAAAATCACATAAACTTCGCAAAGATCGCTCAAATTCTTTTATATTCTTATTAAAATAAGAAAATAATATCTTGTTAAAATGTAAACGACCCGGTGAACGAAATCCAAGGCTAAAAACTTTGCATTTGAAATGTATCCAAATTCTGGATGGGAAAGTTCACGAATAACTCAACATGAATGAATCACTTTAGATGATTTTTTAACACTTTCAAACATGGTAGAAACCTCCGAAAAGTTGATTTTGCATAAAATTTGTGTTTTTTTGGTTTTTATTTTGGACCTGGCAGGAATTACTAAAGAGAGGGGCAGGTGTACAACAATAAAATTGGTTGGAAGCAAGGAACATAGCGGACAGTAAACAGCGTGATACACTGTGCGAGTGTGAGTGAAAGTACATGCAGGCTGCCGATGTGAACCATGTGCTTATTAGGACCAACGGATTGTCACCAGCCCCAAAGGATTGGAACGAGAGACACACGCTACCCGGGCCCACACCCATCCAGATCCCGGGACCCCGAGACCGGGCCGAGGAGCCGCCCGCCCACCCAGCAAGGCGCATTGAGAAACCCCTGCCAGGGCCACCCCAGCACCAAGGGGCACGGGCCTCCCCAATGCCAGAACCCACAGGCCTCGGGGCAACAGTACCCCACGGCCCTAGGCGAGCCCAGGTGGTGACAGAAGTCAAGGCCCAGACCGAGAGGGGAGCACTCACCCCAAGGGCCCGGGGACCCGACAATCCCCAAGCCAGGGCTCAACCGGGGGTCCAGCAGGGCCAGGCTACCCCATATGCAGCCACCACAGCCCAACACCCAGCCAGGTGCCCGACCCAGGCAGCCCAAAGACCACCTCCGCACACCTAACGTCCCTCTTCACTACCCTTGCCCCTCACCTGTAGTCCTGCCAACTCTCTAGTGATGCTCACCCCAGTGCACCTCTTAACCCCAACTGGTGACGAGGGGCGAGACCGCCCCCGGGCCCGTCTCCCCCCATAAAAAAAACCACACAACCGTATCTCTGGGTGTCTCCCGCCAACACAGAAGTGACTGGCCTCCAAGTCCCGCAAACCCAGCCCCCCTCCAGGCAGCAGAGCTCCAAGATCCCGACCGATTCGAAGGGACACAGACGGGTGAAGACCGGCCGCCCTCCCCCAGTCCCATCTGTGTATGTATGTGCTGCAATTGAAGTGGGCGAGAGAGCGCTTGCAGGTGGCGGGCCCTGTCGTTGCCAAGTGGCATTGCCCCCCAACCCGAGGACATCTCTGTGTGTTGTTTAGTTAGGAATGTGGGTGTGAAATCTGTGTTTTAACACGTAAAATAAGAATAAAAAATTACTCTAATTTCTGAAACATGTGCCAAACACAACGCTCTGTATCGTTTTCTGAGCAGGTGAGTTTGGGATGAACCCCGTTATCGGACTGCTGCTGATTAGAGCGGTGGGAAGGCAGCTCGAAAAAAAAAAAAGTAACACTTGGGATTTAGCGCTGGAACAAGTGTGAAAGCAAACGTTTGTTTGAGCCTGATAACGCTCTGACGTCAAACCAACTCACAACTCCCCAGATGTGACCTTGAGTTTTGTTTAGTCTTTTATTATCTGGTTTTAAGCTTGTTTCTCACCATCTGTCTCCGACATCTTTGTTTGCGAGTTTTTTTTCTCCGACTTGCTTTTTCTCACACCTCCGTCACCCTGAGGTGTGAACTCTGACATGCAGCGAAGGCACTGCAGGCGGACCGCCCCGGTTAACTCAAAGGGGCGACGCTGGTTCTCGTCAAGAATGTGCGACAGATAGTCGGTTAAATCCTGCAAAACAAAAATAAAAAACAGGATTAATATATGACATGTAATGAATGGTTGAGCTTTATTTAGGAACGAGGTTGAAGCAGTTATATGTGTTCGGTTTTTAATTTTTGGGCCATCCTCTTGTAAAACAGGACAATCCATGAACATGGTCCTCGCCCGGAAAAGGGTGGAATGCCCCCTGCGGGTCAGGGACAGGGTCCTACCCCAAGTGGAGGAGTTTAAGTATCTTTGGGTCTTGTTCACGAGTGGGGGAAGGATGGAGCGGGAGATCGACAAGCGGATCGGTGCGGCGTCAGCAATAACTAGGACGCTGCATCGGTCCGTCGTGGTAAAGAGAGAGCTGAGCCAAAAAACAAAGCTCTACATTTACAAGGCGATCTACGTTCCTACCATCACCATGGTAACCAGGTTCTACGTTCCCACCCTCACCATGGTAACCAGGATCTACGTTCCTACCTTCACCATGGTAACCAGGATCTATGTTCCAACCCTCACCATGGTAACCAGGATCTACGTTCCTACCCTCGCCATGGTAACCAGGATCTACGCTCCTACCCTCACCATGGTAACCAGGATCTACGCTCCTACCCTCACCATGGTAACCAGAATCTACGTTCCAACCCTCATCTATGGTCACCAGCTGTGGGTGGTGACCAAAAGAATGAGATCGCGGATACAAGCGGCCGAAATGAGCTTCCTCCGCAGGGTGGCTAGGTTCTCACTCAGAGATCGGGTGAGGAGCTCTGCCATCCGGGAGGAGCTCGGTGTTGAGCCGCTCCTCCTCCAGGTCGAGAGGAGCCAGATGGGGTGGTTCAGGCATCTGGTCAGGATGCCCCCCCGAGCACCTCGCGGGCGAGGTGTTTCGGGCACATCCCACCGTGAGGAGACCAAGGGGCAGACCCCTTCATGTAAACTGCTGTACTTGTGGACTTTTTTTATTTTTAAAGAGTCAGCAGCTCAATTACACATACCGTATTTTCCGCACTATAAGGCGCACCTAAAAACCTTAAATTTACTCTAAAGTCCACGATGCACCTTTTAACCCAGAGCACCTCATATATGGATTAATAGTGAGCTACAACAGGTGTTGCAACTGTGGTAAGCAGCCGCCGACTCCATTTCCCCCGTGGAAGAAGTAGTGCGCGATGCATGCTGGGATATATGAAAGGGCGTCTTATTTCCATTTGTGTGTTTGTGTAAAGACCCGGAAAAGGCTCCTACCAAGAGACACTGTTACACCGCAGATGGCTCCTACCAAGAGACACTGCTACACCGCAGAGTTTAAACTCAAGGCGATCGGTCACGCAGTAGAACACGGGAATAGAGCCGCAGCCAGAGAGTTTAACATCAATGAATCAATGGTGAGGAAGTGGAGGAAGCAAGAGGATGCGCTGCGCCAAGTCAACAAGACTAAACAGAGTTTATCTCCAATTGAAGATAAACTGTGTCACGAAAATACTAACACTTTATCTTTATTCTGAACTTTACCAATTTTGTTCTGGATAAACACGAGTTACTCTAAATTTAATTTAGTTTGGACTTTACGTTCTTAACTTTTTCAAAGTTTGCTATGTTTATTTACCGTACAAAATAATCCGAATTACTTATCTGAGTGTCACAAATTCATCCAAACTAAACGCAATTTTCAACGCAAATACATACTGTAAGTGTTCTATCATTTTTAAATGGTAACTAGACTATATTGCAGGGGTGGCCAAACTTTTTCACTCGCGGGCCACATTGAGTTCTAACGTTTGACAAGCGGGCCGGATCCGAGGGGGGCCAGGGGCGCGTGAGGTCATAGACAAAAAGCCCTTTAGAAAATCCTGGAGTCGCCCCTGAGAACAGGATCAGATGGATGGCATGCTTTGGTAACCACTAGTTTAGACTGGTTAAATGGCATGCTAGCTTCTTTTGTCCTTTGCCGTCATTTTAGAAAATTGGGGAGCTCACATACTAATTTGCTGTTCCTATTTTAGCCTCTAGATGGCAGCATTTAAAACACGCAGGTAACAGCGCTGCTGCCCAATATATTACGTAATTCCACACGCGGGCCAGGCGCTATTGATTTTATGACAGAGGCTGCGGCCGGATGAAAATTGACAACGGGCCGCATTTGGCCCCCGGGCCGGACTTTGGACATGTCTGTTTTATTGTTTCTATAACAACAGTCGAGTGATCACCATGATGCCAGAATTTAATCTTGTAGTTTTTATTTGAAATGTTTATGTTTACAGACTAATTATAAAATACAGCGAGTCGTTAAAACCGATCTGATGCGAACAAGAATTTAGTTCCATTTCTCTACTAAAAAATTATGAATCTGGACGCGGACAGGAAATTAATTCCTCTGTCAGCCCGCAAACGGAGATCTTGTTGTTTTTTTTTTAATTGTATTCCTAAAAATATTTCGATGAGCCATCCTGTCTAACCACCAGGACGTTCTCCCCGTTCGTTGACCCTCTGTGTTTTTTCCATTCGAGTTCACCGAGTTCATCTTAAGCTTTCTGCTTTGGATATGTATGAGTTTTTTTTTTTTTTTTTTTTACATAACAATGTGATCACGCGGCGGCTTTGAAGCCGTCTGGCACCGATCGCTAAGTTGCACAACATATGAGCTGAATCATGAAGAGGCGAGTAAACACGGAGCAGTTTGAACAGCGGGAAGGATGACGTGATGCAAGAAGGATCTGAGCAAAGTGGGAGAAAAGTAAAGGAAGCGTGATGAGGCTTAAAATAAATCCCTGGGATTCAGAAAAAACTGACAAACATTCATCTGAAAGTGTTTGATCACACTTTATGCAGATGACACCCTGATTTTGCTTTGAAATGAGATTTTGTTGACTTTTGTTTGATTACAAACAAAAAATGTCTAATAAAAATATTATAAAAACATTTTTTTTTGTCCGGAAGAGGGTGGAATGCCTCCTACGGGTCAGAGACAGGGTCCTGCCCCAAGGGGAGGAGTTTAAGTATCTCGGGGTCTTGTTCAGGAGTGGGGGAAAGATGGAGCGGGAGATCAACAGGCGGATCGGTGTGGCGTCAGCAATAACTAGGACGCTGCATCGGTCCGTCGTGGTAAAGAAAGAGCTGAGCTGAAAAGCAAAGCTCTCGATTTACAAGTCGATCTACGTTCCTACCCTCACCATGGTAACCAGCTGTGGGTGGTGACCGAAAGAATGAGATTGCGGATACAAGCGGCCAAAATGAGCTTCCTCCGAAGGGTGACTGGGCTCTCACTCAGAGATCGGGTGAGGAGCTCTGCCATCTGGGAGGAGCTTGGTGTCGAGACGCTCCTCCTCCAGGTGGAGAGGAGCCAGATGGGGTGGTTCGGGCATCTGGTCAGGATGCCCCCCGACCGCCTCGGTCCCACCGGGAGTAAACCAAGAGGCAGACCCCGGACCGGCTGGAGAGACTATGTCTCCCAGCTGGCGGGGAACGACTTGGGATCCTTCTGGGTGAGCTGGAGGATGCAGCCGGGGAGAGAGAGGCCTGGGCTACCCGTTTGAGGCTGTTGCCCTCGCGACCCGACCCCGGAACAAGCGGAAGACGACGAAACGGAACATTTTTTAAACTAAGTCACAAAATGCTTTACGATAAATTATTAAAAATGAAAATCATTGGTTTACAAAATTTTCACGCTAGTTCCGTGAGAGATCGTCAGGTGTTTGGAATCTTCTGGTAGCTAACAAAGATTGTTTTGGTTCTCATGGTGAGATTAAAGTGTGTTTATTTATGTTTATCATTTTATTTAATAACAAGCAGCGCTGTCCTGTGATAGGCTGTTTACAGCAGTATTTTTCAACCTTAGGAGCCAATCAGAAGATTTACCCAGAATGCAACAGAAACTTTTACCTCTTTATGTCGCAGAAATGTGAGATTTAAATAGAATCCAAAATTTTTCTGCTTTAAAACGAGACCTAAATGTTCTTATAATGTTTAAAAAAACATGTAGCACATACGATCCACTAGGTGGGGTAGTTTTTTGGGAAGGCTGGACAGCAGCTCGCAACAAAAAACCAGAAAAGAAGAGTGGGTTGCTATGGTTACAGTAAACAACCAATTGCAAAACATCCTCGTATGTCTAAAAAAAAGATAAGATTTTATAAAATTAAACATAAATAAATATGCTTTGATCCATTTTTACGTAAATATTATGTGATCAAACAAAATAATCTTTCGGAACTAGCGGTAGATCGCGATCACCGTATGAGGTGAAATCATTTCCAACGGTTCCCTTGACGATTTCTCACGGTACACTAGTGTACCGCGGACCACTGGTTGGAAAACATTGGTTTACTGTAACCATAGCAACCCACTCTTCTTCTATGCTTTTTTTGTCGTATACTCCGATCCATTCCAACTAGATGATCGGATTTTCTACATATTTTTGAGACATTATGAGAATATTTCGGGTGAATTTCAAAGCAGAAAAAATGATGAGTTCTAGTAAAATCTCAGAATTTGAAAAAGTGCACTTTTTTATTTGAAAGAAGAATCTTAAAAATTTGTTTTGATGTGTTGATTTGATTCCTATTCAGAACATTTTTGGTGAAAATCGCTAACTTGTAAAATACAGGAAACAATGGAAAATTGTTTTTAGCATTTTTAGTTGGTGGTGTGCCTCAAGATTTTTTTTAATGGAAAAATGTGCCTCGGCACGAAAAAGAATGAAAAACACTGGAGGAGAAGACACGGAACAGTGGCATCGTGAGTGTTTCTGACCAAAGAAAACCACTAGTGAGAAATGTACGATAATCGTATTGAAATTCTTCTTATTATCAGCCTTCTGTTCCTCCATCTTGATCCAAATATGTCTGAATGTATCTAGAAAATATCTTGAGCCTGTTTACGGTCGCTGTATTTATCAAGTTAACAAATTGTGTACACCTCTTGTGTATTATTTGCGTACACCTGAAATTTCCGCCCTTTTGCGCAACATCGAAAATCGAAGTCTTTGTTTTCACATTTAACACAAAAAAAGAAGGGATAATCGGTAATTATTCTGTCTTCTGACTTATGGAGTGCCCCAAAGCTCCGTTCTGGGGCTTTTTGTTTTTCAATTCTTCCCTGTCACCCCTCCGACTTCTCTTTCACAGCAGCTTTGTGCCCGATCACTCGTTACGCAGATGATACACTGATTTATATTCAACAGTAGTGGATGAAGTACTCACTTTTAGTACTTAAGTAAAAGTAAAAGTACCAATAAAAAAATCTACTTAAGTAAAAGTACAAAAGTATTTTGTGTAAATTGTACTTTTTAATTAAAAAAGTAAAAGTATTCGATCATAATTCAAATGTTATTTTTTGTGCTATAGGGTCACAGATAAATACTCTGCAGGGGCGGATCCAGGAAGAGAGAGGGGCGTGCCCCTCCATCCCTTTCTGTCCCACCCCGTCCCTTTGATCCACAAAAAAAAAATAGAAGAAGAAAGAAAATGGGACTAGTCTAGCTACCCCCTGCAGGGCCAACAAATGGGCCACCAGAATGTAGGAAAATGACTCTTATTTTTCAAAATGTTCTGGGGGAGGCCCCCAGTCCTCATATACTGGCTTTGTCAATGACCTCATGCGCCCCCTGGTCCTCCCTAGAAAATCCTGGATCCGTGCCTGCTTCGTATAATGATGGCTCAACTTTTTATTTAAAAGTAAACACAACAAACAACGATCTTCTGACTCTTTTTCAATTTGTTCTATATTCAATTTTTTTCGAGTTTTTTGGCGGTTGAATGACTACAGAAAATGTTTACTCTCTATTCTGATTGGTCCTCGATTCATTACTTCTTCTCCCTCTTGGAGACCGCAGGCGATCATCTGCTCCCTCTACAGGTTGATTTTGGCGATGCGGCTTCAAGATGCGCTAAAAAAACAAACTATATTTTTCAAATTTCTGACCGAAAATGTAACAAAAAATGTAAAATAGACTTTTAAAAAGTAGCCAAGTAAAAGTAAAAAGTACCGGTCTCAAATTTTACTTAAGTAAAGATACCCCTTTTTTTTTACTTAGGTACAGTAACGAAGTACATTCTTACAATTTTATGTAAGAATTTTTTCTTACATAAAATTCATTTTCTAAATATAATTTGATTGTTTGTGTTGATTGTTTATGAATTAAAAATGGTTAACCTAGCCTAGAAGGGTCCCGTCGATGAGTTACTAAGTTTTTTTTGTATTGTTGACGCTAACAGTAGGAGTTAATCGTCCGACCTGCTGTGCCTGCTGAGGGTCGTCGTCTAGCAGAACGTAGCACCGCCTCCGTTTCTCCTTGCTTATGTAATCGAAGTGAAGCTCCACAGCTGGAAAGATCTTCTCCGTGTCCTGAAAGAGACGCGTCAACTTGAAATATGTTGCTTTAAAATGTTCGTTTTAAAATCAGAGGCGTTGTATTCATGAATGTTTGAGTCATTTTTAATCTCTTTTGTTCGGTATTTAAGTATTATTTTAACGCTAGCTTGTTCTTAGCCGCGGATTTCAATTCTTTGTCAGGCTCAGGTTCTAACATTGGAATTGGTTTATTGTAAGTGATCTGCTCATGCTTAGTCCCTCCCCTAAAGGGTGTGGCATTTCTATGTAAACAAACACAAATAATAACAATAATATTTTCATTTGCACTAATAAACATATCGGAAATCTCAAGTACTAACTGTGACTAGTCGACAAATCGTCAGTAAACGACGAAACAAGTAGCGCTAGCTTGATGCGCTATAGGCTGTAAAAAGAGAGTTTTACTAAGTGAAGTAGCGAGAGGAGGAGAAAATCCACGGCGTCAAAACGAAGGTGAGACTGCCTCTGGGTCTCCTCCCGGTGGGACGTGCCCCGAAACACCTCGCCAAGCGAAGCATTCATGAGGCATCCTCACCAGATTCCCGAACCACCCCATCTGGCTTCTCTCGACTCAGAGAAGCAAAAGCTCTACTCCGAGCTTCTCTCGGATGGCAGAGCTCGTCCCTCTATTTTTGAGAGAGAGTCCAGCCACCCTGCGGAGGAAGCTCATTTTGACCGCTTGTATCCGTGATCTTATTCTTTCGGTCACCACCCACAGCTGGTTACCATGGTGAGGGTAGGAACGTAGATCAACTGATAAATTGGGGGCTTTGCTTTTCGGCTCAGCTCTTTCTTCACCACGACGGACTGATGTAGCGCCCTGATTATAGCGGATGCCGCACCGATCCGTCTGTGAACAAGACCCTGAGATACTTAAATTCCTCCACTAGGGGCAGGCTAGTTTTAATTTTATCTTCAACAGGAAAAAACTACTAAAAAAACAGTTTGAATTTAAACAGAATCAAATTCCATCTTTCTCGATCCTTTTACCCCTTGAATCCAGGGTACTTCTGTGGTTTCCACCCTGGCCAAACTGTCCAGCTCCAGACGACACCTCTCCTGGCCGCGCTGTACGTCCACCTCCAGAACAAGGCCACGTTTAATCCGAAGGAACACCTCTATGTTCTTTTTCAATTCGCCTCCATCTTTGTTCTCTTCTTCTTTGTCAGTTCGGACTCCGACCAGAAGAGGGTGGCATAGATCCACTGTGACGAAAAAATGAAAATAGATCAAAATGAGTGGGTTTTTTATGTATCAGGGTGGCTTTTTTTGTGGCACCCACCTCCTAGATCCTCTTCCACCTCCATATTTACATCCCCACTTGCTGATTTGTCGGTTTTTGGAGAATCTGAGGTAGTCTCTACTTGTTCCACTGGGACGTCGGCCGTGCTTCCCTCTAACGTCGACTCCGTATTTTGGATGTAACTGGGCCACTGTAACGTCGATTCCGTTTCTACTTCTTGTTCCG